>CM048744.1:8970693-10170693 GCA_026315105.1 Locusta migratoria
GCTGGTCGCCTGGAAACCACGATTCTGCGGTTTTTGACACTTATAGCCACTAACTTAATTGTCTCGGCAGAATGATTTATTTTGCTGTTTCTGAATGGTAATGCAGTAAATTTGCTGTTTGTTTAAGTAAAATAGTCATATTTTCAAGGAGGAGATGATTTTGGATGTATATAGTTGCAATGGGCCGCTGGGCGCCAGGTGACCACGATTCAGCGGTTTTGACACTGATTGCCACTACCTTAATTTTCTCGGCAGAATGTTTTATTTTGCAGTTTCTTAATGGTAATGCAGTATATTCGCCGTTTGTTTAAGTAAAATAGTCATATTTTCAAGGAGGAGATGACTTTTGATGTATATAGTTGCAAAGGGCCGCTGGGCGCCTGGAAACCACGATTCAGCGGTTTTGACACTTATAGCCACTACCTTAATTTTCTCGGCAGAATGATTTATTTTGCGGTTTCTGAATGGTAATGCAGTATATTCGCTGTTTGTTTAAGTAAAATAGTCATATTTTCAAGGAGGAGATGATTTTGGATGTATGTAGTTGCAATGGGCCGCTGGGCGCCTGGAAACCACGATTCAGCGGTTTTGACACTGATTGCCACTACCTTAATTTTCTCGGCAGAATGTTTTATTTTGCAGTTTCTTAATGGTAATGCAGTATATTCGCCGTTTGTTTAAGTAAAATAGTCATATTTTCAAGGAGGAGATGACTTTGGATGTATATAGTTGCAATGGGCCGCTGGGCGCCTGGAAACCACGATTCTGCGGTTTTGACACTTATAGCCACTACCTTAATTTTCTCGGCAGAATGATTTATTTTGCTGTATCTGAATGGTAATGCAGTAAATTCGCTGTTTGTTTAAGTAAAATAGTCATATTTTCAAGGAGGAGATGATTTTAGATGTATATAGTTGCAATGGGCCGCTGGGCGCCATGTGACCACGATTCAGCGGTTTTGACACTTATAGCCACTACCTTAATTTTCTCGGCAGAATGATTTATTTTGCTGTTTCTGAATGGTAATGCAGTATATTCGCTGTTTGTTTAAGTAAAATAGTCATATTTTTCAAGGAGGAGATGATTTTGGATGTATATAGTTGCAATGGGCCGCTGGGCGCCAGGTGACCACGATTCAGCGGTTTTGACACTTATAGCCACTACCTTAATTTTCTCGGCAGAATGATTTATTTTGCTGTTTCTGAATGGTATTGCAGTATATTCGCTGTTTGTTTAAGTAAAATAGTCATATTTTCAAAGAAGAGATGATTTTGGATGTATATAGTAGCAATGGGCCGCTGGGCGCCAGGTGACCTCGATTCAGCGGTTTTGACACCGATAGCCACTACCTTAATTTTCTCGGCAGAATGATTTATTTTGCTGTTTCTGAATGGTAATGCAGTATATTCGCTGTTTGATTAAGTAAAATAGTCATATTTTCAAGGAGGAGATGATTTTGGATGTATATAGTTGCAATGGGCCGCTGGGCGCCAGGTGACCACGATTCAGCGGTTTTGACACTGATTGCCACTACCTTAATTTTCTCGGCAGAATGTTTTATTTTGCTGTTTCTGAATGGTAATGCAGTATATTCGCCGTTTGTTTAAGTAAAATAGGCATATTTTCAAGTAGGAGATGACTTTGGATGTATATAGTTGCAATGAGCCGCTGGGCGCCTGGAAACCACGATTCAGCGGTTTTGACACTTATAGCCACTACCTTAATTTTCTCGGCAGAATGATTTATTTTGCTGTTTCTGGATGGTAATGCAGTATATTCGCTGTTTGTTTAAGTAAAATAATCATATTTTCAAGGAGGAGATGATTTTGGATGTATATAGTTGCAATGGGCCGCTGGGCGCCAGGTGACCACGATTCAGCGGTTTTGACACTTATAGCCACTACCTTAATTTTCTCGGCAGAATGATTTATTTTGCTGTTTCTGAATGGTAATCCAGTATATTCGCTGTTTGTTTAAGTAAAATAGTCACATTTTCAAGGAGGAGATGATTTTGGATGTATATAGTTGCAATGGGCCGCTGGGCCCCAGGTGACCACGATTCAGCGGTTTTGACACTTATAACCACTACCTTAATTTTCTCGGCAGAATGATTTATTTCGCTGTTTCTGAATGGTAATGCAGTATATTCGCTGTTTGTTTAAGTAAAATAGTCAGATTTTCAAGGAGGAGATGATTTTGGATGTATATAGTTGCAATGGGCCGCTGGGCGCCAGGTGACCACGATTCAGTGGTTTTGACACTTATAGCCACTACCTTAATTTTCTCGGCAGAATGATTTATTTTGCTGTTTCTGAATGGTAATGCAGTATATTCGCTGTTTGTTTAAGTAAAATAGTCATATTTTGAAGGAGGAGATGATTTTGGATGTATATAGTTGCAATGGGCCGCTGCGCGCCAGGTGACCACGATTCAGCGGTTTTGACACTGATTGCCACTACCTTAATTTTCTCGGCAGAATGTTTTATTTTGCTGTTTCTGAATGGTAATGCAGTATATTCGCCGTTTGTTTAAGTAAAATAGTCATATTTTCAAGGAGGAGATGACTTTGGATGTATAAAGCTGCAAAGGGCCGCTGGGCGCCTGGAAACAACGATTCAGCGGTTTTGACACTTATAGCCACTACCTTAATTTTCTCGGCAGAATGATTTATTTTGCTGTTTCTGAATGGTAATGCAGTATATTCGCTGTTTGTTTAAGTAAAATAGTCATATTTTCAAGGAGGAGATGATTTTGGATGTATATAGTTGCAATGGGCCGCTGGGCGCCAGGTGACCACGATTCAGCGGTTTTGACACTTAATGCCACTACCTTAATTTTCTCGGCAGAATGATTTATTTTGCTGTTTCTGATTGGTAATGCAGTATATTCGCTGTTTGTTTAAGTAAAATAGTCATATTTTCAAGGAGGAGATGATTTTGGATGTATATAGTTGCAATGGGCCGCTGGGCGCCAGGTGACCACGATTCAGCGGTTTTGACACTGATTGCCACTACCTTAATTTTCTCGGCAGAATGTTTTATTTTGCAGTTTCCTAATGGTAATGCAGTATATTCGCCGTTTGTTTAAGTAAAATAGTCATATTTTCAAGGAGGAGATGACTTTGGATGTATATAGTTGCAATGGGCCGCTGGGCGCCTGGAAACCACGATTCTGCGGTTTTGACACTTATAGCCACTACCTTAATTTTCTCGGCAGAATGATTTATTTTGCTGTTTCTGAATGGTAATGCAGTATATTCGCTGTTTGTTTAAGTAAAATAGTCATATTTTCAAGGAGGAGATGATTTTGGATGTATATAGTTGCAATGGGCCGCTGGGCGCCTGGAAACCACGATTCAGCGGTTTTGACACTGATTGCCACTACCTTAATTTTCTCGGCAGAATGTTTTATTTTGCAGTTTCTTAATGGTAATGCAGTATATTCGCCGTTTGTTTAAGTAAAATAGTCATATTTTCCAGGAGGAGATGACTTTGGATGTATATAGTTGCAATGGGCCGCTGGTCGCCTGGAAACCACGATTCTGCGGTTTTGACACTTATAGCCACTAACTTAATTTTCTCGGCAGAATGATTTATTTTGCTGTTTCTGAATGGTAATGCAGTAAATTTGCTGTTTGTTTAAGTAAAATAGTCATATTTTCAAGGAGGAGATGATTTTGGATGTATATAGTTGCAATGGGCCGCTGGGCGCCAGGTGACCACGATTCAGCGGTTTTGACACTGATTGCCACTACCTTAATTTTCTCGGCAGAATGTTTTATTTTGCAGTTTCTTAATGGTAATGCAGTATATTCGCCGTTTGTTTAAGTAAAATAGTCATATTTTCAAGGAGGAGATGACTTTTGATGTATATAGTTGCAAAGGGCCGCTGGGCGCCTGGAAACCACGATTCAGCGGTTTTGACACTTATAGCCACTACCTTAATTTTCTCGGCAGAATGATTTATTTTGCGGTTTCTGAATGGTAATGCAGTATATTCGCTGTTTGTTTAAGTAAAATAGTCATATTTTCAAGGAGGAGATGATTTTGGATGTATGTAGTTGCAATGGGCCGCTGGGCGCCTGGAAACCACGATTCAGCGGTTTTGACACTGATTGCCACTACCTTAATTTTCTCGGCAGAATGTTTTATTTTGCAGTTTCTTAATGGTAATGCAGTATATTCGCCGTTTGTTTAAGTAAAATAGTCATATTTTCAAGGAGGAGATGACTTTGGATGTATATAGTTGCAATGGGCCGCTGGGCGCCTGGAAACCACGATTCTGCGGTTTTGACACTTATAGCCACTACCTTAATTTTCTCGGCAGAATGATTTATTTTGCTGTATCTGAATGGTAATGCAGTAAATTCGCTGTTTGTTTAAGTAAAATAGTCATATTTTCAAGGAGGAGATGATTTTAGATGTATATAGTTGCAATGGGCCGCTGGGCGCCAGGTGACCACGATTCAGCGGTTTTGACACTTATAGCCACTACCTTAATTTTCTCGGCAGAATGATTTATTTTGCTGTTTCTGAATGGTAATGCAGTATATTCGCTGTTTGTTTAAGTAAAATAGTCATATTTTCAAGGAGGAGATGATTTTGGATGTATATAGTTTGCAATGGGCCGCTGGGCGCCAGGTGACCACGATTCAGCGGTTTTGACACTTATAGCCACTACCTTAATTTTCTCGGCAGAATGATTTATTTTGCTGTTTCTGAATGGTATTGCAGTATATTCGCTGTTTGTTTAAGTAAAATAGTCATATTTTCAAAGAAGAGATGATTTTGGATGTATATAGTAGCAATGGGCCGCTGGGCGCCAGGTGACCTCGATTCAGCGGTTTTGACACCGATAGCCACTACCTTAATTTTCTCGGCAGAATGATTTATTTTGCTGTTTCTGAATGGTAATGCAGTATATTCGCTGTTTGATTAAGTAAAATAGTCATATTTTCAAGGAGGAGATGATTTTGGATGTATATAGTTGCAATGGGCCGCTGGGCGCCAGGTGACCACGATTCAGCGGTTTTGACACTGATTGCCACTACCTTAATTTTCTCGGCAGAATGTTTTATTTTGCTGTTTCTGAATGGTAATGCAGTATATTCGCCGTTTGTTTAAGTAAAATAGGCATATTTTCAAGTAGGAGATGACTTTGGATGTATATAGTTGCAATGAGCCGCTGGGCGCCTGGAAACCACGATTCAGCGGTTTTGACACTAATAGCCACTACCTTAATTTTCTCGGCAGAATGATTTATTTTGCTGTTTCTGGATGGTAATGCAGTATATTCGCTGTTTGTTTAAGTAAAATAATCATATTTTCAAGGAGGAGATGATTTTGGATGTATATAGTTGCAATGGGCCGCTGGGCGCCAGGTGACCACGATTCAGCGGTTTTGACACTTATAGCCACTACCTTAATTTTCTCGGCAGAATGATTTATTTTGCTGTTTCTGAATGGTAATCCAGTATATTCGCTGTTTGTTTAAGTAAAATAGTCACATTTTCAAGTAGGAGATGATTTTGGATGTATATAGTTGCAATGGGCCGCTGGGCCCCAGGTGACCACGATTCAGCGGTTTTGACACTTATAACCACTACCTTAATTTTCTCGGCAGAATGATTTATTTCGCTGTTTCTGAATGGTAATGCAGTATATTCGCTGTTTGTTTAAGTAAAATAGTCAGATTTTCAAGGAGGAGATGATTTTGGATGTATATAGTTGCAATGGGCCGCTGGGCGCCAGGTGACCACGATTCAGTGGTTTTGACACTTATAGCCACTACCTTAATTTTCTCGGCAGAATGATTTATTTTGCTGTTTCTGAATGGTAATGCAGTATATTCGCTGTTTGTTTAAGTAAAATAGTCATATTTTGAAGGAGGAGATGATTTTGGATGTATATAGTTGCAATGGGCCGCTGCGCGCCGCTGCGCGCCAGGTGACCACGATTCAGCGGTTTTGACACTGATTGCCACTACCTTAATTTTCTCGGCAGAATGTTTTATTTTGCTGTTTCTGAATGGTAATGCAGTATATTTCGCCGTTTGTTTAAGTAAAATAGTCATATTTTCAAGGAGGAGATGACTTTGGATGTATAAAGCTGCAAAGGGCCGCTGGGCGCCTGGAAACAACGATTCAGCGGTTTTGACACTTATAGCCACTACCTTAATTTTCTCGGCAGAATGATTTATTTTGCTGTTTCTGAATGGTAATGCAGTATATTCGCCGTTTGTTTAAGTAAAATAGTCATATTTTCAAGGAGGAGATGATTTTGGATGTATATAGTTGCAATGGGCCGCTGGGCGCCAGGTGACCACGATTCAGCGGTTTTGACACTTAATGCCACTACCTTAATTTTCTCGGCAGAATGATTTATTTTGCTGTTTCTGAATGGTAATGCAGTATATTCGCTGTTTGTTTAAGTAAAATAGTCATATTTTCAAGGAGGAGATGATTTTGGATGTATATAGTTGCAATGGGCCGCTGGGCGCCAGGTGACCACGATTCAGCGGTTTTGACACTGATTGCCACTACCTTAATTTTCTCGGCAGAATGTTTTATTTTGCAGTTTCTTAATGGTAATGCAGTATATTCGCCGTTTGTTTAAGTAAAATAGTCATATTTTCAAGGAGGAGATGACTTTTGATGTATATAGTTGCAAAGGGCCGCTGGGCGCCTGGAAACCACGATTCAGCGGTTTTGACACTTATAGCCACTACCTTAATTTTCTCGGCAGAATGATTTATTTTGCGGTTTCTGAATGGTAATGCAGTATATTCGCTGTTTGTTTAAGTAAAATAGTCATATTTTCAAGGACGAGATGATTTTTGATGTATGTAGTTGCAATGGGCCGCTGGGCGCCTGGAAACCACGATTCAGCGGTTTTGACACTGATTGCCACTACCTTAATTTTCTCGGCAGAATGTTTTATTTTGCAGTTTCTTAATGGTAATGCAGTATATTCGCCGTTTGTTTAAGTAAAATAGTCATATTTTCAAGGAGGAGATGACTTTGGATGTATATAGTTGCAATGGGCCGCTGGGCGCCTGGAAACCACGATTCTGCGGTTTTGACACTTATAGCCACTATAGACTCTGACCATAACTTGTTAGTCATGAACTGTAGGCTGAAGCTGAAAAAACTGCAGAAAGGTAGGAAAATAAGGAGATGGGACTTAGATAGATTGAAGGAAAGTGAAGTTCTGGAGAATTTCAGAGGGAGATTTAGGCAACAATTGACAGAAACAGGGGGAAATAAAACAGTAGAAGAGGAATGGGTAGCATTGAGAGATGAAATAATGAAGGCAGCGGAGGACAAAATAGGTAGAAAGGCAAGACCTACAAAAAATCCATGGATATCACAGGAAATACTACAGTTAATTGATGAAAGGAGAAAATATAAAAATGCAGTAAATGAAACAGGCAAAATGGAGTACAGACGACTAAAAAATGAGATTGACAGGAAGTGCAAAACGGCTAAGCAGGAGTGGCTAGAAGCTAAATGTAAATCTGTAGAAGAATGTATAGCAAGGGGGAAAAGTAGATAAAGCCTACAGGAAAATAAAAGAAACATTTGGAGATAAGAAAAACAGCTCTACGAATATCAAGAACTCAGATGGGAAACCAGTTCTCAGCAATGAAGGGAAAGCTGAAAGGTGGAAAGAGTACATAGAGCAGCTCTACAAAGGAAATGAACTTAGAGACGATGTTGTAGGAACGGAAGAGGAAGTCGATCAAGATGAAATAGGAGATACTATACTGAGAGATGAATTTGACAGAGCCTTGAAAGACCTAGGTCGGAACAAGGCCCCAGGAGTAGATGACATACCCTCAGAGCTACTAAAGTATCTGGGAGAGCCAGCCATGACAAGACTATTTGAACTGGTGTGTACGATGTATGAGACCGGCGAAATGCCCTCAGACTTTAAGAAAAATATAATAATCCCCATTCCAAAGAAATCAGGCGCAGACAGGTGTGAAAATTACAGAACCATCAGTTTGATAAGTCATGGTTGCAAAATTTTAACACGAATTATCTACAGGAGAATGGAAAAGCTGGTAGAAGCTGATCTCGGGGAAGATCAGTTTGGATTCAGGAGGAACATAGGTACCCGGGAGGCAATACTCACATTGCGTCTTATCTTAGAAGATAGATTAAGAAAAGGCAAACCTACATTTTTAGCTTTTGTAGATTTGGAGAAAGCATTTGACAATGTTGACTGGAATACACTCTTTCAAATTCTGAAGTCAGCAGGGATAAAATACAGGGAAAGGAGGAGTTATTTACAACTTGTACAAAAGCCAGACCGCAGTTATTAGGACTCGAAGGACATGAAAGGGAAGCATCTGTTGGGAAGGGAGTAAGACAGGGTTGTAGCCTTTCTCCAATGTTATTCAATTTGTACATCGAGCAGGCGGTGAAGGAAAGCAAGGAAAAATTTGGAATAGGGATTAAAGTTCAGGGGGAAGAAATAAAACATTGCGTTTTGCTGATGACATTGTAATTCTGTCAGAGACAGCAAAGGACCTGGAAGAGCAGTTGAACGGAATGGACAGCGTGTTGAAGAGAGCGTATAAAATGAACATTAACAAGAGCAAAACAAAAATAATGGAATGCGGTCTTAGAAAATCAGGCGATGCGGAAGGAATTAGATTAGGTAACGAAACAATGAAGATGGTAGATGAGTTTTGTTACTTGGGTAGTAAAATAACATATGACGGTCGCAGTACAGAGGATATAAAATGCAAAATGGCAATGGGAAGAAAAGCATTTTTGAAAAAGAGAAATTTGCTAACATCGAATATTAATCTAAGGGTAAGGAAGTCTTTTCTGAAGGCATTTGTGTGGAGTGTTGCCTTGTACGGGAGTGAAACATGGACGATAAGCAGTGCGGACAGGAAGAGAATAGAGGCTTTTGAAATGTGGTGCTACAGAAGAATGCTGAAGATTAGGTGGGTAGATCACATAACTAATGAAGAGGTACTAAACAGAATTGGTGAGAAAAGGAATTTTTGGCATACCCTGACTAAAAGAAGGGATCGCTTGGTAGGACACATTCTTAGACATCGGGGAATCGTAAATTTAGCATTGGAGGGAAGTGTGTGGGGTAAAAATCGCAGAGGGAGACCAAGAGACGCGTATAGTAAGCAGATTCAAGTGGATGTGGGTTGCCGTTCTTATGAGGAGATGAAAAGGCTTGCTCAGGATAGAGTAGGGTGGAGAGCTGCATCAAACCAGTCTCCGGACTGAAGACCATAACAACAACAGCCACTACCTTAATTTTCTCGGCAGAATGATTTATTTTGCTGTTTCTGAATGGTAATGCAGTAAATTCGCTGTTTGTTTAAGTAAAATAGTCATATTTTCAAGGAGGAGATGATTTTAGATGTATATAGTTGCAATGGGCCGCTGGGCGCCAGGTGACCACGATTCAGCGGTTTTGACACTTATAGCCACTACCTTAATTTTCTCGGCAGAATGATTTATTTTGCTGTTTCTGAATGGTAATGCAGTATATTCGCTGTTTGTTTAAGTAAAATAGTCATATTTTCAAGGAGGAGATGATTTTGGATGTATATAGTTGCAATGGGCCGCTGGGCGCCAGGTGACCACGATTCAGCGGTTTTGACACTTATAGCCACTACCTTAATTTTCTCGGCAGAATGATTTATTTTGCTGTTTCTGAATGGTATTGCAGTATATTCGCTGTTTGTTTAAGTAAAATAGTCATATTTTCAAGGAGGAGATGATTTTGGATGTATATAGTTGCAATGGGCCGCTGGGCGCCAGGTGACCTCGATTCAGCGGTTTTGACACCGATAGCCACTACCTTAATTTTCTCGGCAGAATGATTTATTTTGCTGTTTCTGAATGGTAATGCAGTATATTCGCTGTTTGTTTAAGTAAAATAGTCATATTTTCAAGGAGGAGATGATTTTGGATGTATATAGTTGCAATGGGCCGCTGGGCGCCAGGTGACCACGATTCAGCGGTTTTGACGCTGATTGCCACTACCTTAATTTTCTCGGCAGAATGTTTTATTTTGCAGTTTCTTAATGGTAATGCAGTATATTCGCCGTTTGTTTAAGTAAAATAGTCATATTTTCAAGGAGGAGATGACGTTTGATGTATATAGTTGCAAAGGGCCGCTGGGCGCCTGGAAACCACGATTCAGCGGTTTTGACACTTATAGCCACTACCTTAATTTTCTCGGCAGAATGATTTATTTTGCGGTTTCTGAATGGTAATGCAGTATATTCGCTGTTTGTTTAAGTAAAATAGTCATATTTCAAGGAGGAGATGATTTTGGATGTATGTAGTTGCAATGGGCCGCTGGGCGCCTGGAAACCACGATTCAGCGGTTTTGACACTGATTGCCACTACCTTAATTTTCTCGGCAGAATGTTTTATTTGCAGTTTCTTAATGGTAATGCAGTATATTCGCCGTTTGTTTAAGTAAAATAGTCATATTTTCAAGGAGGAGATGACTTTGGATGTATATAGTTGCAATGGGCCGCTGGGCGCCTGGAAACCACGATTCAGCGGTTTTGACAGTTATAGCCACTACCTTAATTTTCTCGGCAGAATGATTTATTTTGCTGTTTCTGAATGGTAATGCAGTATATTCGCTGTTGTTTAAGTAAAATAGTCATATTTTCAAGTAGGAGATGTTTTTGGATGTATATAGTTGCAATGGGCCGCTGGGCGCCAGGTGACCACGATTATGCGGATTTGACACTTATAGCCACTACCTTAATTTTCTCGGCAGAATGATTTATTTTGCTGTTTCTGAATGGTAATGCAGTATATTCGCTGTTTGTTTAAGTAAAATAGTCATATTTTCAAGGAGGAGATGATTTTGGATGTATATAGTTGCAATGGGCCGCTGGGCGCCAGGTGACCACGATTCAGCGGTTTTGACACTGATTGCCACTACCTTAATTTTCTCGGCAGAATGTTTTATTTTGCAGTTTCTTAATGGTAATGCAGTATATTCGCCGTTTGTTTAAGTAAAATAGTCATATTTTCAAGGAGGAGATGACTTTTGATGTATATAGTTGCAAAGGGCCGCTGGGCGCCTGGAAACCACGATTCAGCGGTTTTGACACTTATAGCCACTACCTTAATTTTCTCGGCAGAATGATTTATTTTGCGGTTTCTGAATGGTAATGCAGTATATTCGCTGTTTGTTTAAGTAAAATAGTCATATTTTCAAGGAGGAGATGATTTTGGATGTATGTAGTTGCAATGGGCCGCTGGGCGCCTGGAAACCACGATTCAGCGGTTTTGACACTGATTGCCACTACCTTAATTTTCTCGGCAGAATGTTTTATTTTGCAGTTTCTTAATGGTAATGCAGTATATTCGCCGTTTGTTTAAGTAAAATAGTCATATTTTCAAGGAGGAGATGACTTTGGATGTATATAGTTGCAATGGGCCGCTGGGCGCCTGGAAACCACGATTCTGCGGTTTTGACACTTATAGCCACTACCTTAATTTCTCGGCAGAATGATTTATTTTGCTGTATCTGAATGGTAATGCAGTAAATTCGCTGTTTGTTTAAGTAAAATAGTCATATTTTCAAGGAGGAGATGATTTTAGATGTATATAGTTGCAATGGGCCGCTGGCGCCAGGTGACCACGATTCAGCGGTTTTGACACTTATAGCCACTACCTTAATTTTCTCGGCAGAATGATTTATTTTGCTGTTTCTGAATGGTAATGCAGTATATTCGCTGTTTGTTTAAGTAAAATAGTCATATTTTCAAGGAGGAGATGATTTTGGATGTATATAGTTGCAATGGGCCGCTGGGCGCCAGGTGACCACGATTCAGCGGTTTTGACACTTATAGCCACTACCTTAATTTTCTCGGCAGAATGTTTTATTTTGCTGTTTCTGAATGGTATTGCAGTATATTCGCTGTTTGTTTAAGTAAAATAGTCATATTTTCAAAGAGGAGATGATTTTGGATGTATATAGTAGCAATGGGCCGCTGGGCGCCAGGTGACCTCGATTCAGCGGTTTTGACACCGATAGCCACTACCTTAATTTTCTCGGCAGAATGATTTATTTTGCTGTTTCTGAATGGTAATGCAGTATATTCGCTGTTTGTTTAAGTAAAATAGTCATATTTTCAAGGAGGAGATGATTTTGGATGTATATAGTTGCAATGGGCCGCTGGGCGCCAGGTGACCACGATTCAGCGGTTTTGACACTGATTGCCACTACCTTAATTTTCTCGGCAGAATGTTTTATTTTGCTGTTTCTGAATGGTAATGCAGTATATTCGCCGTTTGTTTAAGTAAAATAGGCATATTTTCAAGTAGGAGATGACTTTGGATGTATATAGTTGCAATGAGCCGCTGGGCGCCTGGAAACCACGATTCAGCGGTTTTGACACTTATAGCCACTACCTTAATTTTCTCGGCAGAATGATTTATTTTGCTGTTTCTGGATGGTAATGCAGTATATTCGCTGTTTGTTTAAGTAAAATAATCATATTTTCAAGGAGGAGATGATTTTGGATGTCTATAGTTGCAATGGGCCGCTGGGCGCCAGGTGACCACGATTCAGCGGTTTTGACACTTATAGCCACTACCTTAATTTTCTCGGCAGAATGATTTATTTTGCTGTTTCTGAATGGTAATGCAGTATATTCGCTGTTTGTTTAAGTAAAATAGTCATATTTTCAAGGAGGAGATGTTTTTGGATGTATATAGTTGCAATGGGCCGCTGGGCGCCAGGTGACCACGATTATGCGGTTTTGACACTTATAGCCACTACCTTAATTTTCTCGGCAGAATGATTTATTTTGCTGTTTCTGAATGGTAATGCAGTATATTCGCTGTTTGTTAAAGTAAAATAGTAATATTTTCAAGGAGGAGATGATTTTCGATGTATATAGTTGCAATGGGCCGCTGGGCGCCTGGAAACCACGATTCAGCGGTTTTGACACTTATAGCCACTACCTTAATTTTCTCGGCAGAATGATTTATTTTGCTGTTTCTGAATGGTAATGCAGTATATTCGCTATTTGTTTAAGTAAAATAGTCATATTTTCAATGAGGAGATGACTTTGGATGTATATAGTTGCAATGCGCCCTTGGGCGCCTGGAAACCACGATTCAGCGGTTTTGGCACTTATAGCCACTACCTTAATTTTCTCGGCAGAATGATTTATTATGCTGTTTCTGAATGGTAATGCAGTATTTTCGCTATTTGTAAGTAAAATAGTCATATTTTCAAGGAGGAGATGATTTTGGATGTATATAGTTGCAATGGGTCGCTGGGCGCCAAGTGACTACGACTCAGCGGTTTTGACACTTATAGCCACTACCTTAATTTTCTCGGCAGAATGATTTATTTTGCTGTTTCTGAATGGTAATGCAGTATATTCGCTGTTTGTTTAAGTAAAATAGTCATATTTTCAAGGAGGAGATGATTTTGGATGTATATAGTTGCAATGGGCCGCTGGGCGCCAGGTGACCACGATTCAGCGGATTTGACACTTATAGCCACTACCTTAATTTTCTCGGCAGAATGATTTATTTAGCTGTTTCAGAATGGTAATGCAGTATATTCGCTGTTTGTTTAAGTAAAATAGTCATATTTTCAAGTAGGAGATGATTTTGGATGTATATAGTTGCAATGGGCCGCTGGGCGCCAGGTGACCACGATTCAGCGGTTTTGACACTGATTGCCACTACCTTAATTTTCTCGGCAGAATGTTTTATTTTGCAGTTTCTTAATGGTAATGCAGTATATTCGCCGTTTGTTTAAGTAAAATAGTCATATTTTCAAGGAGGAGATGACATTGGATGTATATAGTAGCAAAGGGCCGCTGGGCGCCTGGAAACCACGATTCAGCGGTTTTGACACTTATAGCCACTACCATAATTTTCTCGGCAGAATGATTTATTTTGCTGTTTCTGAATGGTAATGCAGTATATTCGCTGTTTGTTTAAGTAAAATAGTCATATTTTCAAGGAGGAGATGATTTTGGATGTATATAGTTGCAATGGGCCGCTGGGCGCCTGGAAACCAAGATTCAGCGGTTTTGACACTGATTGCCACTACCTTAATTTTCTCGGCAGAATGTTTTATTTTGCAGTTTCTTAATGGTAATGCAGTATATTCGCCGTTTGTTTAAGTAAAATAGTCATATTTTCAAGGAGGAGATGACTTTGGATGTATATAGTTGCAATGGGCCGCTGGGCGCCTGGAAACCACGATTCTGCGGTTTTGACACTTATAGCCACTACCTTAATTTTCTCGGCAGAATGATTTATTTTGCTGTTTCTGAATGGTAATGCAGTATATTCGCTGTTTGTTTAAGTAAAATAGTCATATTTTCAAGGAGGAGATGATTTTGGAAGTATATAGTTGCAATGGGCCGCTGGGCGCCTGGAAACCACGATTCAGCGGTTTTGACACTGATTGCCACTACCTTAATTTTTCTCGGCAGAATGTTTTATTTTGCAGTGCAGTATATTCGCCGTTTGTTTAAGTAAAATAGTCATATTTTCCAGGAGGAGATGACTTTGGATGTATATAGTTGCAATGGGCCGCTGGTCGCCTGGAAACCACGATTCTGCGGTTTTGACACTTATAGCCACTAACTTAATTTTCTCGGCAGAATGATTTATTTTGCTGTTTCTGAATGGTAATGCAGTAAATTTGCTGTTTGTTTAAGTAAAATAGTCATATTTTCAAGGAGGAGATGATTTTAGATGTATATAGTTGCAATGGGCCGCTGGGCGCCTGGAAACCACGATTCAGCGGTTTTGACACTTATAGCCACTACCTTAATTTTCTCGGCAGAATGATTTATTTTGCTGTTTCTGAATGGTAATGCAGTATATTCGCTATTTGTTTAAGTAAAATAGTCATATTTTCAATGAGGAGATGACTTTGGATGTATATAGTTGCAATGCGCCCTTGGGCGCCTGGAAACCACGATTCAGCGGTTTTGGCACTTATAGCCACTACCTTAATTTTCTCGGCAGAATGATTTATTTTGCTGTTTCTGAATGGTAATGCAGTATTTTCGCTATTTGTTTAAGTAAAATAGTCATATTTTCAAGGAGGAGATGATTTTGGATGTATATAGTTGCAATGGGTCGCTGGGCGCCAAGTGACTACGACTCAGCGGTTTTGACACTTATAGCCACTACCCTTAATTTTCTCGGCAGAATGATTTATTTTGCTGTTTCTGAATGGTAATGCAGTATATTCGCTGTTTGTTTAAGTAAAATAGTCAAATTTTCAAGGAGGAGATGATTTTGGATGTATATAGTTGCAATGGGCCGCTGGGCGCCAGGTGACCACGATTCAGCGGATTTGACACTTATAGCCACTACCTTAATTTTCTCGGCAGAATGATTTATTTTGCTGTTTCAGAATGGTAATGCAGTATATTCGTTGTTTGTTTAAGTAAAATAGTCATATTTTCAAGGAGGAGATGATTTTGGATGTATATAGTTGCAATGGGCCGCTGCGCGCCAGGTGACCACGATTCAGCGGTTTTGGACACTGATTGCCACTACCTTAATTTTCTCGGCAGAATGTTTTATTTTGCTGTTTCTGAATGGTAATGCAGTATATTCGCCGTTTGTTTAAGTAAAATAGTCATATTTTCAAGGAGGAGATGACTTTGGATGTATAAAGCTGCAAAAGGGCCGCTGGGCGCCTGGAAACAACGATTCAGCGGTTTTGACACTTATAGCCACTACCTTAATTTTCTCGGCAGAATGATTTATTTTGCTGTTTCTGAATGGTAATGCAGTATATTCGCCGTTTGTTTAAGTAAAATAGTCATATTTTCAAGGAGGAGATGATTTTGGATGTATATAGTTGCAATGGGCCGCTGGGCGCCAGGTGACCCACGATTCAGCGGTTTTGACACTTAATGCCACTACCTTAATTTTCTCGGCAGAATGATTTATATTGCTGTTTCTGAATGGTAATGCAGTATATTCGCTGTTTGTTTAAGTAAAATAGTCATATTTTCAAGGAGGAGATGATTTTGGATGTATATAGTTGCAATGGGCCGCTGGGCGCCAGGTGACCACGATTCAGCGGTTTTGACACTGATTGCCACTACCTTAATTTTCTCGGCAGAATGTTTTATTTTGCAGTTTCTTAATGGTAATGCAGTATATTCGCCGTTTGTTTAAGTAAAATAGTCATATTTTCAAGGAGGAGATGACTTTGGATGTATATAGTTGCAATGGGCCGCTGGGCGCCTGGAAACCACGATTCTGCGGTTTTGACACTTATAGCCACTACCTTAATTTTCTCGGCAGAATGATTTATTTTGCTGTTTCTGAATGGTAATGCAGTATATTTGCTGTTTGTTTAAGTAAAATAGTCATATTTTCAAGGAGGAGATGATTTTGGATGTATATAGTTGCAATGGGCCGCTGGGCGCCTGGAAACCACGATTCAGCGGTTTTGACACTGATTGCCACTACCTTAATTTTCTCGGCAGAATGTTTTATTTTGCAGTTTCTTAATGGTAATGCAGTATATTCGCCGTTTGTTTAAGTAAAATAGTCATATTTTCCAGGGGGAGATGACTTTGGATGTATATAGTTGCAATGGGCCGCTGGTCGCCTGGAAACCACGATTCTGCGGTTTTGACACTTATAGCCACTAACTTAATTTTCTCGGCAGAATGATTTATTTTGCTGTTTCTGAATGGTAATGCAGTAAATTTGCTGTTTGTTTAAGTAAAATAGTCATATTTTCAAGGAGGAGATGATTTTAGATGTATATAGTTGCAATGGGCCGCTGGCGCCAGGTGACCACGATTCAGCGGTTTTGACACTTATAGCCACTACCTTAATTTTCTCGGCAGAATGATTTATTTTGCTGTTTCTGAATGGTAATGCAGTATATTCGCTGTTTGTTTAAGTAAAATAGTCATATTTTCAAGGAGGAGATGATTTTGGATGTATATAGTTGCAATGGGCCGCTGGGCACCAGGTGACCACGATTCAGCGGTTTTGACACTTATAGCCACTACCTTAATTTTCTCGGCAGAATGATTTATTTTGCTGTTTCTGAATGGTAATGCAGTATATTCGCTGTTTGTTTAAGTAAAATAGTCATATTTTCAAGGAGGAGATGATTTTGGATGTATATAGTTGCAATGGGCCGCTGGGCGCCAGGTGACCTCGATTCAGCGGTTTTGACACCGATAGCCACTACCTTAATTTTCTCGGCATAATGATTTATTTTGCTGTTTCTGAATGGTAATGCAGTAAATTCGCTGTTTGTTTAAGTAAAATAGTCATATTTTCAAGGGAGGAGATGATTTTGGATGTATATATTTGCAATGGGCCGCTGGGCGCCAGGTGACCACGATTCAGCGGTTTTGACACTGATTGCCACTACCTTAATTTTCTCGGCAAGAATGTTTTATTTTGCTGTTTCTGAATGGTAATGCAGTATATTCGCCGTTTGTTTAAGTAAAATAGGCATATTTTCAAGTAGGAGATGATTTTGGATGTATATAGTTGCAATGAGCCGCTGGGCGCCTGGAAACCACGATTCAGCGGTTTTGACACTTATAGCCACTACCTTAATTTTCTCGGCAGAATGATTTATTTTGCTGTTTCTGAATGGTAATGCAGTATATTCGCTGTTTGTTTAAGAAAAATAGTCATATTTTCAAGGAGGAGATGATTTTGGATGTATATAGTTGCAATGGGCCGCTGGGCGCCAGGTGACCACGATTCAGCGGATTTGACACTTATAGCCACTACCTTAATTTTTCTCGGCAGAATGATTTATTTAGCTGTTTCAGAATGGTAATACAGTATATTCGCTGTTTGTTTAAGTAAAATAGTCATATTTTCAAGGAGGAGATGATTTTGGATGTATATAGTTGCAATGGGCCGCTGGGCGCCAGGTGACCACGATTCAGCGGTTTTGACACTGATTGCCACTACCTTAATTTTCTCGGCAGAATGTTTTATTTTGCAGTTTCTTAATGGTAATGCAGTATATTCGCTGTTTGTTTAAGTAAAATAATCATATTTTCAAGGAGGAGATGATTTTGGATTGTATATAGTTGCAATGGGCCGCTGGGCGCCAGGTGACCACGATTCAGCGGTTTTGACACTTATAGCCACTACCTTAATTTTTCTCGGCAGAATGATTTATTTTGCTGTTTCTGAATGGTAATGCAGTATATTCGCTGTTTGTTTAAGTAAAATAGTCATATATTCAAGGAGGAGATGTTTTTGGATGTATATAGTTGCAATGGGCCGCTGGGCGCCAGGTGACCACGATTATGCGGTTTTGACACTTATAGCCACTACCTTAATTTTCTCGGCAGAATGATTTATTTTGCTGTTTCTGAATGGTAATGCAGTATATTCGCTGTTTGTTAAAGTAAAATAGTCATATTTTCAAGGAGGAGATGATTTTCGATGTATATAGTTGCAATGGGCCCGCTGGGCGCCTGGGAAACCACGATTCAGCGGTTTTGACACTTATAGCCACTACCTTAATTTTCTCGGCAGAATGATTTATTTTGCTGTTTCTGAATGGTAATGCAGTATATTCGCTATTTGTTTAAGTAAAATAGTCATATTTTCAATGAGGAGATGACTTTGGATGTATATAGTTGCAATGCGCCCTTGGGCGCCTGGAAACCACGATTCAGCGGGTTTTGGCACTTATAGCCACTACCTTAATTTTCTCGGCAGAATGATTTATTTTGCTGTTTCTGAATGGTAATGCAGTATTTTCGCTATTTGTTTAAGTAAAATAGTCATATTTTCAAGGAGGAGATGATTTTGGATGTATATAGTTGCAATGGGTCGCTGGGCGCCAAGTGACTACGACTCAGCGGTTTTGACACTTATAGCCACTACCTTATTTTTCTCGGCAGAATGATTTATTTTGCTGTTTCTGAATGGTAATGCAGTATATTCGCTGTTTGTTTAAGTAAAATAGTCAAATTTTCAAGGAGGAGATGATTTTGGATGTATGTAGTTGCAATGGGCCGCTGGGCGCCAGGTGACCACGATTCAGCGGATTTGACACTTATAGCCACTACCTTAATTTTCTCGGCAGAATGATTTATTTTGCTGTTTCAGAATGGTAATGCAGTATATTCGTTGTTTGTTTAAGTAAAATAGTCATATTTTCAAGGAGGAGATGATTTTGGATGTATATAGTTGCAATGGGCCGCTGCGCGCCAGGTGACCACGATTCAGCGGTTTTGACACTGATTGCCACTACCTTAATTTTCTCGGCAGAATGTTTTATTTTGCTGTTTCTGAATGGTAATGCAGTATATTCGCCGTTTGTTTAAGTAAAATAGTCATATTTTCAAGGAGGAGATGACTTTGGATGTATAAAGCTGCAAAGGGCCGCTGGGCGCCTGGAAACAACGATTCAGCGGTTTTGACACTTATAGCCACTACCTTAATTTTCTCGGCAGATTGATTTATTTTGCTGTTTCTGAATGGTAATGCAGTATATTCGCCGTTTGTTTAAGTAAAATAGTCATATTTTCAAGGGGGGAGATGATTTTGGATGTATATAGTTGCAATGAGCCGCTGGGCGCCAGGTGACCACGATTCAGCGGTTTTGACACTTAATGCCACTACCTTAATTTTCTCGGCAGAATGATTTATATTGCTGTTTCTGAATGGTAATGCAGTATATTCGCTGTTTGTTTAAGTAAAATAGTCATATTTTCAAGGAGGAGATGATTTTGGATGTATATAGTTGCAATGGGCCGCTGGGCGCCAGGTGACCACGATTCAGCGGTTTTGACACTGATTGCCACTACCTTAATTTTCTCGGCAGAATGTTTTATTTTGCAGTTTCTTAATGGTAATGCAGTATATTCGCCGTTTGTTTAAGTAAAATAGTCATATTTTCAAGTAGGAGATGACTTTTGATGTATATAGTTGCAAAGGGCCGCTGGGCGCCTGGAAACCACGATTCAGCGGTTTTTGACACTGATTGCCACTACCTTAATTTTCTCGGCAGAATGTTTTATTTTGCAGTTTCTTAATGGTAATGCAGTATATTCGCCGTTTGTTTAAGTAAAATAGTCATATTTTCAAGGAGGAGATGACTTTGGATGTATATAGTTGCAATGGGCCGCTGGTCGCCTGTGAAACCACGATTCTGCGGTTTTGACACTTATAGCCACTAACTTAATTTTCTCGGCAGAATGATTTATTTTGCTGTTTCTGAATGGTAATGCAGTAAATTCGCTGTTTGTTTAAGTAAAATAGTCATATTTTCAAGGAGGAGATGATTTTAGATGTATATAGTTGCAATGGGCCGCTGGGCGCCAGGTGACCACGATTCAGCGGTTTTGACACTTATAGCCACTACCTTAATTTTCTCGGCAGAATGATTTATTTTGCTGTTTCTGAATGGTAATGCAGTATATTCGCTGTTTGTTTAAGTAAAATAGTCATATTTTCAAGGAGGAGATGATTTTGGATGTATATAGTTTGCAATGGGCCGCTGGGCGCCAGGTGACCACGATTCAGCGGTTTTGACACTTATAGCCACTACCTTAACTTTCTCGGCAGAATGATTTATTTTGCTGTTTCTGAATGGTAATGCAGTATATTCGCTGTTTGTTTAAGTAAAATAGTCATATTTTCAAGGAGGAGATGATTTTGGATGTATATAGTTGCAATGGGCCGCTGGGCGCCAGGTGACCTCGATTGAGCGGTTTTGACACCGATAGCCACTACCTTAATTTTCTCGGCAGAATGATTTATTTTGCTGTTTCTGAATGGTAATGCAGTAAATTCGCTGTTTGTTTAAGTAAAATAGTCATATTTTCAAGGAGGAGATGATTTTGGATGTATATATTTGCAATGGGCCGCTGGGCGCCAGGTGACCACGATTCAGCGGTTTTGACACTGATTGCCACTACCTTAATTTTCTCGGCAGAATGTTTTATTTTGCTGTTTCTGAATGGTAATGCAGTATATTCGCCGTTTGTTTAAGTAAAATAGGCATATTTTCAAGTAGGAGATGATTTTGGATGTATATAGTTGCAATGAGCCGCTGGGCGCCTGGAAACCACGATTCAGCGGTTTTGACACTTATAGCCACTACCTTAATTTTCTCGGCAGAATGATTTATTTTGCTGTTTCTGAATGGTAATGCAGTATATTCGCTGTTTGTTTAAGTAAAATAGTCATATTTTCAAGGAGATGATTTTGGATGTATATAGTTGCAATGGGCCGCTGGGCGCCAGGTGACCACGATTCGATTCAGCGGATTTGACACTTATAGCCACTACCTTAATTTTCTCGGCAGAATGATTTATTTAGCTGTTTCAGAATGGTAATGCAGTATATTCGCTGTTTGTTTAAGTAAAATAGTCATATTTTCAAGGAGGAGATGATTTTGGATGTATATAGTTGCAATGGGCCGCTGGGCGCCAGGTGACCACGATTCAGCGGTTTTGACACTGATTGCCACTACCTTAATTTTCTCGGCAGAATGTTTTATTTTGCAGTTTCTTAATGGTAATGCAGTATATTCGCCGTTTGTTTAAGTAAAATAGTCATATTTTCAAGGAGGAGATGATTTTGGATGTATATACTTGCAATGGGCCGCTGGGCGCCTGGAAACCACGATTCAGCGGTTTTGACACTTATAGCCACTACCATAATTTTCTCGGCAGAATGATTTATTTTGCTGTTTCTGAATGGTAATGCAGTATATTCGCTGTTTGTGTAAGTAAAATAGTCATATTTTCAAGGAGGAGATGATTTTGGATGTATATAGTTGCAATGGGCCGCTGGGCGCCTGGAAACCACGATTCAGCGGTTTTGACACTGATTGCCACTACCTTAATTTTCTCGGCAGAATGTTTTATTTTGCAGTTTCTTAATGGTAATGCAGTATATTCGCCGTTTGTTTAAGTAAAATAGTCATATTTTCAAGGAGGAGATGACTTTGGATGTATATAGTTGCAATGGGCCGCTGGGCGCCTGGAAACCACGATTCTGCGGTTTTGACACTTATAGCCACTACCTTAATTTTCTCGGCAGAATGATTTATTTTCCTGTTTCTGAATGGTAATGCAGTATATTCGCTGTTTGTTTAAGTAAAATAGTCATATTTTCAAGGAGGAGATGATTTTGGATGTATATAGTTGCAATGGGCCGCTGGGCGCCTGGAAACCACGATTCAGCGGTTTTGACACTGATTGCCACTACCTTAATTTTCTCGGCAGAATGATTTATTTTGCAGTTTCTGAATGGTAATGCAGTATATTCGCCGTTTGTTTAAGTAAAATAGTCATATTTTCAAGGAGGAGATGACTTTGGATGTATATAGTTGCAATGGGCCGCTGGGCGCCTGGAAACCACGATTCTGCGGTTTTGACACTTATAGCCACTACCTTAATTTTCTCGGCAGAATGATTTATTTTGCTGTTTCTGAATGGTAATGCAGTAAATTCGCTGTTTGTTTAAGTAAAATAGTCATATTTTCAAGGAGGAGATGATTTTAGATATATATAGTTGCAATGGGCCGCTGGGCGCCAGGTGACCTCGATTCAGCGGTTTTGACACTTATAGCCACTACCTTAATTTTCTCGGCAGAATGATTTATTTTGCTGTTTCTGAATGGTAATGCAGTATATTCGCTGTTTGTTTAAGTAAAATAGTCATATTTTCAAGGAGGAGATGATTTTGGATGTATATAGTTGCAATGGGCCGCTGGGCGCCAGGTGACCACGATTCAGCGGTTTTGACACTTATAGCCACTACCTTAATTTTCTCGGCAGAATGATTTATTTTGCTGTTTCTGAATGGTAATGCAGTATATTCGCTGTTTGTTTAAGTAAAATAGTCATATTTTCAAGGAGGAGATGATTTTGGATGTATATAGTTGCAATGGGCCGCTGGGCGCCAGGTGACCTCGATTCAGCGGTTTTGACACCGATAGCCACTACCTTAATTTTCTCGGCAGAATGATTTATTTTGCTGTTTCTGAATGGTAATGCAGTATATTCGCTGTTTGTTTAAGTAAAATAGTCATATTTTCAAGGAGGAGATGATTTTGGATGTATATAGTTGCAATGGGCCGCTGGGCGCCAGGTGACCACGATTCAGCGGTTTTGACACTTATAGCCACTACCTTAATTTTCTCGGCAGAATGTTTTATTTTGCTGTTTCTGAATGGTAATGCAGTATATTCGCCGTTTGTTTAAGTAAAATAGGCATATTTTCAAGTAGGAGATGATTTTGGATGTATATAGTTGCAATGAGCCGCTGGGCGCCTGGAAACCACGATTCAGCGGTTTTGACACTTATAGCCACTACCTTAAATTTCTCGGCAGAATGATTTATTTTGCTGTTTCTGGATGATAATGCAGTATATTCGCTGTTTGTTTCAGTAAAATAATCATATTTTCAAGCAGGAGATGATTTTGGATGTATATAGTTGCATTGGGCCGCTGGGCGCCAGGTGACCACGATTCAGCGATTTTGACACTTATAGCCACTACCTTAATTTGCTCGGCAGAATGATTTATTTTGCTGTTTCTGAATGGTAATGCAGTATATTCGCTGTTTGTTTAAGTAAAATAGTCATATTTTCAAGGAGGAGATGTTTTTGCATGTATATAGTTGCAATGGGCCGCTGGGCGCCACGTGACCACGATTATGCGCTTTTGACACTTATAGCCACTACCTTAATTTTCTCGGCAGAATGATTTATTTTGCTGTTTCTGAATGGTAATGCAGTATATTCGCTGTTTGTTAAAGTAAAATAGTCATATTTTGAAGGAGGAGATGATTTTGGATGTATATAGTTGCAATGTTCCGCTGGGCGCCTGGAAACCACGATACAGCGGTTTTGACACTTATAGCCACCACCTTAATTTTCTCGGCAGAATGATTTATTTTGCTGTTTCTGAATGGTAATGCAGTATATTCGCTATTTGTTTAAGTAAAATAGTCATATTTTCAAGGAGGAGATGACTTTGGATGTATATAGTTGCAATGGGCCGCTGGGCGCCAGGTGACCTCGATTCAGCGGTTTTGACACCGATAGCCACTACCTTAATTTTCTCGGCAGAATGATTTACTTTGCTGTTTCTGAATGGTAATGCAGTATATTCGCTATTTGTTTAAGTAAAATAGTCATATTTTCAAGGAGGAGATGATTTTGGATGTATATAGTTGCAATGGGCCGCTGGGCGCCAGGTGACCACGATTCAGCGGTTTTGACACTGATTGCCACTACCTTAATTTTCTCGGCAGAATGTTTTATTTTGCTGTTTCTGAATGGTAATGCAGTATATTCGCCGTTTGTTTAAGTAAAATAGGCATATTTTCAAGTAGGAGATGACTTTGGATGTATATAGTTGCAATGAGCCGCTGGGCGCCTGGAAACAACGATTCAGCGGTTTTGACACTTATAGCCACTACTTTAATTTTCTCGGCAGAATGATTTATTTTGCTGTTTCTGGATGGTAATGCAGTATATTCGCTGTTTGTTTAAGTAAAATAATCATATTTTCAAGCAGGAGATGATTTTGGATGTATATAGTTGCAATGGGCCGCTGGGCGCCAGGTGACCACGATTCAGCGGTTTTGACACTTATAGCCACTACCTTAATTTTCTCGGCAGAATGATTTATTTTGCTGTTTCTGAATGGTAATGCAGTATATTCGCTGTTTGTTTAAGTAAAATAGTCATATTTTCAAGGAGGAGATGATTTTGGATGTATATAGTTGCAATGGGCCGCTGGGCGCCAGGTGACCACGATTCAGCGGTTTTGACACTTATAGCCACTACCATAATTTTCTCGGCAGAATGATTTATTTTGCTGTTTCTGAATGGTAATGCAGTATATTCGCTGTTTGTTTAAGTAAAATAGTCATATTTTCAAGGAGGAGTTGATATTAGATGTATATAGTTGCAATGGGCCGCTGGGCGCCAGGTGACCTCGATTCAGCGGTTTTGACACCGATAGCCACTACCTTAATTTTCTCGGCAGAATGATTTATTTTGCTGTTTCTGAATGGTAATGCAGTATATTCGCTGTTTGTTTAAGTAAAATAGTCATATTTTCATGGAGGAGATGATTTTGGATGTATATAGTTGCAATGGGCCGCTGGGCGCCAGGTGACCACGATTCAGCGGTTTTGACACTGATTGCCACTACCTTAATTTTCTCGGCAGAATGATTTATTTTGCTGTTTCTGAATGGTAATGCAGTATATTCGCTGTTTGTTTAAGTAAAATAGTCATATTTTCAAGGAGGAGATGATTTTGGATGTATATAGTTGCAATGGGCCGCTGGGCGCCAGGTGACCACGATTATGCGGCTTTGACACTTATAGCCACTACCTTAATTTTCTCGGCAGAATGATTTATTTTGCTGTTTCTGAATGGTAATGCAGTATATTCGCTGTTTGTTTAAGTAAAATAGTCATATTTTCAAGGAGGAGATGATTTTGGATGTATATAGTTGCAATGGGCCGCTGGGCGCCAGGTGACCACGATTCAGCGGTTTTGACACTGATTGCCACTACCTTAATTTTCTCGGCAGAATGTTTTATTTTGCTGTTTCTGAATGGTAATACAGTATATTCGCCGTTTGTTTAAGTAAAATAGTCACATTTTCAAGTAGGAGATTACTTTGGATGTATATAGTTGCAATGAGCCGCTGGGCGCCTGGAAACCACGATTCAGCGGTTTTGACACTTATAGCCACTACCTTAATTTTCTCGGCAGAATGATTTATTTTGCTGTTTCTGGATGGTAATGCAGTATATTCGCTGTTTGTTTAAGTAAAATAATCATATTTTCAAGCAGGAGATGATTTTGGATGTATATAGTTGCAATGGGCCGCTGGGCGCCAGGTGACCACGATTATGCGGTTTTGACACTTATAGCCACTACCTTAATTTTCTCGGCAGAATGATTTATTTGCTGTTTCTGAATGGTAATGCAGTATATTCGCTGTTTGTTTAAGTAAAATAGTCATATTTTCAAGGAGGAGATGATTTTGGATGTATATAGTTGCATGGGCCGCTGTGCGCCAGGTGACCACGATTCAGCGGTTTTGACACTTATAGCCACTACCTTAATTTTCTCGGCAGAATGATTTATTTTGCTGTTTCTGAATGGTAATGCAGTATATTCGCTGTTTGTTTAAGTAAAATAGTCATATTTTCAAGGAGGAGATGATTTTGGATGTATATAGTTGCAATGGGCCGCTGGGCGCCAGGTGACCACGATTATGCGGTTTTGACACTTATAGCCACTACCCTTAATTTTCTCGGCAGAATGATTTATTTTGCTGTTTCTGAATGGTAATGCAGTATATTCGCTGTTTGTTAAAGTAAAATAGTCATATTTTCAAGGAGGAGATGATTTTGGATGTATATAGTTGCAATGGGCCGCTGGGCGCCTGGAAACCACGATTCAGCGGTTTTGACACTTATAGCCACTACCTTAATTTTCTCGGCAGAATGTTTTATTTTGCAGTTTCTTAATGGTAATGCAGTATATTCGCCGTTTGTTTAAGTAAAATAGTCATATTTTCAAGGAGGAGATGACTTTGGATGTATATAGTTGCAATGGGCCGCTGGGCGCCTGGAAACCACGATTCTGCGGTTTTGACACTTATAGCCACTACCTTAATTTTCTCGGCAGAATGATTTATTTGCTGTTTCTGAATGGTAATGCAGTATATTCGCTGTTTGTTTAAGTAAAATAGTCATATTTTCAAGGAGGA
This sequence comes from Locusta migratoria, assembly GCA_026315105.1. Classification (NCBI taxonomy): domain Eukaryota; kingdom Metazoa; phylum Arthropoda; class Insecta; order Orthoptera; family Acrididae; genus Locusta; species Locusta migratoria. The sequence goes on from CM048744.1 coordinate 8,997,460, forward strand.
GATGATTTTGGATGTATATAGTTGCAATGGGCCGCTGGGCGCCTGGAAACCACGATTCAGCGGTTTTGACACTGATTGCCACTACCTTAATTTTCTCGGCAGAATGTTTTATTTTGCAGTTTCTTAATGGTAATGCAGTATATTCGCCGTTTGTTTAAGTAAAATAGTCATATTTTCAAGGAGGAGATGACTTTGGATGTATATAGTTGCAATGGGCCGCTGGGCGCCTGGAAACCACGATTCTGCGGTTTTGACACTTATAGCCACTACCTTAATTTTCTCGGCAGAATGATTTATTTTGCTGTTTTCTGAATGGTAATGCAGTAAATTCGCTGTTTGTTTAAGTAAAATAGTCATATTTTCAAGGAGGAGATGATTTTAGATGTATATAGTTGCAATGGGCCGCTGGGCGCCAGGTGACCACGATTCAGCGGTTTTGACACTTATAGCCACTACCTTAATTTTCTCGGCAGAATGATTTATTTTGCTGTTCTGAATGGTAATGCAGTATATTCGCTGTTTGTTTAAGTAAAATAGTCATATTTTCAAGGAGGAGATGAATTTTGGATGTATATAGTTGCAATGGGCCGCTGGGCGCCAGGTGACCACGATTCAGCGGTTTTGACACTTATAGCCACTACCTTAATTTTCTCGCAGAATGATTTATTTGCTGTTTCTGAATGGTAATGCAGTATATTCGCTGTTTGTTTAAGTAAAATAGTCATATTTTCAAGGAGGAGATGATTTTGGATGTATATAGTTGCAATGGGCCGCTGGGCGCCAGGTGACCACGATTCAGCGGTTTTGACACTGATTGCCACTACCTTAATTTTCTCGGCAGAATGTTTTATTTTGCTGTTTCTGAATGGTAATGCAGTATATTCGCCGTTTGTTTAAGTAAAATAGGCATATTTTCAAGTAGGAGATGATTTTGGATGTATATAGTTGCAATGAGCCGCTGGGCGCCTGGAAACCACGATTCAGCGGTTTTGACAACATATAGCCACTACCTTAATTTTCTCGGCAGAATGATTTATTTTGCTGTTTCTGGATGATAATGCAGTATATTCGCTGTTTGTTTAAGTAAAATAATCATATTTTCAAGCAGGAGATGATTTTGGATGTATATAGTTGCAATGGGCCCGCTGGGCGCCAGGTGACCTCGATTCAGCGGTTTTGACACCGATAGCCACTACCTTAATTTTCTCGGCAGAATGATTTATTTTGCTGTTTCTGAATGGTAATGCAGTATATTCGCCTGTTTGTTTAAGTAAAATAGTCATATTTTCAAGGAGGAGATGATTTTGGATGTATATAGTTGCAATGGGCCGCTGGGCGCCAGGTGACCACGATTCAGCGGTTTTGACACTGATTGCCACTACCTTAATTTTCTCGGCAGAATGTTTTATTTTGCTGTTTCTGAATGGTAATGCAGTATATTCGCCGTTTGTTTAAGTAAAATAGGCATATTTTCAAGTAGGAGATGACTTTGGATGTATATAGTTGCAATGAGCCGCTGGGCGCCTGGAAACCACGATTCAGCGGTTTTGACACTTATAGCCACTACCTTAATTTTCTCGGCAGAATGATTTATTTTGCTGTTTCTGGATGGTAATCGCAGGTATATTCGCTTTTGTTAAGTAAAATAATCATATTTTCAAGCAGGAGATGATTTTGGATGTATATAGTTGCAATGGGCCGCTGTGCGCCAGGTGACCACGATTCAGCGGTTTTGACACTTATAGCCACTACCTTAATTTTCTCGGCAGAATGATTTATTTTGCTGTTTCTGAATGGTAATGCAGTATATTCGCTGTTTGTTTAAGTAAAAATAGTCCATATTTTCAAGGAGGAGATGATTTTGGATGTATATAGTTGCAATGGGCCGCTGGGCGCCAGGTGACCACGATTATGCGGTTTTGACACTTATAGCCACTACCCTTAATTTCTCGGCAGAATGATTTATTTTGCTGTTTCTGAATGGTAATGCAGTATATTCGCTGTTTGTTAAAGTAAAATAGTCATATTTTCAAGGAGGAGATGATTTTGGATGTATATAGTTGCAATGGGCCGCTGGGCGCCTGGAAACCACGATTCAGCGGTTTTGACACTTATAGCCACTACCTTAATTTTCTCGGCAGAATGATTTATTTTGCTGTTTCTGAATGGTAATGCAGTATATTCGCTATTTGTTTAAGTAAAATAGTCATATTTTCAAGGAGGAGATGACTTTGGATGTATATAGTTGCAATGGGCCCACTGGGCGCCAGGAAACCACGATTCAGCGGTTTTGGCACTTATAGCCACTACCTTAATTTTCTCGGCAGAATGATTTATTTTGATGTTTCTGAATGGCAATGCAGTATTTTCGCTGTTTGTTTAAGTAAAATAGTCATATTTTCAAGGAGGAGATGATTTTGGATGTATATAGTTGCAATGGGCCGCTGGGCGCCAGGTGACCACGATTCAGCGGTTTTGACACTTATAGCCACTACCTTAATTTTCTCGGCAGAATGATTTATTTTGCTGTTTCTGAATGGTAATGCAGTATATTCGCTGTTTGTTTAAGTAAAATAGTCATATTTTGAAGGAGGAGATGATTTTGGATGTTGTTGTTATGGTCTTCAGTCCGGAGACTGGTTTGATGCAGCTCTCCACCCTACTCTATCCTGAGCAAGCCTATTCATCTCCTTATAAGAACGGCAACCCACATCCACTTGAATCTGCTTACTATACGCATCTCTTGGTCTCCCTCTGCGATTTTTACCCCACACACGTCCCTCCAATGCTAAATTTACGATTCCCCGATGTCTAAGAATGTGTCCTACCAAGCGATCCCTTCTTTTAGTCAAGGTATGCCAAAAATTCCTTTTCTCACCAATTCTGTTCAGTACCTCTTCATTAGTTATGCGATCTACCCACCTAATCTTCAGCATTCTTCTGTAACACCACATTTCAAAAGCCTCTATTCTCTTCCTGTCCGCACTGCTTATCGTCCATGTTTCACTCCCGTACAAGGCAACACTCCACACAAATGCCTTCAGAAAAGGACTTCCTTACCTTTAAGTTAATATTCGATGTTAGCAAATTTCTCTTTTTAAAAATGCTATTCTGCCCATTGCCATTCTGCATTTTATATCCTCTGTACTGCGACCATCGCATGTTATTTTACTACCCAAGTAACAAAACTCATCTACCACCTTCAATGTTTCGTCACCTAATCTAATTCCTTCAGCATCGCCTGATTTTCTAAGACCGCATTCCATTATTTTTGTTTTGCTCTTGTAATGTTCATTTTATATGCACTCTTCAACACGCTGTCCATTCCATTCAACTGCTCTTCCAGGTCCTTTGCTGTCTCTGACAGAATTACAATGTCATCGGCAAAACGCAATGTTTTTATTTCTTCCCCTGAACATTAATCCCTATTCCAAATTTTTCCTTGCTTTCCTTCACCGCCTGCTCGATGTACAAATTGAATAACACCGGAGAAAGGCTACAACCCTGTCTTACTCCCTTCCCAACTAATGCTTCCCTTTCATGCCCTTCGAGTCTAATAACTGCGGTCTGGCTTTTGTACAAGTTGTAAATAACTCTCCTTTCCCTGTATTTTACCCCTGCTGACTTCAGAATTTGAAAGAGTGTATTCCAGTCAACATTGTCAAACGCTTCTCCAAATCTACAAAAGCTAAAAATGTAGGTTTGCCTTTCCTTAATCTATCTTCTAAGATAAGACGTAAAGTGAGTATTGCCTCCCGGGTTCCTACTTTCCTCCTGAATCCAAACTGATCTTCCCCGAGGTCAGCTTCTACCAGCTTTTCCATTCTCCTGTAGATAATTCGTGTTAAAATTTTGCAACCATGACTTATCAAACTGATGGTTCTGTAATTTTCACACCTGTCTGCGCCTGATTTCTTTGGAATGGGGATTATTACATTTTTCTTAAAGTCTGAGGGCATTTCGCCTGTCTCATACATCCTACACACTAGTTCAAATAATCTTGTCATGGCTGGCTCTCCCAGAGACTTTAGTAGCTCTGAGGGTATGTCATCTATTCCTGGGGCCTTGTTCCTACCTAGGTCTTTCAAGGCTCTGTAAAATTCATCTCTGAGTATAGTATCTCCTATTTCATCTTGATCTACTTCCTCTTCCCTTCCTACAACATCGTCTCTCAGTTCGTTTCCTTTGTAGAGCTGCTCTATGTACTCTTTCCACATTTCAGCTTTCCCTTCTTTGCTGAGAACTGGTTTCCCATCTGAGTTCTTGATATTCGTAGAGTTGCTTTTCTTGTCCCCAAATGTCTCTTTTATTTTCCTGTAGGCGGTATCTACTTTTCCCCTTGCTATACATTCTTCTACAGATTTGCATTTGGCTTCTAGCCACTCCTGCTTAGCCATTTTGCACTTCCTGTCAATCTCATTTTTTAGTCGTCTGTACTCCATTTTGCCTGTTTCATTTACTGCATTTTTATATTTTCTCCTTTCATCAATTAACTGTAGTATTTCCTGTGATATCCATGGATTTTTTGTAGGTCTTGCCTTTCTACCTATTTTGTCCTCCGCTGCCTTCACTATTTCATCTCTCAATGCTACCCATTCCTCTTCTACTGTTTTATTTCCCCCTGTTTCTGTCAATTGTTGCCTAAATATCCCTCTGAAATTCTCCACAACTTCACTTTCCTTCAATTTATCCAAGTCCCATCTTCTTATTTTCCTACCTTTCTGCAGTTTTTTCAGCTTCAGCCTTCAGTTCATGACTAACAAGTTATGGTCAGAGTCTATATCTGCCCCTTGGTATGTCCTGCAGTTTATAACCTGGTTCCGGTACCTATGACTTACCATTATAAAATCTATCTGATACCTTCCGGTGTCTTCTGGTCTCTTCCATGTATACAACCTTCTTTTGTGATTCTTAAACCAAGTGTTTGTTACGATTAAATCATGTTCCGTGCAAAATTCTACCAGGCGACTTCCTCTTTCATTCCTCCTGCCCAGTCCATATTCACCTACTATTTTTCCTTCTCTTCCTTTTCCTACTACCGAATTCCAGTCTCCCATCACAATTAAGTTTTCCTCTCCCTTAATTGTCTGAATAATTTCCTTTAGCTCCTCATATATTTCTTCGATCTCCTCATCATCGGCAGAGCTAGTTGGCATATAAACCTGTACTACTGTTGTCGGAGTTGGCTTCGTATCTATCTTGACAATGATAATGCGATCACTGTGCTGCTCATAGTAGTTTACCCGCATTCCTATTTTCTTATTCATTATCAGTCCTACTCCTGTGATACCCCCAACTGATTTTGTATTTATAATCCTGTACTCACCTGACCAGAAATCCTGTTCATCCTTCCACCGAACTTCACTAATCCCCACTATATCTAACTTCAACCTATCCATTTCCCTTTTTAAATTTTCTAATTTTCCTACCCGATTAAGGGATCTAACATTCCACGCTCCGATCCGTAGAATGCCAGTATTGTCCTTCCTGATGACAACATCCTCCTGAGTAGTCCCCGCCCGGAGATCCGAATGGGGGACTATTTTACCTCCGGAATATTTTACCCGAGAGGATGCCATCATCATATTTCCATACAGTAGAGCTGCATGTCCTCGGGAAAAATGACGGCTGTAGTTTCCCCTTGCTTTCAGCCGTTCGCAGTAGCTGTGTGGCAAAGCCACATTAGCTGATGTTACAAGGCCAGCTCAGTCAATCATCCAGACTGTTGCCCCTGTAACTACTGAAAAGGCTGCTGCCCCTCTTCAGGAACCACACGTTTGTCTGCCCTCTCCACAGATACCCCTCCGCTGTGGTTGCACCTACGGTACGGCTATCTGCATTGTTGAGGCACGCAAGCCACCCCACCTCGGCAATGTCTGTGGTTCATGGGGGTGTATATAGTTGCAATGGGCCGCTGGGCGCCAGGTGACCACGATTCAGCGGATTTGACACTTATAGCCACTACCTTAATTTTCTCGGCAGAATGATTTATTTAGCTGTTTCAGAATGGTAATGCAGTATATTCGCTGTTTGTTTAAGTAAAATAGTCATATTTTCAAGGAGGGGGATGATTTTGGATGTATATAGTTGCAATGGGCCGCTGGGCGCCAGGTGAACACGATTCAGCGGTTTTGACACTGATTGCCACTACCTTAATTTTCTCGGCAGAATGTTTTATTTTGCAGTTTCTTAATGGTAATGCAGTATATTCGCCGTTTGTTTAAGTAAAATAGTCATATTTTCAAGGAGGAGATGACTTTGGATGTATATAGTTGCAATGGGCCGCTGGGCGCCTGGAAACCACGATTCTGCGGTTTTGACACTTATAGCCACAACCTTAATTTTCTCGGCAGAATGATTTATTTTGCTGTTTCTGAATGGTAATGCAGTAAATTCGCTGTTTGTTTAAGTAAAATAGTCATATTTTCAAGGAGGAGATGATTTTAGATGTATATAGTTGATATGGGCCGCTGGGCGCCAGGTGACCACGATTCAGCGGTTTTGACACTTATAGCCACTACCTTAATTTTCTCGGCAGAATGATTTATTTTGCTGTTTCTGAATGGTAATGCAGTATATTCGCTGTTTGTTTAAGTAAAATAGTCATATTTTCAAGGAGGAGATGATTTTGGATGTATATGGTTGCAATAGGCCGCTGGGCGCCAGGTGACCACGATTCAGCGGTTTTGACACTTATAGCCACTACCTTAATTTTCTCGGCAGAATAATTTATTTTGCTCTTTCTGGATGGTAATGCAGTATATTCGCTGTTTGTTTAAGTAAAATAGTCATATTTTCAAGGAGGAGATGATTTTGGATGTATATAGTTGCAATGGGCCGCTGGGCGCCAGGTGACCACGATTCAGCGGTTTTGACACTTATAGCCACTACCTTAATTTTCTCGGCAGAATGATTTATTTTGCTGTTTCTGAATGGTAATGCAGTATATTCGCTGTTTGTTTAAGTAAAATAGTCAGATTTTCAAGGAGGAGATGAGTTTGGATGTATATAGTTGCAATGGGCCGCTGGGCGCCAGGTGACCACGATTCAGCGGTTTTGACACTGATTGCCACTACATTAATTTTGTCGGCAGAATGTTTTATTTTGCTGTTTCTCAATGGTAATGCAGTATATTCGCTGTTTGTTTAAGTAAAATAGTCATATTTTCAAGGAGGAGATGACTTTGGATGTATATAGTTGCAATGGGCCGCTGGGCGCCTGGAAACCACGATTCAGCGGTTTTGACACTGATTGCCACTACCTTAATTTTCTCGGCAGAATGTTTTATTTTGCTGTTTCTGAATGGTAATGCAGTATATTCGCTGTTTGTTTAAGTAAAATAGTCATATTTTCAAGGAGGAGATGATTTTGGATGTATATAGTTGCAATGGGCTGCTGGGCGCCTGGAAACCACGATTCAGCGGTTTTGACACTTATATCCACTACCTTAATTTTCTCGGCAGAATAATTTATTTTGCTGTTTCTGGATGGTAATGCAGTATATTCGCTGTTTGTTTAAGTAAAATAGTCATATTTTCAAGCAGGAGATGATTTTGGATGTATATAGTTGCAATGGGCCGCTGGGCGCCATGTGACCACGATTCAGCGGTTTTGACACTGATTGCCACTACCTTAATTTTCTCGGCAGAATGTTTTATTTTGCTGTTTCTGAATGGTAATGCAGTATATTCGCCGTTTGTTTAAGTAAAATAGTCATATTTTCAAGGAGGAGATGACTTTGGATGTATAGAGTTGCAATGGGCCGCTGGGCGCCTGGAAACCACGATTCAGCGGTTTTGACACTTATAGCCACTACCTTAATTTTCTCGGCAGAATGATTTATTTTGCTGTTTCTGAATGGTAATGCAGTATATTCGCTGTTTGTTTAAGTAAAATAGTCATAATTTCAAGGAGGAGATGATTTTGGATGTATATAGTTGCAATGGGCCGCTGGGCGCCAGGTGACCACGATTCAGCGATTTTGACACATTGCCACTCCCTTAATTTTCTCGGCAAAATGTGTTATTTTGCTGTTTCTTAATGGAAATGCAGTATATTCGCCGTTTGTTTAAGTAAAATAGTCATATTTTCAAGGAGGAGATGACTTTGGATGTATATAGTTGCAATGAGCCGCTGGGCGCATGGATACCACGATTCAGCGGTTTTGACACTTATAGCCACTACCTTACTTTTTTCGGCAGAATGATTTATTTTGCTGTTTCTGAAGGGTAATGCAGTATATTCGCTGTTTGTTTAAGTAAAATAGTCACATTTTCAAGGAGGAGATGATTTTGGATGTATATAGTTGCAATGGGCCGCTGGGCGCCAGGTGACCACGATTCAGCGGTTTTGACACTTATAGCCACTACCTTAATTTTCTCGGCAGAATGATTTATTTTGCTGTTTTTGAATGGTAATGCAGTATATTCGCTGTTTGTTTAAGTAAAATAGTCATATTTTCAAGGAGGAGATTATTTTGGATGTATATAGTTGCAATGGGCCGCTGCGCGCCAGGTGACCACGATTCAGCGGTTTTGACACTGATTGCCACTACCTTAATTTTCTCGGCAGAATGTTTTATTTTGCTGTTTCTGAATGGTAATGCAGTATATTCGCCGTTTGTTGAAGTAAAATAGTCATATTTTCAAGGAGGAGATGACTTTGGATGTATATAGTTGCAAAGGGCCGCTGGGCGCCTGGAAACCACGATTCAGCGGTTTTGACACTTATAGCCACTACCTTAATTTTCTCGGCAGAATGATTTATTTTGCTGTTTCTGAATGGTAATGCAGTATATTCGCTGTTTGTTTAAGTAAAATAGTCATATTTTCAAGGAGGAGATGATTTTGGATGTATATAGTTGCAATGGGCCGCTGGGCGCCAGGTGACCACGATTCAGCGGTTTTGACACTTATAGCCACTACCTTAATTTTCTCGGCAGAATGATTTATTTTGCTGTTTCTGAATGGTATTGCAGTATATTCGCTGTTTGTTTAAGTAAAATAGTCATATTTTCAAGGAGGAGATGATTTTGGATGTATATAGTTGCAATGGGCCGCTGGGCGCCAGGTGACCACGATTCAGCGGTTTTGACACTTATAGCCACTACCTTAATTTTCTCGGCAGAATGATTTATTTTGCTGTGTCTGAATGGTAATGCAGTATATTCGCTGTTTGTTTAAGTAAAATAGTCATATTTTCAAAGGAGGAGATGATTTTGGATGTATATAGTTGCAATGGGCCGCTGGGCGCCAGGTGACCACGATTCAGCGGTTTTGACACTTATAGCCACTACCTTAATTTTCTCGGCAGAATGATTTATTTTGCTGTTTCTGAATGGTAATGCAGTATATTCGCTGTTTGTTTAAGTAAAATAGTCATATTTTCAAGGAGGAGATGATTTTGGATGTATATAGTTGCAATGGGCTGCTGGGCGCCTGGAAACCACGATTCAGCGGTTTTGACACTTATATCCACTACCTTAATTTTCTCGGCAGAATAATTTCTTTTGCTGTTTCTGGATGGTAATGCAGTATATTCGCTGTTTGTTTAAGTAAAATAGTCATATTTTCAAGCAGGAGATGATTTTGGATGTATATAGATGCAATAGGCCGCTGGGCTCCAGGTGACCACGAATCAGCGGTTTTGACACTTGTAGCCACTACCTTAATTTTCTCGGCAGAATGATTTATTTTGCTGTTTCTGAATGGTAATGCAGTATATTCGCCGTTTGTATAAGTAAAATATTCATATTTTCAAGGAGGAGATGATTTTGGATGTATATAGTTGCAATGGGCCGCTGGGCGCCAGGTGACCACGATTCAGCGGTTTTGACACTGATTGCCACTACCTTAATTTTCTCGGCAGAATGTTTTATTTTGCTGTTTCTGAATGGTAATGCAGTATATTCGCCGTTTGTTTAAGTAAAATAGTCATATTTTCAAGGAGGAGATGACTTTGGATGTATATAGTTGCAATGAGCCGCTGGGCGCCTGGAAACCACGATTCAGCGGTTTTGACACTTATAGCCACTACCTTAATTTTCTCGGCAGAATGATTTATTTTGCTGTTTCTGAATGGTAATGCAGTATATTCGCTGTTTGTTTAAGTAAAATAGTCATAATTTCAAGGAGGAGATGATTTTGGATGTATATAGTTGCAATGGGCCGCTGGGCGCCAGGTGACCACGATTCAGCGATTTTGACACATTGCCACTCCCTTAATTTTCTCGGCAGAATGTTTTATTTTGCTGTTTCTTAATGGAAATGCAGTATATTCGCCGTTTGTTTAAGTAAAATAGTCATATTTTCAAGGAGGAGATGACTTTGGATGTATATAGTTGCAATGAGCCGCTGGGCGCATGGAAACCACGATTCAGCGGTTTTGACACTTATAGCCACTACCTTACTTTGTTCGGCAGAATGATTTATTTTGCTGTTTCTGAAGGGTAATGCAGTATATTCGCTGTTTGTTTAAGTAAAATAGTCACATTTTCAAGGAGGAGATGATTTTGGATGTATAAAGTTGCAATGGGCCGCTGGGCGCCAGGTGACCACGATTCAGCGGTTTTGACACTTATAGCCACTACCTTAATTTTCTCGGCAGAATGATTTATTTTGCTGTTTCTGAATGGTAATGCAGTATATTCGCTGTTTGTTTAAGTAAAATAGTCATATTTTCAAGGAGGAGATGATTTTGGATGTATATAGTTGCAATGGGCCGCTGGGCGCCAGGTGACCACGATTCAGCTGTTTTGACACCGATAGCCACTACCTTAATTTTCTCGGCAGAATGATTTATTTTGCTGTTTCTGAATGGTAATGCAGTATATTCGCTGTTTGTTTAAGTAAAATAGTCATATTTTAAAGGAGGAGATGATTTTGGTTGTATATAGTTGCAATGGGCCGCTGCGCGCCAGGTGACCACGATTCAGCGGTTTTGACACTGATTGCCACTACCTTAATTTTCTCGGCAGAATGTTTTATTTTGCTGTTTCTGAATGGTAATGCAGTATATTCGCCGTTTGTTGAAGTAAAATAGTCATATTTTCAAGGAGGAGATGACTTTGGATGTATATAGTTGCAAAGGGCCGCTGGGAGCCTGGAAACCACGATTCAGCGGTTTTGACACTTATAGCCACTACCTTAATTTTCTCGGCAGAATGATTTATTTTGCTGTTTCTGAATGGTATTGCAGTATATTCGCTGTTTGTTTAAGTAAAATAGTCATATTTTCAAGGAGGAGATGATTTTGGATGTATATAGTTGCAATGGGCCGCTGGGCGCCAGGTGACCACGATTCAGCGGTTTTGACACTTATAGCCACTACCTTAATTTTCTCGGCAGAATGATTTATTTTGCTGTTTCTGAATGGTATTGCAGTATATTCGCTGTTTGTTTAAGTAAAATAGTCATATTTTCAAGGAGGAGATGATTTTGGATGTATATAGTTGCAATGGGCCGCTGGGCGCCAGGTGACCACGATTCAGCGGTTTTGACACTTATAGCCACTACCTTAATTTTCTCGGCAGAATGATTTATTTTGCTGTGTCTGAATGGTAATGCAGTATATTCGCTGTTTGTTTAAGTAAAATAGTCATATTTTCAAGGAGGAGATGATTTTGGATGTATATAGTTGCAATGGGCCGCTGGGCGCCAGGTGACCACGATTCAGCGGTTTTGACACTTATAGCCACTACCTTAATTTTCTCGGCAGAATGATTTATTTTGCTGTTTCTGAATGGTAATGCAGTATATTCGCTGTTTGTTTAAGTAAAATAGTCATATTTTCAAGGTGGAGATGATTTTGGATGTATATAGATGCAATGGGCCGCTGGGTGCCAGGTGACCACGATTCAGCGGATTTGACACTTATAGTCACTACCATAATTATCTCGGCAGAATGATTTATTTTGCTGTTTCTGAATGGTAATGCAGTATATTCGCTGTTTGTTTAAGTAAAATAGTCATATTTTCAAGGAGGAGATGATTTTGGATGTATATAGTTGCAATGGGCCGCTGGGCGCCAGGTGACCACAATTCAGCTGTTTTGACACCGATAGCCACTACCTTAAATTTCTCGGCAGAATGATTTATTTTGCTGTTTCTGAATGGTAATGCAGTATATTCGCTGTTTGTTTAAGTAAAATAGTCATATTTTCAAGGAGGAGATGATTTTGGATGTATATAGTTGCAATGGGCTGCTGGGCGCCAGGTGACCACGATTCAGCTGTTTTGACACTGATTGCCACTACCTTAATTTTCTCGGCAGAATGTTTTATTTTGCTGTTTCTTAATGGTATTGCAGTATATTCGCCGTTTGTTTAAGTAAAATAGTCATATTTTCAAGAAGGAGATGACTTTGGATGTATATAGTTGCAATGGGCCGCTGGGCGCCAGGTGATCACGATTCAGCCGTTTTGACACTTATAGCCACTACCTTAATTTTCTCGGCAGAATGATTTATTTTGCTGTTTCTGAATGGTAATGCAGTATATTCGCTGTTTGTTTAAGTAAAATAGTCATATTTTCAAGGAGGAGATGATTTTGGATGTATATAGTTGCAATGGGCCGCTGGGCGCCAGGTGACCACGATTCAGCGGTTTTGACACTGATTGCCACTACATTAAATTTGTCAGCAGAATGTTTTATTTTGCTGTTTCTTAATGGTAATGCAGTATATTCGCTGTTTGTTTAAGTAAAATAGTCATATTTTCAATGAGGAGATGACTTTGGATGTATATAGTTGCAATGGGCCGCTGGGCGCCTGGTGACCACGATTCAGCGGTTTTGACACTTATAGCCACTACCTTACTTTTTTCGGCAGAATGATTTATTTTGCTGTTTCTGAAGGGTAATGCAGTATATTCGCTGTTTGTTTAAGTAAAATAGTCACATTTTCAAGGAGGAGATGATTTTGGATGTATATAGTTGCAATGGGCCGCTGGGCGCCAGGTGACCACGATTCAGCGGTTTTGACACTTATAACCACTACCTTAATTTTCTCGGCAGAATGATTTATTTTGCTGTTTCTGAATGGTAATGCAGTATATTCGCTGTTTGTTTAAGTAAAATAGTCAGATTTTCAAGGAGGAGATGATTTTGGATGTATATAGTTGCAATGGGCCGCTGGGCGCCAGGTGACCACGATTCAGCGGTTTTGACACTTATAGCCACTACCTTAATTTTCTCGGCAGAATGATTTATTTTGCTGTTTCTGATTGGTAATGCAGTATATTCGCTGTTTGTTTAAGTAAAATAGTCATATTTTAAAGGAGGAGATGATTTTGGATGTATATAGTTGCAATGGGCCGCTGCGCGCCAGGTGACCACGATTCAGCGGTTTTGACACTGATTGCCACTACCTTAATTTTCTCGGCAGAATGTTTTATTTTGCTGTTTCTTAATGGTAATGCAGTATATTCGCCGTTTGTTTAAGTAAAATAGTCATAATTTCAAGGAGGAGATGATTTTGGATGTATAGAGTTGCAATGGGCCGCTGGGCGCCAGGTGACCACGATTCAGCGGTTTTGACACTGATTGCCACTACCTTAATTTTCTCGGCAGAATGTTTTATTTTGCTGTTTCTTAATGGAAATGCAGTATATTCGCCGTTTGTTTAAGTAAAATAGTCATATTTTCAAGGAGGAGATGACTTTGGATGTATATAGTTGCAATGAGCCGCTGGGCGCTTGGAAACCACGATTCAGCGGTTTTGACACTTATAGCCACTACCTTACTTTTTTCGGCAGAATGATTTATTTTGCTGTTTCTGAAGGGTAATGCAGTATATTCGCTGTTTGTTTAAGTAAAATAGTCATATTTTCAAGGAGGAGATGATTTTGGATGTATATAGTTGCAATGGGCCGCTGGGCGCCAGGTGACCACGATACAGCGGTTTTGACACTTATAGCTACTACCTTAATTTTCTCGCCAGAATGATTTATTTTGCTGTTTCTGAATGGTAATGCAGTATATTCGCTGTTTGTTTAAGTAAAATAGTGATATTTTAAAGGAGGAGATGATTTTGGATGTATATAGTTGCAATGGGCCGCTGCGCGCCAGGTGACCACGATTCAGCGGTTTTGACACTGATTGCCACTACCTTAATTTTCTCGGCAGAATGTTTTATTTTGCTGTTTCTGAGTGGTAATGCAGTATATTCGCCGTTTGTTGAAGTAAAATAGTCATATTTTCAAGGAGGAGATGACTTTGGATGTATATAGTTGCAAAGGGCCGCTGGGCGCCTGGAAACCCCGATACAGCGGTTTTGACACTTATAGCCACTACCTTAATTTTCTCGGCAGAATGATTTATTTTGCTGTTTCTGAATGGTAATGCAGTATATTCGCTGTTTGTTTAAGTAAAATAGTCATATTTTCAAGGAGGAGATGATTTTGGATGTATATAGTTGCAATGGGCCGCTGGGCGCCAGGTGACCACGATTCAGCGGTTTTGACACTTATAGCCACTACCTTAATTTTCTCGGCAGAATGATTTATTTTGCTGTGTCTGAATGATAGTGCAGTATATTCGCTGTTTGTTTAAGTAAAATAGTCATATTTTCAAGGAGGAGATGATTTTGGATGTATATAGTTGCAATGGGCCGCTGGGCGCATGGTAACCACGATTTAGCGGTTTTGACACTTAGAGCCACTACCTTAATTTTCTCGGCAGAATGATTTATTTTGCTGTTTCTGAATGGTAATGCAGTATATTCGCTGTTTGTTTAAGTAAAATAGTCATATTTTCAAGGTGGAGATGATTTTGGATGTATATAGATGCAATGGGCCGCTGGGTGCCAGGTGACCACGATTCAGCGGATTTGACACTTATAGCCACTACCTTAATTATCTCGACAGAATGATTTATTTTGCTGTTTCTGAATGGTAATGCAGTATATTCGCTGTTTGTTTAAGTAAAATAGTCATATTTTCAAGGAGGAGATGATTTTGGATGTATATAGTTGCAATGGGCCGCTGGGCGCCAGGTGACCACGATTCAGCTGTTTTGACACCGATAGCCACTACCTTAATTTTCTCGGCAGAATGATTTATTTTGCTGTTTCTGAATGGTAATGCAGTATATTCGCTGTTTGTTTAAGTAAAATAGTCATATTTTCAAGGAGGAGATGATTTTGGATGTATATAGTTGCAATGGGCTGCTGGGCGCCAGGTGACCACGATTCAGCTGTTTTGACACTGATTGCCACTACCTTAATTTTCTCGGCAGAATGTTTTATTTTGCTGTTTCTTAATGGTAATGCAGTATATTCGCCGTTTGTTTAAGTAAAATAGTCATATTTTCAAGGAGGAGATGACTTTGGATGTATATAGTTGCAATAGGCCGCTGGGCGCCAGGTGATCACGATTCAGCCGTTTTGACACTTATAGCCACTACCTTAATTTTCTCGGCAGAATGATTTATTTTGCTGTTTCTGAATGGTAATGCAGTATATTCGCTGTTTGTTTAAGTAAAATAGTCATACTTTCAAGGAGGAGATGATTTTGGATGTATATAGTTGCAATGAGCCGCTGGGCGCCAGGTGACCACGATTCAGCGGTTTTGACACTTATAGCCACTACCTTAATTTTCTCGGCATAATGTTTTATTTTGCTGTTTCTGAATGGTAATGCAGTATATTCGCTGTTTGTTTAAGTAAAATAGTCACATTTTCAAGGAGGAGATGATTTTGGATGTATATAGTTGCAATGGGCCGCTGGGCGCCAGGTGACCACGATTCAGCGGTTTTGACACTGATTGCCACTACATTAATTTTGTCAGCAGAATGTTTTATTTTGCTGTTTCTTAATGGTAATGCAGTATATTCGCTGTTTGTTTAAGTAAAATAGTCATATTTTCAAGGAGGAGATGACTTTGGATGTATATAGTTGCAATGGGCCGCTGGGCGCCTGGAAACCACGATTCAGCGGTTTTGACACTTATAGCCACTACCTTACTTTTTTCGGCAGAATGATTTATTTTGCTGTTTCTGAAGGGTAATGCAGTATATTCGCTGTTTGTTTAAGTAAAATAGTCACATTTTCAAGGAGGAGATGATTTTGGATGTATATAGTTGCAATGGGCCGCTGGGCGCCAGGTGACCACGATTCAGCGGTTTTGACACTTATAACCACTACCTTAATTTTCTCGGCAGAATGATTTATTTTGCTGTTTCTGAATGGTAATGCAGTATATTCGCTTTTTGTTTAAGTAAAATAGTCAGATTTTCAAGGAGGAGATGATTTTGGATGTATATAGTTGCAATGGGCCGCTGGGCGCCAGGTGATCACGATTCAGCCGTTTTGACACTTATAGCCACTACCTTAATTTTCTCGGCAGAATGATTTATTTTGCTGTTTCTGAATGGTAATGCAGTATATTCGCTGTTTGTTTAAGTAAAATAGTCATATTTTCAAGGTGGAGATGATTTTGGATGTATATAGATGCAATGGGCCGCTGGGTGCCAGGTGACCACGATTCAGCGGATTTGACACTTATAGCCACTACCTTAATTATCTCGACAGAATGATTTATTTTGCTGTTTCTGAATGGTAATGCAGTATATTCGCTGTTTGTTTAAGTAAAATAGTCATATTTTCAAGGAGGAGATGATTTTGGATGTATATAGTTGCAATGGGCCGCTGGGCGCCAGGTGACCACGATTCAGCTGTTTTGACACCGATAGCCACTACCTTAATTTTCTCGGCAGAATGATTTATTTTGCTGTTTCTGAATGGTAATGCAGTATATTCGCCGTTTGTTTAAGTAAAATAGTCATATTTTCAAGGAGGAGATGATTTTGGATGTATATAGTTGCAATGGGCTGCTGGGCGCCAGGTGACCACGATTCAGCTGTTTTGACACTGATTGCCACTACCTTAATTTTCTCGGCAGAATGTTTTATTTTGCTGTTTCTTAATGGTAATGCAGTATATTCGCCGTTTGTTTAAGTAAAATAGTCATATTTTCAAGGAGGAGATGACTTTGGATGTATATAGTTGCAATGGGCCGCTGGGCGCCAGGTGATCACGATTCAGCGGTTTTGACACTTATAGCCACTACCTTAATTTTCTCGGCAGAATGATTTATTTTGCTGTTTCTGATTGGTAATGCAGTATATTCGCTGTTTGTTTAAGTAAAATAGTCATATTTTCAAGGAGGAGATGATTTTGGATGTATATAGTTGCAATGAGCCGCTGGGCGCCAGGTGACCACGATTCAGCGGTTTTGACACTTATAGCCACTACCTTAATTTTCTCGGCAGAATGATTTATTTTGCTGTTTCTGAATGGTAATGCAGTATATTCGCTGTTTGTTTAAGTAAAATAGTCATATTTTCAAGGAGGAGATGATTTTGGATGTATATAGTTGCAATGGGCCGCTGGGCGCCAGGTGACCACGATTCAGCGGTTTTGACACTGATTGCCACTACATTAATTTTGTCAGCAGAATGTTTTATTTTGCTGTTTCTGAATGGTAATGCAGTATATTCGCTGTTTGTTTAAGTAAAATAGTCATATTTTCAAGGAGGAGATGATTTTGGATGTATATAGTTGCAATGGGCCGCTGGGCGCCAGGTGACCACGATTCAGCGGTTTTGACACTTATAGCCACTACCTTAATTTTCTCGCCAGAATGATTTATTTTGCTGTTTCTGAATGGTAATGCAGTATATTCGCTGTTTGTTTAAGTAAAATAGTGATATTTTAAAGGAGGAGATGATTTTGGATGTATATAGTTGCAATGGGCCGCTGCGCGCCAGGTGACCACGATTCAGCGGTTTTGACACTGATTGCCACTACCTTAATTTTCTCAGCAGAATGTTTTATTTTGCTGTTTCTGAGTGGTAATGCAGTATATTCGCCGTTTGTTGAAGTAAAATAGTCATATTTTCAAGGAGGAGATGACTTTGGATGTATATAGTTGCAAAGGGCCGCTGGGCGCCTGGAAACCACGATTCAGCGGTTTTGACACTTATAGCCACTACCTTAATTTTCTCGGCAGAATGATTTATTTTGCTGTTTCTGAATGGTAATGCAGTATATTCGCTGTTTGTTTAAGTAAAATAGTCATATTTTCAAGGAGGAGATGATTTTGGATGTATATAGTTGCAATGGGCCGCTGGGCGCCAGGTGACAACGATTCAGCGGTTTTGACACTTATAGCCACTACCTTAATTTTCTCGGCAGAATGATTTATTTTGCTGTGTCTGAATGATAGTGCAGTATATTCGCTGTTTGTTTAAGTAAAATAGTCATATTTTCAAGGAGGAGATGATTTTGGATGTATATAGTTGCAATGGGCCGCTGGGCGCATGGTAACCACGATTTAGCGGTTTTGACACTTAGAGCCACTACCTTAATTTTCTCGGCAGAATGATTTATTTTGCTGTTTCTGAATGGTAATGCAGTATATTCGCTGTTTGTTTAAGTAAAATAGTCATATTTTCAAGGTGGAGATGATTTTTGATGTATATAGATGCAATGGGCCGCTGGGTGCCAGGTAACCACGATTCAGCGGATTTGACACTTATAGCCACTACCTTAATTATCTCGACAGAATGATTTATTTTGCTGTTTCTGAATGGTAATGCAGTATATTCGCTGTTTGTTTAAGTAAAATAGTTATATTTTCAAGGAGGAGATGATTTTGGATGTATATAGTTGCAATGGGCCGCTGGGCGCCAGGTGACCACGATTCAGCTGTTTTGACACCGATAGCCACTACCTTAACTTTCTCGGCAGAATGATTTATTTTGCTGTTTCTGAATGGTAATGCAGTATATTCGCTGTTTGTTTAAGTAAAATAGTCATATTTTCAAGGAGGAGATGATTTTGGATGTATATAGTTGCAATGGGCTGCTGGGCGCCAGGTGACCACGATTCAGCTGTTTTGACACTGATTGCCACTACCTTAATTTTCTCGGCAGAATGTTTTATTTTGCTGTTTCTTAATGGTAATGCAGTATATTCGCCGTTTGTTTAAGTAAAATAGTCATATTTTCAAGGAGGAGATGACTTTGGATGTATATAGTTGCAATGGGCCGCTGGGCGCCAGGTGATCACGATTCAGCCGTTTTGACACTTATAGCCACTACCTTAATTTTCTCGGCAGAATGATTTATTTTGCTGTTTCTGAATGGTAATGCAGTATATTCGCTGTTTGTTTAAGTAAAATAGTCATATTTTCAAGGAGGAGATGATTTTGGATGTATATAGTTGCAATGAGCCGCTGGGCGCCAGGTGACCACGATTCAGCGGTTTTGACACTTATAGCCACTACCTTAATTTTCTCGGCAGAATGATTTATTTTGCTGTTTCTGAATGGTAATGCAGTATATTCGCTGTTTGTTTAAGTAAAATAGTCATATTTTCAAGGAGGAGATGATTTTTGATGTATATAGTTGCAATGGGCCGCTGGGCGCCTGGAAACCACGATTCAGCGGTTTTGACACTTATAGCCACTACCTTAATTTTCTCGGCAGAATGTTTTATTTTGCTGTTTCTTAATGGTAAAGCAGTATATTCGCCGTTTGTTGAAGTAAAATAGGCATATTTTCAAAGAGGAGATGACTTTCGATGTATATAGTTGCACTGGGCCGCTGGGCGCCTGGAAACCACGATTCAGCGGTTTTGACACTTATAGCCACTACCTTAATTTTCTCGGCAGAATGATTTATTTTGCTGTTTCTGAATGGTAATGCAGTATATTCGCTGTTTGTTTAAGTAAAATAGTCATATTTTCAAGGAGGAGATGATTTTGGATGTATATAGTTGCAATGGGCCGCTGGGCGCCAGGTGACCACGATTCAGCGGTTTTGACGCTGATTGCCACTACCTTAATTTTCTCGGCAGAATGTTTTATTTTGCTGTTTCTGAATGGTAATGCAGTATATTCGCCGTTTGTTTAAGTAAAATAGTCATATTTTCAAGGAGGAGATGACTTTGGATGTATATATTTGCAATGAGCCGCTGGGCGCCTGGAAACCACGATTCAGCGGTTTTGACACTTATAGCCACTACCTTAATTTTCTCGGCAGAATGATTTATTTTGCTGTTTCTGAATGGTAATGCAGTATATTCGCTGTTTGTTTAAGTAAAATAGTCATATTTTCAAGGAGGAGATGATTTTGGATGTATATGGTTGCAATGGGCCGCTGGGCGCCAGGTGACCACGATTCAGCGGTTTTGACACTGATTGCCACTTCCTTAATTTTCTCGGCAGAATGTTTTATTTTGCTGTTTCTGAATGGTAATGCAGTATATTCGCCGTTTGTTTAATTAAAATAGTCATATTTTCAAGGAGGAGATGACTTTGGATGTATATAGTTGCAATGAGCCGCTGGGCGCCTGGAAACCACGATTCAGCGGTTTTGACACTTATAGCCACTACCTTAATTTTCTCGGCAGAATGATTTATTTTGCTGTTTCTTAATGGTAATGCAGTATATTCGCTGTTTGTTTAAATAAAATAGTCATATTTTCAAGGAGGAGATGATTTTGGATGTATATAGTTGCAATGGGCCGCTAAGCGCCAGGTGACCACGATTCAGCGGTTTTGACACTGATTGCCACTACCTTAATTTTCTCGGCAGAATGTTTTATTTTGCTGTTTCTTAATGGTAATGCAGTATATTCGCCGTTTGTTTAAGTAAAATAGTCATAATTTCAAGGAGGAGATGATTTTGGATGTATATAGTTGCAATGGGCCGCTGGGCGCCAGGTGACCACGATTCAGCGGTTTTGACACTGATTGCCACTACCTTAATTTTCTCGGCAGAATGTTTTATTTTGCTGTTTCTGAATGGTAATGCAGTATATTCGCCGTTTGTTTAAGTAACATAGTCATATTTTCAAGTAGGAGATGACTTTGGATGTATATAGTTGCAATGAGCCGCTGGGCGCCTGGAAACCACGATTCAGCGGTTTTGACACTTATAGCCACTACCTTAATTTTCTCGGCAGAATGATTTATTTTGCTGTTTCTTAATGGTAATGCAGTATATTCGCTGTTTGTTTAAATAAAATAGTCATATTTTCAAGGAGGAGATGATTTTGGATGTATATAGTTGCAATGGGCCGCTAAGCGCCAGGTTACCACGATTCAGCGGTTTTGACACTGATTGCCACTACCTTAATTTTCTCGGCAGAATGTTTTATTTTGCTGTTTCTTAATGGTAATGCAGTATATTCGCCGTTTGTTTAAGTAAAATAGTCATAATTTCAAGGAGGAGATGATTTTGGATGTATATAGTTGCAATGGGCCGTTGGGCGCCAGGTGACCACGATTCAGCGGTTTTGACACTGATTGCCACTACCTTAATTTTCTCGGCAGAATGTTTTATTTTGCTGTTTCTGAATGGTAATGCAGTATATTCGCCGTTTTTTTAAGTAACATAGTCATATTTTCAAGTAGGAGATGACTTTGGATGTATATAGTTGCAATGAGCCGCTGGGCGCCTGGAAACCACGATTCAGCGGTTTTGACACTTATAGCCACTACCTTAATTTTCTCGGCAGAATGATTTATTTTGCTGTTTCTTAATGGTAATGCTGTATATTCGCTGTTTGTTTAAGTAAAATAGTCATATTTTCAAGGAGGAGATGATTTTGGATGTATATAGTTGCAATGGGCCGCTGGGCGCCAGGTGACCACGATTCAGCGGTTTTGACACTGATTGCCACTACCTTAATTTTCTCGGCAGAATGTTTTATTTTGCTGTTTCTGAATGGTAATGCAGTATATTCGCCGTTTGTTTAAGTAACATAGTCATATTTTCAAGTAGGAGATGACTTTGGATGTATATAGTTGCAATGAGCCGCTGGGCGCCTGGAAACCACGATTCAGCGGTTTTGACACTTATAGCCACTACCTTAATTTTCTCGGCAGAATGATTTATTTTGCTGTTTCTTAATGGTAATGCAGTATATTCGCTGTTTGTTTAAATAAAATAGTCATATTTTCAAGGAGGATATGATTTTGGATGTATATAGTTGCAATGGGCCGCTAAGCGCCAGGTGACCACGATTCAGCGGTTTTGACACTGATTGCCACTACCTTAATTTTCTCGGCAGAATGTTTTATTTTGCTGTTTCTTAATGGTAATGCAGTATATTCGCCGTTTGTTTAAGTAAAATAGTCATAATTTCAAGGAGGAGATGATTTTGGATGTATATAGTTGCAATGGGCCGGTTGGGCGCCAGGTGACCACGATTCAGCGGTTTTGACACTTATAGCCACTACCTTAATTTTCTCGGCAGAATGATTTATTTGCTGTTCTGAATGGTAATGCAGTATATTCGCCGTTTGTTTAAGTAAAATAGTCATAATTTCAAGGAGGAGATGATTTTGGATGTATATAGTTGCAATGGGCCGCTGGGCGCCAGGTGACCACGATTCAGCGATTTTGACACTGATTGCCACTACCTTAATTTTCTCGGCAGAATGTTTTATTTTGCTGTTTCTGAATGGTAATGCAGTATATTCGCCGTTTGTTTAAGTAACATAGTCATATTTTCAAGTAGGAGATGACTTTGGATGTATATAGTTGCAATGAGCCGCTGGGCGCCTGGAAACCACGATTCAGCGGTTTTGACACTTATAGCCACTACCTTAATTTTCTCGGCAGAATGATTTATTTTGCTGTTTCTTAATGGTAATGCTGTATATTCGCTGTTTGTTTAAGTAAAATAGTCATATTTTCAAGGAGGAGATGATTTTGGATGTATATAGTTGCAATGGGCCGCTGGGCGCCAGGTGACCACGATTCAGCGGTTTTGACACTGATTGCCACTACCTTAATTTTCTCGGCAGAATGTTTTATTTTGCTGTTTCTGAATGGTAATGCAGTATATTCGCCGTTTGTTTAAGTAACATAGTCATATTTTCAAGTAGGAGATGACTTTGGATGTATATAGTTGCAATGAGCCGCTGGGCGCCTGGAAACCACGATTCAGCGGTTTTGACACTTATAGCCACTACCTTAATTTTCTCGGCAGAATGATTTATTTTGCTGTTTCTTAATGGTAATGCAGTATATTCGCTGTTTGTTTAAATAAAATAGTCATATTTTCAAGGAGGAGATGATTTTGGATGTATATAGTTGCAATGGGCCGCTAAGCGCCAGGTGACCACGATTCAGCGGTTTTGACACTGATTGCCACTACCTTAATTTTCTCGGCAGAATGTTTTATTTTGCTGTTTCTTAATGGTAATGCAGTATATTCGCCGTTTGTTTAAGTAAAATAGTCATAATTTCAAGGAGGAGATGATTTTGGATGTATATAGTTGCAATGGGCCGTTGGGCGCCAGGTGACCACGATTCAGCGGTTTTGACACTTATAGCCACTACCTTAATTTTCTCGGCAGAATGTTTTATTTTGCTGTTTCTGAATGGTAATGCAGTATATTCGCCGTTTGTTTAAGTAAAATAGTCATAATTTCAAGGAGGAGATGATTTTGGATGTATATAGTTGCAATGGGCCGCTGGGCGCCAGGTGACCACGATTCAGCGATTTTGACACATTGCCACTCCCTTAATTTTCTCGGCAGAATGTTTTATTTTGCTGTTTCTTAATGGAAATGCAGTATATTCGCCGTTTGTTTAAGTAAAATAGTCATATTTTCAAGGAGGAGATGACTTTGGATGTATATAGTTGCAATGAGCCGCTGGGCGCCTGGAAACCACGATTCAGCGGCTTTGACACTTATAGCCATTACCTTACTTTTTTCGGCAGAATGATTTATTTTGCTGTTTCTGAAGGGTAATGCAGTATATTCGCTGTTTGTTTAAGTAAAATAGTCCACATTTTCAAGGAGGAGATGATTTTGGATTGTATATAGTTGCAATGGGCCGCTGGGCGCCAGGTGACCACGATTCAGCGGTTTTGACACTTATAACCACTACCTTAATTTTCTCGGCAGAATGATTTATTTTGCTGTTTCTGAATGGTAATGCAGTATATTCGCTGTTTGTTGAAGTAAAATAGTCAGATTTTCAAGGAGGAGATGATTTTGGATGTATATAGTTGCAATGGGCCGCTGGGCGCCAGGTGACCACGATTCAGCGGTTTTGACAGTTATAGCCACTACCTTAATTTTCTCGGCAGAATGATTTATTTTGCTGTTTCTGAATGGTAATGCAGTATATTCGCTGTTTGTTTAAGTAAAATAGTCATATTTTAAAGGAGGAGATGATTTTGGATGTATATAGTTGCAATGGGCCGCAGCGCGCCAGGTGACCACGATTCAGCGGTTTTGACACTGATTGCCACTACCTTAATTTTCTCGGCAGAATGTTTTATTTTGCTGTTTCTGAATGGTAATGCAGTATATTCGCCGTTTGTTGAAGTAAAATAGTCATATTTTCAAGGAGGAGATGACTTTGGATGTATATAGTTGCAAAGGGCCGCTGGGCGCCAGGTGACCACGATTCAGCGGTTTTGACACTTATAGCCACTACCTTAATTTTCTCGGCAGAATGATTTATTTTGCTGTTTCTGAATGGTAATGCAGTATATTCGCTGTTTGTTTAAGTAAAATAGTCATATTTTCAAGGAGGAGATGTTTTTGGATGTATATAGTTGCAATGGGCCGCTGGGCGCCAGGTGACCACGATTCAGCGGTTTTGACACTTATAGCCACTACCTTAAATTTCTCGGCAGAATGATTATTTTGCTGTGTCTGAATGGTAATGCAGTATATTCGCTGTTTGTTTAGTAAAATAGTCATATTTTCAAGGAGGAGATGATTTTGGATGTATATAGTTGCAATGGGCCGCTGGGCGCATGGTAACCACGATTTAGCGGTTTTGACACTTAAAGCCACTACCTTAATTTTCTCGGCAGAATGATTTATTTTGCTGTTTCTGAATGGTAATGCAGTATATTCGCTGTTTGTTTAAGTAAAATACACATATTTTCAAGGTGGAGATGATTTTGGATGTATATAGATGCAATGGGCCGCTGGGTGCCAGGTGACCACGATTCAGCGGATTTGACACTTATAGCCACTACCTAAATTATCTCGACAGAATGATTTATTTTGCTGTTTCTGAATGGTAATGCAGTATATTCGCTGTTTGTTTAAGTAAAATAGTCATATTTTCAAGGAGGAGATGATTTTGGATGTATATAGTTGCAATGGGCCGCTGGGCGCCAGGTGACCACGATTCAGCTGTTTTGCCACCGATAGCCACTACCTTAATTTTCTCGGCAGAATGATTTATTTTGCTGTTTCTGAATGGTAATGCAGTATATTCGCTGTTTGTTTAAGTAAAATAGTCATATTTTAAAGGAGGAGATGATTTTGGATGTATATAGTTGCAATGGGCCGCAGCGCGCCAGGTGACCACGATTCAGCGGTTTTGACACTGATTGCCACTACCTTAATTTCTCGGCAGAA
The DNA here is from genome assembly GCA_026315105.1 of Locusta migratoria. Classification (NCBI taxonomy): domain Eukaryota; kingdom Metazoa; phylum Arthropoda; class Insecta; order Orthoptera; family Acrididae; genus Locusta; species Locusta migratoria. Next base: position 9,022,863 of record CM048744.1, read on the forward strand.
TGTTTTATTTTGCTGTTTCTGAATGGTAATGCAGTATATTCGCCGTTTGTTGAAGTAAAATAGTCATATTTTCAAGGAGGAGATGACTTTGGATGTATATAGTTGCAAAGGGCCGCTGGGCGCCAGGTGACCACGATTCAGCGGTTTTGACACTTATAGCCACTACCTTAATTTTCTCGGCAGAATGATTATTTTGCTGTTTCTGAATGGTAATGCAGTATATTCGCTGTTTGTTTAAGTAAAATAGTCATATTTTCAAGAAGGAGATGATTTTGGATGTATATAGTTGCAATGGGCCGCTGGGCGCCAGGTGACCACGATTCAGCGGTTTTGACACTTATAGCCACTACCTTAAATTTCTCGGCAGAATGATTTATTTTGCTGTGTCTGAATGGTAATGCAGTATATTCGCTGTTTGTTTAAGTAAAATAGTCATATTTTCAAGGAGGAGATGATTTTGGATGTATATAGTTGCAATGGGCCGCTGGGCGCATGGTAACCACGATTTAGCGGTTTTGACACTTAAAGCCACTACCTTAATTTTCTCGGCAGAATGATTTATTTTGCTGTTTCTGAATGGTAATGCAGTATATTCGCTGTTTGTTTAAGTAAAATAGACATATTTTCAAGGTGGAGATGATTTTGGATGTATATAGATGCAATGGGCCGCTGGGTGCCAGGTGACCACGATTCAGCGGATTTGACACTTATAGCCACTACCTTAATTATCTCGACAGAATGATTTATTTTGCTGTTTCTGAATGGTAATGCAGTATATTCGCTGTTTGTTTAAGTAAAATAGTCATATTTTCAAGGAGGAGATGATTTTGGATGTATATAGTTGCAATGGGCCGCTGGGCGCCAGGTGACCACGATTCAGCTGTTTTGACACCGATAGCCACTACCTTAATTTTCTCGGCAGAATGATTTATTTTGCTGTTTCTGAATGGTAATGCAGTATATTCGCTGTTTGTTTAAGTAAAATAGTCATATTTTCAAGGAGGAGATGATTTTGGATGTATATAGTTGCAATGGGCTGCTGGGCGCCAGGTGACCACGATTCAGCTGTTTTGACACTGATTGCCACTACCTTAATTTTCTCGGCAGAATGTTTTATTTTGCTGTTTCTTAATGGTAATGCAGTATATTCGCCGTTTGTTTAAGTAAAATAGTCATATTTTCAAGGAGGAGATGACTTTGGATGTATATAGTTGCAATGGGCCGCTGGGCGCCAGGTGATCACGATTCAGCCGTTTTGACACTTATAGCCACTACCTTAATTTTCTCGGCAGCATGATTTATTTTGCTGTTTCTGAATGGTAATGCAGTATATTCGCTGTTTGTTTAAGTAAAATAGTCATATTTTCAAGGAGGAGATGATTTTGGATGTATATAGTTGCAATGGGCCGCTGGGCGCCAGGTGACCACGATTCAGCGGTTTTGATACTGATTGCCACTACCTTAATTTTCTCGGCAGAATGTTTTATTTTGCTGTTTCTTAATGGTAATGCTGTATATTCGCTGTTTGTTTAAGTAAAATAGTCATATTTTCAAGGAGGAGATGATTTTGGATGTATATAGTTGCAATGGGCCGCTGGGCGCCAGGTGACCACGATTCAGCGGTTTTGACACTTATAGCCACTACCTTAATTTTCTCGGCAGAATGATTCTTTTTGCTGTTTCTCAATGGTAATGCAGTATATTCGCTGTTTGTTTAAATAAAATAGTCATATTTTCAAGGAGGAGATGATTTTGGATGTATATAGCTGCAATGGGCCGCTAAGCGCCAGGTGACCACAATTCAGCGGTATTGACACTGATTGCCACTACCTTAATTTTCTCGGCAGAATGTTTTATTTTGCTGTTTCTTAATGGTAATGCAGTATATTCGCCGTTTTTTTAAGTAAAATAGTCATAATTTCAAGGAGGAGATGATTATGGATGTATATAGTTGCAATGGGTCGCTGGGCGCCAGGTGACCACGATTCAGCGGTTTTGACACTGATTGCCACTACCTTAATTTTCTCGGCAGAATGTTTTATTTTGCTGTTTCTGAATGGTAATGCAGTATATTCGCCGTTTGTTTAAGTAAAATAGTCATAATTTCAAGGAGGAGGTGATTTTGGATGTATATAGTTGCAATGGGCCGCTGGGCGCCTGGAAACCACGATTCAGCGGTTTTGACACTTATAGCCACTACCTTACTTTTTTCGGCAGAATGATTTATTTTGCTGTTTCTGAAGGGTAATGCAGTATATTCGCTGTTTGTTTAAGTAAAATAGTCACATTTTCAAGGAGGAGATGATTTTGGATGTATATAGTTGCAATGGGCCGCTGGGCGCCAGGTGACCACGATTCAGCGGTTTTGACACTTATAACCACTACCTTAATTTTCTCGGCAGAATGATTTATTTTGCTGTTTCTGAATGGTAATGCAGTATATTCGCTGTTTGTTTAAGTAAAATAGTCATATTTTCAAGGAGGAGATGACTTTGGATGTATATAGTTGCAATGGCCCGCTGGGCGCCTGGAAACCACGATTCAGCGGTTTTGACACTTATAGCCACTACCTTAATTTTCTCGGCAGAATGTTTTATTTTGCTGTTTCTTAATGGTAATGCAGTATATTCGCCATTTGTTTAAGTAAAATAGGCATATTTTCAAGGAGGAGATGACTTTGGATGTATATAGTTGCACTGGGCCGCTGGGCGCCACGTGACCACGATTCAGCGGTTTTGACACTTATAGCCACTACCTTAATTTTCTCGGCAGAATGATTTATTTTCCTGTTTCTGAATGGTAATGCAGTATATTCGCTGTTTGTTTAAGTAAAATAGTCATATTTTCAAGGAGGAGATGATTTTGGATGTATATAGTTGCAATGGGCCGCTGGGCGCCAGGTGACCTCGATTCAGCGGTTTTGACACTGATTGCCACTACCTTAATTTTCTCGGCAGAATGTTTTATTTTGCTGTTTCTGAATGGTAATGCAGTATATTCGCCGTTTGTTTAAGTAAAATAGTCATATTTTCAAGGAGGAGATGACTTTGGATGTATATAGTTGCAATGAGCCGCTGGGCGCCTGGAAACCACGATTCAGCGGTTTTGACACTTATAGCCACTACCTTAATCTTCTCGGCAGAATGATTTATTTTGCTGTTTCTTAATGGTAATGCTGTATATTCGCTGTTTGTTTAAGTAAAATATTCATATTTTCAAGGAGGAGATGATTTTGGATGTATATAGTTGCAATGGGCCGCTGGGCGCCAGGTGACCACGATTCAGCGGTTTTGACACTGATTGCCACTACCTTAATTTTCTCGGCAGAATGTTTTATTTTGCTGTTTCTGAATGGTAATGCAGTATATTTGCTGTTTGTTTAAGTAAAATAGTCATAATTTCAAGGAGGAGATGATTTTGGATGTATATAGTTGCAATGGGCCGCTGGGCGCCAGGTGACCACGATTCAGCGATTTTGACATATTGCCACTCCCTTAATTTTCTCGGCAGAATGTTTTATTTTGCTGTTTCTTAATGGTAATGCAGTATATTCGCCGTTTGTTTAAGTAAAATAGGCATATTTTCAAGGAGGAGATGACTTTGGATGTATATAGTTGCAATGGGCCGCTGGGCGCCTGGAAACCACGATTCAGCGGGTTTGACACTTATAGCCACTACCTTAATTTCTCGGCAGAATGTTTTATTTTGCTGTTTCTTAATGGTAATGCAGTATATTCGCCGTTTGTTTAAGTAAAATAGGCATATTTTCAAGGAGGAGATGACTTTGGATGTATATAGTTGCACTGGGCCGCTGGGCGCCTGGAAACCACGAGTCAGCGGTTTTGACACTTATAGCCACTACCTTAATTTTCTCGGCAGAATGATTTATTTTGCTGTTTCTGAATGGTAATGCAGTATATTCGCTGTTTGTTTAAGTAAAATAGTCATATTTTCAAGGAGGAGATGATTTTGGATGTATATAGTTGCAATGGGTCGCTGGGCGCCAGGTGACCACGATTCAGCGGTTTTGACACTGATTGCCACTACCTTAATTTTCTCGGCAGAATGTTTTATTTTGCTGTTTCTGAATGGTAATGCAGTATATTCGCCGTTTGTTTAAATAAAATAGTCATATTTTCAAGGAGGAGATGACTTTGGATGTATATAGTTGCAATGAGCCGCTGGGCGCCTGGAAACCATGATTCAGCGGTTTTGACACTTATAGCCACTACCTTAATTTTCTCGGCAGAATGATTTATTTTGCTGTTTCTTAATGGTAATGCTGTATATTCGCTGTTTGTTTAAGTAAAATAGTCATATTTTCAAGGAGGAGATGATTTTGGATGTATATAGTTGCAAAGGGCCGCTGGGCGCCAGGTGACCACGATTCAGCGGTTTTGACACTGATTGCTACTACCTTAATTTTCTCGGCAGAATGTTTTATTTTGCTGTTTCTGAATGGTAATGCAGTATATTCGCCGTTTGTTTAAGTAAAATAGTCATATTTTCAAGGAGGAGATGACTTTGGATGTATATAGTTGCAATGAGCAGCTGGGCGCCTGGAAACCACGATTCAGCGGTTTTGACACTTATAGCCACTACCTTAATTTTCTCGGCAGAATGATTTATTTTGCTGTTTCTGAATGGTAATGCAGTATATTCGCCGTTTGTTTAAATAAAATATTCATATTTTCAAGGAGGAGATGATTTTGGATGTATATAGTTGCAATGGGCCGCTAAGCGCCAGGTGACCACGATTCAGCGGTTTTGCCACTGATTGCCACTACCTTAATTTTCCCGGCAGAATGTTTTATTTTGCTGTTTCTGAATGGTAATGCAGTATATTCGCCGTTTGTTTAAGTAAAATAGTCATAATTTCAAGGAGGAGATGATTTTGGATGTATATAGTTGCAATGGGCCGCTGGGCGCCAGGTGACCACGATTCAGCGGTTTTGACACTGATTGCCACTACCTTAATTTTCTCGGCAGAATGTTTTATTTTGCTGTTTCTGAATGGTAATGCAGTATATTCGCCGTTTGTTTAAGTAAAATAGTCATAATTTCAAGGAGGAGATGATTTTGGATGTATATAGTTGCAATGGGCCACTGGGCGCCAGGTGACCAGGATTCAGCGATTTTGACACATTGCCACTCCCTTAATTTTCTCGGCAGAATGTTTTACTTTGCTGTTTCTTAATGGAAATGCAGTATATTCGCCGTTTGTTTAAGTAAAATAGTCATATTTTCAAGGAGGAGATGACTTTGGATGTATATAGTTGCAATGAGCCGCTGGGCGCCTGGAAACCACGATTCAGCGGTTTTGACACTTATAGCCACTACCTTACTTTTTTCGGCAGAATGATTTATGTTGCTGTTTCTGAAGGGTAATGCAGTATATTCGCTGTTTGTTTAAGTAAAATAGTCACATTTTTAAGGAGGAGATGATTTTGGATGTATATAGTTGCAATGGGCCGCTGGGCGCCAGGTGACCACGATTCTGCGGTTTTGACACTTATAGCCACTACCTTAATTTTCTCGGCAGAATGATTTATTTTGCTGTTTCTGAATGGTAATGCAGTATATTCGCTGTTTGTTTAAGTAAAATAGTCATATTTTCAAGAAGGAGATGATTTTGGATGTATATAGTTGCAATGGGCCGCTGGGCGCCAGGTGACCACGATTCAGCGGTTTTGACACTTATAGCCACTACCTTAAATTTCTCGGCAGAATGATTTATTTTGCTGTGTCTGAATGGTAATGCAGTATATTCGCTGTTTGTTTAAGTAAAATAGTCATATTTTCAAGGAGGAGATGATTTTGGATGTATATAGTTGCAATGGGCCGCTGGGCGCATGGTAACCACGATTTAGCGGTTTTGACACTTAAAGCCACTACCTTAATTTTCTCGGCAGAATGATTTATTTGCTGTTTCTGAATGGTAATGCAGTATATTCGCTGTTTGTTTAAGTAAAATAGACATATTTTCAAGGTGGAGATGATTTTGGATGTATATAGATGCAATGGGCCGCTGGGTGCCAGGTGACCACGATTCAGCGGATTTGACACTTATAGCCACTACCTTAATTATCTCGACAGAATGATTTATTTTGCTGTTTCTGAATGGTAATGCAGTATATTCGCTGTTTGTTTAAGTAAAATAGTCATATTTTCAAGGAGGAGATGATTTTGGATGTATATAGTTGCAATGGGCCGCTGGGCGCCAGGTGACCACGATTCAGCTGTTTTGACACCGATAGCCACTACCTTAATTTTCTCGGCAGAATGATTTATTTTGCTGTTTCTGAATGGTAATGCAGTATATTCTCTGTTTGTTTAAGTAAAATAGTCATATTTTCAAGGAGGAGATGATTTTGGATGTATATAGTTGCAATGGGCTGCTGGGCGCCAGGTGACCACGATTCAGCTGTTTTGACACTGATTGCCACTACCTTAATTTTCTCGGCAGAATGTTTTATTTTGCTGTTTCTTAATGGTAATGCAGTATATTCGCCGTTTGTTTAAGTAAAATAGTCATATTTTCAAGGAGGAGATGACTTTGGATGTATATAGTTGCAATGGGCCGCTGGGCGCCAGGTGATCACGATTCAGCCGTTTTGACACTTATAGCCACTACCTTAATTTTCTCGGCAGAATGATTTATTTTGCTGTTTCTGAATGGTAATGCAGTATATTCGCTGTTTGTTTAAGTAAAATAGTCATATTTTCAAGGAGGAGATGATTTTGGATGTATATAGTTGCAATGGGCCGCTGGGCGCCAGGTGACCACGATTCAGCGGTTTTGATACTGATTGCCACTACCTTAATTTTCTCGGCAGAATGTTTTATTTTGCTGTTTCTTAATGGTAATGCTGTATATTCGCTGTTTGTTTAAGTAAAATAGTCATATTTTCAAGGAGGAGATGATTTTGGATGTATATAGTTGCAATGGGCCGCTGGGCGCCAGGTGACCACGATTCAGCGGTTTTGACACTTATAGCCACTACCTTAATTTTCTCGGCAGAATGATTTATTTTGCTGTTTCTTAATGGTAATGCAGTATATTCGCTGTTTGTTTAAATAAAATAGTCATATTTTCAAGGAGGAGATGATTTTGGATGTATATAGCTGCAATGGGCCGCTAAGCGCCAGGTGACCACAATTCAGCGGTATTGACACTGATTGCCACTACCTTAATTTTCTCGGCAGAATGTTTTATTTTGCTGTTTCTTAATGGTAATGCAGTATATTCGCCGTTATTTTAAGTAAAATAGTCATAATTTCAAGGAGGAGATGATTATGGATGTATATAGTTGCAATGGGCCGCTGGGCGCCAGGTGACCACGATTCAGCGGTTTTGACACTGATTGCCACTACCTTAATTTTCTCGGCAGAATGTTTTATTTTGCTGTTTCTGAATGGTAATGCAGTATATTCGCCGTTTGTTTAAGTAAAATAGTCATAATTTCAAGGAGGAGGTGATTTGGATGTATATAGTTGCAATGGGCCGCTGGGCGCCTGGAAACCACGATTCAGCGGTTTTGACACTTATAGCCACTACCTTACTTTTTTCGGCAGAATGATTTATTTTGCTGTTTCTGAAGGGTAATGCAGTATATTCGCTGTTTGTTTAAGTAAATAGTCACATTTTCAAGGAGGAGATGATTTTGGATGTATATAGTTGCAATGGGCCGCTGGGCGCCAGGTGACCACGATTCAGCGGTTTTGACACTGATTGCCACTACCTTAATTTTCTCGGCAGAATGTTTTATTTTGCTGTTTCTGAATGGTAATGCAGTATATTCGCCGTTTGTTTAAGTAAAATAGTCATAATTTCAAGGAGGAGATGATTTTGGATGTATATAGTTGCAATGGGCCACTGGGCGCCAGGTGACCAGGATTCAGCGATTTTGACACACTGCCACTCCCTTAATTTTCTCGGCAGAATGTTTTATTTTGCTGTTTCTTAATGGTAATGCAGTATATTCGCTGTTTGTTTAAGTAAAATAGTCATATTTTCAAGGAGGAGATGACTTTGGATGTATATAGTTGCAATGGCCCGCTGGGCGCCTGGAAACCACGATTCAGCGGTTTTGACACTTATAGCCACTACCTTAATTTTCTCGGCAGAATGTTTTATTTTGCTGTTTCTTAATGGTAATGCAGTATATTCGCCATTTGTTTAAGTAAAATAGGCATATTTTCAAGGAGGAGATGACTTTGGATGTATATAGTTGCACTGGGCCGCTGGGCGCCACGTGACCACGATTCAGCGGTTTTGACACTTATAGCCACTACCTTAATTTTCTCGGCAGAATGATTTATTTTGCTGTTTCTGAATGGTAATGCAGTATATTCGCTGTTTGTTTAAGTAAAATAGTCATATTTTCAAGGAGGAGATGATTTTGGATGTATATAGTTGCAATGGGCCGCTGGGCGCCAGGTGACCTCGATTCAGCGGTTTTGACACTGATTGCCACTACCTTAATTTTCTCGGCAGAATGTTTTATTTTGCTGTTTCTGAATGGTAATGCAGTATATTCGCCGTTTGTTTAAGTAAAATAGTCATATTTTCAAGGAGGAGATGACTTTGGATGTATATAGTTGCAATGAGCCGCTGGGCGCCTGGAAACCACGATTCAGCGGTTTTGACACTTATAGCCACTACCTTAATCTTCTCGGCAGAATGATTTATTTTGCTGTTTCTTAATGGTAATGCTGTATATTCGCTGTTTGTTTAAGTAAAATATTCATATTTTCAAGGAGGAGATGATTTTGGATGTATATAGTTGCAATGGGCCGCTGGGCGCCAGGTGACCACGATTCAGCGGTTTTGACACTGATTGCCACTACCTTAATTTTCTCGGCAGAATGTTTTATTTTGCTGTTTCTGAATGGTAATGCAGTATATTTGCTGTTTGTTTAAGTAAAATAGTCATAATTTCAAGGAGGAGATGATTTTGGATGTATATAGTTGCAATGGGCCGCTGGGCGCCAGGTGACCACGATTCAGCGATTTTGACCATATTTGCCACTCCCTTAATTTTCTCGGCAGAATGTTTTATTTTGCTGTTTCTGAATGGTAATGCAGTATATTCGCCGTTTGTTTAAGTAAAATAGGCATATTTTCAAGGAGGAGATGACTTTGGATGTATATAGTTGCAATGGGCCGCTGGGCGCCTGGAAACCACGATTCAGCGGTTTTGACACTTATAGCCACTACCTTAATTTTCTCGGCAGAATGTTTTATTTTGCTGTTTCTTAATGGTAATGCAGTATATTCGCCGTTTGTTTAAGTAAAATAGGCATATTTTCAAGGAGGAGATGACTTTGGATGTATATAGTTGCACTGGGCCGCTGGGCGCCTGGAAACCACGATTCAGCGGTTTTGACACTTATAGCCACTACCTTAATTTTCTCGGCAGAATGATTTATTTTGCTGTTTCTGAATGGTAATGCAGTATATTCGCTGTTTGTTTAAGTAAAATAGTCATATTTTCAAGGAGGAGATGATTTTGGATGTATATAGTTGCAATGGGTCGCTGGGCGCCAGGTGACCACGATTCAGCGGTTTTGACACTGATTGCCACTACCTTAATTTTCTCGGCAGAATGTTTTATTTTGCTGTTTCTGAATGGTAATGCAGTATATTCGCCGTTTGTTTAAATAAAATAGTCATATTTTCAAGGAGGAGATGACTTTGGATGTATATAGTTGCAATGAGCCGCTGGGCGCCTGGAAACCACGATTCAGCGGTTTTGACACTTATAGCCACTACCTTAATTTTCTCGGCAGAATGATTTATTTTGCTGTTTCTTAATGGTAATGCTGTATATTCGCTGTTTGTTTAAGTAAAATAGTCATATTTTCAAGGAGGAGATGATTTTGGATGTATATAGTTGCAAAGGGCCGCTGGGCGCCAGGTGACCACGATTCAGCGGTTTTGACACTGATTGCTACTACCTTAATTTTCTCGGCAGAATGTTTTATTTTGCTGTTTCTGAATGGTAATGCAGTATATTCGCCGTTTGTTTAAGTAAAATAGTCATATTTTCAAGGAGGAGATGACTTTGGATGTATATAGTTGCAATGAGCAGCTGGGCGCCTGGAAACCACGATTCAGCGGTTTTGACACTTATAGCCACTACCTTAATTTTCTCGGCAGAATGATTTATTTTGCTGTTTCTGAATGGTAATGCAGTATATTCGCCGTTTGTTTAAATAAAATAGTCATATTTTCAAGGAGGAGATGATTTTGGATGTATATAGTTGCAATGGGCCGCTAAGCGCCAGGTGACCACGATTCAGCGGTTTTGCCACTGATTGCCACTACCTTAATTTTCCCGGCAGAATGTTTTATTTTGCTGTTTCTGAATGGTAATGCAGTATATTCGCCGTTTGTTTAAGTAAAATAGTCATAATTTCAAGGAGGAGATGATTTTGGATGTATATAGTTGCAATGGGCCGCTGGGCGCCAGGTGACCACGATTCAGCGGTTTTGACACTGATTGCCACTACCTTAATTTTCTCGGCAGAATGTTTTATTTTGCTGTTTCTGAATGGTAATGCAGTATATTCGCCGTTTGTTTAAGTAAAATAGTCATAATTTCAAGGAGGAGATGATTTTGGATGTATATAGTTGCAATGGGCCACTGGGCGCCAGGTGACCAGGATTCAGCGATTTTGACACATTGCCACTCCCTTAATTTTCTCGGCAGAATGTTTTATTTTGCTGTTTCTTAATGGAAATGCAGTATATTCGCCGTTTGTTTAAGTAAAATAGTCATATTTTCAAGGAGGAGATGACTTTGGATGTATATAGTTGCAATGAGCCGCTGGGCGCCTGGAAACCACGATTCAGCGGTTTTGACACTTATAGCCACTACCTTACTTTTTTCGGCAGAATGATTTATGTTGCTGTTTCTGAAGGGTAATGCAGTATATTCGCTGTTTGTTTAAGTAAAATAGTCACATTTTTAAGGAGGAGATGATTTTGGATGTATATAGTTGCAATGGGCCGCTGGGCGCCAGGTGACCACGATTCAGCGGTTTTGACACTTATAACCACTACCTTAATTTTCTCGGCAGAATGATTTATTTTGCTGTTTCTGAATGGTAATGCAGTATATTCGCTGTTTGTTTAAGTAAAATAGTCAGATTTTCAAGGAGGAGATGATTTTGAATGTATATAGTTGCAATGGGCCGCTGGGCGCCAGGTGACCACGATTCAGCGGTTTTGACACTTATAGCCACTACCTTAATTTTCTCGGCAGAATGATTTATTTTGCTGTTTCTGAATGGTAATGCAGTATATTCGCTGTTTGTTTAAGTAAAATTGTCATATTTTAAAGGAGGAGATGATTTTGGATGTATATAGTTGCAATGGGCCGCAGCGCGCCAGGTGACCACGATTCAGCGGTTTTGACACTGATTGCCACTACCTTAATTTTCTTGGCAGAATGTTTTATTTTGCTGTTTCTGAATGGTAATGCAGTATATTCGCCGTTTGTTGAAGTAAAATAGTCATATTTTCAAGGAGGAGATGACTTTGGATGTATATAGTTGCAAAGGGCCGCTGGGCGCCTGGAAACCACGATTCAGCGGTTTTGACACTTATAGCCACTACCTTAATTTTCTCGGCAGAATGATTTATTTTGCTGTTTCTGAATGGTAATGCAGTATATTCGCTGTTTGTTTAAGTAAAATAGTCATATTTTCAAGGAGGAGATGATTTTGGATGTATATAGTTGCAATGGGCCGCTGGGCGCCAGGTGACCACGATTCAGCGGTTTTGACACTTATAGCCACTACCTTAAATTTCTCGGCAGAATGATTTATTTTGCTGTGTCTGAATGGTAATGCAGTATATTCGCTGTTTGTTTAAGTAAAATAGTCATATTTTCAAGGAGGAGATGATTTTGGATGTATATAGTTGCAATGGGCCGCTGGGCGCATGGTAACCACGATTTAGCGGTTTTGACACTTAAAGCCACTACCTTAATTTTCTCGGCAGAATGATTTATTTTGCTGTTTCTGAATGGTAATGCAGTATATTCGCTGTTTGTTTAAGTAAAATAGACATATTTTCAAGGTGGAGATGATTTTGGATGTATATAGATGCAATGGGCCGCTGGGTGCCAGGTGACCACGATTCAGCGGATTTGACACTTATAGCCACTACCTTAATTATCTCGACAGAATGATTTATTTTGCTGTTTCTGAATGGTAATGCAGTATATTCGCTGTTTGTTTAAGTAAAATAGTCATATTTTCAAGGAGGAGATGATTTTGGATGTATATAGTTGCAATGGGCCGCTGGGCGCCAGGTGACCACGATTCAGCTGTTTTGACACCGATAGCTACTACCTTAATTTTCTCGGCAGAATGATTTATTTTGCTGTTTCTGAATGGTAATGCAGTATATTCGCTGTTTGTTTAAGTAAAATAGTCATATTTTCAAGGAGGAGATGATTTTGGATGTATATAGTTGCAATGGGCTGCTGGGCGCCAGGTGACCACGATTCAGCTGTTTTGACACTGATTGCCACTACCTTAATTTTCTCGGCAGAATGTTTTATTTTGCTATTTCTTAATGGTAATGCAGTATATTCGCCGTTTGTTTAAGTAAAATAGTCATATTTTCAAGGAGGAGATGACTTTGGATGTATATAGTTGCAATGGGCCGCTGGGCGCCAGGTGATCACGATTATGCGGTTTTGACACTTATAGCCACTACCTTAATTTTCTCGGCAGAATGATTTATTTTGCTGTTTCTGAATGGTAATGCAGTATATTCGCTGTTTGTTTAAGTAAAATAGTCATATTTTCAAGGAGGAGATGATTTTGGATGTATATAGTTGCAATGGGCCGCTGGGCGCCAGGTGACCACGATTCAGCGGTTTTGACACTGATTGCCACTACGTTAATTTTCTCGGCAGAATGTTTTATTTTGCTGTTTCTGAATGGTAATGCAGTATATTCGCCGTTTGTTTAAGTAAAATAGTCATATTTTCAAGGAGGAGATGACTTTGGATGTATATTGTTGCAATGAGCCGCTGGGCGCCTGGAAACCACGATTCAGCGGTTTTGACACTTATAGCCACTACCTTAATTTTCTCGGCAGAATGATTTATTTTGCTGTTTCTTAATGGTAATGCTGTATATTCGCTGTTTGTTTAAGTAAAATAGTCATATTTTCAAGGAGGAGATGATTTTGGATGTATATAGTTGCAATGGGCCGCTGGGCGCCAGGTGACCACGATTCAGCGGTTTTGACACTGATTGCCACTACCTTAATTTTCTCGGCAGAATGGTTTATTTTGCTGTTTCTGAATGGTAATGCAGTATATTCGCCGTTTGTTTAAGTAAAATAGTCATATTTTCAAGGAGGAGATGACTTTGGATGTATATAGTTGCAATGAGCCGCTGGGCGCCTGGAAACCACGATTCAGCGGTTTTGACACTTATAGCCACTACCTTAATTTTCTCGGCAGAATGATTTATTTTGCTGTTTCTTAATGGTAATGCAGTATATTCGCTGTTTGTTTAAATAAAATAGTCATATTTTCAAGGAGGAGATGATTTTGGATGTATATAGTTGCAATGGGCCGCTAAGCGCCAGGTGACCACGATTCAGCGGTTTTGACACTGATTGCCACTACCTTAATTTTCTCGGCAGAATGTTTTATTTTGCTGTTTCTTAATGGTAATGCAGTATATTCGCCGTTTGTTTAAGTAAAATAGTCATAATTTCAAGGAGGATATGATTTTGGATGTATATAGTTGCAATGGGCCGCTGGGCGCCAGGTGACCACGATTCAGCGGTTTTGACACTGATTGCCACTACCTTAATTTTCTCGGCAGAATGATTTATTTTGCTGTTTCTGAATGGTAATGCAGTATATTCGCCGTTTGTTTAAGTAAAATAGTCATAATTTCAAGGAGGAGTTGATTTTTGATGTATATAGTTGCAATGGGCCGCTGGGCGCCAGGTGACCACGATTCAGCGATTTTGACACATTGCCACTCCCTTAATTTTCTCGGCAGAATGTTTTATTTTGCTGTTTCTTAATGGAAATGCAGTATATTCGCCGTTTGTTTAAGTAAAATAGTCATATTTTCAAGGAGGAGATGACTTTGGATGTATATAGTTGCAATGAGCCGCTGGGCGCCTGGAAACCACGATTCAGCGGTTTTGACACTTATAGCCACTACCTTACTTTTTTCGGCAGAATGATTTATTTTGCTGTTTCTGAAGGGTAATGCAGTATATTCGCTGTTTGGTTAAGTAAAATAGACATATTTTCAAGGTGGAGATGATTTTGGATGTATATAGATGCAATGGGCCGCTGGGTGCCAGGTGACCACGATTCAGCGGATTTGACACTTATAGCCACTACCTTATTTATCTCGACAGAATGATTTATTTTGCTGTTTCTGAATGGTAATGCAGTATATTCGCTGTTTGTTTAAGTAAAATAGTCATATTTTCAAGGAGGAGATGATTTTGGATGTATATAGTTGCAATGTGTCGTTGGGTGTCTGGTGCGCGATTCACCGGTATTGAAACTTACAGCCACTACCTTTTTTTTTCGGCAGAATGTTTTATTTTGCTGTTTCTGAATGGTAATGCAGTTTATTCCCAGTTTGTTTATATAAAATAGTCATATTTTCAAGGAGCAGATGATTTAGGATATATATATTTGCAATGGGTTCGATGGGCGTCTCATTCGCAATTCACCAGTTTTGACACTTGCAGCCACTACCTTCTATTTTTGGGCATAAATTTTTATTTTGCTCTTTGTGAATGGTAATGCAGTTTATTCGCCGTTTGTTTAAGTAAAATAGTCATATTTTCAAGGAGCAGATGATTTTGGATGTATATATTTGCAATGAGCCGGTGGGCGTCTGGTGCGTGATTCACCGGTTTTGGAATTTATAGCCACTACCTTCATTGTATCGGCAGAATGTTTTATTTTGCTGTTTCTTTATGATAATGCAGTTTATTCGTCGTTTGTTTAAGTAAATCAGTAATATTTTCACGGAGCAGATGATTTTGGATGTATATAGTTGCAATGGGCCGTTGGGTGTCTGGTGCGCGATTCACCGGTTTTGACACTTACAGCCACTACCTTCTTTTTTTCGGCAGAATGTATTATATACTACCAATTAAGAGGTCAAACATGTTTCAGATTAATTTCCAGTGCAGCTGTCTGGTGTCCACAGCTCTCCTTGCATTGTCTTCTAGGGTCTTTAAATAGTAATAGGAAGTGACCGCACGCAAACACACAGTAATTCAATAAAGAAAATAAATGCAATTTTCTCATTTAAATAGTATGTATTATCAGTTACTTACAATTGAGAGGTCAAACACATCGCTGACTAAACTCCAGTGCAGTTGGCTGGTGTCCGCAGCTCTCTCTGCATTGTCTCCTAGGGTCTTCACACATTATTGGGAGTGACCGCAGGCAAACGCACAATAATGAAAATAAGAAAGTAAATTAAATTATCTCTTTTATATAGTATTTATTTTCATATACTAACAATTAAGAGGTCATCCACATTGCAGACTAAATCCCCAGTGCATTTGGCTGGTGAAAGCAGCTCTCACAGTATTGTCTCCTTAGGTGTTCATATAGTAATGGGGGTGACCGCAAGCAAACGCACAATTCTGCAACTAAGAAAGTATTTATTATCATATATTATCTATTAAGAGGTCAACCACACCGCAGATTAAACTCCAGTGCAGTTGGTTAGTGTCTGCAGCTTTCTCTGCATTGTCTCCTAGTGCCTACATATAGTAATGGAAGTGACGGCAGGCAAACGCACAATAATGCAATAAAGAAAATAAATGCAATTTTCTCTTTTAAATAGTATTTATAATCATATACTTACAATTGAGAGGTCAACCACGTTGCAGATTAAACTCCAGTGCAGTTAGCTGATGTCTGCAGCTCTTTCTGCATTGTCTCCTATGTTCTTCATAGAGTAACAGCAGTGAGCACAGGCAAACGCACAATATTCCAAATAAGAAAATAAATGCAATACTGTCTTTTAAATAGCATTTATTATCATATACTAACAATTAAGGGGTCAACCATGTCACAGACTAAACTCCAGCACTGTTTTAAATAGTGTTTATTTTCATATACTAACAATTAAGAGGTCAAACACGTCGCAAAATAAACTCCAGTGCAGTTGGCAGATGAAAGCAGCTCTCTATGGATTCGTCTCCTAGGGTCTTTATATAGTAATTGGAGTGTCCGCAGGCAAACACACAATAATGCAAATAAGAAACTCTCGCTTTTAAATGGTGTTTATTATCATATACTAACAATTCAGAGGTCAACTACATCACCGAATAAACAGCAGTACAGTTAGCTGGTGTCCGCAGCTCACTCTGCACTGTTTCCTCGGGTCTTCATATAGTAATGAGAGTGACCCCAAGCAAATGCACAATTATGCAAATAAGAAAATAAATGCAACTTTCTTTTTTAAATAGTGTTTATTATCATATACTATCTATTAAGAGGTCAACCACATCGCAGATTAAACTCCAATGCAGTTAGGTGGTGTCCGCAGCTTTCTCTGCATTGTCTCCTAGTGCCTTCATATAGTAATGGAAGTGACTGCAAGCAAACACACAATAATGCAATAAAGAAATTAAATGCAATTTTCTCTTTTAAATATTATTTATTATCATATACTTACAATTAAGAGGTCAACGACATCGCAGACTAAAGTCCAGTGCAGTTAGCTGTTGTCCGCAGCTCTTTCTGCATTGTCTCCTAGGTTCTTCATAGAGTAACAGGAGTGAGCGCAAGCAAACGCACAATATTGCAAATTAGAAAATAAATGCACTTTTCCCTTTTAAATAGTATTTATTTTCATATACTAACAATTAAGAAGTCAACCACATCGCCAACTAAACTTCAGTGCAGTTTGCTGGTGTCTGCAGCTCTCTCTCCAATGTCTCCTTTGGTCTTCATATAGTAATGGGGGTGACCAAAAGCAAATGCACAATTATGCAAATAAGAAAATAAATGCAATTTTCTCTTTAAAGTAGTATTTATTATCATATACTACCTATTAAGAGGTCAACCATGACGCAGATTAAACTCCAGTGCAGTTGGCTATTATCCGCAGCTGTCTCTGCATTGTCTCCTAGTGTTTACATATAGTAATGGGAGTGACCGCAGGCAAACATACAATATTGAAGATAAGAAAATAAATACAATTTTCACTTTTAAATAGTATTTATTATCATATACTACCAATGAAGAAGTCAAACACGTCGCTAACTAAACTCCAGTGCAGATGGCTGGTGTCCGCAGCTCTCTCTGCATTGTCTCCTAGTCCCTTCATATAGTAATGGAAGTGACCGCAGGCAAACGCACAATAATGCAATAAAGAAAATAAATGCAATTTTCTCTTTTAAATAGTATCTATTATCATATACTTACAATTGAGAGGTCAACCACATCTCCGACTAAACTCCAGTGCAGTTAGCTGATGTCCTAGCTCTTTCTGCATTGTCTCCTAGGTTCTTCATAGAGTAACAGGAGTGAGCGCAGGCAAACGCACAATATTGCAAATAAGAAAATAAATGCAATATTCCCTTTTAAATAGCATTTATTATCATATACTAACAATTAAGAGGTCAACCATGTCACAGACTAATATCCAGCAAAGTTGGATTGTGTCCGCAGCTCACTCTGCATTGTCTCCTCGGGTCTTCATATAGTAATGAGAGTGACCCCAAGCAAATGCACAATTATGCAAATAAGAAAATAAATGCAATTTTCTCTTTCAAATAGTATTTTTTATCATATACTCACAATTAAGTGGTCAACCACATCGCAGACTAAACTTCAGAGCAGTTGGCTGGTGTCCGCAGCTCACTCTGCATTGTCTCCTAGTGTCTTCATATAGCAATGAGAGTGACCCCAAGCAAATGCACAATTATGCAAATAAGAAAATACATGCAATTTTCTCCTTTAAGTAGTATTTATTATTATATACTACCAACTAAGAAGTCAAGCACGTCGCAGACTAAACTCTTGTTCAGTTGTCTGATGTACGCAGCTCTGTTTGCATAGTCTCCTATGGTCTTCATACATTAATTGGAGTGACCGCAGGAAAACGCACAATAATGCAAATAAGAAAATAAATGCTATTTTCTATTTTAAATGTTATTTATTATCATATACTAACAATTAAGAGGTCAACCACAACGCAGACTGAACTCCATTGCAGTTGACTGGTTTCCGCAGCACAGTCTGTATTGTCTCCAAGGGTTTCCATATAAAGATGAGTGTGACCCAGAAAAACACACAATAATGCAAATAAGAAAATATATGCAATTTTCTTTTTTAAATAGTGCTTATTATCATATACTAACTATTAAGAGGTCAACCACATTGCAGATTAAACTCCAGTGCAGATGGCTGGTGTCTGCAGCTCTCCCTGCATTGTCTCCTAGTGTCTTCATATAGTAATGGAAATGACCGCAGGCAAACGCACAAAAATGCAAATAAGAAAATAAATGCAATTTTCTATTTTAAATAGTATTTATTATCATATACTACCAATTAAGCGGTCACCAACATCGCAGATTAAACTCCAGCACAGCTTTCTGGTGTCCGCAGCTCTCTCTGCATTGTCTCCTACGGTCTTCATATACTAATGGGAATGACCGCAGGCAAACTTACAATAATGAAAATAAGAAAATAAATGCAATTTTCTCTTTTAAATAGTATTTATTTTCATATACTAACAATTAATAGGTCATCCACATCGCAGACTAAATCCACAGTGCAGTTGGCTGGTGAAAGCAACTATCACTGTATTGTCTCCAAGGTTCTTCGTATAGTAATGGGAGTGACCGGAGGAAAATGCACAATACTGCAGATAAGAAAATAATTACTATTTTCTCTTTTAAATAGTATTTATTATCATATACTAACAAATAAGAGGTCAACCACATCGCAGACCAAACTCCAGTTCAGTTAGCTGTAGTCAATAGCTCTCTCTGCATTTTCTCATAGAGTTTTCATTTAGTAATGGGAGTGACCGCAGGAAAAATGCACAATACTGCAGATAACAAAATAAATATAATTTTCTCTTCTAAATAGTGTTTATTTTCATGTCCTATCAATTAAGAGTTCAAGCACATTGCAGACTAAACTCCAGTGCAGTTGGCTTTTATCCGCAGCTGTCTCTGCATTGTCTCCTAGTGTTTACATATAGTAATGGGAGTGACCGCAGGCAAACATACAATATTGAAAATAAGAACATAAATGCAATTTTCTCTTTTAAATAGTATTTATTATCATATACTACCAATGAAGAAGTCAAACACGTCGCTAACTAAACTCCAGTGCAGTTGGCTGGTGTCCGCAGCTCTCCCTGCATTGTCTCCTAGGATCTTCATAGAGTAACAGGAGTGAGCGCAGGCAAACGCACAATATTGCAAATAAGAAAATAAAGGAAATTTTCTCTTTTAAATAGCATTTATTATCATATACTAACAATTAAGTGGTCAACCATGTCACAGACTAAACTCCAGCGCAGTTGGCTGGTGTCCGCAGCTGTCTCTGCATTGTCTCCTAGGGTCTTCGTACAGTAATGGGAGTGACCGCAGGAAAAGGCACAATAATGCAAATAAGAAAATAAATGCAATTTTCTATTTTAAATAGAGTTTATTATCATATACTAACTATTAAGAGGTCAACCACATCGCAGATTAAACTCCAGTGCAGCTGTCTGGTGTCCGCAGCTCTCTCTGCATTTTCTCCTAGAGTTTTCATATAGTAATGGGAGTGACCGGAGGAAAACGCACAATACTGCAGATAACAAAATAAATATAATTTTCTCTTCTAAATAGTGTTCATTTTCATGTACTAACAAATAAGAGTTCAAGCACATCGCAGACTAAACTCCAGTGCAGTTGGCTTTTATCCGCAGCTGTCTCTGCATTGTCTCCTAGTGTTTACATATAGTAATGGGAGTGACCGCAGGCAAACATACAATATTGAAGATAAGAAAATAAATACAATTTTCTCTTTTAAATAGTATTTACTATCATATACTACCAATGAAGAAGTCAAACACGTCGCTAACTAAACTCCAGTGCAGATGGCTGGTGTCCGCAGCTCTCTCTGCATTGTCTCCTAGGTTCTTCATAGAGTAACAGGAGTGAGCGCAGGCAAACGCACAATATTGCAAATAAGAAAATAAATGCAATTTTCTATTTTAAATAGTGTTTATTATCATATACTATCTATTAAGAGGTCAATCACGTCGCAGATTAAACTCCAGTGCAGTTGGCTGGTGTCCGCAGCTTTCTCTGCATTGTCTCTTAGTCCCTTCATATAGTAATGGAAGTGACCGCAGGCAAACGCACAATAATGCAATAAAGAAAATAAATGCAATTTTCTCTTTTAAATAGTATTTATTATCATATACTTACAATTGAGAGGTCAACCACATCTCCGACTAAACTCCAGTGCAGTTAGCTGATGTCATAGCTCTTTCTGCATTGTCTCCTAGGTTCTTCATAGAGTAACAGGAGTGAGCGCAGGCAAACGCACAATATTGCAAATAAGAAAATAAATGCAATATTCTCTTTTAAATAGCATTTATTATCATATACTAACAATTAAGAGGTCAACCATGTCACAGACTAATATCCAGCAAAGTTGGATTGTGTCCGCAGCTCACTCTGCATTGTCTCCTCGGGTCTTCATATAGTAATGAGAGTGACCCCAAGCAAATGCACAATTATGCAAATAAGAAAATAAATGCAATTTTCTCTTTTAAATAGTTTTTTTTATCATATACTCACAATTAAGTTGTCAACCACATCGCAGACTAAACTTCAGAGCAGTTGGCTGGTGTCCGCAGCTCACTCTGCATTGTCTCCTAGTGTCTTCATATAGCAATGAGAGTGACCCCAAGCAAATGCACAATTATGCAAATAAGTAAATAAATGCAATTTTCTCCTTTAAGTAGTATTTATTATTATATACTACCAACTAAGAAGTCAAGCACGTCGCAGACTAAACTCTTGTTCAGTTGTCTGATGTTCGCAGCTGTGTTTGCATAGTCTCCTATGGTCTTCATACATTAATTGGAGTGACCGCAGGAAAACGCACAATAATGCAAATAAGAAAATAAATGCTATTTTCTATTTTAAATGTTATTTATTATCATATACTAACAATTAAGAGGTCAACCACAACGCAGACTGAACTCCATTGCAGTTGACTGGTTTCCGCAGCACAGTCTGTATTGTCTCCAAGGGTTTCCATATAAAGATGAGTGTGACCCAGAAAAACACACAATAATGCAAATAAGAAAATATATGCAATTTTCTTTTTTAAATAGTGCTTATTATCATATACTAACTATTAAGAGGTCAACCACATTGCAGATTAAACTCCAGTGCAGATGGCTGGTGTCTGCAGCTCTCCCTGCATTGTCTCCTAGTGTCTTCATATAGTAATGGAAGTGACCGCAGGCAAATGCACAAAAATGCAAATAAGAAAATAAATGCAATTTTCTATTTTAAATAGTATTTATTATCATATACTACCAATTAAGCGGTCACCAACATCGCAGATTAAACTCCAGCACAGCTTTCTGGTGTCCGCAGCTCTCTCTGCATTGTCTCCTACGGTCTTCATATACTAATGGGAGTGACCGCAGGCAAACTTACAATAATGAAAATAAGAAAATAAATGCAATTTTCTCTTTTAAATAGTATTTATTTTCATATACTAACAATTAATAGGTCATCCACATCGCAGACTAAATCCACAGTGCAGTTGGCTGGTGAAAGCAACTATCACTGTATTGTCTCCAAGGTTCTTCGTATAGTAATGGGAGTGACTGGAGGAAAACGCACAATACTGCACATAAGAAAATAATTACTATTTTCTCTTTTAAATAGTATTTATTATCATATACTAACAAATAAGCGGTCAACCACATCGCAGACCAAACTCCAGTTCAGTTAGCTGTAGTCAATAGCTCTCTCTCCATTTTCTCATAGAGTTTTCATTTAGTAATGGGAGTGACCGCAGGAAAAATGCACAATACTGCAGATAACAAAATAAATATAATTTTCTCTTCTAAATAGTGTTCATTTTCATGTACTAACAAATAAGAGTTCAAGCACATCGCAGACTAAACTCCAGTGCAGTTGGCTTTTATCCGCAGCTGTCTCTGCATTGTCTCCTAGTGTTTACATATAGTAATGGGAGTGACCGCAGGCAAACATACAATATTGAAGATAAGAAAATAAATACAATTTTCTCTTTTAAATAGTATTTACTATCATATACTACCAATGAAGAAGTCAAACACGTCGCTAACTAAACTCCAGTGCAGATGGCTGGTGTCCGCAGCTCTCTCTGCATTGTCTCCTAGGTTCTTCATAGAGTAACAGGAGTGAGCGCAGGCAAATGCACAATATTGCAAATAAGAAAATAAATGCAATTTTCTATTTTAAATAGTGTTTATTATCATATACTATCTATTAAGAGGTCAATCACGTCGCAGATTAAACTCCAGTGCAGTTGGCTGGTGTCCGCAGCTTTCTCTGCATTGTCTCCTAGTCCCTTCATATAGTAATGGAAGTGACCGCAGGCAAACGCACAATAATGCAATAAAGAAAATAAATGCAATTTTCTCTTTTAAATAGTATTTATTATCATATACTTACAATTGAGAGGTCAACCACATCTCCGACTAAACTCCAGTGCAGTTAGCTGATGTCCTAGCTCTTTCTGCATTGTCTCCTAGGTTCTTCATAGAGTAACAGGAGTGAGCGCAGGCAAACGCACAATATTGCAAATAAGAAAATAAATGCAATATTCTCTTTTAAATAGCATTTATTATCATATACTAACAATTAAGAGGTCAACCATGTCACAGACTAATATCCAGCAAAGTTGGATTGTGTCCGCAGCTCACTCTGCATTGTCTACTCGGGTCTTCATATAGTAATGAGAGTGACCCCAAGCAAATGCACAATTATGCAAATAAGAAAATAAATGCAATTTTCTCTTTTAAATAGTTTTTTTTATCATATACTCACAATTAAGTGGTCAACCACATCGCAGACTAAACTTCAGAGCAGTTGGCTGGTGTCCGCAGCTCACTCTGCATTGTCTCCTAGTGTCTTCATATAGCAATGAGAGTGACCCCAAGCAAATGCACAATTATGCAAATAAGAAAATAAATGCAATTTTCTCCTTTAAGTAGTATTTATTATTATATACTACCAACTAAGAAGTCAAGCACGTCGCAGACTAAACTCTTGTTCAGTTGTCTGATGTTCGCAGCTGTGTTTGCATAGTCTCCTATGGTCTTCATACATTAATTGGAGTGACCGCAGGAAAACGCACAATAATGCAAATAAGAAAATAAATGCTATTTTCTATTTTAAATGTTATTTATTATCATATACTAACAATTAAGAGGTCAACCACAACGCAGACTGAACTTCATTGCAGTTGACTGGTTTCCGCAGCACAGTCTGTATTGTCTCCAAGGGTTTCCATATAAAGATGAGTGTGACCCAGAAAAACACACAATAATGCAAATAAGAAAATATATGCAATTTTCTTTTTTAAATAGTGCTTATTATCATATACTAACTATTAAGAGGTCAACCACATTGCAGATTAAACTCCAGTGCAGATGGCTGGTGTCTGCAGCTCTCCCTGCATTGTCTCCTAGTGTCTTCATATAGTAATGGAAGTGACCGCAGGCAAACGCACAAAAAAGCAAATAAGAAAATAAATGCAATTTTCTATTTTAAATAGTATTTATTATCATATACTACCAATTAAGCGGTCAACAACATCGCAGATTAAACTCCAGCACAGCTTTCTGGTGTCCGCAGCTCTCTCTGCATTGTCTCCTACGGTCTTCATATACTAATGGGAGTGACCGCAGGCAAACTTACAATAATGAAAATAAGAAAATAAATGCAATTTTCTCTTTTAAATAGTATTTATTTTCATATACTAACAATTAATAGGTCATCCACATCGCAGACTAAATCTACAGTGCAGTTGGCTGGTGAAAGCAACTATCACTGTTTTGTCTCCAAGGTTCTTCGTATAGTAATGGGAGTGACCGGAGGAAAACGCACAATACTGCAGATAAGAAAATAATTACTATTTTCTCTTTTAAATAGTATTTATTATCATATACTAACAAATAAGAGGTCAACCACATCGCAGACCAAACTCCAGTTCAGTTAGCTGTAGTCAATAGCTCTCTCTGCATTTTCTCATAGAGTTTTCATTTAGTAATGGGAGTGACCGCAGGAAAAATGCACAATACTGCAGATAACAAAATAAATATAATTTTCTCTTCTAAATAGTGTTTATTTTCATGTCCTAACAATTAAGAGTTCAAGCATATTGCAGACTAAACTCCAGTGCAGTTGGCTTTTATCCGCAGCTGTCTCTGCATTGTCTCCTAGTGTTTACATATAGTAATGGGAGTGACCGCAGGCAAACATACAATATTGAAAATAAGAACATAAATGCAATTTTCTCTTTTAAATAGTATTTATTATCATATACTACCAATGAAGAAGTCAAACACGTCGCTAACTAAACTCCAGTGCAGTTGGCTGGTGTCCGCAGCTCTCCCTGCATTGTCTCCTAGAGTTTTCATATAGTAATGGGAGTGACCGTTGGAAAACGCACAATACTGCAGATAACAAAATAAATATAATTTTCTCTTCTAAATAGTGTTCATTTTCATGTACTAACAAATAAGATTTCAAGCACATCGCAGACTAAACTCCAGTGCAGTTGGCTTTTATCCGCAGCTGTCTCTGCATTGTCTCCTAGTGTTTACATATAGTAATGGGAGTGACCGCAGGCAAACATACAATATTGAAGATAAGAAAATAAATACAATTTTCTCTTTTAAATAGTATTTACTATCATATACTACCAATGAAGAAGTCAAACACGTCGCTAACTAAACTCCAGTGCAGATGGCTGGTGTCCGCAGCTCTCTCTGCATTGTCTCCTAGGTTCTTCATAGAGTAACAGGAGTGAGCGCAGGCAAACGCACAATATTGCAAATAAGAAAATAAATGCAATTTTCTATTTTAAATAGTGTTTATTATCATATACTATCTATTAAGAGGTCAATCACGTCGCAGATTAAACTCCAGTGCAGTTGGCTGGTGTCCGCAGCTTTCTCTGCATTGTCTCTTAGTCCCTTCATATAGTAATGGAAGTGACCGCAGGCAAACGCACAATAATGCAATAAAGAAAATAAATGCAATTTTCTCTTTTAAATAGTATTTATTATCATATACTTACAATTGAGAGGTCAACCACATCTCCGACTAAACTCCAGTGCAGTTAGCTGATGTCATAGCTCTTTCTGCATTGTCTCCTAGGTTCTTCATAGAGTAACAGGAGTGAGCGCAGGCAAACGCACAATATTGCAAATAAGAAAATAAATGCAATATTCTCTTTTAAATAGCATTTATTATCATATACTAACAATTAAGAGGTCAACCATGTCACAGACTAATATCCAGCAAAGTTGGATTGTGTCCGCAGCTCACTCTGCATTGTCTCCTCGGGTCTTCATATAGTAATGAGAGTGACCCCAAGCAAATGCACAATTATGCAAATAAGAAAATAAATGCAATTTTCTCTTTTAAATAGTTTTTTTTATCATATACTCACAATTAAGTTGTCAACCACATCGCAGACTAAACTTCAGAGCAGTTGGCTGGTGTCCGCAGCTCACTCTGCATTGTCTCCTAGTGTCTTCATATAGCAATGAGAGTGACCCCAAGCAAATGCACAATTATGCAAATAAGTAAATAAATGCAATTTTCTCCTTTAAGTAGTATTTATTATTATATACTACCAACTAAGAAGTCAAGCACGTCGCAGACTAAACTCTTGTTCAGTTGTCTGATGTTCGCAGCTGTGTTTGCATAGTCTCCTATGGTCTTCATACATTAATTGGAGTGACCGCAGGAAAACGCACAATAATGCAAATAAGAAAATAAATGCTATTTTCTATTTTAAATGTTATTTATTATCATATACTAACAATTAAGAGGTCAACCACAACGCAGACTGAACTCCATTGCAGTTGACTGGTTTCCGCAGCACAGTCTGTATTGTCTCCAAGGGTTTCCATATAAAGATGAGTGTGACCCAGAAAAACACACAATAATGCAAATAAGAAAATATATGCAATTTTCTTTTTTAAATAGTGCTTATTATCATATACTAACTATTAAGAGGTCAACCACATTGCAGATTAAACTCCAGTGCAGATGGCTGGTGTCTGCAGCTCTCCCTGCATTGTCTCCTAGTGTCTTCATATAGTAATGGAAGTGACCGCAGGCAAATGCACAAAAATGCAAATAAGAAAATAAATGCAATTTTCTATTTTAAATAGTATTTATTATCATATACTACCAATTAAGCGGTCACCAACATCGCAGATTAAACTCCAGCACAGCTTTCTGGTGTCCGCAGCTCTCTCTGCATTGTCTCCTACGGTCTTCATATACTAATGGGAGTGACCGCAGGCAAACTTACAATAATGAAAATAAGAAAATAAATGCAATTTTCTCTTTTAAATAGTATTTATTTTCATATACTAACAATTAATAGGTCATCCACATCGCAGACTAAATCCACAGTGCAGTTGGCTGGTGAAAGCAACTATCACTGTATTGTCTCCAAGGTTCTTCGTATAGTAATGGGAGTGACCGGAGGAAAACGCACAATACTGCACATAAGAAAATAATTACTATTTTCTCTTTTAAATAGTATTTATTATCATATACTAACAAATAAGCGGTCAACCACATCGCAGACCAAACTCCAGTTCAGTTAGCTGTAGTCAATAGCTCTCTCTGCATTTTCTCATAGAGTTTTCATTTAGTAATGGGAGTGACCGCAGGAAAAATGCACAATACTGCAGATAACAAAATAAATATAATTTTCTCTTCTAAATAGTGTTTATTTTCATGTCCTAACAATTAAGAGTTCAAGCACATTGCAGACTAAACTCCAGTGCAGTTGGCTTTTATCCGCAGCTGTCTCTGCATTGTCTCCTAGTGTTTACATATAGTAATGGGAGTGACCGCAGGCAAACATACAATATTGAAAATAAGAACATAAATGCAATTTTCTCTTTTAAATAGTATTTATTATCATATACTACCAATGAAGAAGTCAAACACGTCGCTAACTAAACTCCAGTGCAGTTGGCTGGTGTCCGCAGCTCTCCCTGCATTGTCTCCTAGGATCTTCATAGAGTAACAGGAGTGAGCGCAGGCAAACGCACAACATTGCAAATAAGAAAATAAAGGAAATTTTCTCTTTTAAATAGCATTTATTATCATATACTAACAATTAAGAGGTCTACCATGTCACAGACTAAACTGCAGCAAAGTTGGATGGTGTCCGCAGCTCACTCTGCATTGTATCCTAGGGTCTTCATATAGTAATGGGAGTGACCAAAGGCAAAAGCACAGTAATGCAAATAAGAAAATAAATGCCATTTTCTCTTTTAAATAGTATTTATTTTCATATACTAACAATTAATAGGTCATCCACATCGCAGACTAAATCCAGAGTGCAGTTGGCTGGTGAAAGCAACTATTACTGTATTGTCTCCAAGGTTCTTCGTATTGTAATGGGAGTGACCGCAGACAAACGCACAATAATGCAAATAAGAAAATAAATACAATTTTCTCTTTTAAATAGTATTTATTATCATATACTAACAATTAAGAGGTCAACCACATCGCAGACTAAATCCACAGTGCAGTTGGCTGGTGAAAGCAACTATCACTGTATTGTCTCCAAGGTTCTTCGTATAGTAATGGGAGTGACCGGAGGAAAACGCACAATACTGCAGATAAGAAAATAATTACTATTTTCTCTTTTAAATAGTATTTATTATCATATACTAACAAATAATCGGTCAACCACATCGCAGACCAAACTCCAGCACAGTTGGCTTGTGTCCGCAGCTCTCTCTGCATTGTCTCCTAGGGTCTTCATACAGTAATGGGAGTGACCGCAGGAAAAGGCACAATACTGCAGATAACAAAATAAATATAATTTTCTCTTCTAAATAGTGTTCAATATCATGTACTAACAAATAAGAGTTCAAGCACATCGCAGACTAAACTCCAGTGCAGTTGGCTTTTATCCGCAGCTGTCTCTGCATTGTCTCCTAGTGTTTACATATAGTAATGGGAGTGACCGCAGGCAAACATACAATATTGAAGATAAGAAAATAAATACAATTTTCTCTTTTAAATAGTATTTATTATCATATACTACCAATGAAGGAGTCAAACACGTCGCTAACAAAACTCCAGTGCAGTTGGCTGGTGTCCGCAGCTCTCTCTGCATTGTCTCCTAGGTTCTTCATAGAGTAACAGGAGTGAGCGCAGGAAAACGCACAAAATTGCAAATAAGAAAATAAATGCAATTTTCTCTGTTAAATAGCAATTATTATCATATACTAACAATTAAGAGGTCTACCATGTCACAGACTAAACTGCAGCAAAGTTGGATGGTGTCCGCAGCTCACTCTGCATTGTATCCTCGGGTCTTCATATAGTAATGAGAGTGACCGCAAACAAATGCACAATTATGCAAATAAGTAAATAAATGATATTTACTCTTTTAAATAGTATTTTTTATCATATACTCACAATTAAGTGGTCAACCGCATCGCAGACTAAACTCCAGAGCAGTTGGCTGGTGTCCGCAGCTCACTCTGCATTGTCTCCTAGTATATTCATACAGTAATGGGATTGACCGCTGGCAAAATCACAATAAAGCAAATAAGAAAACAAATTCAATTTTCTCCTGTAAGTAGTATTTATTATTATATACTACCAACTAAGAAGTCAAGGACGTCGCAGACTAAACTCTTTTTCAGTTGTCTGATGTTCGCAGCTCTGTCTGCATTGTCTTCTATGGTCTTCATACATTAATTGGAGTGACCGCAGGAAAACGCACAATAATGCAAATAAGAAAATAAATGCGATTTTCTATTTTAAATATTATTTATTATCATATTCTAACAATTAAGAGGTCAACCACAACACAGACTGAACTCCATTGCAGTTGACTGGTTTCCGCAGCACAGTCTGTATTGTCTCCAAGGGTTTCCATATAAAGATGGGTGTGACCCAGAAAAACACATAATAATGCAAATAAGAAAATATATGCAACTTTCTTTTTTAAATAGTGTTTATTATCATATACTAACTATTAAGAGGTCAACCACTTTGCTGATTAAACTCCAGTGCAGATGGCTGGTGTGCGCAGCTCTCCCTGCATTGTCTCCTAGTGTCTTCATATAGTAATGGAAGTGACCGCAGGCAAACGCACAATAATGCAAATAAGAAAATAAATTAAATTTTCTCTTTTAAATAGTATTAATTATCATATACTAACAATTAAGAGGTTAATCAAGTCACAGATTAAAACCAGTGAAGCTGTCTGGTGTCCGCAGCTCTATTTGCATTGTCCCCTAGGTTCTTCATATAGTAATGGATGTGACCGCAGGTAAATGCACAATGATGCAATAAAGAAAGTAAATGCAATTTTTCTTTTAAATAGTATTTATTATCATATACTTACAATTGAAAGGTCAACCACATCCCCGACAAAACTCCAGTGCAGTTAGCTGGTGTCCGCAGCTCTCTCTCCATTGTCTCCTAGGTTCTTCATATAGAGTAACAGGACTGAGCGCAGGCAAACGCACAATATTGCAAATAAGAAAATAAATGCAATGTTCTCTTTTAAATAGCATTTATTATCATATACTAACAATTAAGAGGTCAACCGCATCACAGATTAAACTCCAGTGCAGCTTGCTGGTGTCCGCAGCTCTCTCTGGATTGTCTCCTTATGTCTTCCTATAGTAATTGTAGTGACCGCAGTCAAGCGCACAATAATGCAAATAAGAAAATAAATGCATTTTCTCTTTTAAATAGTATTTATTATCATATACTAACAATTAAGGGTTGAACCACATTGCAGACATAACACCAGTGCAGTTGGCTGGTGTCCACAGCTCACTCTGTATTGTCTCCTAGGGTTTTCATATAGTAATGAGTGTGACTGCAAGCATATGCATAATACTGCAATGATGCAATTATCACTTTAAAAAATCATTTATTAGCATATACCAACAATTCAGAGGTCAAACACACCGAGAACTAAACTCCAGTGCAGTTGGCTGATTTCCGCAGATCTCTCTGCATCGTCTCCTAGCGTCTTCATATAGTAAAGGGTGTGACCACAGGCAAACGCACAATGATGCAAATAAGAAAATAAATGCTATTTTCTCTTTTAATTAGTATTTATTATCATATATTACCAATGAAGAAGTCAACTACGTCACAAACTAAACTCAAGTGCAGTTGGCTGGTGTCCGCAGCTCTCTCTGCATTGTCTCCTAGGTTCTTCATAGAGCAACAGGAGAGAGCGCAGGCAAACGCAAAATATTGCAAATAAGAAAATAAATGCAATTTTCTTTTTAAATAGCATTTATTATCATATACTAACAATTAAGAGGTCAACCATGTCACAGGCTAAACTCCAGCGCAGTTGGCTGGTGTCCGCAGCTCACTCTGCATTGTCTCCTAGTGTCTTCATATAATAAATGGAGTGACCGCAGGAAAACGCACAATAATGCAAATAAGAAAATAAATTAAATTTTCTCTTTTAAGTAGGATTTATTATCATATACCACCAATTAAGAAGTCAACCACATCACTGACTAAACTACGGTGTGGTTGGCTGGTGTCCGCAGCTCTCTCTGCATTTTCTCCTAGAGTTTTCATACAGTAATGGGAGTGACCGCAGGAAAATGCACAATACTGCAGATAACAAAATAAATATAATTTTCTCTTCTAAATAGTGTTTATTTTCATGTACTAACAATTAAGAGTTCAAGCACATCGCAGACTAAACTCCAGTGCAGTTGGCTGGTGTCCGCAGCTCTCTCTGCATTGTCTCCTAGGTTTTTCATAGAGTAACAGGAGTGAGCACAGGCAAACGCACAATATTGCAAATAAGAAAATAAATGCAATTTTCTCTTTTAAATAGCATTTATTATCATATACTAACAATTAAGTGGTCAACCATGTCACAGACTAAACTCCAGCAAAGTTGGATGGTGTCCGCACCTCACTCTGCATTGTCTCCTCGGGTCTTCATATAGTAATGAGAGTGACCGCAAGCAAATGCACAATTATGCAAATAAGAAAGTAAATGCAATTTTCTCTTTTAAATAGTATTTTTATCATATACACACAATTAAGTGGTCAACCATCTCGCAGACTAAACTCCATAGCAGTTGGCTGGTGTCCGCAGCTCACTCTGCATTGTCTCCTAGTATATTCATACAGTAATGGGATTGACCGCTGGCAAATGCACAATAATGCAAATAAGAAAACAAATTCAATTTCCTCCTTTAAGTAGTATTTATTATTATATACTACCAACTAAGAAGTCAAGGACGTCACAGACTAAACTCTTTTTCAGTTGTCTGATGTTCGCAGCTCAGTCTGCATTGTCTTCTATGGTCTTCATACATTAATTGGAGTGACCGCAGGAAAACGCACAATAATGCAAATAAGAAAATAAATGCAATTTTCTATTTTAAATATTATTTATTATCATATTCTAACAATTAAGAGGTCAACCACAACGCAGACTGAACTTCATTGCAGTTGACTGGTTTCCGCAGCACAGTCTGTATTGTCTCCAAGGGTTTCCATATAAAGATGAGTGTGACCCAGAAAAACACACAATAATGCAAATAAGAAAATAAATTAAATTTTCTCTTTTAAATAGTATTAATTATCATATACTACCAATTAAGAGATCAACCAAGTCACAGATTAAAATCGAGTGAAGCTGTCTGGTGTCCGCAGCTCTATTTGCATTGTCTCCTAGGTTCTTCATATAGTAATGGATGTGACCGCAGGTAAATGCACAATAATGCAATAAAGAAAGTAAATGCAATTTTTTCTATTAAATAGTATTTATTATCATATACTTACAATTGAAAGGTCAACCACATCGCCGACAAAACTCCAGTGCAGTTAGCTGGTGTCCGCAGCTCTCTCTCCATTGTCTCCTAGGTTCTTCATAGAGTAACAGGAGTGAGCGCAGGCAAACGCACAATATTGCAAATAAGAAAATAAATGCAATGTTCTCTTTTAAATAGCATTTATTATCATATACTAACAATTAAGAGGTCAACCACATCACAGATTAAACTCCAGTGCTGCTTGCTGGTGTCCGCAGCTCTCTCTGGATTGTCTCCTTATGTCTTCCTATAGTAATTGTAGTGACCGCAGACAAGCGCACAATAATGCAAATAAGAAAATAAATGCATTTTCTCTTTTAAATAGTATTTATTATCATATACTAACAATTAAGGGGTGAACCACATCGCAGACATAACACCAGTGCAGTTGGCTGGTGTCCGCAGCTCATTCTGTATTGTCTCGTAGGGTTTTCATATAGTAATGAGTGTGACTGCAAGCATACGCATAATACTGCAAATATGGAAATAAATGCAATTATCACTTTAAAAAATTATTTATTAGCATATACCAACAATTCAGAGGTCAAACACACCGAGAACTATAGTCCAGTGCAGTTGGCTGGTTTCCGCAGATCTCTCTGCATTGTCTCCTAGCGTCTTCATATAGTAAAGGGTGTGACCACAGGCAAATGCACAATGATGCAAATAAGAAAATAAATTCAATTTTCTCTTTTAAATAGTATTTATTATCATATACTAAAAATTAAGAAGTCAACCACATCGCCGACTAAACCTCAGTGCAGTTGGCTGGTGTCCGCAGCTCTCTCTGCATTATCACCTAGGGTCTTCATATAGTATTGGAAGTGACTGCAGGCAAACACACAATAATGCAAATAAGAAAATAAAAGCAATTTTTCTTTTAATTAGTATTTAATGTCATATACTAACAATATTGAGGTCAACCATTTCGCAGATTATACTCCAGTGCAGCTGTCTGGTGTCCACAGCTCTCCTTGCATTGTCTTCAAGGTTATTTAAATAGTGATAGGAAGTGACCGCATGCAAACACGCAGTAATACAATAAAGAAAATAAATGCAATTTTCTCATTTAAATAGTATTTATTATCATATACTTACAACTGAGAGGTCAAACACATCGCTGACTAAACTCCAGTGACGTTGGCTGGTGTCCGCAGCTCTCTCTGCATTGTCTCCTAGGGTCTTCGTATAGTAATGGAAGTGACCGCAGCCAAACGCACAATAATGCAAATAAAAAAATAAATGCTATTTTCTATTTTATATTGTATTTATTATCATATACTACCGATTAAGCGGTCAACCACATCGCAGATTAAACTCCAGTACAGCTTCCTGGTGTCCGCAGCTCTCACTGCATTGTCTCCTATGGTCTTCGTATAGTAACGGGAGTGACCGCAGGCAAACACACAATAACGAGAATTTATTTTCTTATTTGCATTGTTGTGCGTTTGCCTGCGCTCACTCCTGTTACTCTATGAAGACCAAAAGAGACAATGCAGAGAGAGCTGCGGACACCAGCCAACTGCACTGGAGTTTAGTCGGCGATGTGTTTGACCTCTCAATTGTAAGTATATGATAATAAATACTATTTAAAAGAGAAAATTGCATTCATTTTCTTATTTGCATAATTGTGCGTTTGCTTGCGGTCACTCGCATTACTATATGAATACCGTAGGAGACAATGCAGCGAGAGCTGTAGACACCACCTAAATGCACTGGAGTTTAGTCTGCAACGTGGTTGACCTCTTAATTGTTAGTATATGATAATAAATGCTATTTAAAAGAGAATATTGCATTTATTTTCTTATTTGCAATATTGGGCGTTTGCCTGCGCTCACTCCTGTTACTCTATGAAGAACCTAGGAGAAAATGGAGAGAGGGCTGCGGACACCAGCTAACTGCACTGGAGTTTTGTCGGCAATGTGGTTGATCTTTCAATTGTAAGTATATGATAATAAATACTATTTAAAAGAGAAAATTGCATTTGCATTATTGTGCGTTTTCCTGCGGTCACTCCAATTAATGTATGAAGACCATAGGAGACAATGCAAACAGAGCTGCGAACATCAGACAACTGCTTATACCAGCCAAATGCACTGGAGTTTAATCTGCGAAGTGGTTGACCTCTTAATTGGTACTATATGATAATAAATACTATTTAAAAGAGAAAATTGCATTCATTTTCTTATTTGCAGAATTGTGCGTTTGCTTGTGGTCACTCGCATTACTATATGAATACCGTAGGAGACAATGCAGTGAGAGCTATAGACACCAACTAAATGCACTGGAGTTTAGTCTGCGACATGGTTGACCTCTTAATTGTTAGTATATGAAAATATATACTATTTAAAAGAGAAAATTGCATTTACTTTCTTACTTGCATAATTGTGCATTTGCTTGCGGTCTCTCGCATTACTATATGAAGACCCGGAGGAGACAATGCAGAGAGAGCTGCGGACACCAGACAGCTGCACTGGATTTTAATCTGTGACTTGGTTGACCTCTTAATTGGTAGTATATGATAATTAATACTATTTAAAAGAGAAAATTTCATTTATTTTCTTATTTGCATTATTGTGCGTTTGCCTGTGGTCACTTCCATTACTATATGAAGACACTAGGAGAAAATGCAGGGAGAGCTGCGGACACCTGCCATCTGCACTGGAGTTTAATCTGCAATGTGGTTGACCTCTTAATAGTTAGTATATGATAATAAACACTATTTAAAAAAGAAAATTGCATATATTTTCTTATTTGCATTATTGTGTGTTTTTCTGGGTCACACCCAACTTTATATGGAAACCCTAGGAGACAATACAGACTGTGCTGCGGAAACCAGTCAACTGCAATGCAGTTCAGTTTGCGTTGTGGTTGACCTCTTAATTGTTAGTATATGATAATAAATACTATTTAAAATAGAAAATTGCATTTATTTTCTTATTTGCATTATTGTGCGTTTTCCTGTGGTCACTCCAATTAATGTATGAAGACCATAGGAGACAATGCAAACAGTGCTGCGAACATCAGACAACTGAACAAGAGTTTAGTCTGCGACGTGCTTGACTTCTTAGTTGGTAGTATATAATAATAAATACTACTTAAAGGAGAAAATTGAATTTGTTTTCTTATTTGCATTATTGTGCGTTTGCCAGCGGTCAATCCCATTACTGTATGAATATACTAGGAGACAATGCAGAGTGAGCTGCGGACACCAGCCAACTGCTCTGGAGTTTAGTCTGCGATGTGGTTGACCACTTAATTGTGTGTATATGATAAAAAATACTATTTAAAAGAGAAAATTGCATTTATTTTCTTATTTGCAATATTGTGCGTTTGCCTGCGCTCACTCCTGTTACTCTATGAAGAACCTAGCAGACAATGCAGAAAGAGCTGCAGACATCAGCTAACTGCACCGGAGTTTAGTCGGCGATGTCGTTGACCTCTCAATTGTAAGTATATGATAATAAATACTATTTAAAAGAGAAAATTGCATTTATTTTCTTATTTGCAATATTGTGTGTTTTCCTGTGGTCACTCCCATTACTGTATGAAGACCCTAGGAGACAATGCAGAGAGAGCTGCGGACACCAGCCAACTGCGCTGGAGTTTAGTCTGTGACATGGTTGACCACTTAATTGTTAGTATATGATAATAAATGCTATTTAAAAGAGAAAATTGCATTTATTTTCTTATTTGCAATATTGTGCGTTTGCCTGCGCTCACTCCTGTTACTCTATGAAAAACCTAGGAGACAATGCAGAGAGAGCTGCGGACACCAGCCAACTGCACTGGAGTTTAGTCTGCGATGTGCTTGAACTCTTAATTGTTAGTACATGAAAATAAACACTATTTAGAAGAGAAAATTATATTTATTTTGTTATCTGCAGTATTGTGCGTTTTCCTGTGGTCACTCCCATTACTATATGAAAACTCTAGGAGAAAATGCAGAGAGAGCTGCGGACACCAGCCAACCACACCGTAGTTTAGTCAGTGATGTGGTTGACTTCTTAATTGGTGGTATATGATAATAAATCCTACTTAAAAGAGAAAATTTAATTTATTTTCTTATTTGCATTATTGTGCGTTTTCCTGCGGTCACTCCCTTTATTATATGAAGACACTAGGAGACAATGCAGAGTGAGCTGCGGACACCAGCCAACTGCGCTGAAGTTTAGCCTGTGACATGGTTGACCTCTTAATTGTTAGTATATGATAATAAATGCTATTTAAAAAGAAAATAGCATTTATTTTCTTATTTGCAATATTGTGCGTTTGCCTGCGCTCACTCCTGTTGCTCTATGAAGAACCTAGGAGACAATGCAGAGAGAGCTGCGGACACCAGCCACCTGCACTGGTTTTCTTATTTGCAATATTGTGCGTTTGCCTGCGCTCACTCCTGTTGCTCTATGAAGAACCTAGGAGACAATGCAGAGAGAGCTGCGGACACCAGCCACCTGCACTGGAGTTTACTTTGTGACGTAGTTGACTTCTTCATTGGTAGTATATGATAATAAATACTATTTAAAAGAGAATAGTTTTTAGTATCATATAATAAATATTAAGTGTTCAACCACATCGCCGACTAAACTCCAGTGCAGTTGGCTGGTGTCCGCATCTCTCTCTGCATTATCACCTTGGTACGTCATATAGTAATGGAAGTGACTGCAGGCAAACACACAATAAGCAAATAACAAAATATTGTCATATACTAACAATATTGAGGTCAACCACATCGCAGATTAATCTCCAGTGCAGTTGGCTGGTATTCGCAGCTCTCTCTGCATTGTCTCCCAGTGTTTTTATTTTTTTTATTTGTTTTTTTCTGTTCCATAGGACCCACTTGAGGAGTAAGACTCCATGGTCATGGAACAAGTCAATACATTGTTACACAAGAATGGTAATAGAAAAAATTTAAGTAGTCCTTTGCACACGACAATCTTAAGACAAAGTTAAAAGAATCAAAGAAAAAATGAATTAGCTTAATTGTTTAACTTTTCTAGGAGTTTCTCAACAGAATAAAAGGAGTGAGCCACGAGGTAACTCTTCAGTTTAGATTTGGAAGCATGTGGATTAGTGCTAAGATTCTTAAGTTCTTGTGGTAGCTTATTGAAAATGGATGCCGCAGAATACTGCACCCCTTTCTGCACAAGTGTTAAGGTGGTGTGGTGCAAATGTAGATTAGACATCTGTCTAGTATTCACCAAGTGAAAGCTACTAACTCGTGGGAATAAGCTGATATTATTAACAACAAACGACATTAAAGAAAAAACGTATTGTGACGCCAGAGTCAAAATTCCCAGACTACTGAAAAGGGGTCGACATGACGTTCGCGAACTTACACCAGATATTGCTCGAACCGCCCGTTTTTGAGCCAGAAATATCCTTTTTGCATCAGGCAACTTACCCCAAGAAACAATGCCGTATGTCATAAGTGAGTGAAAGTTAGCAAAACAGACTACTTTTCGTGTTGAAAAATCACTTATCTCAGATATTGTTCTAATGGTAAATATAGCAGAATTTAGTTTTGGGACGAGTACCTGAACATGGGCTTTCCATGACAGCTTACTGTCTAAATGAACACCTAGAAATTTGAACTGTTCAGTCTCACTTATCACATGCCCATTATGTGTAATCAT
Source organism: Locusta migratoria (assembly GCA_026315105.1). Lineage (NCBI taxonomy): Eukaryota > Metazoa > Arthropoda > Insecta > Orthoptera > Acrididae > Locusta > Locusta migratoria. Next base: position 9,060,638 of record CM048744.1, read on the forward strand.
AATGTCAGATTTCGTCAAATTATGTGTTAGAAATTGTAAAAACTGAGTTTTACTGTGATTTAACATCAACTTGTTTTCTATTAGCCATGAACTTATCTCTTGAACTGCATTATTTGATACTGTGTCAATTATACGAGCAACATCCTTCACTACCAAACTGGTATCATCAGCAAACAAAAATATTTTACAATCACCTCTTATACTCGAAGGCATATCATTTATATAAATAAGAAACAGCAATGGTCCCAAAACAGACCCCTGGGGCACCCCATACTTAATTGTGCCCCATTGGGATTGCACGTCATAGCCATTTTCTACACTGCGGAGAATTACCTTCTGTTGTCTATTATTAAAGTAAGAGGTGAACCAGTTGTGGGCTACTCCCCATTTTCCATAATGTTCCAACTTCTGCAACAATATTTTGTGATCAACACAATCAAACGCTTTTGTTAAATCAAAGAAGACGCCTAATGTCCGTAGCCTCTTTTTTACCCATCAAGTGCCTCACAGAGAAACGAAAATATAGCGTTTTCAGTCGTTAAACCACTTCTAAAACCAAACTGTACGTTTGACGGGAAATTATGTGAACTGAAATGATCAATTAATCTTGAATATACAGCCTTTTCAATAACTTTGGAAAAAACCTATGGCATAGAAATAGGTCTATAGTTGTCTACATTATCCCTTTCTCCTTTTTTATAAAGCGGTTTCACTACTGAGTACTTTAATCTGTTAGGAAACTGACCATTCTGAAAGGAAAAATTACAAATATGGCTTCGTACTGGGCTAACATAAGGAGAACAGTACTTTAGAATTCTGCTAGATACACCATCATATCCACAAGAGTCCTTAGTCTTTAGTCATTTAATTATTGACTCAATCTCACCTATGGAAGTATCATGAAGGATCATTTCAGGTAACAGCCTCGGAAACGCATTTTCTAAAAACGTTATATGATTACCTGTAGAAACTAGAGTTTTGTTTAGTTCCTCTACTATATTCAGAAAGTGATTATTGAATATTGCACATATATCTAACTTGTCAGTAACAGAAACATTCTAACTACGCACTGACATTATATCTTCTACCTGCTGCTCCTGACCAGACACTTTCTTCACGACTGACCAGATAGTTTTAATTTTATCCCGAGAGTTTGCTATTCTTTTTGCATACCACATACTTTTTGCATTCTTAATGACATTTTTCAGAACCTTACAGTACTGTTTGTAATGAGCTACTGCATCTTCATTCTGACTGCTTCTAACATTTTGATACAACTCCCGCTTAGTTCTACATGATACTCTTATCCCCTTTGTCAGCCACCCTGGCTATCTGTTACTGAAAGTACCCTGTTTGGAGCGTTCTAGCGGAAAGCAACTTTCAAACAGCATAATAAATGTGTTCAGAAAAGCATTATATTTATCATCTGCATTATCAGCACTATAAACATCCTGCCATTCTTGTTCCTTAATTAGGCTTAAAAAGGTCTCAATTGCAACTGGATTAACTTTTCTGAGTAGTTGATATTTATGTTTAACATTTGTTTGAGAACAAATACTTTTTAGAATTAAAAGTTGGGCATCGTGGTCTGATAGGCCATTTACTATTCTGCTGACAGAGTGCCCCTCTAATAATGAAGAATGAACAAAAATATTGTCAATTGTAGAACTGCTATTTCCTTGCACTCTCGTTTGAAAAAATACTGTTTGCATCATGTTATAGGAATTAAATAGATCTAACAGCGGACTTTTCCTTGAGCTATCGCCTATACAATTAATGTTGAAATCTCCACACACAATTAAATTTTTATACTCCCTATACAATGAACCCAGAACCAATTCCAGCTTGGGCAGAACGATTTTAAAATCTGAGTCAGGGGATCTGTAAATAACAACGATTACTAGTTTAGTTCCATTAACATTAACAACTCCTGCACAACATTCAAATATCTGTTCTGTGCAGTGTTTAGAAAAATCGATTGACTCCGTTGAAAAATCGTTTTTTACATACATGGCCACTCCCCCACACTGCAAGGAACTCCTAGAGTAGAAGGCAGCTAATCTGTATCCTGGTAAAGGAAGTCTCTTAATTGTCACACCACTTAAAAAGTGCTCTGAAATTTCAATAATGTCAGAATCAGTATCAATAAGCATTTCATTAACTTTATCTCTGATACCCTGTATATTTTGATGAAAAACAGTAATTCCCTTATTACTTATATTCTTAGACTTTGTCAAAGGTGGTTCATTTCTTAGAGGGACTTCCTTTAAGCAGGAATATCTATCAGCTGTCTTCAGTCTAAAAAAGGTGCAGCCCTAACACCAACTACTACAGGAATTTTTCCATGAGTGAAACCCCCACCCCTACTACACTGTCACCTATGAGCTTTGCCAACCTCCCCTTCCCAAACCTATTGAGGTGCAGACCGTGCCTAGTAAAATCCGACCTTTGGATAGTCTCAACTTGCACCACTGCAATGTGATCCATGCCCTCCGTCATCAGCGCCTTCTCAAGCCCCATGTTAACACGGCTGACAGCCGTATTAAGACAAGGCCTATCATGACGCTGAAACAGCTGCACGAAATGCACATTCGTGCCACCAGTTTCAGTTGCTATCCTTTCCAGATCACCACCTATATCATATTCCCCGTCCCTATCAAGACTATTCCCGGCCCCACCCACTATAACTACCTGATCCTCTTTTGAAAAATTCCTACATAAGTCCCCTATGTTACAAGTGACCTGAGCTAACCCTGCACTAGGCTTTACTATGCTGGTGACCTGGTACTCACTCCCAAGTACTTCCTGCAACTGTTGGCCAACACCTCTGCCATGAGAACTACCTAGCAGCAGAACCTTCTTCTTCCTAAGAGACCTCTCTACAGATTTCGGCTTACCAAAAGCTGAGGTCTGCTGCGTACTTCCTACACCTTCAGCTACAGGGGGTTCATCTCCACTCAACTCTGACAGTTGGTCAAACTTATTTGCAACTTGCAATGTAAAACTATCTGAATACCTTCTTCTAGCTACCTTCTTGCCAACTGCCAGTTCCTATTCCCCAGCCCCCCCTTTCTCTCCTCAACCTTCATAGTTCCTCTTCAGCGTTTTTCAACTGCACCTGAAGGGCGCAGATCAAACGCTCCTGCTCCTCTATCAACTTATTCCTGCTGCAAATCCTACAGTTCCAGGAGAGAACCTCACCACAATGCCCACTGTCTTCCCCACTGCACTCCCCCCCATGAAAATACTTACTACAAATCCCACACTGCAGCCCACTACGCACAACCCTACGACAGAGCCCACACTTTTCACTCATGGTAAAATTTTACAATAATTTGTTAAGAAAAACTAGACGTCTACGTTATGAAGTTAAGTTTCTACAAAATTAGTAGGAAGTACCTCTTAACTACAGCAATCAACAAACCTCAGTCTCTACAAATCAAGTAACAACAACTAATAGTATCAGAAAAGAGCAAATAACACTACCACAGAAACTTTACACTGTTGCTTGTATAAACAAGTTCAAATTCAAGCATCACTAATAAAATAACTAAATACTATGAGAGTACGAGAGTTATCAAATACCGTAACTTAAAGTTTCCCAACCTCAACTACGTTAAAAACAGCAAGTCACTTGTTGAAAAGTACTAAAGTTAATAAACAACTAGCGCAATAACACCTCCTGAAATCTAAAACTTTAATAATTTAACTACAATAGACAAACACTTATTGAAACTTAGCTTTCGGAGACCGCTACGGCTGGAACCACTCGCCACCAGATGTAAACAAAGCGGTAAGACGTCGATGCCGGCGCACACGCGAACACAAATAACACCACTTGAAGCAATTACGGCACAGCAAACGCTAAAATAACTGACGATCCTTTACTAGAACACCTCTAGATTGAATATTGTCACGAAATAACAATTAAAATAATTATATTAATCCTTAAAATATATAAAAAATCGTGAGCGATGTGCACAGCAGTCCAGCACTCGTGACGTCACGCCAAAGATCTATAGTGTATAGTGTCTTCATATAGTAATGGAACTGACCGCAGGCAAATGCACAATAATGCAAATAAGAAAATAAATGCAATTTTCTCTTTTAAATAGTATTTATTATCACATACTACCAATTACAAGGTCAACCATTTTGCAGATTAAACTGCAGTGCAGCTGTCTGGTGTCCGCAACTCACTTTGCATTGTCTCCTATGGTCTTCATATAGTAATCGGAGTGACCGTAGGCAAACGCACAGTAATGCAATAAAAAAATAAATGCAATTTTCTCTTTTAAATAGTATTTATTATCATATACTAACAATTAAGCAGTCAACCATGTCGCACATTAAACTCCAGCGCAGTTGGCTAGTGTCCGGAGGTCACTCTGCTTTGTCTCCTAGGGTCTTTATACAGTAATGGGAGTGATCGCAGGCAAACTCACAATAATGCAAATAAGAAAATAAATGCAATTTTCTCTTATAAATAGTATTTATTATCATATACTTACAATTATGAGGTCAACCACATCGCAGACTAAACTACAGTGCATTTGGCTGGTGTCTGCAGCTCTCTCTGCATTGTCTCCTAGGGTATTCAGATAGTAATGGGAGTGACAGCTGGCAAACGCACAATAATGCATATAAGAAAATAAATGCAATTTTCTCCTTTAAATAGTATTTATTATTATATACTACCAACTAAGAGGTCAAACACATCGGAAACTAAACTCTTGTTCAGTTGGCTGCTGTTCGCAGCTCTGTTTGCATTCTCTCCTAGTGTCTTCATATAGTAATGGGAGTGACCGCAGGCAAACTCACCATAAAGCAAATTAAAAAATAAATGCAATTTTCTCTTTTAAATAGTATTTATTATCATATACTTACAATTTAGAGATCAACCCTGTCGCAGACTAAACTCCAATGCATTTGTCTGGTGTCCGCAGCTCTCTCTGCATTGTCTTAGGGTCGTCATATAGTAATGGGAGTGACCGCAGGCAAACACACAATAATGCAAATAAGAAAATGAATACAATTTTCTCTTTTAAATAGTCTATATTATCATATACTGACAATTAAGAAGTCAACCTCATCGCAGACTTAACTCCAGTGCAGTTGGATGGTGTCCGCAGCTCTCTCTGCATTGTCACCTAGGTCATTCATATAGTAATGGGAGTGACCGCAGGCATACTCACAATAATGCAAGTAAGAAAATAAATGGTATTTTCTCCTTTAAATAGTATTTATTATCATATACTCACAATTATGAGGTCAACCACATCGCAGACTAAACTACAGTGTATTTGGCAGGTGTCTGCAGCTCTCTCTGCATTGTCTCCTAGGGTATGCAGATAGTAATGGGAGTGACAGCTGGCAAACGCACAATAATGCATATAAGAAAATAAATGCAATTTTCTGTTAAAATAGTATTTAATGTCATATACTAACAATTAAGATGTCAACCACATCGCAGACTACACTCCAGAGCAGTTGACTGGTGTCCGCAGCTCTCTCTGCATTGTCTCCTATGGTCTTAATATAGTAATAGGAGTGACCGCAGGCAAATGCACAATAATGCAAATAAGAAAATAAATGGTATTTTTTCTTGTAAATAGTATTTATTATCATATATTAAGAGGTCAACCATGTCGCAGACTAAACTCCAGTGCATTTGGCTCGTGTCCGCAGCTCTCCCTGTATTGTCTGCTACGGTCTTCATATAGTAATGGGAGTGACCGCAGGCAAACGCCCAAAATGCAAATAAGAAAATAAATGCAATTTTCGCTATTAAATAGTATTTATTATCATATGAAGGGTCCAGGGAAAGAACCAGGTAAGTCACAAACTCAGAAAACGATTTTTTAATTTTAAAACTTAATAAGTACATCTCATACAAACTAATGTTTTCAAACCATATAAAACATTGAAGTCCTGAATATAGAGAACAAAATAAGACTGTTTCTATGGTGTTCAAGATTGACAGCATGAAAATAAATTAAAAAATTTACTCAAACTACAAACTTTTCAGGAAAGAAACCAGTTAAGTCCCTGAAACAGAAAGAGAACGGGGCATATGAGTCAGCTATTCCTTTCCCGTGTATGAACGAATGTTTTAATGTCATTTCATTTATTATTATTATTGTAATTTCTAACATTACTCTTATTGTTTATAATATTATTATTATCATTTCTAATGCTATTATCATCAATTACAATTTTATTATTATTATTATGGAAACTCACAGATCTGTTCCAAGTTATCAATCATGAGGCAATGAATGAAAAAATTCCACTGCTGCTGGACCGCAGAACTTCATGAGGCTCATTAAATCATTGTGCTTTGCTCTAGAAATACGTAAGTGACCTGCAGACAATGGAGAATTTTGTTACATATTTTTACACATAAGCAATAGTAAATAAAAATTTTAAGATTAGCATTAATTAGTCATGTTGCAATTACCTGTGTAGGACAAAGAGGGTAGCTTGAACTCTCCAGCCTTCTGATTTGATGGAACTCTGTCAGGCTTCCTTATGATGCTGGATACCATGTGACCATTATAAGTGTCTCTCCAGTTCATCAGGCGAGGATGATTGGACGAAGTCTCAATTTCCTTCACTGGTTGAATCTTAAATGGACATTTCGGTACATATTTCTGATTTAAGAAGTATTTCCAATCATATACCATTTCCTGAGAAACTTTCTCCACAATGAAAGGTGATGGTTTCATTCTCGAATTTTCAATCATACTCATGAAATCGTCTGGGGTTTCCATCCTTCGTTTCAAATCCCACAGACCAACATTCCTATCACATTCCATGTACAAATGACCTCGTTCTGGAAATGTGATCTTGATATTTCTCAATCCATGAATGTTATTATGAACGAGATAGTGCAAGAAGCGGAAAATTGTGAAATTCTTGTTTTGCCCTCCAGCAGAATCACAGAACACTTGAAGCTCTTCAACATTGTTATTGAGGTAATTCATAACGAAATGAAACAGGAAAGACGCTACCTCGTTAGGACCTTTCTTGGCAATACCTTCATGGTACTCATAGAAAATTGACTGCCCCGTGGAGAGAATGTGAATGTTGAAAGAATACATTGTTAATTGACGCTTATAATACACATCGTTCGTAGTTATGTTTGGTAACGACACATTTTTAGCAAAATCCATACAAATTGTTTCCATCTTCTTGGTTTTCATAGCTTTATGCCTTGCATCTCGTTTGCGTTGATAGAATGTTTCGGCTTTTCTTTTGTGAAGGACATTCATGGTTGTTAACTTCTTAATTTCTTCTTTATCTTTCTCTGGGGAGAGTGCTTTAAGTTTGGCTGAGAATTCATCACAATGAGTGCACGTGTCACTACGTGGGTATCCGAAGGATATGTTGAAATACGTGTTCATAATGCATCTATAGGTTTCATAGGAAACATGGGAAGTAGGATGAAGTTCCTTAAACATCAGAAACATTCTCTTGATATTCAAATCTTCTGGCAAATAAGTCTTTCTTGAATCTTTTAAGCTGTAATGGCTTCGTCGACCTTTAAAACTGCTTATATGACTGTATACCAATGATCTTGTAGATTCGTCAAGCTTCCTGTGAAGATGTGTGTGTTTACCCCTCTTGTCTTGCGGTGCAGAACCAGTTAGTTTCAAGCTCTTCTGTATATATTCCAATTTGTTTTTTGTGATACCATGTATTGCACAAAACGCTTTTGCACAAACTGGTACATCACACTTATTGTCACACCCTACGGGAATTCTGACTCTGTATGCAAATGCAGCATCTCGTAATTTCGCGTTTTCTTCTGTCTGACGTGGTCGCCTTCTGTTGATGCACAGAACGGTTATTAAACCTGCTAAATATGCATTCTGATCATTGTGTGATTCTAGACTGTTGAATTTGCGTAGTATTTCAGCTCTTTCTGCTTCAGTGGTGACTTCAAAGCATTTAAGACGGGAACATTTGCACGTCTCCCCGATTTCATGTGAACTTAGCCTTAATTTCTTACCAACATCAGCAATTCGGCCAGTTTTCCTTCGCTTCTTAGGTTCATTTTGTGGAATTCCATCGTCTTCATTTACTAATGTCGACATCACGGCACAGCACAGCACAGCACAGAACGATTTATTAAACAGCGCCGCAATAACAAATCACACTCAGAAACACAGTGTAAAAAAAAAAGGAACACCTGCAACAATGCAATGTCAAAGATATAATGGCGCGAAAGTCAGGTGTGCGCACGGCCATCTGTTGAGATGCAGTGGACTTACCTGGTTTTTTCGCTGATTCTGTGGACTTACCTGCTTCTTTTCCTGTACGCTAAAACTTTAAGGGCAAATAAATACGTGACTAAGCTGGTTTATGCCCTGTTTCATGCTGCTAACAGATAGCCCTATCAATGGAGAATCGAATGGCATCTCTAACTCATTTCGAGAGAAAAATGGACTTACCTGGTTTTTTCCCTGGACACTTCATATACTAACAATAAAGATTTCACCACATCGCAGACTAAACTCCCGTGCAGTTGGCTTGTGTCCGCAGCTCTCTCTGCATTGTCACCTAGGGTCTTCATATAGTAATGGGAGTGAACGCAGGCAAACACACAATAATGCAAATAAGAAAATAAATTGAATTTCCATTTTTTACATAGTATTTATTATCATCTACTAACAATTAAGAGGTCAACCACATCGCAGACTAAACTCCAGTGCAGATGGCTGGTGTCCTCTGCGTTGTCTCCTAGGGTCTTCATAAAGTATGGGAGTGACAGCAGGCATACTCGCAATAATGCAAATACGAAAATAAATATATTTTTTTCTTTTAAATAGAGTTTATTTTCATGCACTAACAATTAAGAGGTCAATTACGTCACAGATTAAACTCCAGTGCAGCTGTCTGGTGACCGCAGCTCTCTCTCTGCATTGTCTCCTAGGGTCTTCATATAGTAATGGAAGTGACTGCTGCAAACACACAATAATGCAAATAAAAAAACAAAAGCAATTTTCTATTTTAAATAGTATTTATTATCGTATACTAAAATTAAGTGGTAAACCACGTCGCAGACTAAACTCCAGTGCAGTTGTCTGGCGTCCGCAGCTCTCTCTTTATTTTCTCCTAGGGTCTTATTATAGTAATGGGAGCGACCGCAGGCAAACGCACAATAATGGAAATTAGAAAACAAATGACATTTTGTCTTTTAAATAGTATTTATTATCATATACCAACAATTACATGGTCATCCACATCGCAGACTACACTCAAGTGCAGTTGGCTGGTGAAAGCAGCTCTCCCTGCATTGCCTACTAGGGTCTTCATATAGTAATGGGAGTGACCGCAGGCAAAAGCACTATAATGGAAATAAGAAAATAAATGAAAATTCCCTTTTAAATAGTATTTAATATCATATACTAACAATTCAGAGGTCAACCCCATTGCCGACTAAACTCCAGTGCAGTTTGCTGGTGAAAGCAGCTCTCTCTGCGTTTTCTCCTAGGGTCTACATATCGTAATGGGAGTGACTGCAGGCAAATGCACAAAATTGCAAATAAGAAAATAAATGCAATTTCCTCTTCTAAATATTATTTATTATCTTATACTACCAATTATGAGGTCAACCACGTCAAAGTCTAAATTCCAGTGCAGTTGGCTGGTATCCGCAGCTCTCCCTGCGTTGTCCCCTAGGGTCTTCATGTAGTAATGAGAGTGAACGCCTGCAAATGCACAATAATGCAAATAAGAAGATAAATGCAATTTTCATTTTAAATAGTATAAATTATCAATACTAACCATTCAGAGGTCAACCTCGTGGCAGACTAAACTCCAGAGCAGTTGGCTGGTGTCCGCAGCTCTCTCCGCATTGTCTCTTAGGGTCTTCATATAGTAATGAGAGTCACCAAAGACAAACACACAATAAAGAAAATAAGAAAATAAATGCAATTTTCTCTTTTGAATAGTATTTATTGTCATATACTACCAACTCAGGTGTCAACCACATCGCCAACCTAACTCCAGTGCAGTTAGTTGGTGTCCTTAGCTCTCTCTGCATTTTCTCCTAGAGTTTTCATATAGAAATGGGAGTGACCGCAGGCAAACACACAATAAAGCCAATAAAAAAATAAATGCAATTTTCTTTTTAAATAGTATTTATTATCATATACTAACAATCAAGAGGTCATTCACGTCGCAGACTAAACTGCAGCGGAGTTGGCTGGTGTCCGCAGCTAATTCTGCTTTGTCTCCTAGGATATTTATGTAGTAATGGTAGTGATCGCAGGCAAACTCCAATAATGCAAATAAGAAAATAAATGCAATTTTCTCATTTAAATAATATTTATTATCATATACTAACAATTAAGAGGTCAACCACGTCGCAGACTAAACTCCAGTGCATTTGGCTGGTGTCTGCAGCTCTCCCTGCATTGTCTCCTATAGTCTTCACATAGTAATGGGAGTGACCGCCAGCAAACGCACAATTATGCAAATAAGAAAATGAATGCAATTTTCTCTTTTAAATACTATTTATTAACATATACTAACAATTAAGAGACTAAACTCCAGTGAAGTTGGCTGGTGTCCGTAGCTCTCCCTGCATTGTCTCCTATGGTCTTCATATAGTAAAGGGAGTGAACGCAAGCAAACGCACAATTATGCAAATAAGAAAATAAATGCAATTTTCTCTTTTAAATAGTATTTATTATCATATACAACCAATTAAGAGGTCAACCACATCACAGAATAAACTCCAGTGCAGTTCGCTGGTATCCGCAGCTCTCTCTGCTTTGACTCCTAGGGTTTACATATAGTAATGGGAAGAACCGCAGGCAAACGCACAATAATGAAAACAAGAAAATAAATGCAATTTTCTCTTTTAAATAGTATTTATTATCATATACTACCAATGAAGAAGTCAACTACGTTGCATACTAAACTCCAGTGCAGTTGGATTTTGTCCGCAGCTCTGTCTGCGTTGTCTCCTAGTGTCTTCATATAATAAAGGGAGTGACCGCAGGCAAACGCACAATAATGTAAATAAGAAAATAAATGCAATTTTCTCTTTTAAATAGTATTTATTATCATGTACTAACAATTAAGAAGTCAATCACGTAGCAGACTAAACTCCGGCGCAGTTGTCTGGTGTCCGCATCTCAGTCTGCTTTGTCTCCTAGGGTCTTTATATAGTAATGAGAGTGACTGCAGGCAAACACACAATAATGCAAATAAGAAATTAAAGGCAATTTTCTCTTTTAAATAGTATTTATTATCATATACTACCAATTAAGAGGTCAACCACGTGGCAGATTAAACTCCACTGCAGCTGTCTGGTGTCCGCAGCTCTCTTTGCATTGTCTCCTTGGGTCTTCATATAGTAATGGGATTGACCGCAGGCAAACGCACAATAATGCAAATAAGAAAATAAATGCAATTTTCTCTTTCAAATAGAATTTATTTTCATATACTACCAATTAAGAGGTCAACCACGTCGCAGATTAAACTCCAGTGCAGCTGTGTTGTGTCCGCAGCTCTCTTTGCCTGCACAAAATTCAAATAAGGAAATAAATGTAATTTTCTCTCTTAAATAGTGTTTATTTTCATGTGCTAACAATTAACAGATCAAGCACATCGCAGACTAAACTCCAGTGCAGTTGGCTGATATCTGCAGCTCTCTCTGCATTGTCTCCTAGGGTCTTCATATAGTAATGGGAGCGACCGCAGGCAAACGCACAATAATGCAAATAAAAAAATAAATGCAGTTTCCTCTTTTAAATAGTATTTATTACCATATACTAACAATTTAGAGGTCAATCACGTCGCAGACTAAACTCCAGCGGAGTTGGTTGGTGTCCGCAGCTAATTCTGCTTTCCCTCCAAGGATATTTTTGTAGTAATGGTAGAGATCGCAGGCAAACTCCAATAATGCAAACAAGAAAATAAATGCATTTAAATAATATTTATTATCATATGCTAACAATCAAGAGGTCAACCACATTGCAGACTAAACTCCAGTGCAGTTTGCTGGTGTCCACAGCTCTCTCTCAATTGTCTCCTTTGGCCTTCATATTGTAATGGGACTGACAAAAGCAGACGCACAATTATGCTAAATAGAAAATAAATGCAATTTTCCCTTTCAATAGCATTTATTATCATATACTAACAATTAAGAAGTCAACCACGTCGCAGATTAAACTCCGGTGCATTTGGCTGGTGTCTGCAGCTCTCCCTGCATTGTCTCCTATGGTCTACACATAGTAATGGGAGTGACCGCCAGCAAACACACAATTATGCAAATAAGAAAATGATTGCAAATTTCTCTTTTAAATAGTATTTATTAACATATACTAACAATTAAGGGACTAAACTCCAGTGCAGTTGGCTGGTGTTCGCAGCTCACTTTGCATTGTCTCCTAGGGTCTTCATATAGTAATGGCAGTGACCACAGGCAAACGCACAATAATGCAAATAAGAAAATAAGTGCCATTTTCTCTTTTAAATAGTATCTATTTTCATATACTACCAATGAAGAAGTCAACCACGTCGCATACTAAACTCCAGTGCAGTTGGCTTTTGTCCGCAGCTCTGTCTGCGTTGTCTCCTAGTGTCTTCATATAATAAAGGGAGTGACTGCAGGCAAACACGCAATAATGCAAATAAGAAAATAAAAACAATTTTCTCTTTTGAATAGTATTTATTTTCATATACTAACAATTAAGAGGTCAACCACGTCCCAGACTAAACTCCAGTGCATTTGGCTGGTGTCTGTAGCTCTCCCTGCATTGTCTTCTAGGGTCTTCATACAGTAATGGAAGTGACCACAGGCAAACGCACAATAATGCAAATAAGAAAATAAATGCCATTTTCTCTTTTAAATAGTATTTATCATCATATACTAACAAGTAAGAGATCTCCCACATTGCAGACTAAATCCCCCGTGCAACTGTCTGGTGTCGGCAGCTCTCTTTGCATTGTCTCCTAGGGTCTACATATCGTAATGGGGGTGACCGCAAGGCAATCGCACAATCATGCAAATACATGAATAAATGCTATTTTCTCTTTTAAATAGTATTTATTATCATATACTTACAATTCAGATGTCAACCACATCGCCAACCTAACTCCAGTGCAGTTAGTTGGTGTCCATAGCTCTCTCTGCATTTTCTCCTAGGGTTTTGATACAGTAATGCGAGTGACCGAAGAAAATACACAAAATTCAAATAAGGAAATAAATATAATTTTCTCTCTTAAATAGTGTTTATTTTCATGTACTAACAGATCAAGCACATCGCAGACTAAACTCCATTGCAGTTGGCTGGTATCTGTAGCTCTCTCTGCATTGTCACCTAGGGTCTTCATATAGTAATGGGAGCAACCGCAGGAAAACGCACAATAATGCAAATAAGAAAATAAATGCAATTTTCTCTTTTAAATAGTATTTATTGTCATATACTACCATTTCAGATGTCAACCACATAGCCAACCAACTCTAGTGCAGTTAGTTGGAGTCCATAGCTCTCTCTGCATTTTCTCCTAGGGTTTTCATATTGTAATGTGAGTGACCGCAGGAAAACCCACAAAAATGCAAATAAGAGAATAAAAGCAATTTTCTCTTTTAAATAGAAATTATTATCATATACTACCAATTAAGAGGTCAACCATGTCACAGATTAAACTCCTGTGCAGCTGTCTGGTGTCCACAGCTCTCTTTGCATTGTCTCCTAGGGTCTTCATATAGTAATGGGAGCGACCGCAGGCAAAAGCAGAATAATGCAAATAAAAAAATAAATGCAATTTTCTCTTTTAAATATTATTTATTATCATATACTAACAATTCAGAGGTCAACCACATCGCCGACTAAACTCCAGTGCAGTTAGCTGGTGTCCATAGCTCTCTCTGCATTTTCTCCTAGGGTTTTCATATAGTAATGGGAGTGACCACAGGCAAACACACAATAATGCCAAATAAAAAATAAATGCAATTTTCTCTTTGAAATAGTATTAATTATCATATACTAACAATTAATAGTTCAATCACGTCGCAGACTAAACTGCAGCGGAGTTGGCTGGTGTCCGCAGCTCTCTCTAAATTGTCTCCTTTGGTCTTCATATAGTAATGGGAGTGACGAAAGCAAACGCACAATTATGCTAATAAGAAAATAAATGCAATTTTCCATTTCAATAGTATTTATTATCATATACTAACAATTAAGAGGTCAACCTCGTCACAGACTAAACTCCAGTGCATTTGGCTGGTGTCTGCAGCTCTCCCTGCAATGTTTCCTATGGTCTTCACACAGTAATGGGAGTGACCGCAAGCAAACGCACAATTATGCAAATAAGAAAATAAATGCAATTCTCTCTTTTAAATAATATTTATTTTCATATACTAACAATTAAGAGGTTATCCACATCGCAGACAAAATCCCCAGTGCAGTTGGCTGGTGAAAGCAGCTCTCATTGTATTGTCTCCTAGGGTCTTCATATAGTAATGGGAGTGACCGCAGGGAAATGCACAATAATGCAAATAAGAAAATAAATGCTATTTTCTCTTTTAAATAGTATTTATTATCATATACTAACAATTAGGAGGGCAACGACATCGCCGACCAAACTCCAGTTCAGTTAGCTGTAGTCCATAGCTCTCTCTGCATTTCCTCATAGTGTTTTCATATAGTAATGGGAGTGACTGCAGGAAAACGCACAATACTGCAAATACGAAAAAAAATATAATTTTCTCTTCTAAATATTGTTTATTTTCATGTACTAAAAATTAAGAAATCATACACATCGCAGGCTAAACTCCAGTGTAGTTGGCTGGTATCCGCAGCTCTCTCTGCATTGTCTCCTAGGGTTTACTTATAGCAATGGGTGTGACCGCAGGCAAACGCACAATAATGAAAATAAAAAAATAAATGCAATTTTCTCTTCTAAATAGTATTTATTATCATATACTACCAATGAAGAAGTCAACAACGTCACATACTAAACTCCAGTGCAGTTGGCTTTTGTCCGCAGCTGTCTCTGCGTTGTCACCTAGTGTCTTCATATAATAAAGGGAGTGACCGCAGGCAAACGCACAATAATGCAAATAAGAAAATAAATGCAATTTTCTCTTTTAAATAGTTTTTTTTTCATATACTAACAATTAAGAGGTCAACCACGTCGCAGACTAAACTCCAGTGCATTTGGCTGGCGTCCGTAGCTCTCCCTGCATTGTCTCCTATGGTCTTCATATAGTAATGGGAATGAACACAAGCAAACGCACAATTATGCAAATAAGAAAATGAATGCAATTATCTCTTTTAAATAGTATTTATTATCATATACTAACAATTAAGATACTAAACTCCAGTGCAGTTGACTGGTGTCCGCAGCTCACTATGCATTGTCTCCTAGGGTCTTCATATAGTAATGGGACTGACCACAGTCAAACACACTATAATGCAAATAAGAAAATAAATGCCATTTTCTCTTTTAAATAGTATTTAATACCATATACTAACAATTAAGAGGTCAAACACATCACAGATTACACTCCAGAGCAGTTGCGTGGTGTCCGCAGCTTTCTCTGCATTGTCTCCCAGGGTCTTAATATAGTAATGGGAGTGACCGCAAGCAAATGCATAATAATGCAAATAAGAAAATAAATGCAATTTTCTCTTTTAAATAGTATTTGTTATCATATACTACCAATTAAGAGGTCAACCATGTGGCAGACATAACTCCAGTGCAGTTGGCTGGTGTCCGCAGCTCGCTCTGCATTGTCTCCTAGGGCTATAAATATAGTAATGAGTGTGAACGCAGGCAAACACACAATAATGCAAATAAGAAAATAAATGCAATTTTCTCTTTTAAATAGTATTTATAATCATATATTAACAATTAATAGGTCAACCACATCACCAACTAAACTCCAGTGCAGATACCTTGTGTCCGCAGCTACTTCTGGATTGTCTCCTAGTGTCTTGATATAGTAATGGGAGAGACTGCAGGCAAAAGCACAATAATGTAAATAAGAAAATAAATTTACTTTCCCTCTTTTAAATAGTATTTATTATCATCTACTAACAATTAAGAGGTCAACCATATCGCAGACTAAACTCCAGTGCAGTTAGCTGGTGTCCGTAGGTCTCTCTGCATTTTCTCCTAGAGTTTTCATATAGCTATGGGAGTGACCACAGGCAAACGCACAATAATGCACATATGAAAATAAATGCAATTATCTCTTTTAAATGGTATTTATTATCATATACTATCAATTAAGAGGTCAACCACATCGCAGACTTAACTCCAGTGCAGTTAGGTAGTGTCCACAGCTCTCTCTGCATTGTCACCTAGGGTCTTCATATAGTAATGGGAGTGACTGCAGGCAAATGCACAATAATGCAAATAATAAAATAAATGCAACTTTCTCTTTTAAATAGTATTTATTATCATATACTAACAATTACGGGTCAACCACATCGCCGACTAAACTCCAGTGCAGTTAACTGGTGTCCGTAGCTCTCTCTGCATTGACTCCTAGGGTCTTCATATCGTAATGGAGTGACAGCACGCAAAAGCACAATAATGCAAATAAGAAAATAAATGCAATTTCCCTCTTTTAAGTAGTATTTATTATCATATACTAACAATTAAGAGGTCAACCACATCGCAGAGAAAACTCCAGTGCAGTTGGCTGGTCTCCTCAGCTCTCTCTCCATTGTCTCCACGGGTTTTCATATAGTAATGGGAGTGAACATAGGTAAACGCACAATAATGCACATAAGAAAATAAATGCAATTTTCTCTCTTAATTAGTATTTATTATCATATACTATCAATTAAGAGGTCTACCACATCGCAGACTAAACTCCAGTGCAGTTGGCTGGTGTCCGCAGCTCTCTCTCTGCATTGTCTCCTACGGTCTTCATATAGTAATGGACGTCACTGCTGGCAAACACACAATACTGCAAATAAGAAAATAAAAACAATTATCTCTTTTAAATTGTATTTATTATCATATACTAAAATTAAGGGGTAAACCACGTCGCAGACTAAACTCCAGTGCAGTTGTCTGGTGTCCGCAGCTCTCTCTTCATTTTCTCCTACGGTCTTATTATAGTAATGGGAGTGACCGCAGGCAAACGCACAATAATGCAAATTAGAAAACAAATGCTATTTTGCCTTTTAAATAGTATTTATTATCATATACTAACAATTACAAGGTCATCCACATCGCAGACTACACTCCTGTGCAGTTGGCTATTGGGAGTGAGTACCAGGTCACCATCATAGTGAAGCCTAGTGCAGGGTTAGCTCAGGTCACTTGTAACATAGGGGACTTATGTAGGAATTTTTCAAAAGAGGATCAGGTAGTTATAGTGGGTGGGGCCGGGAATAGTCTTGATAGGGACGGGGAATATGAGATAGGTGGTGATCTGGAAAGGATAGCAACTGAAACTGGTGGCACGAATGTGCATTTCGTGCAGCTGTTTCAGCGTCATGATAGGCCTTGTCTTAATACGGCTGTCAGCCGTGTTAACATGGGGCTTGAGAAGGCGCTGATGACGGAGGGCATGGATCACATTGCAGTGGTGCCAGTTGAGGCTATCCAAAGGTCGGATTTTACTAGGCACGGTCTGCACCTCAATAGGTATGGGAAGGGGAGGTTGGCAAAAATCATAGGTGACAGTGTAGTAGGGGGTGGGGGTTTCACTCATGGAAAAATTCCTGTAGTAGTTGGTGTTAGGGCTGCACCTTTCTTAGACTGAGGACAGCTGATAGATATTCCTGCTTAAAGGAAGTCCCTCTAAGAAATGAACCACCTTTGACAAAGTCTAAGTATATAAGTAATAAGGGAATTACTGTTTTTCATCAAAATATACAGGGTATCAGAGATAAAGTTAATGAAATGCTTATTGATACTGATTCTGACATTATTGGAATTTCAGAGCACTTTTTAAGTGGTGTGACAATTAAGAGACTTTCTTTGCCAGGATACAGGTTAGCTGCCTTCTACTCTAGGAGTTCCTTGCAGTGTGGGGGAGTGGCCATGTATGTAAAAAACGATTTTTCATCGGAGTCAATCGATTTTTCTAAACACTGCACAGAACAGATATTTGAATGTTGTGCAGGAGTTGTTAATGTTAATGGAACTAAACTAGTAATAATTGTTATTTATAGATCCCCTGACTCAGATTTTAAAATGTTTCTGCCCAAGCTGGAATTGGTTCTGGGTTCACTGTATAGGAAGTATAAAATTTTTTGTGTGTGTGGAGATTTGTTGTTGTTGTTGTTGGTTGTTTAAGGGGGACAAAACTGCAATGGTCATCAGTCCCCCTGTGGAGATTTCAACATCAATTGTGTAGGTGATAGCTCAAGGAAAAGTCAGCTGTTAGATCTATTTAACTCCTATAACATGATGCAAACAGTATTTTTTCCAACGAGAGTGCAAGGAAATAGCAGTTTTACCATTGACAATATTTTTGTTCATTCTTCATTATTAGAAGGGCACTCTGTCAGCAGAATAGTAAATGGCCTATCAGACCACGATGCCCAACTTTTAATTCTAAAAAGTATTTGTTCTCAAACAAATGTTAAACATAAATATCAACTACTCAGAAAAGTTAATCCAGTTGCAATTGAGACCTGTTTAAGCCTAATTAAGGAACAAGAATGGCAGGATGTTTATAGTGCTGATAATGCAGATGATAAATATAATGCTTTTCTGAACACATTTATTATGCTGTTTGAAAGTTGCTTTCCGCTAGAACGCTCAAAACAGGGTACTTTCAGTAACAGACAGCCAGGGTGGCTGACAAAGGGGATAAGAGTATCATGTAGAACTAAGCGGGAGTTGTATCAAAATGTTAGAAGCAGTAAGAATGAAGATTCAGTAGCTCATTACAAATAGTACTGTAAGGTTCTGAAAAAAGTCATTAAGAATGCAAAAAGTATGTGGTATGCAAAAAGAATAGCAAACTCTCGGGATAAAATTAAAACTATCTGGTCAGTCGTGAAGGAATTGTCTGGTCAGGAGCAGCAGGTAGAAGATATAACGTCAGTGCGAAGTAGGAATGTTTCTGTTACTGACAAGTTAGATATATGTGCAATATTCAATAATCACTTTCTGAATATAGTAGAGGAACTAAACAAAACTCTAGTTTCTACAGGTAATCATATAACGTTTTTAGAAAATGCGTTTCCGAGGCTGTTACCTGAAATGATCCTTCATGATACTTCCATAGGTGAGATTGAGTCAATAATTAAATGACTAAAGACTAAGGACTCTTGTGGATATGATGGTGTATCTAGCAGAATTCTAAAGTACTGTTCTCCTTATGTTAGCCCAGTACGAAGCCATATTTGTAATTTTTCCTTTCAGAATGGTCAGTTTCCTAACAGATTAAAGTACTCAGTAGTGAAACCGCTTTATAAAAAAGGAGAAAGGGATAATGTAGACAACTATAGACCTATTTCTATGCCATAGGTTTTTTCCAAAGTTATTGAAAAGGCTGTATATTCAAGATTAATTGATCATTTCAGTTCACATAATTTCCTGTCAAACGTACAGTTTGGTTTTAGAAGTGGTTTAACGACTGAAAACGCTATATTTTCGTTTCTCTGTGAGGCACTTGATGGGTAAAAAAGAGGCTACGGACATTAGGCGTCTTCTTTGATTTAACAAAAGCGTTTGATTGTGTTGATCACAAAATATTGTTGCAGAAGTTGGAACATTATGGAAAATGGGGAGTAGCCCACAACTGGTTCACCTCTTACTTTAATAATAGACAACAGAAGGTAATTCTCCGCAGTGTAGAAAATGGCTATGACGTGCAGTCCCAAAGGGGCACAATTAAGTATGGGGTGCCCCAGGGGTCTGTTTTGGGACCATTGCTGTTTCTTATTTATATAAATGATATGCCTTCGAGTATAACAGGTGATTGTAAAATATTTTTGTTTGCTGATGATATCAGCTTGGTAGTGAAGGATGTTGCTCGTAATATAGTTTTCACTCGGTGAATACCAGACAGATGTCTAATCTACATTTGCACCACACCACCTTAACACTTGTGCAGAAAGGGGTGCAGTATTCTGCGGCATCCATTTTCAATAAGCTGCCACAATTTCCTCTTTTCTCTTTTAAATAATATTTATTATCATATACTACCAATTAAGAGGTCAACCATGTGGCAGACTAAACTCCAGTGCAGTTGGCTGGTGTCCGCAGCTCGCTCTGCATTGTCTCCTAGGGCCATAAATATAGTAATGAGTGTGAACGCAGGCAAACACACAATAATGCAAATAAGAAAATAAATGCAATTTTCTCCTTTAAAAAGTATTTATTATCATATAATAACAATGAAGAGGTCAAACACATCACCAACTAAATTCCAGTGCAGTTACCTTGTGTTCGCAGCTCCTTCTGGATTGTCTCCTAGTGTCTCGATATAGTAATGGGAGAGACTGAAGGCAAAAGCACAATAATGCAAATAAGAAAATAAATTTACTTTCCCTCTTTAAAATAGTATTTATTATCATCTACTAACAATTAAGAGGTCAACCACATCGCAGACTAACCTCCAGTGTAGTTAGCTGGTGTCCGTAGCTCTCTCTGCATTATCTCCTAGGGTTTTCATATAGCTATGGGAGTAACCACAGGCAAACGCACAATAATACACATAAGAAAATAAATGTAATTTTCTCTTATAAATAGTATTTATTATAGTATACTAACTATAATGAGGTCTTCCACATAGCAGACTAAACTCCAGGCAAGTTGGCTGGTATCCGCAGCTCACTCTGCATGTCTCCAAGGGCCTTCAAATAGTAATGGGAGTGAATGCAGGCAAATGCACAATAATGCAAATAAGAAAAAAAAACGTTATTTTCTCTTTTAAATAGTATTTATTATCATATACTAAGTTTTAAGAGGTCATCCACATCGCAGACTGAACTCCAGTGCAGTTGGCTGGTCTCCGCAGCTCTCTCTGCATTGTCTCCTAGGGTTTTCATATAGTAATGGGAGTGACCATAGGTAAACACACAATAATGCACATAAGATAATAAATGCATATTTTCTCTCTCAATTAGTATTTATTGTCATATACTATCAATTAAGAGGTCTACCACATCGCAGACTAAACTCCAGTGCAGTTGGCTGGAGTCCGCAGCTCTCACTGCTCTTTCTGCTAGGGTTTTCATATAGTAATAAATAAGAAAATAAATTTACTTTCCCTCTTTTAAATAGTATTTATTATCATCTACTAACAATTAAGAGGTCAACCACATCGCAGACTAAACTCCAGTGCAGTTAGCTGCTGTCCATAGCTCTCTCTGCATTTTCTCCTAGGGTCTTCATATAGTAATGGAAGTGACTGCTGGCAAACACACAATAATGCAAATAAGAAAATAAAAGCAATTTTCTCTTTTAATTAGTATTTATTATCATATACTAAAATTAAGAGGTCAACACGTTGCACACTAAACCTCGGTGCAGTTGTCTAGTGTCCGCAGCTCTCTCTTCGTTTTCTCCTAGGGTCTTATTACAGTAATGGGAGTAACCACAGGCAAACGCACAATAATGCAAATTAGAGGATGAATGCCTTTTTGTCTTTTAAATAGTATTTATTATCATATACTAACAATTAAGAGGTCACTCACACCGAAGACTAAACTCCAATGCAGTTGGCTAGTGAATGGATCTCTCTCTGCATTGTCTCCTGGGGTTTTCATATGGTAATGGGAGTGACCATAGGTAAACGCACAATAATGCACATAAGAACATAAATGCAATTTTCTCTCTTAATTAGTATTTATTATCATATACTATCAATTAAGTGGTCTAGCACATCGCAGACTAAACTCCAGTGCAGTTGGCTGGTGTCCGCAGCTCTCTCTGCTTTTTCTCCTAGGTTTTTCATATAGTAATGGGCGTGACCGCAGGCAAACGCACAATAATGCAAACAAGAAAAAAATGTAATTTTCTATTTTAAATAGTACTTATTATCATATACTACCAATTAAGAGGTCTACCACATCACAGACTAAACTCCAGTGCAGTTGGCTGTTGTCCGCAGCTCTCTGTGCTTTGTCTCCTAGGGTCGTCATATAGTAATATGAAAGACCGCAGGCATATGCACAATAATGCAAATAAGAAAATAAACTCATTTTTCTCTTTTAAATAGTATTTATTATCAAATACTACCAATTAAATTGTCAACCACATCACTGACTAAACTCCAGTGCAGTTGGCTGGTGTCCGCAGCCCTCTGTGCATTGTGTCCTAGGGTATCCATATGGTAATGGGAGTGACTACAGGCAAACTCACAATAATGCACATAAGAATATAATTGCAATTTCTTCTTTTAAATGGTATTTATTATCATATATTAAAACTTAAGAGGTCTACCACATTGCAGACTAATTTCCAGTGCAGTTGGCTCGTGTCCGCAGCTCTCTCTGCATTGTCTCCTAGGGCCTACATATAGTAGTAGGGGTGACCGCAGACAAACACACAATAATGTAATTATGAAAATAAATACAATTTTCACATTCAAATAGTATTTATTATCATATACTAACAATTAAGACGGCAACCACATCACAGTCTATACTCCAGTGCAGTTAGCTGGTGTCAGCAGATCTCTCTGCATTGTCACCTAGGTCATTCATATCGTATGGGAAGTGACTGCAGGCGAACACACAATAATGCAAATACAAAAATAAAAGCAATTTCCTCCTTTAAATATTATTTACTATCTTATACTACCAATTAAGAGGTCAACCACGTCAAAGTCTAAATTCCAGTGCAGTTGGCTGGTGTCCGCAGCTATCTCTGTGTTGTCCCCTAGGGTCTTCATATAGTAATGAGAGTGAACGCCGGCAAATGCACAATAATGCAAATACGAAAATAAATGCAATTTTCTTTTTAAGTAGTATATAATATCAATACTAACCATTCAGAGGTCAACCTCGTGGTAGACTAAATTCCGGTGCAGTTGGCTGGTGTCCGCATCTCACTCTGAATTGTCTCGTAGAGTCTTCATATATTAAAGGAAGTGACTGCAGGCATACGCACAATAATGCAAATAAGTAAATAAATCCAATTATCTCTTCTAAATAGTATTTATTATCATATACTACCAATTAAGAGGTCTACCACATCGCAGACTAAACTCCAGTGCAGTTGGCTGTTGACCGCAGCTCACTCGGCATTGTCTCTTAGGGACTTCATATAGTAATGGGAGTGACCACAGGCAAACACACAATAATGCCAAATAAAAAATAAATGCAATTTTCTCTTTGAAATAGTATTAATTATCATATACTAACAATTAATAGTTCAATCACGTCGCAGACTAAACTGCAGCGGAGTTGGCTGGTGTCCGCAGCTCTCTCTAAATTGTCTCCTTTGGTCTTCATATAGTAATGGGAGTGACGAAAGCAAACGCACAATTATGCTAATAAGAAAATAAATGCAATTTTCCATTTCAATAGTATTTATTATCACATACTAACAATTAAGAGGTCAACCTCGTCACAGACTAAACTCCAGTGCATTTGGCTGGTGTCTGCAGCTCTCCCTGCAATGTTTCCTATGGTCTTCACACACTAATGGGAGTGACCGCAAGCAAGCGCACAATAATGCAAATAAGAAAATAAGTGCAATTTTCTCTTTTAAATAGTATTTATTATCATATACTATCAATTCAGAGGTCAGCCACATCGCAGACTATATTCCAGTGCAGTTGGCTGGTGTCCGCAGCTCTCTCTTCATAATCACCTTGGGTCTTCATATAGTAATGGGGGTGACCACAGGCAAACACAGAATAATGCAAATAAGAAACTAAATGCAATTATCTCTTCTAAATAGTATTTATTATCATATACTACCAATTAAGAGGTCAACTACATCGCAGACTATATTCCAGTGCAGTTGGCTGGTGTCCGCAGCTCTCTCTTCATAATCACCTTGGGTCTTCATGTAGTAATGGGAGTGACTGCAGGCAAATGCACAGTAATGCAAATAAGAAAATAAATGCAATTTTCTCTTTTATGTAGTATTTATTATCATATACTAACAATTACGGTTCAACCACATCGCTGACTAAACTCCAGTGCAGTTAGATGGTGTACGCAGACCTGCCTGCATTGTCTCCTCGGGTCTTCAAATAGTAATGGAGTGACCGCACGCAAATGCACAATAATGCATATAAGAAAAAAAATGCAATTTCCTCTTTTAAATAGTATTTATTATCATATACTACCAATTAAGAGGTCAACCACGTCACAGACAAAACTCCAGTGCATTTAGCTGGTGTCCGCAGCTTTCTCTGCATTGTCTCCTAGGGTCAACATATATTAATGGAAGTGACCGCAGGCAAACGCACAATAATGCAAATAAGAAAATAAACGCAGTTTTTTCTTTTAAAAAGTAATTTTTGTCATATTTTAACCATTAGGAGGTCAAAAGTATCGCAAACTAAACTCCAGTGTAGTTGGTTGGTGTCCGCAGCTCTCTCTGCATTTTCTCCTAGTGTTTTCATATAGTAATGGGAGTGTGCGCAGGAAAAGGAACAATAATGCAAATACGAAACTAAATGTAATTTGCTGTTTTAAATAGTGTTTATTTTCATGATGTGGATGACCTCTTAAATTGTTAGTATATGGTAATAAATACTATTTAAAAGAGAAAATTGCATTTATTTTATAATTGGAATTATTGTGCGTCTGCCTGCGGTCACTCCCATTTCTAAATGAAGACCCTAGGAGACAATGGAGAGTGAGCTGAGGACACCAGCCAACTGCATTGGAGTTTAGTCTGCGATGTAGTTGACCTCTTAATTGGTAGTATATGATAATAAATACTATTTAGAAGAGATAATTGCATTTATTTTCTTTTTAGAATTATTGTCCATCTGCCTGCGGTCACTTCCATTACTAAATGAAGACCCTAGGAAACAATGCAGAGAGATCTACGGACACCAGCTAACTGCACCAGAGTTTAGTCGACGATGTGGCTGGCCTCACAATTGATAGTATATGATATTAAATACTATTTAAAAGAGAATATTACATTTATTTTCTTATTTGCATTATTGCGCGCTTGCCTCCGATCACTCCCATTACTATATGAAGACCCTAGGAGAAAACTACGGACTCAAACTAACTGCACCGGAGTTTAGTCGATGATGTGGCTGGCCTCTGAATTGATAGTATATGATAATAAATACTATTTAAAAAATAAAATTGCTTTTATTTTCATATTTGCATCCAACTAACTGCACCGGAGTTTAGTCGACGATGTGGCTGGCCTCTGAATTGATAGTATATAATAATAAATACTATTTAAAAAATAAAATTGCTTTTATTTTCATATGTGCATCATTGTGCGTTTGCCTGCAGTGACTCCTATTAGTATATGAAGACCCTAGGAGACAATGCAGAGAGAGCTGCGGAAACCAGCCAACTGCACTGGAGTTACGTCTGCGATAATATTGACCTCCTAATGGTTAGTATATGACAAAAATTACTATTTAAAAGAGAAAATTACGTTTTTTTTTCTTATTTGCATTATTGTGCGTTTGCCTGCGGTCACTTCCATTACTATATGTAGACCCAAGGGGACAAAGCAAAGTGAGCTGCGGACACCAGCCAACTGCACTGGAGTTTAGTCTGTGATGTGGATGACCTCTTAATTGGTAGTATATGTAAATAAATACTATTTAAAAGAGAAAAATGCATTTATTTTCTTATTTGCAGCATTGTGCATTTGCGTGCGGGCACTCCATTACTATATGAAGACCGTAGAAGACATTGCAGATAGAGCTGCGGACACCAGCCAACTGCACTGGAGTTTAGTGTGCAATGTAGTAGACCTCGTAATTGGTAGTATATGATAATAAATACTATTCAGAGGAGATAATTGCATTTATTTTCTTATTTGCATTTTTGTGTGTTTGCTTGCGGTCACTCCCATTACTATATGAAAACCCTAGCAGAAAATGCACAGAGATCTCTGAACACCAGCTAACTGCACTGGAGTTTAGTCGACGATGTGGCTGACCTCTGCATTGATAGTATATGATAATATATTCTTTTTAAAAGACAAAATTGCATTTATTTTCTTATTTGCATTATTGTGCGCTTGCTTCCGATCACTCCCATTACTATATGAAGACCCTAGGAGACATTGCAGAGTGAGCTGTGGACACAAGCCAACTGCACTGGAGATTAATCTGCGAAGTGGTTGACCCCATATTTGTTAGTATATGATAATAAATACTATGTAAAAGAGAAAATTGCTTTTATTTTCTTATTTGCATTATTGTGCGTTTGCCTGCGGTCCCTCCCATTACTATATGAAAACCCTAGGAAAAAATTCAGAGAGAGCTGCGGACACCAGCCAACTGCACTGGAGTTTGGTCTATGACGTGGTTGACCTCTTAATTAGTATTATATGATAATAAATACTTTTTAAAAAAGGAAATGGCATTTTTTTTCTTATTTGCATTATTGTGCATTTCCCTGCGGTCACTCCCATTACTATATGAAGACACTAGGAGACAATGCAAAGAGAGCTGCGGACACCAGCAAAACGCACAGGAGTTTTGTCTGCAACGTTGTTGACCTCTTAATTGGTAGTATATGATAATAAATACTATTTAAAAGAGAAAATTACATTTATTTCCTAATTTGCATTATTGTGCGTATGCGTGCGGTCACTCCATTACGATATGAAGACCCTAGGAGTCAATGCAGAGAGAGCTACGGACACCAGTTAACTGCACTGGAGTTTAGTCGGCGATGTGGTTGACCCGTAATTGTTAGTATATGATAATAAATACTATTTAAAAGAGAAAGTTGCATTTATTTTATTATTTGCATTATTGTGCATTTGCCTGCAGTCACTCCCATTACTATATGAAGACCCTAGGTGACAATGCAGAGAGAGCTGTGGACACTACCTAACTGCACTGGAGTTAAGTCTGCGATGTGGTTGACCTCTTAATTGGTAGTATATGATAATAAATACTATTTACAGGAGAAAATTGCTATTATTTTCTTATTTGCATGATTGTGCATTTGCCTGCGGTCACTCCCATTACTATATGAAGACTGTAGGATACAATGCAGAAAGAACTGCGGACAACAGCCAACTGCACTGGAGTTTAGTCTGTGATGTGGTAGACCTCTTAATTGATAGTATATGATAATAAATACTATTCAGAAGAGATAATTGCATTTATTTTCTTATTTGCATTATTGTGTGTCTGCTTGCGGTCACTCCCATTACTATATGAAAACCATGGTAGAAAATGCACAGAGATCTCTGGACACTAGCTAACTGCACTGGAGTTAAGTCTGCGATGTGGTTGAACTCATATTTGTTAGTATATGATAATAAATACTATTTAAAAGAGAAAATGGCATTTTTTTTCTTATTTTCATTATTGTGCATTTCCGTGCGGTCACTCCCATTACTATATGAAGACACTAGGAGACAATGCAAAGAGAGCTGCGGACACCAGCAAAGTGCACAGGAGTTTAGTCTGCGACGTGGTTAACATCTCACTTGGTAGTGAGAAGAAAATGCAGAGTGAGCTGCGGACACCAACCAACTGCACTGGTGTTTAGTCTGCGAAGTGGTTGACCTATTAATTGTTAATATATGATAATAAAAACTATTTAAGAGAGAAAATTGCATTTATTTTCTTATTTGCATTATTGTGCGTTTGCCAGCGGTCACTTCCATTACTATATGAAAACCGTAGGAGAAAATGCAGAGAGAGCTGCGGACACCAGCCAACTGCACTGGAGTTTGGTCTGTGACGTGGTGACCTCTTAATTGGTAGTCTATGATAATGAATACTTTTTAAAAGACAAAATTGCATGTATTTTCTTATTTGCATAATTTTGCATTTGCTTGCGGTCACTTCCATTACTATATGAAAATCGTAGGAGAAAATGCAGAGAGAGCTGCAGACACCAGCCAACTACTCTGGAGTTGAGTCTGCGATAGGGTTGACCTCTTAATGGTTTGTATATGACAAAAATTACTATTTAAAAGAGAAAATTGCATTTATTTTCTTATTTGCATTGTTGTGCATTTGCCTGCAGTCACTCCCATTACTATATGAAGACCTTAGGAGACAATGCAGAGAGATTGCACTGGAATTTAGTCTGCGATGTAGTTGACCTCTTAATTGGTAGTACATGAAAATAAATACTATTTAGAGGAGGTAATTGCTTTTTTTTCTTATTTGCATTATTGTGCATTTGCCTGCGGTCACTCCCATTACTATATGAAGACTCTAGGATACAATGCAGAGAAAGGTGCGGACAACAGCCAACTGCACTGGAGTTTAGTCTGTGATGTGGTAGACCTCTTAATTGGTAGTATATGATAATAAATACTATTTAAAGCAAAATATGCATTTATTGTCTTATTTGCATTATTGTGCATTTGCCTGCGGTCAGTTCCATTACTATATGAAAATCCTAGGAGAAAATGCAGAGAGAGCTGCGGACACCAGCAAACTACACTGGAGTTTAGTCAGCGATGATGTTGACCTCCAATGGTTAGTATATGACAAAAATTACTATTTAAGAGAATATTGCGTTTATTTTCTTATTTGAATTCTTGTGTGTTTGCCTGCGGTCACTTCCATTACTATACGAAGACCATAGGTAACAATGCAGAGAGAGATGCGGACACCAGCCAACTGCACTGGAGTTTAGTCTGCGATGTAGTTGACCTCTTACTTGGTAGTATATGATAATAAATACTTTTTAAAAGACAAAATTGCATTTATTTTCTTATATGCATGATTGTGCATTTGCCTGCAGTCACTCCCATTACTATATGAAGACCCTAGGTGCCAATGCAGAGAGCGCTGCGGACACCAGCCAACTGCACTGGAGTTTAGTTGCGATGTGGTTGACCCGTAATTGTTAGTATATGATAATAAATACTATTTAAAAGAGAAAATTGCATTTATTTTATTATTTGCATTATTGTGCATTTGCCTGCAGTCACTCCCATTACTATATGAAGACTCTAGGATACAATGCAGAAAGAACTGCAGACAACAGCCAACTGCACTGGAGTTAAGTCTGCGATGTGGTTGACCTCTTAATTGGTAGTATATGATAATAAATACTATTTAGAAGATATAATTACATTTATTTTCTTATTTGCATTATTGTGTGTTTGCCTGGGTTCACTCCCATTACTATGTGATGACCGTAGAGGACAATGCACAGAGAGCTGCGGACACCAGCCAACTGCATTGGAGTTAAGTCTGCGATGTGGTTGACCTCTTAATTGGTAGTATATGATAATAAATACTATTTAAAGGAGGAAATTGCATTTATTTTCTTGTTTGCATTATTGTGCTTTTGCCTGCGGTCACTCCCATTACTATACGAAAACCCTAGGTGACAATGCAGAGAGAGCTGCGGACATCAGACCACTGAACTGGAGTTTAGAGTGCGATGTAGTTGACCTCCTAATTGGTAGTATATGATAGTATATACTTTTTAAAAGACAAAATCGAATTTATTTTCTTATTTGCATAATTGTGCGTTAGCTTGCAGTTACTCCCATTACTATATGAATACCCTAGCAGAAAATGCAGAGAGATCTACGGACACCAGCTAACTGCAGTGGAGTTTAGACGATGATGTGGCTCACCTCTGAATTGATAGTATATGATAATAAATTCGATTTAAAGGAGAAAATTACACTTATGTGCGCTTTCCTCTGATCACTCCCATTACTATATGAAGACCCTAGGAGACAATGCAGAGTGAGCTGCGGACACAAGCCAACTGCACTGGACATTAATCTGCGAAGAGGTTGACCTTTTATTTGTTAGTATATTATAATAAATACCATTTGAAATAGAAAATTGCTTTTATTTCCTTATTTGCATTATTGTGCTTTTGCCTGCAGTCACTCCCATCACTATATGAAGACCTCACGAGACAATGCTGAGAGAGCTGCGGACACTAGCCAACTGCACTGGAGTTAAGTCTGAGATGTGGTTGACCTCTTAATTGGTAGTATATGATAACAAGTTATATTTAAAGTTGAAAATTGCATTTATTTTGTAATTTGCATTATTGTGCGTTTGCCTGCGGTCTCTCCCATTAGTATATGAAGACTCTAGGATACAATGCAGAGAGAGCCGAAGACAACAGCCAACTGCACTGGAGTTTAGTCTGCGATGTGGTAGACCTCTTAATTGGTAGTATATGATAATAAATACTATTTAAAGAGAAATATGAATTTATTTTCTTATTTGCATTATTGTGCGTTTGCCTGCGGTCACTCCCATTACTATATGTAGACCCTAGGAGACAATGCAGAGAGAGCTGCGGTCATCAGCCAACTGCACTGGAGTTTATACTGTGATGTGGTTGACCTCTTTATTGGTAGTATATGATAATAAATACTATTTAAAACAGAAAATTGCATTTATTTTCTTATTTGCATTATAGTGCGTTTGCCTGGGTTCACTCCCATTACTATATGATGACCGTAGAGGACAATGCACAGAGAGCTGCGGACACCAGCCAAATACACAGGAGTTTAGTCTGTGACGTGGTTGACCTCTTGGTTTGGTAGTATATGATAATAAATACTTTTTAAAAAACAAAATTGCATTTATTTTCTTATTTGCATTATTGTGCGATTGCCTTCAGTCTCTCCCATTACTATATGAAGACCCTACCAGACAATGCAGAGAGAGCTGCGGACACCAGCCAACTGCACTGGAGTATAGTCTGCGATGTAGTTGACCTCTTAATTGGTAGTATACGATAATATATACTTTTTAAAAGACAAAATCGAATTTATTTTCTTATTTGCATAATTGTGCGTTTGCTTGCGGTCACTCCCATTACTATATGAATACCCTAGGAGAAAATGCAGAGAGAGCTGCGGACAACAGCCAACTGCACTACTGTTTAGTCTGTGATGTGGTAGACCTCTTAATTGGTAGTATATAATAATAAATACTATTTGGAAGATATAATTGCATTCATTTTCTTATTTGCATTATTGTGCGTTGGCCTGAGATCACTCCAATTACTATTTGAAGACCTTAGGAGACAATGCAGAGTGAGCTGCGAACACCAGCCAAATGCACAGGAGATTAGTCTTCCGACGTGGTTGACCTCTTACTTGGTAGTATATGATAATAAATACTTTTTAAAAACTAAATTGCCTTTATTTTCTGATTTGCATAATTGTGCGTTTGCTTGCGGTTACTCCCATTATTATATGAAAACCCTAGCAGAAAATGCAGTGAGACCTACGGACACCAGCTAACTGAGCTGGAGTTTAGTCGACGATTTGGCTTACCTCTGAATTGCTAGTATATGATAAGAAATACTATTTAAAAGAGAAAATTACACTTATTTTCTTATTTGCATTATTGCCCGCTTGCCTCTGATCACTCCCATTACTATATGAAGACCCTAGGAGACAATGCAGGGTGAGCTGCGGACACAAGCCAACTGCACTGGAGATTAATCAGCGAAGTGGCTGACCTCTTATTTGTTAGTATATGAAAAAATTACTATATAAAAGAGAAAATTGCGTTTATTTGTCTTATTTGCATTATTGTGCCTTTGCCTGCGGTCACTTCCATTACTATATGTAGACCGTAGGAGACAATCCAGAGAGAGCTGCAGACACCAGCCAACTGCACTCGAGTTTAGTCTGCGATGTGGTTGACCTCTTAATTGGTAGTATATGATAATAAATAACATTTAAAAGAGAAAATCCAATTTATTTTCTTATTTGCATTATTGTGCGTTTGCTTACGGTCACTCCCATTACTATATGAATACCCTAGCAGAAAATGCAGAGAGATCTACAGACACCAGCTAACTGCACTGGAGTTTAGACGACGATGTGGCTGAACTCTGAATTGATAGTATATGATAATAAATAATATTTAAAAGAGAAAATTACACTTATTTTCTTATTTGCATTATTGTGCACTTGCCACCAATCACTCCCATTACTATATGAAGACCGTAGGAGACAATGCAGAGTGAGCAGCGGACACAAGCCAACTGCACTGGACATTAATCTGCGAAGAGGTTGACCTTTTATTTGTTAGTATATTATAATAAATACCATTTGAAAGAGAAAATTGCTTTTATTTCCTTATTTGCACTATTGTGCTTTTGCCTGCAGTCACTCCCATCACTATATGAAGACCTCACGAGACAATGCTGAGAGAGCTGCGGACACTAGCCAACTGCACTGGAGTTAAGTCTGATATGTGGTTGACCTCTTAATTGGTAGTATATGATAATAAATACTATTTAAAAGAGAAAATTGCATTTATTTTCTTATTTGCATTATTGTGCGTTTGCTTGCGGTCACACCCATTACTATATGAAAACCCTAGCAGAAAATGCAGAGAGATCTCCGGACACCAGCTAACTGCACTGGACTTAAGTCTGCATTGCGATTGACCTCTTTATTGGTGGTATATGATAATAAATACTATTTAAAGGAGAAAATTGCATTTATTTTCTTATTTCCACTATTGTGCGTTTGCCTGCGGTCCCGCCCATTACTATATGAAGACTCTAGGAGACAAAGCAGAGAGAGCTGCGTACAACAGCCAACTGCACTGGAGTTTAGTCTGCGATGTGGTAGACCTCTTAATTGGTAGTATATGATAATAAATACTATTTAAAGAGAAATATGCATTTATTTTCTTATTTGCATTATTGTGTGTTTCCCTGCGGTCCCTCCCATTACAATATGAAGACTCTAGGATACAGTGCAGAGAGAGCTGCGGACATCATTCAACTGCACTGGCGTTTAGTCTGTGATGTGTTAGACCTCTAAATTGGTAGTATAAGATAATAAATACTATTTAAAGAGAAATATGCATTTATTATCTTATTTGCATTATTGTGCGTTTCCCTGTGGTCACTCCCATTTCTATATGAAAACCCTAAGAGAAAATGCAGAGAGAGCTGCGGAAACCAGACAAATACACTGGAGTTTAGTCTATGATAATGTTGACCTCCTAATGGTTAGTATATGACAAAAATTACTATTTAAAAGAGAAAATTGCGTTTATTTTCTTATTTGCATTATTGTGCGTTTGCCTGCGGTCACTTCCATTGCAATATGTAGACCCTAGGAGACAATGCAGAGAGAGCTGCGGACACCAGTTAACTGCACTGGAGTTTAGTCGGCGATGTGGTTGACCCGTAATTGTTAGTATATGATAATAAATACTATTTAAAAGAGAAAATTGCATTTATTTTCTTATTTGCATTATTGTGCGTTTGCCTGCAGTCACTCCCATTACTATATGAAGACCCTAGGTGACAATGCAAAGAGAGCTGCGGACACAAGCCAACTGCACTGGAGTTTAGACTGTGATGTAGTTGACCTCTTAATTGGTGGTATATGACAATAAATACTTTTTAAAAGACAAAATTGCATTTCTTTCTTATTTCCATAATTGTGCGTTTGCTATCGGTCACGCCCATAGCTATATGAAACCCCTAGGAGAAAATGAAGAGAGATCTGCGGACACCAGCCAACTAGACTGGAGTTTAGTCTGCCATGAGGTAGACCTCTGAAAATACAAAAATACGAAAATAAATGCAAATTTCTGTTTTAAAAAGTATGTATTATCATATACTTACAATTAAGAAGTAAACCACATCGTCGTCTAAACTCCGGTGTAGTTGGCTTGTGTCCGCATCTCTCTCTGCATTGTCTCCTCGGTCTTCATACGGAAATGTGAGTGAACGCAGGCAAATGCACAATAATGCAAATAAGAAAATAAATGCAATTTTCTTTTTAAATAGTATTTATTATTATATACGAACAATTCAGAGATCAACTTCGTGGAAGACTGAACTCCAGTGCATTTAGCTGGTGTCCGCAACGGTCTCTGCATTGTCTTCTAGGGTCTTCATGTAGTAATGGCAGTGACCGCATGCAAAGCACAATAATGCAAATAAGAAAATAAATGCAATTTTCTCTTTTAAATGGTATTTGTTATCATATACTACCAATTAAGAGGTAAAGCACATCGCGGACAAAACTCCAGTACAGTTGGCTCGTGTTCGCAGCTCTCTCAGGATTGTCTTCTAGGGTCTTCATATAGTATAGGGAGTGACCGCAGGCAAACGCACAATAATGCAAATAAGACAATAAATGCAATTTTCTCTTTGAATAGTAATTATTGTCATATACTAGCAATTCAGAGGTCAACCACATCAAAGACTAAACTCCAGTAGTGATGGCTCGTGTCCGCAGCTCTCTCTGTATTCACTCCTAGGTTTTTCATATAGTAATGGGAGTGACCGTAGGCAAACGCACAATAATGCAAAAAAGAAGATAAATGCAATTTTCTCATAAAAATATTATTTATTATCATATACTTACAAGTAATAGGTCGACCACATCGCAAACTAAACCCCAGTGCAATTTGCTGATGTCCGCAGCTCTCTGCATTTGTCTCCTAGGGTCTTCATATAGTAATGGGAGTGACCGCAGGCAAATGCACAATAATGCAAATAAGAAACTAAATGTAATTTTCTGTTTTAAATAGTGTTTATTTTCATATACTAACAATTAAGAGGTCAAACACATCGCAAAATAAACTCCAGTGCAGTTGGCAGATGAAAGCAGCTCTCTCTGCATTCGTCTCCTAGGGTCTTTATATAGTAATTGGAGTGTCCGCAGGCAAACGCACAATAATGCAAATAAGAAACTCTCGCTTTTAAATGGTGTTTATTATCATATACTAACAATTCAGAGGTCAACTACATCACCGAATAAACAGCAGTACAGTTAGCTGGTGTCCGGAGCTCTCTCTGCACTTTCTCCTATGGTTTTCATATAGTAATGGGAGTGACCGCAGGCAAAAAATCAATAATGCAAATAAGAAAATAAATGTAATTTCCAATTTTAAATGTTATTTGTTATCTTATACTACCAATTAAAAGGTCAACCAGGTCAAAGACTAAACTCCAGTACAGTTGGCTGTTGTCGACAGCTCTCTCTGCATTGTCTCCTAGGGTCTTCATATAGTAATGGCAGTTACCGCAGGCAAACACACAATAATGCAAATAAAAAATGAATTAATTTTCCTCTTTTAAATAGTATTTATTATCATATAATCATATACTAGCAATTAAGAAGTCAACCACATCGCAGACTGAACTCCAGTTGCAGTTGGCTGGTGACCGCAGGTCTCTCTGCATTGTCTCCTAGGTTCTTTATATACTAATGTCAGTGACCGCAGGCCAACGCACAATAATGCAAATAAGAAAATAAATGCAATTTTCACTTTTAAATAGTATTTATTGGCATATACTAACAAACCAGAGGTTAACCACATCGCCGACTAAACCTCGGTGCAGTTAGCTGGTGTCTGTAGCTAATACTGCTTTGTCTCCTAGGGTCTTTATATAGTAATGGGAGAGATTGCAGGCAAACGCACAATAATGCAACTAAGAAAATAAATGCAATTTTCTCTTTTAAATAGTATTTATTATCATATAATTAGAATTAAGAAGTCAACCACATCGAAGACTATATTCCCAGAGAAGTTTGCTGGTGTCCGCAGCTCTCTCGGCATTGTCTCCTTGGGTCTTTATATATTAATGGGAGTGACCGCAGGCGAACGCACAATAATGCAAATAAGAAAATAAATGCAATTTTTCTTTTAAATAGTATTTATTATAATATAATAACAATTAAGAGGTCAACCATATCGCAGACTAAACTCCAGTGCAGTTGGCTGGTGTCTGCAGCTCTCTCTGTATTGTCTCCAAGGCTTTTCATATAGTAATCGGACTGACCACAGGCAAACGCACAATAATGCAAATAAGAAAATAAATGCAATTTTCTCTTTTAAATATTCTTTATTATCATATACTAATAAGTAAGATGTCTACCACATCGGAGGCTAAACTCCAGTGAGGTTGGCCTGTGTCCACACCTCTTTCTGCATTGTCTCCTAGTGTCTTCATATTGTTATGTGAGTGACCGCAGGCAATCGCATAATAATGCAAATAAGAAAATAAATGCATATTTCTCTTTAAATTGTATTTATTATCATATACTACCTATAAAGAGGTCTGCCACATCACAGACAAAACTCCAGTTGAGTTGGCTGATGAAAGCAGCTCTCTCTGCACTGTCTCCTACGGTCTTCATTTTTCTCTAGGGTCTTCATATAGTAATGGGAGTGACCACACGCAAAAGTACAATAATGCAAATATGAAAATAAATGCAGGTATCTCTTTTAAATTGTATTTATTATCACATACTACCAATTAAGAGGTTAACCACATCGAGGACTAAACTGCAGTGCAGTTGGCTGGTATCTGCAGATTAATAATTGATAAAAAGTTAGTTATTACATTGTATTATTTCATTTTTAATAAGTCAGTTATAAATGATCTCCTAATTTAAATTATGCATTGAAATTAACAAACTCTTGAAAAATATCTGTCCAAGTCCATTTCTACTGTATTCTATTTGAATTGAACGCATTTATTTTGCCTAATGGAATCTTTGGAATAACAGATGCAGGTTCGTATAGAGAAGAAAAGACCCACATTGTTTATCAAAAATAATATTACATTTCTTACTTGCTGATTATGCTACACTTCGTGGCACAGCCGACTATTTTTCTGTATATCTTGAACCAAATTCTTTTGTGAGAAAAGACGAAATCGATTGTAGCTGTTTGTTCGATTTTTTCATCAGTCGAAATATTGTCAATTTTAAAATATTCACTTAGAACGTCCACGAAAGTTTACTAAATGTCTTTTAGGAAGTATCCTTTCCACATAAAATAATTTCAGTTGTCTTATAAATCTCATAGAACATGCAAAACAGTTCCGGGAATAATACCTCGGAAATATTTCATTTGGCAACAGTTACTTTCTCTGGCGATACACATACTAATATGTCAATAATGAAAAGGGCCTTTATAATAAGTTTTTGAAACACCAGTTTTAAGATAACTTCTCAAATATATTCTCACCTTAGATTTTTTGATACAACAAATACACATCAGCAAGACACAATCACTAAAAAACAAAAGCACAGAATAAAAAACAATGGCAGAACGCTTTTCTTTTCTTTTTTTCTTTTTAAATGAGAGCATAGGATTTCTGTATACTAAGAATAGTAACACTATATATTACTTGTACAGTCTTTAGTACACTATTTATTTATTATTTCTTATAAAATGGCAAATGAATGAATACTGTTCTTGTTTCTATCTGTTTTTTTTTTTTTTTTTTTTTTTTTTCTTTATCAAGAAAAACGTTCAATTACCGAGTTCGCATAATATTTAATTTTTTACAAAGAAGTTAGCTTTTAGATCTGATCCAAAGTGTGTGTGTATTATAGCAGCTCTCTCTGCATTGTCTCCTAGTGTCTTCATATCGTAACGGAAGTGACCGCAGGAAATAAATGCAATTTTCTCTTTTAAATAGTAATTATTGTCATATACTACCAATTAAGAGGTGAAGCACATCGCAGATTAAACTCCAGTGCAGTTGGCTGGTGTCTGCAATTCCCTCTGCATTGTCTCCTAGGGTCTCCATATGGTAATGGGAGTTGGCTGGTGTCTGCAGCTCTCTCTGCATTGTCTCCTAGGGACTTCACAAGGTAATGTGAGTGAACGCAGGCAAATGCACAACAATGCAAATAAGAAAATAAATAAAATTTTGTTTAAATAGTATTTATTATCATATACTAAAACACCAGAGGTCAACCTCGTGGCATACTAAACTCCAGTGCAGTTGGCTGGTGTCTGCGGCTCTCTCTGCATTTTCACCTAGGGTTTTCATATAGTAATGGGAGTGACCGCAGGCCAACGCACAATAATGCAAATAAGAAAAAAATGCACATTTATCTTTTAAATAGTATTTATTATCATATACTATCAATTAAGAGGTCAAGCACATCGCAGATTAAACTCCAGTGCAGTTTACTGGTGTCCGCAGCTCTCTCTGCAATGCCTCCTAATGTCTTCATATAGTAATATGAAAGACTGCAGGCAAACGCACAATAATGCAAATAAGAAAATAAACTCAATTTTCTATTTTGAATACTATTTATTATCATATACCATCAATTGAGAGGTCAACCACATCACTGACTAAACTCCAGTGCACTTGGATGGTGTCTGCAGCTCTCTCTGCATTGTCTCCTAGGGTCTTCATATAGTATTGGGAGTGACCGCAGGCAAACAAACAATAATGCAAATAAGAAAATAAATGCATTTTTCTCTTTTAAAAAGTATTTATTATCATATACTTACAATTCAGAGGTCAACCACATCGCCGACGAAACTCCAGTGCAGTTAGCTGGCTTCCACAGCTCTCACTGTATTGTCTGCTAGGGATTTCATATACTAATGGGTGTAACTGCAGGCAAACGCACAATAATGCAAATAATTAAATAAATGCAATTATCCCTTTTAAATAGTATTTATTATCATATACTACCAACTACGAGGTCAACCACGTCGCAGACTAAACTCCAGTGATGTTGGCTGGTGTCCGCAGCTCTGGCTGCATTGTCTCCTAGGGTCTCCATATGGTAATGCGAGTGACCGCAGACAAACGCACAATAATGAAAAAAAGAAAATAAATGCAATTTTCTCTTTTAAATAGTATTTATTATCATATACTAACAATTAAGAGGTAAAACACGTCGCAGACAAAACTCCAGCGCATTTGGCTGGTGTCCGCAGCTTACTTTGCTTTATCTCCTAGGGTCTTTTTATAGTTACGAAAGTGCCAGCAGGCAAACGCACAATAATGCAAAAAAGAAAATAAATGCAATTTTCTCTTTTAAATAGTATTTATTATCACTGCAATGCAAATGCAATTTCCTCTTTTAAATGGTATTTATTATCATATACTAATAATTAAGAGGTCAACTACATCACAGACTAAACTCCAGTGCAGTTGGTTTGTGTCCGCAGCTCTCTCTCTCATTGTCTCCTAGGGTCTTCATATAGTATTGGAAGTGACCACAGGCAAATGCACAATAATGGAAATAAGAATATAAATGCAATTTTCTGTTTTAAATTGTATTTATTATCATATACTATCAATTAAGAGGTACAAAACGTCACAGACTAAACTCCAGTGCAGTTGGCTGGTGAAAGCAGCTCTTTCTGCATTGTTTACTAGGGTCTTCATATGGTAATGGAAGTGACCGCAAGCAAACGCAAAATAATGCAAATAAGAAAATAAATGCATTTTTCTCTTTTAAATAGTATTTATTATCATATACGAACAATTCAGAGGTCAACCACATCTCTGTCTAAACTACAGTGCAATTAGCTAGCGTCCGCAGGTCTCACTGTATTGTCTCCTAGGGTTTTCATATAGTAATGGGAGGGACCGCAGGCAAACGCACAATAATGCAAATAAGAATATAAACGCAATTTTCTGTTTTAAATAGTATTTATTATCATATACTAACAAGTAAGAGGTCAACCACGTCTCAGACTAAACACCAGTGCAGTGGGCTGGTGTCCGCACCTCTCTCTGCATTGTCTCCTAGGGACTTCATATAGTAAAGGAAGTGACCGCAGCAAACACACTATTTTGCAAATAAGAATATAAATGCAATATTCTCTTTTAAATAGTATTTATTATCATATACTACCAATTAAGAGGTCAACAACATCGCAGACTAAACTCCAGTGCAGTTGGCTGGTGTCCGCAGCTCTCTCTGCATTTTTTCCTAGGGTTTTCATATAGTAATGGGAGTGACCGCTGGCAAACGCACAATAATGCAAATAAGAAAATAAATGCAATTTTCTCTCTTAAATAGTTTTTATTATCATATATTAACAATTAATAGGTCAACCACTTCGCAGACTAAACACCAGTGCAGTTGGTTGGTGTCCGCAGCTCACTCTGCATTTTCTTGTAGGGTCTTGATATAGTAATAGGAGTGACGACACGCAACCGCACAATAATGCAAATAAGAAAATAAATGCAATTTTCTTTTTTAAATAGTATTTATTATCACATACTATTAATTAAGAAGTCAACCACGTCGCAGATTAAACTCCAGTTTAGTTGGGTGTTTACCGCAAGTCTTTCTGCATTGTCTCCTAGGGTCTTTAAATAGCAATGGCACTGACCGAAGGCAAAAGCACAATAATGCAAATAAGAAAATAAATGCAATTTCCGCTTTTAAATAGTATTTATTATCATATACTAACAATTCAGAGGTCAACCACATCGCTGAATATGCTTCAGTGCAGTCAACTGGTGTCTGTAGCTCTCTCTACATTCTCTCCTATGGTATTCGTATAGTAAAGGGAGTGACTGCAGGCAAACACACAATAATGCAAATAACAAAATAAATATAATTTTCTCTTTTAAATAGTGTTTATTTACATGTACTGACAATTAAGAAGTCAACCACATCGCAGACTAAACTCCAGTGCAGTTGGCTGGTGTCCGCAGCACTCCCTGCATTGTCTCCTAGGGTCTTCATATAGAAATAGGAGTGACCGCAGGCCAACGCACAATAACGCAAATAAGAAAATAAATGCAATTTTCTCTTTCTAATAGTATTTGTTATCATATACTAACAATTCAGAGGTCAACCACATCGCCGACTAAACTCCAGTGCAGTTAGCTGGTTTCCACAGCTCTCACTGTATTGTCTGCTAGGGTTTTCATATACTAATGGGAGTGACTGCAGGCAAACAAACAATAATGCAAATACGAACATAAATGCAATTTTCTCTTTTATACAGTAATTATTGTCATATACTAACAATTAAGAGGTCAACCACGTCGCAGACTAAACTCCACTGCAGTGGGCTGGTGTCTGCAGGTCTCTCTGCTTCGTCTCATATAGTAATAGGAGTGACCGCAAGCAAACGCACAATAATGCAAAGAAGAAAATAGATGCAATTTTCTCTTTTAAATAGTATTTAGTATCATATACTACCAATTAAGAGGTCAACCACGTCGCAGACGAAATTCCACTGCAGTTGGCTGGTGTCCACAGCTCTCTCTGCATTTTCTCCTGGGGTTTTCATAAAGTAATTAGAGTGACTGCAGGCAAACGCACAGTAATGCTAATAAGTAAATAAATGCACATTTCTCTTTTAAATAGCTTTTATTATCATATACTAACAATTAAGAGGTCAACCATATCGCAAATTAATCTCCATTGCAGTTGGCTGCTGTCCGCAACTCTCTCTGCAATGTCTCCTAGGTTCTTCATATAGTAATCCTCGTGACCGCAGGCAAACGCAAAATAATGCAAAGAAGAAATTGAATATAATTTACTCTTTTAAATATTATTTATTATCATATACTCACAAGTAAGGGGTCAAACACATCGCAGATTGAACTAAAGTGCAGTTGGCTGGTGCCCGTAGCTCTCTCTGCATTGTCTCTTAGGGTCTTCATATACTAATGGGAATGACGGCAGGCTAACGCACATTAATGCAAATTTAATAATAAATGCACATTTCTCTTTTAGATATCATTTATTATCATATACTAATAATTAAGAGGTCAACCACATCTCAGACTAAACTCCAGTGCTGTTTGCTGGTGTCCGCAGCTGTCTCTGCATTGTCACCTAGGGTCTTCATATAGAAATGGGAGTGACCGCAGGCAAACGCACAATAACGCAATTAAGAAAATAAATGCAATTTTCTCTTTTAAATAGTATTTATTTTCATATACTAACAATTCAGAGGTCAACCACAACACAGACTAATCTCCAGAGCAGTTGGCTGGTGTTCGCAGCTCTCTCTGCATTGTCTCCTAGAGTCTTCATATAGTAATGGAAGTGACCGCAGGCAAATGCACAATAATGCAAATAAGAACATAAATGCAATTTTCTCTTTTATATTGTAATTATTGTCATATACTAACAATTAAGAGGTCAACCACATCGCAGACTAAACTCCAGTGCAGTTGGCTGGAGTCGGGCAACTCTCTCTGCATTTTCTGCTAGGATTTTCATATAGGAATGGGAGTGACCGTAGGCAAATGCACAATAATGCATATAAGAACTGAAATGCAATTTTCTGTTTAAATAGTATTTATTACTCATACTAACAATTCAGAGGTCAAATACATCACAGTCTAAACTCCAGTGCAGTTGGCTGGTGTCCGCAGCTCTCTCTGCAATGTCTCCTAGGACCTTCATATAGTAATGGGTGTGACCGCAGGCAAACACACAATAATGCAAATAAGAAAATAAATGTATTTTTCTCTTTTAAATAGTATTTATTATCATATACTAACAATTCAGAGGTCAAATACATCACAGTCTAAACTCCAGTGCAGTTAGCTGGTGTCCGCAGCTCTCACTGTACTGTCTCCTAGGGTTTTCAAATAATAATAGGAGTAACCGCAAGCAAATGCATAAAAATGCAACTAAGAAAATAGATTCAATTTTCTTTTAAATAGTATTTACTATCATATACTAACAATTAGGAGGTCAACCATGTCGCAGACTAAACTCCAGTGCAGCTGGCTGGTGACCGCAGGTCTTTCTGCTTTGTCTGCCACTGTCTTTATATAGTATTGGCAGTGACCACAGCCAAACGCACAATAATGCATATAAAATAATAAAAGCAATTTTCTCTTTTAAATAGTATTAATTATCATATACTACTAATTATGAGGTCAACCACATCACAGATTCATCTCTAGTGTAATTGGCTGGTATTCGCTGCTCACTCTGCATTGACTCTTAGGGTCTTTATTATGAAATATGAGTTAACGAGGCAAATGCACAATAATGCAAATAAGAGAATAAATATCAATTTTCTTTTTAAATAGTTTTTATTATTATATACTAACAATTAAAAGGTCAAATACGTCGCAGACTACACTCCAGCGCAGTTGGTTTGTGTCCGCAGCTCACTCTGCATTGTCTCCTAGAGTCTTCATATAGTAATGTGAGTGATCGCAGGCAAACGCACAATAATGCAAATAAGAAAATAACTGCTATTTTCTCATTTAAATAGTATTTATTATCATATACTAATATTTAAGAGGTCAAAAACATCGCACATTAAACTCCAGTGCTGTTTACTGGTGTCCGCCACTCACTCTGCATTTTCTCCTGGGTCTTCATATAGTAATAAGAGTGACAGCACGCAAACACACAATAATGCAAATAAGAGAATAAATGCAATTTTCTTTTTTTAATAGTATCTATTATCACATACTACCAATTAACAGGTCAACCACATCGCAGACTAAACTCCAATGCAGTTGGCTGGTGTCCGCAGCTCTCTCTGCATTTTCTCCTAGGGTTTTCATACAGTAATGGGAGTGACCGCAGGCAAACACACAGTAATGCTAATAAGAAAATAAATGCACTTTTCTCTTTTAAATAGCATTTATTATCATATACTAACAATTAAGAGGTCAACCACATCATAAATTAATCTCCAGTGCAGTTGGCTGGTGTTCGCAGCTCTCTCTGCAATGACTCCTAGGGTCTTCATATAGTAATACTAGTGACAGCAGACATAAATTCAATTTTCTCTTATAAATAGTAATTATTGACATACACTAACAATTAAGAGGTCAACCACATCGCAGACTAAACTCCAGTGCAGTTGGCTGGTGTTCGCAGCTCTCTCGGCATTGGCTCCTAGGGTCTTCATATAGTAATGGGAGTGACCTCAGCCAAATGCACAATAATGCAAATAAGAATATAAATGCAATTTTCTATTTTAATAATATTTATTATCATATACTAACCATTCAGAGGTCAAACACATCGCCGACTAAACTGCAGTGCAGTTAGCTGGTGTCCGCAGCTCTAACTGTATTGTCTCCTAGGGTCTTCATATGGTAATGGAAGTGACCGCAGCCAAGCGCAAAACAATGCAAATTAGAAAATAAATGCAATTTTTTATTTTCCATATTATTCATTATCATATACTAACAATTAACAAGTCAACCACGTCGCAGACTAAACTCCAGCGCAAGCGGCTGGTGTCCACAGCTCACTCTGCTTGGTTTCATAGGGTCTTTATATAGTTATGGGAGTGACTGCAGGCAAACGCACAACAATGCAAATAAGTAAATAAATACAATTTTCTCTTTTAAGTAGTATTTATTATCATATGGTAGCAATGAAGAGGTCAACCACATCGCAGATTAATCTCCAGTGCAATTGGCTGGTGTCCGAAGCTCTATCGGCATTGGTTCCTGGGGTCTTCATATAGTAATGGGAGTGTCCGCAAGCAAATGCACAATAATGATAATAAGAAATTAAAGGCAATTTTCTCTTTTAAATAGTATTTATTATCATATACTAACAATTAAGAGGTAAAACAAGTCACAGACTAAACTCCAGTGCAGCTGGCTGGTGAAAGCAGCTCTCCCTGCATTGTCTCCTAGGGTCTTGTTATAGTAAAGGGAGCCACCGCTGGCAAATGTACCAT
The DNA here is from genome assembly GCA_026315105.1 of Locusta migratoria. Lineage (NCBI taxonomy): Eukaryota > Metazoa > Arthropoda > Insecta > Orthoptera > Acrididae > Locusta > Locusta migratoria. Next base: position 9,105,105 of record CM048744.1, read on the forward strand.
AATGCAAATAAGAAAAATAATGCAATATTCTTTTTAAGTAGTATTTACTATCATATACTAACAATGAAGAGGTCTACCACATCCCAGACTAAACTCCAGTGCAATTGGCTTGAGTCCACAGCTCACTCTCCATTGTCTCCTAGGGTCTTCATATGCTAATGGGAGTGATCGCAGGCAAACGCAGAATAATGCAAATAAGAAACAAATGCAATCTTCTCTTTTAAATAGAATTCATTATTGCATACTAACATTTAAGACATCAACGACATCGCAGATTAAGGTCCAGTGCAGTTTACTGGTGTCCGCAGCTCTATCTGCATTGTCTCCTAGGGTCTTCATATGGCAATGATACTGCAATGCAAATAGGTAAATGAATGCAATTTTCTCTTTTAAATAGTATTTATTATCATATACTAACAATTAAGAGACTAAACTCCAGTGCAGCTGTCTGGTGTCCGCAGCTCTCTTTGCATTGCCTCCTAGGGTCTTCATATATTAATGGGAGCGACCACAGGCAAATGCAAAACAATGCAAAAAAGAATATAAATGCAATTTTCCCTTTTAAATAGTATTTATTATCATATACTAACAAATAAGAAGTCAACCACATCGCAGACTAAACTCCAGTGCAGTTGGCTGGTGTCCGCAGAGCTCTCTGCAATGTCTACTAGGGACTTCATACAGTAACGCTAGTGACCGCGGGCAAATGCACAATAATGCAAAGGAGAAAATAAATGAAATTTCTCTTTTAAATATTTTTTATTATCATATACTAACAAGTAAGAGGTCAACCACATCCCAGATTAAACTCCAGTGCAGTTAGCTGGTGTCCGCAGCTCTCTCTGCATTGTCTCGTAGGGTCTTCATATAGTAATGGGCGGGTCCACAGGCAAACGCACAAAAATGCAAATAAGAAAATAAACGCAATTTTCTTCTTTAAATAGTATTAATTATCATATACTAACAATTAAGAGGTCAACCACGTCCATGACTAAACTCCAGTACAGTTGGCTGGTGTCCGCAACTCTCTCTGCAATGTCTCGTAGGGTCTTCATATAATAAAGCTAGAAATAAATACAATTTTCTCTTTTAAATAGTATTTATTATCATATACTAACAATTAATAGGTTAAACACGTCGCAGACTAATCTCCACTGAAGTTGGCTGGTGTTCGCAGCTCTCTCGGCATTGGCTCGTAGGGTCTTCATATAGTAATGGGAGTGACCGCAGGCAAATGCACAATAATGCAAATAAGAAATTAAATGCAATTTTTTCTTTTAAATAGTATTTATTATCATATACTGACAATTAAGAGGTCAACGACGTCGCAGACTGAACTAAAGCGCAGTTGGCTGGTGTCCGCAATTCACTCTGCATTGTCTCCTAGGGTCTTCATATGCTAATCGGAGTGACCGCAGCCAAGCGCAAAACAATGCAAATTAGAAAATAAATGCAATTTTCTCTTTTAGATATTATTTATTATCATATACTAACAATTCAGAGGTCAACCACATCGCCGATTAAACTGCAGTGCAGTTAGCTGGTGTCCGCAACTCTAACTGTATTGTCTCGTAGGGTTTTCATTTAGTAATGGGAGTGACCGCAGGCAAACGCACAATAATGCAAAAAAGAAAATAGAGGCAATTTTCTCTTTTCAATAGTCCTTATTATCATATACTAACAATTAAGAAGTCAATCACGTCGCAGACTAAACTCCAGCGCAATTGGCTGGTGTCCGCAGCTCACTCTGCTTGGTTTCCTAGGGTCTTTATATAGTAATGGGAGTGCCCGCAGGCAAACGCATAATAATGCAAATAAGAAAATAAATGCAATTTTCTCTTGTAAATAGTTTTTATTATCATATACTAACAATTAAGAGGTCAACCATGTCGCAGATTAATCTCCAGTGCAGTTGGCTGGTGTCCGCAGCTCACTCTGCATTTTCGCCTAGGGTCCTCATATAGTAACAGGAGTGACCGCAGGCAAACGCACAATAATGCAAATAAGAAAATAAATGCAATTTTCTCTTCTAAATAGTATTTATTTTAATATACTTCCAATGAAAAGGTCAATAACGTTGCAGAATAAACTCCAGTGCAGTTGGCTAGTGTCTACTGCTCTCTTTGCATTGTCTCCTAGGGTCTTCATTTAGTAATGGGAGTGACGCACAGGTAAAAGCACAATAATGCCAATAAGAAAATAAATGCAATTTTCTGTTGTAAATAGTACTTATTAACATATACTAAGAATTTAAGGGCTCATCCACATCGCAGGCTAAACCCCAATGCAGTTGGCTGGTGTCCGCAGAGCTCTCTGCAATGTCTACTACGGTCTTCATATAGTAATGCTAGTGACCGCGGGCAAATGTACAATAATGCAAAGAAGAAAATAAATGAAATTTCTCTTTTAAATATTATTTATAATCATATACTAACATGTAAGAGGTCAACCACATCCCAGATTAAACTCCAGTGCAGTTGGCTGGTGTCCGCAGCTCTCTCTGCATTGTCTCGTAGGGTCTTCATATAGTAATGGGAGGGTCCACAGGCAAACGCACAAAAATGCAAATAAGAAAATGAACGCAATTTTCTTCTTTAAATAGTATTTATTATCATATACCTACAATTATGAGGTCAACCACAACGCAGACTAAACTCCAGTGCAGTTATTATGTCTATTATCCAAAGTAATTTGGGGATATTCGGAAAACTGGTTTATTCGGATATTCGAATTGTACACTTCTATTTGCCAATAAAAAGTACTGTACAGTAAATGTATTTATACTGTATTTGGAGGAACGCTATCCTTAATACTCTGTCGAGCCGGCACGCCGCAACACTTGGAAGACGCAGCTGTTGCTGTGATGTTGCCGCTACTTCTGCCAACTGAAGTGTGCCGATTGTTGGACACATTGACTGGCAGCTTCACCTGTCAGCAGTGTGTCTTGTGAAGGCCCAATTAGAAGCATTGTTTCACCAGCCGGTGGCCCATTGCGGCTACTGTGGAAAACTTGGTTACAGGGAAAGGGGATATGATGGAAGATACGGTGGGAGAGTAAAAAAATGTAAATAAATAAAAATATAATAAAATAAAAAATTCGTCGCTCACAAGACCCGAGAGGTCCCTGGAGCTCGGGGGCCCCGGGGCACTGCCCCGTCTAGCTTTATGATAGCTACGCCACTGTCACTGCAATGTCTCCTAGGGTCTTCATATAGTAATGCTAGTGACCACAGGCAAATACACAATAATGCAAAGAAGAAAATAAATGCAATTTTCTCTTTTAAATATTATTTATTATCATATACTAACAAGTAAGAGGTCAACCACACCGCAGATTAAACTCCAGTGCAGTTGGCTGGTGAAAGCAGCACTCTCTGCATTGTCTCCTAGGTTATTCATATAGTAATGGGAGTAACCGTAGGCAATCGCACAATGATGAAAATAAGAAAATAAATTGAATTTTCTCTTTTAAATAGTATTTATTATCATATACTAACAATTGATAGGTAAAACACATCACAGACTAAACTCCAGTGCAGTTGGCTGGTGAAAGCAGCTCTCTCTGCATTGTCTCTTAGTATCTTCATATAGTAATGGGAGTGACCGCAGGCTAACGCAGAATAATGCAAATAAGAAAGAAAAAGCAATTTTCTCTTTTAAATAGTATTTATTATCATATACTAACAATTAAGAGGTCAACCACATCGCAGACTAAACTCCAGTGCAGTTGGCTGGTGTCCGCAGCTCTCTCTGCATTGTCTCGTAGGGTCTTCATATAGTAATGGGAGGGTCCACAGGCAAACGCACAAAAATGCAAATAAGAAAATGAACACAATTTTCTCTTTTAAACAGTATTAATTATCATATACTAACAATTAAGAGGTCAACCACATCACTGACTAAACTCCAGTGCAGTTGGCTGGTGAAAGCAGCACTCTCTGCATTGTCTCCTAGGTTCTTCATATAGTAATGGGAGTAACCGTAGGCAATCGCACAATGATGAAAATAAGAAAATAAATTGAATTTTCTCTTTTAAATAGTATTTATTATCATATACTAACAATTAATAGGTAAAACACGTCACAGACTAAACTCCACTGAAGTTGCCTGGTGTTCGCAGCTCTCTCGGCATTGGCTCCTAGGGTCTTCATATAGTAATGGGAGTGACCGCAGGCAAATGCACAATAATGCAAATAAGAAATTAAATGCAATTTTCTCTTTTAAATAGTATTTATTATCATATACTAACAATTAAGAGGTCAACCACGTCGCAGACTGAACTCCAGCGCAGTTGGCTGGTGCCCGCAATTCACTCTGCATTGTCTCCTACGGTCTTCATATGCTAATGGAAGTGACCGCAGCCAAGCGCAAAACTATGCAAATTAGAAAATAAATGCAATTTTCTCTTTTAAATATTATTTATTATCATATACTAACAATTCAGAGGTCAACCACATCGCCGACTAAACTGCAGTGCAGTTAGCTGGTGTCCGCAGTTCTAACTGTATTGTCTCGTAGGGATTTCATTTAGTAATGGGAGTGACCGCAGGCAAACGCACAATAATGCAAAAAAGAAAATAAATGCAATTTTCTCTTTTCAATAGTCCTTTTTATCATATACTAACAATTAAGAAGTCAACCACCTCGCAGACTAAACTCCAGCGCAATTGGCTGGTGTCCGCAGCTCACTCTGCATTGTCACCTAGGGTCCTCATATAGTAATAGGAGTGACCGCAGGCAAACGCACAATAATGCATATAAGAAAATAAATGCAATTTTCTCTTCTAAATAGTATTTATTTTTATATACTTCCAATTAAAAGGTCATCAACGATGCAGACTAAACCCCAGTGCAGTTGGCTAGTGTCTACAGCTCTCTTTTGCATTTACTTCTAGGATCTTTATTTAGTAATGGGAGTGACCACAGGTAAAAGCACAATAATGCCAATAAGAAAATAAATGCAATTTTTCGTTTTAAATAGTATTTATTAACATATACTAAGAATTTAAGGGGTCATCCACATCGCAGTCTAAACCCCAATGCAGTTGGCTGGTGTCAGCAGCTCTCTCTGCATTGAATCCTAGGGTGTTCATATAGTAATGCTAGTGACCACAGGCAAACGCACAATAATGCAAATAAGAAAATAAATGCAATTTTCTCATTTAAATAGTATTTATTTTAATATATTTGCAATAAAAAGTCAACAACGTTGCAGACTAAACTCCAGTGCAGTTGGCTAGTGTCTACCGCTCTCTTTGCATTGTCTCCTAGTGACTTTATTTAGTAATGGGAGTGACCACAGGTAAAAGCACAATACTGCCAATAAGAAAATAAATGCAATTTTCTGTTTTAAATAGTATTTATTATCATATACTAACAATTTAAGGGGTCAACCACGTCGCAGACTAAATTCCAGTGCAGTTGGCTGGTGTTCGCAACTGTCTCGGCATTGGCTCCTAGGGTCTTCATATAATAATGGGAGTGACAGCAGGCAAATGCACAATAATGCAAATAAGAATATAAATGCAATTTTCTCTTTTAAAGAAGTATTTATTATCATATACTAATAATTAAGATGTCAACCACTTCGCAGACTAAACTCCAATGCAGTTGGCTGGTGTCCGCAGAGCTCTCTGCAATGTCTACTACGGTCTTCATATAGTAATGCTAGTGACCGCGGGGAAATGCACAATAATGAAAATAAGAATATAAATGCAATTTTCTCTTTTAAGAAGTATTTATTATCATATACTAATAATTAAGATGTCAACCACGTCGCAGACTAAACTCCAGCGCAGTTGGCTTGTGGCAGCGGCTCACTCTGCATTGTCTCCTAGGGTCTTCATATGCTAATGGGAGTGACCACAGCCAAGCGCACAACAATGCAAATTAGAAAATAAATGCAATTTTCTCTTTTAGTAATATTTATTAACATATACTAACAATTAAGAGGTCAACCACATCGCACACTAAACTCCAGTGCAGTTAGCTGGTGTCCACAGCTCTAACTCTATTGTCTCCTAGGGTTTTCATTTAGTAATGGGATTGACCGCAGGCAAACGAACAATAATGCAAATAAGAAAATAAATCCAATTTTCACTTTTAAATAGTATTTATTATCATATACTAACAATTAGGAGGTCAACCACGTCGCAGACTAAACTCCAGTGCAGTTGGCTGGTGTCCGCAACTCTTTCGGCTTTGGTTCCTAGCGTCTTCATATAGTAATGATAGTAACCGCAGGCAAATGCACAATAATGCAATTAAGAAATTAATTGCAATTTTTTCTTTAAAATAGTATTTATTATCATATACTAACAATTAAGACGTCAACAACGTCACAGACTGAACTCCAGCGCAGTTGGCTGGTGTCCGCAATTCACTCTGCATTGTCTCCTAAGGTCTTTATATTCTAATGGGAGTGACCGCAGCCAAGCACAAAACAATGCAAATAAGAAAATAAATGAAATCCTCTCTTTTAAATAGTATTTATTATCATATACTACAAATTAAAATGTCAACCACGTTGCAGACTAAACTCCAGTGTTGTTGGCTAGTGTCCGCATCTCTCTTTGCATTGTCCCAAAGGTTCTTTATTTAGTAATAAGAGTGACCACAGGTAAACACTCAATAATGCAATTAAGAAATTAAATGCAATTTTCTCTTTTAAATAGTATTTATTATCATATACTAACAATTAAGAGGTTAACCACATCGCAGACTAAACTCCAGTGCAGTTTGCTGGTTTCCGCATCACTCGCTGTATTGCCTCCTAGGGTTTTCATATAGTAATGGGCGTGACCGCAGGCAAACGCACAATAATGGAAATAAGAAAATAAATGCAATTTTCTCTTTAAAATACTTTTTATTATCATATACCAACAATTAAGAGGTGAACCATCTCGCAGATTAATCTCCAGTGCAATTGGCTGGTGTCCGCAGTTCACTCTGCATTGTCACCTAGTGTCCTCATATAGTAATGGGAGCGACCGCAGGCAAACGCACAATAATGCAAATAAGAAAATAAATGCAATTATCTCTTCTAAACAGTATTTAATATCATATACTACCAATTAAGAGGTCAACCACGTCGCAGATGAAACTCCAGTGCAGTTGGCTGGTGTCCGCAGCTCTCTCTGCATTGTCTCCTAGGGTCTTCATATAGTAAAGGGAGTGACCAAAGGCAAACACACAAAATTGCAAAGAAGAAAATAAAAGCAATTTTCTCGTTTAAATAGTATATATTATCATATACTAACAATTTATAGGTCAACCACATCGCAGACTAAACTCCAGTGCAGATGGCTGGTGTCCACAGCGCTCTCTGCACAGTGGCGTAGCTATGTCACCGGGGCAAAAATGTCATTGGGGCCCTCTTTACACTAATACTGTACAGATGCAAAACTACCTCATCATCAGCTTCTTACCACCCACTGGAAGACATAATAAGGTTCACCTAAATACTACTAAGTAAATTATTATGTGTCACACAGCAGATAATATTAAATTTTACTCTCTAATATAATTGTGATAGTTTGCTTGTTTGTTATGCTTTTATGCAAAAATTACTAGCTGATTTGGATGAAATTTTGCAGAGGGCTACAAACAGAGCTAGACGTGGGTGAGGGCATTTAGGTGAAAATGCCCCATGGGATATTTTTCGGCAGCGGTTTCAGCGGGCGGACTTTTGTCAGTGCCGACAACTCACTCTTAACTACTGCGCTGTTAGCTCATTTCGTTGATAGCCCACTCAAAGAAGGAAAATAGGGGAAATATTCGTGTAGGATGGTTCATCAAAAGTAAGTTGCTGGATTTTGTTTGAAGAAACCCTTTGGATAGCCGAGTCAAAGAAGGAAGATAGGGGAAATATTCGTGTAGGATGGTTTCATCAAAAGTAATTTGCCGGATTTTGTTTGATTAATCACTTTGGATTGAGCCGTGCTTCTACCAGGCTTCTTGATGTTAGTGTCTGGCTAGGGAAAAGTAATAAGTAAAATAACTAAGTCGATATCTTCGCTTATTATCGTGACAGTGGGGTAGAGGGCAGCCTCTTGATGCACAATTCACTATTGGGACAAAGTAATTATTACATGAAACATCTGATCCGCGAATGTAATTAAATCTTTAAATAGTAGAATAAACTAATAGTGTGCGGGTAGAGACGTAACTTAAAAGATTGTGTCAAGTGCTGAATTCTCACCATTACTTTAAAACACAGTGAAGTTGTATGTTTTTCACATAGAAAAACTGAGCAGAATGCGGCGGAGGGTATAGTGTTAATATGAACGTAAATTGAAGCGCGAATAGTTCTTATGGTATGGGAAGGCGCCATTCCCAGAAAAAAAGACACAGAATGCCGAATCCATTTCCCGCCTACCATTGCCAAGTAGTGTGTAGAAAAGTGTGTAGATTCTGTTCGGTATTACTTTCAGTTTAATGCATTCGTGGAAAATAAACATGCCTGTTTCCTGGTGCAAAGCATTTTGTGGAAAATGCGCACTCTCCAAGTGTGTCTGCTCAGTACGTCATCAGTGTTTTATGAGGTGCACTGTGGAAGGGTCGGTATAACTTTGTAAAACACCTTGTAATTTCCTATTGCGACGTAACGGGGTAGACAGAGTGGGGGCTCGCTTTCTCATTATTCGTTTTGCAGGCGCACAAAGAATGGCACTGCCTGACCATTCCAGCGGTCTGCCCTTTCCCGCACCATCTGCCCTCCAACCCTCCCCCCTTCCACCCCTTCCTGCTCACACCTGTCACATCCCCACAACAAATCATATGCACAATACTGTTCTACTGTACTTAAATATGCTGTATACGTTTAATATTTTGTCTTAGTCCATTCGGTTTAACAATAAGTATATTAACATTTTGGCTGCCAAAGGTATACTTCCGTTACCGACCCCCGGAGATAATTTACTTTACTGCAGTCGGGTTGGTCACTGTGTCTTCGGTGGTGGAGTGGTCAACGCGTCTGCCGTTAGTAAGCAGAAGATCCCGGGTTCGAATCGCAGACGGGCACAAATTTCCATTCCCCACACTTCGGTATTCCATCTAAACCTAGTACAACTAAGTCATAACTGATAGCAAATTGCGATTTATTTCAACAAAAATATTATATACAGTATAACGTCTTTTATCCAAAGTAATTTGGGGATATTCGGAAAACTGGTTTATTCGGATATTCGAATTGTACACTTCTATTTGCCAATAAAAAGTACTGTACAGTAAATGTATTTATATTGTATTTGGAGGAACGCTATCCTTAATACTCTGTCGAGCCGGCACGCCTCAACACTTGGAAGACGCAGCTGTTGCTGTGAGCAGCTTTGATGTTGCCGCTACTTCTGCCAACTGAAGTGTGCCGATTGTTGGACACATTGACTGGCAGCTTCACCTGTCAGCAGAGTGTCTTGTGAAGGCCCAATTAGAAGCATTGTTTCACCAGCCGGTGGCCCATTGCGGTTACTGTGGGAAACTTGGTTACAGGGAAAGGGGATATGATGCAAGATAGTGTGGGGGAGTAAAAAAATATAAATAAATAAAAATAAAATTAAAAAAAAATTCGTCGTTCACAAGGCCCGAGGCCCCTGGAGCTCGGGGGCCCCGGGGCACTGCCCCGTCTAGCCCTATGATAGCTACGCCACTGTGTCTGCAATGTCTCCTAGGGTCTTCATATAGTAATGCTAGTGACCGCAGGCAAATACACAACAATGCAAAGAAGAAAATAAATGCAATTTTCTCTTTTAAATATTATTTATTATCATATACTACTAATTAAGAGGTCAACCACATCGCAGACTAAACTCCAGTGCAGTTGGCTGGTGAAAGCAGCTCTCTCTGCATTGTCTCCTAGGATCTTCATATAGTAATGGGAGTGACTACAGGCAAACGCACAATAAAGAAAATAAGAAAATATATGCAATTTTCCCTTTAATTAGTAATTATTTTCATATACTAACAATTAAGAGGTCAACCACATCACAGACTAAACTCCAGTGCAGTTAGCTGGTGTCGGTAGCTCTCTCTGCATTTTCTCCTAGGGTTTTCGTATAGTAATGCGAGTGACCGCAGGCAAATGCACAATAATGCAAATAAGAAAAATAATGCACTTTTCTCTTTTAAATAAAATTTATTATCATATACTAACAATGAAGAGGTCTACCACATCGCAGACTAGACTCTAGTGCAATTGGCTTGAGTCCACAACTCACTCTGCATTGTCTCCTAAGGTCTTCATATGCTAATGGGTGTGATCGCAGGCAAACGCAGAATAATGCAAATAAGAAAATAAATGCAATCTTCTCTTTTAAATAGAATTAATATCATATACCTACATTTAAAACATCAACCACATCGCAGATTAATGTCCAGTGCAGTTTACTGGTTTCCGCAGCTCTCTCTGCATTGTCTCCCAGGGTCTTCATATAGTAATGGGAGTGACTGCAGGCAAACGCACAATAATGCAAATAAGAAAATAAGTGCATTTTCTCTTTTAAATAGTATTTATTGTCATATACTAACAATTAAGAGGTCATCCACATCGCAGACTAAACTCCAGTGCAGTTAGCTGGTGTCCGCAGCTCTCTCTGCATTTTCTCCTAGGGTTTTCGTATAGTAATGGGAGTGACCGCAATCAAACGCACAATAATGCAAATAAGAAAATAAAAACAATTTTCTCTGTTAAATGGTATTAATTATCATATACTAACAATTAAGAGGTCAACCACATAGCAGATTAATCTAGAGTGCAGTTGGCTTGTGTTCGCAGCTCTCTCGGCATTAGCTCCTAGGGTCTTCATATAGTAATGGCGGTGACCGCAGACAAATGCACAAAAATGCAAATAAGAAAATAAATGCAATTTTCTCTTTTAAATATTATTTATTATCATATAGTAACAAGTAACAGGTCAACCACATCCCAGATTAAACTCCAGTGCAATTGGCTTGAGTCCACAACTCACTCTGCATTGTCTCCTAAGGTCTTCATATGCTAATGGGTGTGATCGCAGGCAAACGCAGAATAATGCAAATAAGAAAATAAATGCAATCTTCTCTTTTAAATAGAATTAATATCGTATACCTACATTTAAAACATCAACCACATCGCAGATTAATGTCCAGTGCAGTTTACTGGTTTCCGCAGATCTCTCTGCATTGTCTCCCAGGGTCTACATATAGTAATGGGAGTGACTGCAGGCAAACGCACAATAATGCAAATAAGAAAATAAGTGCATTTTCTCTTTTAAATAGTATTTATTGTCATATACTAACAATTAAGAGGTCATCCACATCGCAGACTAAACTCCAGTGCAGTTAGCTGGTGTCCGCAGCTCTCTCTGCATTTTCTCCTAGGGTTTTCGTATAGTAATGGGAGTGACCGCAATCAAACGCACAATAATGCAAATAAGAAAATAAAAACAATTTTCTTTGTTAAATGGTATTAATTATCATATACTAACAATTAAGAGGTCAACCACATAGCAGATTAATCTAGAGTGCAGTTGGCTTGTGTTCGCAGCTCTCTCGGCATTGGCTCCTAGGGTCTTCATATAGTAATGGCAGTGACCGCAGACAAATGCACAAAAATGCAAATAAGAAAATAAATGCAATTTTCTCTTTTAAATAGTATTTATTATCATATACTAACAAGTAACAGGTCAACCACATCCCAGATTAAACTCCAGTGCAATTGGCTTGAGTCCACAACTCACTCCGCATTGTCTCCTAAGGTCTTCATATGCTAATGGGTGTGATCGCAGGCAAACGCAGAATAATGCAAATAAGAAAATAAATGCAATCTTCTCTTTTAAATAGAATTAATATCATATACCTACATTTAAAACATCAACCACATCGCAGATTAATGTCCAGTGCAGTTTACTGGTTTCCGCAGCTCTCTCTGCATTGTCTCCCAGGGTCTTCATATAGTAATGGGAGTGACTGCAGGCAAACGCACAATAATGCAAATAAGAAAATAAGTGCATTTTCTCTTTTAAATAGTATTTATTGTCATATACTAACAATTAAGAGGTCATCCACATCGCAGACTAAACTCCAGTGCAGTTAGCTGGTGTCCGCAGCTCTCTCTGCATTTTCTCCTAGGGTTTTCGTATAGTAATGGGAGTGACCGCAATCAAACGCACAATAATGCAAATAAGAAAATAAAAACAATTTTCTCTGTTAAATGGTATTAATTATCATATACTAACAATTAAGAGGTCAACCACATAGCAGATTAATCTAGAGTGCAGTTGGCTTGTGTTCGCAGCTCTCTCGGCATTAGCTCCTAGGGTCTTCATATAGTAATGGCGGTGACCGCAGACAAATGCACAAAAATGCAAATAAGAAAATAAATGCAATTTTCTCTTTTAAATATTATTTATTATCATATAGTAACAAGTAACAGGTCAACCACATCCCAGATTAAACTCCAGTGCAATTGGCTTGAGTCCACAACTCACTCTGCATTGTCTCCTAAGGTCTTCATATGCTAATGGGTGTGATCGCAGGCAAACGCAGAATAATGCAAATAAGAAAATAAATGCAATCTTCTCTTTTAAATAGAATTAATATCGTATACCTACATTTAAAACATCAACCACATCGCAGATTAATGTCCAGTGCAGTTTACTGGTTTCCGCAGATCTCTCTGCATTGTCTCCCAGGGTCTACATATAGTAATGGGAGTGACTGCAGGCAAACGCACAATAATGCAAATAAGAAAATAAGTGCATTTTCTCTTTTAAATAGTATTTATTGTCATATACTAACAATTAAGAGGTCATCCACATCGCAGACTAAACTCCAGTGCAGTTAGCTGGTGTCCGCAGCTCTCTCTGCATTTTCTCCTAGGGTTTTCGTATAGTAATGGGAGTGACCGCAATCAAACGCACAATAATGCAAATAAGAAAATAAAAACAATTTTCTTTGTTAAATGGTATTAATTATCATATACTAACAATTAAGAGGTCAACCACATAGCAGATTAATCTAGAGTGCAGTTGGCTTGTGTTCGCAGCTCTCTCGGCATTGGCTCCTAGGGTCTTCATATAGTAATGGCAGTGACCGCAGACAAATGCACAAAAATGCAAATAAGAAAATAAATGCAATTTTCTCTTTTAAATAGTATTTATTATCATATACTAACAAGTAACAGGTCAACCACATCCCAGATTAAACTCCAGTGCAATTGGCTTGAGTCCACAACTCACTCCGCATTGTCTCCTAAGGTCTTCATATGCTAATGGGTGTGATCGCAGGCAAACGCAGAATAATGCAAATAAGAAAATAAATGCAATCTTCTCTTTTAAATAGAATTAATATCATATACCTACATTTAAAACATCAACCACATCGCAGATTAATGTCCAGTGCAGTTTACTGGTTTCCGCAGCTCTCTCTGCATTGTCTCCCAGGGTCTTCATATAGTAATGGGAGTGACTGCAGGCAAACGCACAATAATGCAAATAAGAAAATAAGTGCATTTTCTCTTTTAAATAGTATTTATTGTCATATACTAACAATTAAGAGGTCATCCACATCGCAAACTAAATTCCAGTGCAGTTAGCTGGTGTCCGCAGCTCTCTCTGCATTTTCTCCTAGGGTTTTCGTATAGTAATGGGAGTGACCGCAATCAAACGCACAATAATGCAAATAAGAAAATAAAAACAATTTTCTTTGTTAAATGGTATTAATTATCATATACTAACAATTAAGAGGTAAAAAACGTCGCAGGCTAATGTGCACTGCAGCTGTCTGGTGAAAGCAGCTCTCCCTGTGTTGTCAACTAGGGACTTCATATAGTAATGGGAGTAACCCCAGGCAAACGCACAATAATGCAAATAAGAAAATAAACGGAATTTTCTCTTTTAAATAGTATGTATTATCATATACTAAGAATTAAGAGTTCAACCACATCGCAGACTAAACTCCTGTGCAGTTGGCTGGTGTCTGCAGCTCTCTCTGCATTGTCTCCTAGGGTCTTCATATGACAATGGTAGTGACCACAGGCAAACACACAATAATGCAAATAGGAAAATAAATGCAATTTTCTCTTTTAAATAGTATTTATTATCATATACTAACAATTAGTAGGTAAAACACATCGCAGACAAAACTCCAGTGCAGTTTGCTGGTGCCCCCGGAGCTCTTTCGGCATTGGTTCCTAGGGTCTTAATATAGTAATGGGAAAGACCTCAGGCAAATACACAATAATGCAAATAAGAAATTAAATGCAATTTTCTCTTTTAAATAGTATTTATTATCATATACTAACAATTAAGAGGTAAAACACATTACAGACTAAACTCCAGTGCAGGTGGCTGGTGAAAGCAGCTCTCCCGGTATTGTCTCCTAGCGTCTTCATATAGTAATGGGAGAGACCACAGGCAAATGCACAATAATGCAAATAAGAAAATAAATGCAATTTTCTCTTTTCAATAGTATTTATTATCATATACTAACAATTAAGAGGTCAATCACATCACAGATAAATCTCCAGTGCAGTTGGCTGGTGTCTGCAGCTCACTCTGCATTGTCACCTAGGGTCCTCATATAGTAATTGGAGTGACCGCAGGCAAATGCACAATAATGAAATAAAAAAATAAATGCAATTTTCTCTTCTAAATAGTATTTATTTTCATATACTACCAATTAAAAGTTCAACCACGTTGCAGACTAACCTCCAGTGCAGTTGGCTAGTGTTTACAGCTCTCTTTGCATTGTCTCCTTGGGTCTTTATTTAGTAATGGGAGTGACCACAGGCAAAAGCACAATCATGCCAATAAGAAAATAAATGCAATTTTCTATTTTAAATAGTATTTATTATCATATACTAACAATTTAAGGGGTCATCCACATCGCAGGCTAAACTTCAATGCAGTTGGCTGGTGTCCGCAGAGCTCTCTGCATTGACTCCTAGCGTGTTCATATAGTAATGCCAGTGACGGCAGGCAAACGCAAAATAATGCAAATAAGAAAATAAATGAAATTTTCTCTTTTAAATAGTATTTATTATCATATACTAACAATTAGTAGGTAAAACACATCGCAGACTAAACTCCAGTGCAGTTGGCTGGTGAAAGCAGCTCTCTCTGCATTGTATCTTTGGGTCTTCATATAGTAATGGAGGTGACCGCAGGCAAACACAGAATAATGCAAATAGGAAAGTAAAAGCAATTTTCTCTTTTAAATAGTATTTATTATCATATACTACTAATTAAGAGGTCAACCACATCGCAGACTAAACTCCAGTGCAATTGGGTGGTGTTCGCAGCTCTCTCGGCATTGGCTCCCAGGGTCTTCATATAATAATGGGAGTGACCGCAGGCAAATGCACAATAATGCAAATAGGAATATAAATGCAATTTTCATTTTTAAGTAGTATTTATTATCATATACTAACAATTAAAAGGTAAAACACGTCGCAGACTAAACTCCAGCGCAGTTGGCTTGTGTCCGCAGCTCACTCTGCATTTTCTCCTAGGGTCTTCATATGCTAATGGGAGTGACGGCGCGCAAACACACATCAATGCAAATTAGAAAATAAATGCAATTTTCTCTTTTAGTAGTATTTTTTAACATATACTAACAATTCAGAGGTCAACCACATCGCACACTAAACTCCAGTGCAGTTAGCTTGTGTAGGCAGCTCTAACTGTATTGTCTCATAGGGTTTTCATTTAGTAATGGGAGTGACCGCAGGCAAACGCACAATAATGCAAATAAGAAAATAAATGCAATGTTCTGTTTTTAATAGTATTCATTATCATATACTTCCAATTAAGAGGTCAACCACGTCGCAGAGTAAATTCCAGCGCAGTTGGCTGGTATCAGCAGCTCAGTCTGCTTGGTCTCCTAGGGTCTTTATATAGTTATGGGAGTGACTGCAGGCAAACGCACAATAAAGCAAATAAGTAAATAAATGTCATTTTCTCTTTTAAATAATATTTATTATCATATACTAACATTTAAGAGGTCAACCACATCGCAGACTAAACTCCTGTGCAGTTGGCTGGTGTCTGCAGCTCTCACTGTATTGTTTCCTAGGGTTTCATATAGTAATGGGAGTGATCGCAGGCAAACGCACAATAATGCAAATAAGAAAATAAATGCAATTTTCTCTTTTAAATTGTTTTTATTATCATATACCAACAATCAAGAGGTCAACCATCTCACAGATTAATCTCCAGTGCAATTGGCTGGTGTCCGCAGCTCACTCTGCATTGTCACCTAGGGTCCTCATATAGTAATGGGAGTGACCGCAGGCAAACGCACAATAATTCAAATAAGAAAATAAATGAAATTTTCTCTTTTAAATAGTATTTATTATCATATACTACCAATTAAAAGGTCAACCACGTTACAGACTAAACTCCAGTGCAGTTGGCTAGTGTCCGCAGCTCTCTTTGCATTGTCTCCTAGGTTCTTTATTTAGTAATGGGAGTGACCGCAGGCAAACGCACAATAATGCAATTAAGAAATTAAATTCAATTTTCTCTTTTAAATAGTATTTATTATCATATACTAACAATTAAGAGGTCAACCACATCACAGACTAAACTCCAGTGCAGATGGGTGGTGTCCGCAGCGCTCTCTGCACAGTGGCGTAGCTATGTCACCGAGGGCCCCAGGGCAAATATGACATTGTGGCCCTCTTTACATTAATACTGTATAGATGCAAAACTACCTCATTATCAGCTTCTTATCGCCCATTGGAAGTCATAATAAGGTACACCTAAATACTACTAAGTAAATTATTATGTGTCTAGCAGCAGATAATATTTAATCGTACTCTGTAATATAATTGTGAAAGTTTGCTTGTTTGTTGTGCTTTCATGCAAAAATTACTAGCTGATTTGGATGCAATTTTGCAGAGGGCTATAAACAGAGCTAGACCTTGGTGAGGACATACAGGTGAAAATGCCCCATGGGGTATTTTTCGTCAGCGGTATCAGCGGGCGGACTGTTGTCAATGCCGACAACTCTCAACTACTGCGCTGTTAGCTCATTTCGTTGATAGCCCAGTCAAAGAAAGAAAATAGGGAAAATATTCGTGTAGGATGGTTTCATCAAAAGTAAGTTGCCGGATTTAGTTTGATGAAACCCTTTGGATAGCCCAGTCAAAGAAGGAAGATAGGGGAAATATTTGTGTAGGATGGTTTTATCAGAAGTAATTTGCCAGATTTTGTTTGATTAAACACTTTGGATATAGCGGTGCTTCTACCAGGCTTCTTGATGTTAGTGTCTGGCTAGGGAAAAGTAATAAGTAAAATAACTAAGTCGATATCTTCGCTTATTATCGTGACAGTGGGGTAGAGGGCAGCCTCTTGATGCACAATTCACTATTGGGACAAAGTAATTATTACATCAAACATCTGATCCGCGAATGTAATTAAATCTTTAAATGGCAGAATAAACAAATAGTGTGCGGGTAGAGACGTAACTTAAAAGATTGTGTCAAGTGCTGAATTCTCACCATTACTTTAAAACACAGTGAAGTTGTATGTTTTTCACATAGAAAAACTGAGCAAAATGCTGTGGAGGGTATAGTGTTAATATGAACGTAAATTGAAGAGCGAATAGTTCTTATGGTATGGGAAGGCGCCATTCCCAGAAAAAAAGACACAGAATGCCGAATCCATTTCCCGCCTACCATTGCCAAGTAGTGTGTAGAAAAGTGTGTAGATTCTGTTCGGTATTACTTTCAGTTTAATGCATTCGTGGAAAACAAACATGCCTGTTTCCTGGCGCAAAGTATTTTGTGGAAAATGCGCACTCTCCAAGTGTGTCTGCTCAGTACGTCATCAGTGTTTTATGAGGTGCACTGTGGAAGGGTCGGTATAACTTTGTGAAACACCTTGTAATTTCCTATTGCGACATAACGGGGTAGACAGAGTGGGGGCTCGCTTTCTCATTATTCGTTTTGCAGGCGCACAAAGAATGGCACTGCCTGACCATTCCAGCGGTCTGCCCTTTCCCGCACCATCTGCCCTCCAACCCTCCCCCCTTCCACCCCTTCCTGCTCACACCTGTCACATCCCCACAACAAATCATATGCACAATACTGTTCTACTGTACTTAAATATGCTGTATACGTTTAATATTTTGTCTTAGTCCATTCGGTTTAACAATAAGGATATTAACATTTTGGCTGCCAAAGGTATACTTTGGTTACCGACCCCTGGAGATCATTTACTTTACTGCAGTCGGGTTGGTCACTGTGTCTTCAGTGGTGGAGTGGTCAACGCATCTGCTTAGTAAGTAGAAGATCCCAGGTTCGAATCCCGGACGGGCACAAATTTCCATTCCCCACACTTTGGTATTCCATCTAAACCTAGTACTGCGAAGTCATAACTGATAGCAAATTGTGATTTATTCAACAAAAATATTATATACAGTATAACGTCTATTATCCAAAGTAATTTAGGGATATTCGGAAAACTGGTTTATTCGGATATTCGAATTGTACACTTCTATTTGCCAATAAAAAGTACTGTACAGTAAATGTATTTATAATGTATTTGGAGGAACGCTATCCTTAATACTGTGTCGAGCCGGCATGACGAAACACTTGGAAGACGCAGCTGTTGCTGTGAGCAGCTTTGATGTTGCCACTAATTCTGCCGACTGAAGTGTGCCGATTGTTGGACGCATTGACTGGCAGCTTCACCTGTCATAAGAGTGTCTAGTGAAGGCCCAATTAGAAGCATTGTTTCACCAGCCGGTGGCCCATTGCGGCTACTGTGGGAAACTTGGTTACAGGGATGGAAGATAGTATGGGAGAGTAAAAAAATTTAAATAAATAAAAATAAAATAAAATAAAAAATTCGTCACTCACAAGGCCCGAGAGGCCCCTGGAGCTCAGGCACCCCGGGGCACTGCCCAGTCTAGCCCTATGATAGCTACACAACTGTCTCTGCAATGTCTCCTAGGGTCTTCATAGAGTAATGCTAGTGACCGCAGGCAAATACACAATAATGCAAAGAAAAAAATAAATGCAATTTTCTCTTTTAAATATTATTTATTATCATATACCAACAAGTAAGAGGTCAACCACATCGCAGTTTAAACTCCAGGGCAGTTGGCTCGTATCCGCAGCTCTCTCTGCATTGTCTCCTAGGTTCTTCATATAGTAATGGGAGTGACCGCAGGCAAATGCAGACTAATGCAAATAAGAAAGTAAAAGCAATTTTCTCTTTTAAATAGTATTTATTATCATATACTACCAATTAAGAGGTCAACCACATCGCAGACTAAACTCCAGTGCAGTTGGCTGGTGTTCGCAGCACTCTCGGCAGTGGTTCCCAGGGTCTTCATATTGTAATGGGAGTGACCGCAGGCAAATGCACAATAATGAAAATAAGAATATAATTGCAATTTTCTCTTTTCAATAGCATTTATTATCATATACTACCAATTAAAAGGTCAACCACATTGCAGACTAAACTCCAGTGCAGTTGGCTAGTGTCTGCAGCTGTCTTTTGCATTGTCTCCTAGGTTCTTTATTTAATAATGGGAGTGACCGCATGCAAATGCACAATAATGCAAATAAAAATTTAAATTCAATTTTCTTTTTGAAATAGTATTAATTATCATATACTAACAATTAAGAGGTCAACCACAACGCAGACTAAACTCCAGTGCAGTTGGCTGGTGTTCGCAGCTCTCTCGGCATTGGTTCCCAGGGTCTTCATATAGTAATGGGAGTGACCGCAGGCAAATGCCCAATATAGAAAATAAGAATATAAATGCAATTTTCTCTTTTCAATAGCATTTATTATCATATACTACCAATTAAAAGGTCAACCACATTGCAGACTAAACTCCAGTGCAGTTGGCTAGTGTCCGCAGCTGTCTTTTGCATTGTCTCCTAGGTTCTTTATTTAATAATGGGAGTGACCGCATGCAAACGCACAATAATGCAAATAAAAAATTAAATTCAATTTTTTTTTGAAATAGTTTTTATTATAATATACCAACAATTAAGAGATCAACCATCTCGTAAACTAAACACCAGTGCAGCTGGCTGGTGAAAGCAGCTCCACCTGTTTGTCTCCTAGGGTCATCATGTAGTAAAGGGAGTGACAAAAGGGAAACACACAAAATTGCAAATAAGAAAATAAATGCAATTTTCTCGTTCAAATAGTATTTATTATCATATATTAACAATTAAGAGGTCAACGACATCGCAGACTAAACTCTAGTGCAGTCAGCTGGTGTCCGCAGCTCTCTCTGCATTGTCTCCTAGGGTCTTCATATAGTAATGGGAGTGACCGCAGGCTAACGCATAATAATGCAAATAAGAAAATAAATGCAATTTTCTCTTTTAAATAGTAATTATTGTCATATACTAAAAATTAACAGATGAACCACATCACAGACTAAACTCCAGTGCAGTTAGCTGGTGTCCGCAGCTCTCTCTGCATTTTCTCCTAAGGTTTTAGTATAGTAATGGGAGTGACTGCAGGCAAATGCACAATACTGCAAATAAAAATAAAATGATCATTTCTCTTTTAAATAGTGTTTATTATCATATACTAACAATTCAGAGGTCAACGACATCGCCGAGCAAACTCCATTGCAGTTAGCTGGTGTCCGTAACTCTCTCTGCATTTTCTCGTAGGGTCTTGATATAGCAAAGGGAGTGACCGCAGGCAAACGCACAATAATGCAAATAAGAAAATAAATGCAATTTTCGGTTTAATAGTACTGATTATCAGATACTAACAATTAAGAGGTCAACCACGTCACAGACTAAACTCCAGCGCAATGGGCTACTGTCCGCTGCTATCTCTGCATTGTCTCCTAGGGTCTTCATATGCCAATGAGAGTGACGGCAGGCAAACACACAGCAAAGCAAATTAGAAAATAAATGCCATTTTCTCTTTTAAATAGTACTTATTAACATATACTAACATTTATGAGATCATACACATCGCAGAATAAACTCCAGTGCAGTTGGCTGGTGTCCGTAGCGCTCTCTGCAATGTCTACTAGGGTCTTCATATAGTAATGCTATTGACCGCGGGCAAATGCACAATAATGCAAAGAAGAAAATAAATGCAATTTTCTCTTTTAAATATTGTTTACTATCATATACTATCAAGTAAGAGGTTAACCTCATCCCATATTAAACTCCAGTGCAGTTGGCTTGTGACCGCAGCTCTCTCTGTATTGTCTCCTAGGGTCTTCATATAGTAATGGGAGTGACCGCAGGCAAACGCACAATAATAGAAATAATTAAATTAATGCAATTTTCTCTTTTAAATAGAATTAATTTTCATATAGTAAAAATTAAGAGGTCACCACGTCGCAGATTAAACTCCAGCGCAGTTGGCTGGTGTCAGCAGCTCACTCTGCATTACCTCCTAGGGTCTTCATATGTTAATGGGAGTGACAGCACGCAAACACACAACAATGAAAATTAGAAAATAAATGCAATTTTTTCTTTTAAATAGTATTTATTATCATATACTAACAATTCAGATGTCAACCACATCGCCGACTAAACTCCAGTGCAGTTAGCTGGTGTCCGCAGCTCTAACTGTATTGCCTCCTGGGGATATCATTTAGTAATGGGAGTGACCGCAGGCAAATGCACAATAATGCAAATAAATAAATAAATGCAATTTTCTCTTGTAAATAGTATTTATTATCATATACAAACAATTAAGAGGTCAACCACGTCGCAAACTAAACTCCAGCACAGTTGGCTTGTATCAGCAGCTCACTCTGCTTGGTCTCCTAGCGTCTCTATATTGTTATGGGAGTGACTGCAGGCAAACACACAATAATGCAAATAAGAAAATAACTGCAATTTTCTCTTCTAAAAGGTATTTATTATCATATACCTACAATTAAGAGGTCAACCATTTCGCAGATTAAACTCCACTGCAGTTTACTGGTGTCCGCAGTTCTCTCTGCATTGTCTCCTAAGGTTTCATATAGTAATGGGAGTGATCGCAGGCAAACGCATAATAATGCAATTAAGAAAATAAATGCAATTTTCTCTTTTAAATAGATTTTATTATCATATGCTAACACTTAAGAGGTCAACCACATCGCAGAAAAATTTCCAGTGCAGTTGGCTGGTGTCCGCAGCTCTTTCTGCATTGTTTCCTAGGTTTTTTCATATAGTATTTGAAGTGCACGCAGGCAAACGCACAATAATGCAAATAAGAAAATAATTGCAATTTTCTCTTCTAAAAAGTATTTATTATTATATACTAACAATTAAGAGGTCAACCACATCGCATATTAATCACCAGTGCAGTTGGCTGGTGTCCGCATCTCTCTCTGCATTGTCTCCTAGGGTCATCATATAGTAATGGGAGTGACCGCAGGCAAACGCACAATAATGCAAATAAGAAAATAAATGCAATTTTCTCTTTTAAAAAGCATTTATTTTCATATACTAATAATTAAGAGGTCAACGACATCACCGAGTAAACTCCAGTGCAGTTAGCTGGTGTCCTTAGCTCTCTCTGCATTTTCTCCTAGGGTTTTCATATAGTAATGGGAGTGACCGCACGCAAACGCACAATAATGCAAATAATAAAATAAATGCAATTTTCTCTTTTAAATAGAATTTATTTTCATATAGTAACAATTAAGAGGTCAACCACGTCGCAGATTAAACTCCAGCACAGTTGGCTGGTGTCAGCAGCTCACTCTGCATTACCTCGTAGGGTCTTCATATGTTATTGGGAGTGACAGCACGCAAACACACATCAATGCAAATTAGAAAATAAATGCAATTTTCTCTTTTGAATGGTATTTATTATCATATACTAACAATTAATAGGTAAAACACATCACAGACTAAACTCCAGTGCAGTTGGCTGGTGAAAGCAGCTCTCTCTGCATTGTCTCTTAATATCTTCATATGGTAATGGGAGTGACCGCAGGCAAATGCACAATAATGCAAATAAAAATATAAATGCAATTTTTTCTTTTCAATAGTATTTATTATCATATAGTAACAATTACGAGGTCAACCACGTCGCAGACTAAACTCCAGCGCAGTTTTCTGGTGTCCGCAACTCACTCTACTTGGTCTCCTAGTGTCTTTATATAGTTATCGGAGTGACTGCAGGCAAACGCACAATAATGCAAGTAAGAAAATAAATGCAATTTTCTTTTTTAAATAGTACTTATTATCATATACTACCAATTAAAAGGTCAACCACGTTGCAGACTAAACTCCGGTGCAATTGGCTAGTGTCCGCAGCTCTCTCTGTATTGCTCCTAGGGGTTTCATATAGTAATGGGAGTGACCGCAGGCAAACGCACAATAATACAAATAAGAAAATAAGTGCAACTTTCTCTTTAAAATAGTTTTTATTATCATATACCAACAATTAAGAGGTCAACCATCTCGCAGATTAATCTGCATTGCAACAGGCTGGTGTCCGCAGCTCACTCCTTACTGTCACCTAGTGTCCTCATACAGTAATGGGAGTGACCGCAGGCAAACACACAATAATGCAAATAAGAAAATAAATGCAATTTTCTCTTCAGAATAGTTTTTATTATCATATAAAAACAATTAAGAGGTCAACCATCTCGCAGACTAAACTCCAGTGCAGCTGGCTGGTGAAAGCTGCTCTCCCTGTATAGTCTCCGAGGGTCTTGATATAGTAAAGAGAGTGGCCAAAGGCAAACACACAAAATTGCAAATAAGAAAATAAATGCAATTTTCTTTTTTAAATAGTACTTATTATCATATACTACCAATTAAAAGGTCAACCACGTTGCAGACTAAACTCCGGTGCAATTGGCTAGTGTCCGCAGCTATCTCTGTATTGCTCCTACGGTTTTCATATAGAAATGGGAGTGACCGCAGGCAAATGCACAATAATACAAATAAAAAAATTGCAATTTTCCCTTTAAAATACTTTTTATTATCATATATTAACAATTAAGAGGTCAACGACATCGCAGACTAAACGCCAGTGCAGTTAGCTGGTGTCCGCAGCTCTCTCTGCATTGTCTCCTAGGGTCTTCATATAGTAATGGGAGTGACCGCAGGCAAACGCACAATAATGCTAATATGAAAAATAAATGCAATTTTCTCTTTTAAATAGTAATTATTGTCATATACTAACAATTAACTGATCAACCACATCACAGACTAAACTCCAGTGCAGTTAGCTGGTGTCCGCAGCTCTCTCTGCATTTTGTCCTAAGGTTTTAGTATAGTAATGGAACTGACTGCAGGCAAATGCACAATACTGCAAGTAAAAATAAAATGATCATTTCTCTTTTAAATAGTATTTATTATCATATACTAACAATTACGAGGTCTACTAACATGGGGCTTGAGAAGGCGCTGATGACGGAGGGCATGGATCACATTGCAGTGGTGCCAGTTGAAACTATCCAAAGGTCGGATTTTACTAGGCACGGTCTGCACCTCAATAGGTATGGGAAGGGGAGGTTGGCAAAGCTCATAGGTGACAGTGTAGTAGGGGGTGGGGGTTTCACTCATGGAAAAATTCCTGTAGTAGTTGGTGTTAGGGCTGCACCTTTTTTAGACTGAAGACAGCTGATAGATATTCCTGCTTAAAGGAAGTCCCTCTAAGAAATGATGAACCACCTTTGACAAAGTCTAAGAATATAAGTAATAAGGGAATTACTGTTTTTCATCAAAATATACAGGGTATCAGAGATAAAGTTAATGAAATGCTTATTGATACTGATTCTGACATTATTGGAATTTCAGAGCACTTTTTAAGTGGTGTGACAATTGAGAGACTTCCTTTGCCAGGATACAGGTTAGCTGCCTTCTACTCTAGGAGTTCTTTGCAGTGTGGGGGAGTGGCCATGTATGTAAAAAACGATCTTTCATCGGAGTCAATCGATTTTTCTAAACACATCACAGAACAGATATTTGAATGTTGTGCAGGAGTTGTTAATGTTAATGGAACTAAACTAGTAATAGTTGTTATTTATAGATCCCCTGACTCAGATTTTAAAATGTTTCTGCCCAAGCTGGAATTGGTTCTGGGTTCACTGTATAGGAAGTATAAAAATCTAATTGTGTGTGGAGATTTCAACATTAATTGTGTAGGTGATAGCTCAAGGAAAAGTCAGCTGTTAGATCTATTTAATTCCTATAACATGATGCAAACAGTATTTTTTCCAACGAGAGTGCAAGGAAATAGCAGTTCTACCATTGACAATATTTTTGTTCATTCTTCATTATTAGAGGGGCACTCTGTCAGCAGAATAGTAAATGGCCTATCAGACCACGATGCCCAACTTTTAATTCTAAAAAGTATTTGTTCTCAAACAAATGTTAAACATAAATATCAACTACTCAGAAAAGTTAATCCAGTTGCAATTGAGACATTTTTAAGCCTAATTAAGGAACAAGAATGGCAGGATGTTTATAGTGCTGATAATGCAGATGATAAATATAATGCTTTTCTGAACACATTTATTATGCCGTTTGAAAGCTGCTTTCCGCTAGAACGATCAAAACAGGGTACTTTCAGTAACAGACAGCCAGGGTGGATGACAAAGGGGATAAGAGTATCATGTAGAACTAAGCGGGAGTTGTATCAAAATGTTAGAAGCAGTCAGAATGAAGATGCAGTAGCTCATTACAAACAGTACTGTAAGGTTCTGAAAAATGTCATTAAGAATGCAAAAAGTATGTGGTATGCAAAAAGAATAGCAAACTCTCGGGATAAAATTAAAACTATCTGGTCAGTCGTGAAGGAAGTGTCTGGTCAGGAGCAGCAGGTAGAAGATATAACGTCAGTGCGTAGTAGGAATGTTTCTGTTACTGACAAGTTAGATATATGTGCAATATTCAATAATCACTTTCTGAATATAGTAGAGGAACTAAACAAAACTCTAGTTTCTACAGGTAATCATATAACGTTTTTAGAAAATGCGTTTCCGAGGCTGTTGCCTGAAATGATCCTTCATGATGCTTCCATAGGTGAGATTGAGTCAATAATTAAATCACTAAAGACTAAGGACTCTTGTGTATATGATGGGGTATCTAGTAGAATTCTAAAGTACTGTTCTCCATATGTTAGCCCAGTACTAAGCCATATTTGTAATTTTTCCTTTCAGAATGGTCAGTTTTCTAACAGATTAAAGTACTCAGTAGTGAAACTGCTTTATAAAAAAGGAGAAAGGGATAATGTAGACAACTATAGACCTATTTCTATGCCATCGGTTTTTTCCAAAGTTATTGAAAAGGCTGTATATTCAAGATTAATTGATCATTTCAGTTCACATAATTTCCTGTCAAACGTACAGTTTGGTTTTAGAAGTGGTTTAACGACCGAAAACGCTATATTTTCGTTTCTCTGTGAGGCACTTGATGGGTTAAATAAGAGGCTACGGACATTAGGCGTCTTCTTTGATTTAACAAAAGCGTTTGATTGTGTTGATCACAAAATATTGTTGCAGAAGTTGGAACATTATGGAATACGGGGAGTAGCCCACAACTGGTTCACCTCTTACTTTAATAATAGACAACAGAAGGTAATTCTCCGCAGTGTAGAAAATGGCTATGACGTGCAATCCCAATGGGGCACAATTAAGTATGGGGTGCCCCAGGGGTCTGTTTTGGGACCATTGCTGTTTCTTATTTATATAAATGATATGCCTTCGAGTATAACAGGTGATTGTAAAATATTTTTGTTTGCTGATGATACCAGCTTGGTAGTGAAGGATGTTGCTCGTAATATTGACACAGTATCAAATAATGCAGTTCAGGAGATAAGTTCATGGCTAATAGAAAACAAGTTGATGTTAAATCACAGTAAAACTCAGTTTTTACAATTTCTAACACATAATTTGACGAAATCTGACATTATGATTACACATAATGGGCATGTGATAAGTGAGACTGAACAGTTCAAATTTCTAGGTGTTCATATAGACAGTAAGCTGTAATGGAAAGCCCATGTTCAGGATCTTGTTCCAAAACTAAATTCTGCTATATTTACCATTAGAACAATATCTGAGATAAGTGATTTTTCAACACGAAAAGTAGTCTACTTCGCTTACTTTCACTCACTTATGACGTACGGCATTGTTTTTTGGGGTAACTCGCCTGATGCAAAAAGGATATTTCTGGCTCAAAAACGGGCGGTTCGAGCAATATCTGGTGTAAGTTCGCGAACGTCATGTCGACCCCTTTTCAGTAGTCTGGGAATTTTGACTCTGGCGTCACAATACGTTTCTTCTTTAATGTCGTTTGTTGTTAATAATATCAGCTTATTCCCACGAGTTAGTAGCTTTCACTCGGTGAATACTAGACAGATGTCTAATCTACATTTGCACCACACCACCTTAACACTTGTGCAGAAAGGGGTGCAGTATTCTGCGGCATCCATTTTCAATAAGCTGCCACAAGAACTTAAGAATCTTAGCACTAATCCACATGCTTTCAAATCTAAATTGAAGAGTTACCTCGTGGCTCACTCCTTTTATTCTGTCGAGGAACTCCTAGAAAAGTTAAAGAATTAAGCTAATTTATTTTTTCTTTATTGATTCTTTTCACTTTGTCTTAAGATTGTCGTGTGCAAAGGACAACTTAAAATTTTTCTATTACCATTATTGTGTAACAATTAATGTATTGACTTGTTCCATGACCATGAAGTCTTACTCCTGAAGTGAGTCCTATGGAACAGAAAAAACAAATAAATAAATAATAAAATAAATAAATATATCGCAGATAAACTCAAGTGCAGTTGGCTTGTGTCCACAGGTCACTCCGCATTGTCTCCTAGGGTCTTCATATAGTAATGGACGTGATCGCAGGCAAACGAACAATAATGCAAATAAGAAAATAAATGCAATTTTCTTTTTTAAATATTATTTATTTCATATACTAACAATTAAGAGGTCAAACACGTTGCAGACCAAACTCCAGTGCAGTTGGCTGGTGTCAGCAGCTCTCTCTGTATTGCTCCAAGGGGTTTCATATAGTAATGGGAGGAACCTCAGGCAAACGCACAATAATGCAAACAAGAAAATAAATGCAATTTTCTCTTGTAAATAGTATTTATTTTCATATAGTAACAATTAAGAGGTCAACCACATCGCAGACTAAACGCCAGCGCAGTTGGCTGGTGTCTGCAGCTAACTCTGCATTATCTCCTAGGGTCTACATATGCTAATGGGAGTGACGGCACGCAAACACACATCAATGCAAATTAGAAAATAAATGCAATTTTCTCTTTTAAATAGTATTTATTATCATATACTAACAATTAAGAGGTCAACCACATCGCAGACTAAACTCCAGTGCAGTTTGCTGGTGTTCGCAGCTCTCACTGCATTGTTTCCTAAGTTTCTCATATAGTAATTGAAGTTTCTTATTTTAAACGTAAAAGACACAGAAATATGCCCATTATTTCTCTTGTCTGTGTCGTCAAAACATTTTTCCTAAATGGGCCTGTATCAGTGAGTATATCATAATATGACATTTTAATAATTATAATCACCTTTACTGCATAAGCAGCAGTAAAGGTGATTATAGTTATTAAAATGTCATATTATAGTAATTGAATTGCCCGCAGGCAAACGCACAATAATGCAAATAAGAAAATAAATGCAATTTTCTCTTCTAAAAAGTATTTATTATCATATACTAACAATTAAGAGGTCAACCAACTCGCAGATTAAACTGCACTGCAGTTTACTGGTGTCCGCAGCTCTCTTCTTCATTGTCTCCTAGGGTTTCATTTAGTAATGGGAGTGATCGCAGGCAAACGCACAATAATGCAATTAAGAAAATAAATACAATTTTCTCTTTCAATAGTTTTTGTTATCATATACTAACAATTAAGAGGTCAACCACATTGCAGATTAATCTCAAGTGCAGTTGGCTGGCATCCGCAGCTCTCTCTGCATTGTCTCCTAGGGTCTTCGTATAGTAATGGGAGTGACCGTAGGCAAACGCATAATAATGCAAATAAGAAAATAGATGCAATTTTCTCTTTTAAATAGTTTTTATTTTCATATACTAACAATTTAGAGGTCAACGACATGGCCGAGTATACTCCAGTGCAATTAGCTGGTGTCCGTAGCTCTCTCTGCATTTTCTTCTACGGTTTTCATACAGTAATGGGAGTGACCGCAGGCAAACGCTCAATAATGCAAATAAGAAAATAGATGAAATTTTCTCTTTTAAATAGTATTTACTTTCATATACTAACAATTAAGAGGTCAACCACTTCGCAGATTAAACTCCACTGCAGTTTACTGGTGACCGCAGCTCTCTCTGCATTGTCTCCTAGGGTTTCAAATAGTAATGGAGGTGCAACTTGACATTGCTTTCTCTAAGGCATAACGTCTGTCGCACTTGAAAATGGCCTAACGTAGAGGCCGAAAACGGTAGTGTGCGCTTAAATAATGCACAACTAATTGCAACTGGAGCTGGACTTTCATTAAATTTGAACCACAGTTGCGGCAACAGCAACCATCCAACGATGGAGAAACTTATAATATCTCTGCATTGTCTCCTAGGGTCTTCATTTGCTAATGGGAGTGACGGCAGGCAAACACACATCAATGCAAGTTAGAAAATAAATGCAATTTTTTCTCTTTTAAATAGTTTTTATTAACGTATACTAACATTTGAGAGATCAATCGCATCACAGATTAAATTCCAGTGCAGTTTACTGTCGTCCGCAGCTCTCTCTCTGCATTTTCTCCTAGGGTCTTCATATAGTAATGGGAGTGAACGCAGGCAAACACACAATTATGCAAATAATAAAATAAACGCAATTTTCTATTTTAAATAGTATTTATTATAATATACTAACAATTAAGAGGTAAACCACATCGCAGACTAAACTCCAGTGCAGTTGGCTGGTGGTTGCAGCTCTCTCGGCATTGCCTCCTAGGGTCTTCATATAGTAATGGGACTGACCGCAGGCAAATGCACAATAACGCAAATAAGAATATCAATGCAATTCTCTCTTTTAAAAAGTATTTATTATCAGATACTAACAATTAAGAGGTAAAACACGTCGCAGGCTAAACACCAGTGCACCTGGTTGGTAAAAGCAGCTCTCCCTGTATTGTCTCCTAGGGTCTTCATATAATAATGGGAGTGACCGCAGGCAAACGCACAATAATGCAAATAAAAAATAAATGCAATTTTCTCTTTTCAATAGTATTTATTTTCATATAGTAACAATTAAGAGGTCAACCACGTCGCAGACTAAACTCCAGCGCAGTTGGCTGGTGCCCGCAGCTCACTCCGCATTATCTCCTCGGGTCTTCATATGCTAATGGGTGTGACGGCACGCAAACACACATCAATGCAAATTAGAAAATAATTGATACTTTCTCTGTAAATAGTATTTATTATCATATACTAACAATTCAGACGTCAACCACATCGCAGACTAAACTCCAGTGCAGCTGGCTGGTGAAAGCAGCTCTCCCTGTATTGTCTCCTTTTATTTTATTTATTTATTTGCTTTTTCTGTTCCATAGGACCCACTTCAGGACTAAGACTCCATGGTCATGGAACAAGTCAATACATTAATTGTTACACAATAATGGTAATAGAAAAATTTTAAGTAGTCCTTTGCACACGACAATCTTAAGACAAAGTGAAAAGAATCAATAAAGAAAAAATAAATTAGCTTAATTCTTTAACTTTTCTAGGAGTTCCACGACAGAATAAAAGGAGTGAGCCACAAGGTAACTCTTCAATTTAGATTTGAAAGCATGTGGATTAGTGCTAAGATTCTTAAGTTCTTGTGGCAGCTTATTGAAAATGGATGCCGCAGAATACTGCACCCCTTTCTGCACAAGTGTTAAGGTGGTGTGGTGCAAATGTAGATTAGACATCTGTCTAGTATTCACCGAGTGAAAGCTACTAACTCGTGGGAATAAGCTGATATTATTAACAACAAACGACATTAAAGAAAAAACGTATTGTGACGCCAGAGTCAAAATTCCCAGACTACTGAAAAGGGGTCGACATGACGTTCGCGAACTTACACCAGATATTGCTCGAACCACCCGTTTTTGAGCCAGAAATATCCTTTTTGCATCAGGCGAGTTACCCCAAAAAACAATGCCGTACGTCATAAGTGAGTGAAAGTTAGCAAAACAGACTACTTTTCGTGTTGAAAAATCACTTATCTCAGATATTGTTCTAATGGTAAATATAGCAGAATTTAGTTTTGGAACAAGATCCTGAACATGGGCTTTCCATTACAGCTTACTGTCTATATGAACACCTAGAAATTTGAACTGTTCAGTCTCACTTATCACATGCCCATTATGTGTAATCATAATGTCAGATTTCGTCAAATTATGTGTTAGAAATTGTAAAAACTGAGTTTTACTGTGATTTAACATCAACTTGTTTTCTATTAGCCATGAACTTATCTCCTGAACTGCATTATTTGATACTGTGTCAATATTACGAGCAACATCCTTCACTACCAAGCTGGTATCATCAGCAAACAAAAATATTTTACAATCACCTGTTATACTCGAAGGCATATCATTTATATAAATAAGAAACAGCAATGGTCCCAAAACAGACCCCTGGGGCACCCCATACTTAATTGTGCCCCATTGGGATTGCACGTCATAGCCATTTTCTACACTGCGGAGAATTACCTTCTGTTGTCTATTATTAAAGTAAGAGGTGAACCAGTTGTGGGCTACTCCCCGTATTCCATAATGTTCCAACTTCTGCAACAATATTTTGTGATCAACACAATCAAACGCTTTTGTTAAATCAAAGAAGACGCCTAATGTCCGTAGCCTCTAATTTAACCCATCAAGTGCCTCACAGAGAAACGAAAATATAGCGTTTTCGGTCGTTAAACCACTTCTAAAACCAAACTGTACGTTTGACAGGAAATTATGTGAACTGAAATGATCAATTAATCTTGAATATACAGCCTTTTCAATAACTTTGGAAAAAACCGATGGCATAGAAATAGGTCTATAGTTGTCTACATTATCCCTTTCTCCTTTTTTATAAAGCGGTTTCACTACTGAGTACTTTAATCTGTTAGGAAACTGACCATTCTGAAAGGAAAAATTACAAATATGGCTTAGTACTGGGCTAACATATGGAGAACAGTACTTTAGAATTCTGCTAGATACCCCATCATATCCACAAGAGTCCTTAGTCTTTAGTGATTTAATTATTGACTCAATCTCACCTATGGAAGCATCATGAAGGATCATTTCAGGCAACAGCCTACTGCATCTTCATTCTGACTGCTTCTAACATTTTGATACAACTCCCGCTTAGTTCTACATGATACTCTTATCCCCTTTGTCATCCACCCTGGCTGTCTGTTACTGAAAGTACCCTGTTTTGAGCGTTCTAGCGGAAAGCAACTTTCAAACAGCATAATAAATGTGTTCAGAAAAGCATTATATTTATCATCTGCATTATCAGCACTATAAACATCCTGCCATTCTTGTTCCTTAATTAGGCTTAAAAAGGTCTCAATTGCAACTGGATTAACTTTTCTGAGTAGTTGATATTTATGTTTAACATTTGTTTGAGAACAAATACTTTTTAGAATTAAAAGTTGGGCATCATGGTCTGATAGGCCATTTACTATTCTGCTGACAGAGTGCCCCTCTAATAATGAAGAATGAACAAAAATATTGTCAATGGTAGAACTGCTGTTTCCTTGCACTCTCGTTGGAAAAAATACTGTTTGCATCATGTTATAGGAATTAAATAGATCTAACAGCTGACTTTTCCTTGAGCTATCACCTACACAATTAATGTTGAAATCTCCACACACAATTAGATTTTTATACTTCCTATACAGTGAACCCAGAACCAATTCCAGCTTGGGCAGAAACATTTTAAAATCTGAGTCAGGGGATCTATAAATAACAACTATTACTAGTTTAGTTCCATTAACATTAACAACTCCTGCACAACATTCAAATATCTGTTCTGTGCAGTGTTTAGAAAAATCGATTGACTCCGATGAAAAATCGTTTTTTACATACATGGCCACTCCCCCACACTGCAAAGAACTCCTAGAGTAGAAGGCAGCTAACCTGTATCCTGGCAAAGGAAGTCTCTTAATTGTCACACCGCTTAAAAAGTGCTCTGAAATTCCAATAATGTCAGAATCAGTATCAATAAGCATTTCATTAACTTTATCTCTGATACCCTGTATATTTTGATGAAAAACAGTAATTCCCTTATTACTTATATTCTTAGACTTTGTCAAAGGTGGTTCATCATTTCTTAGAGGGACTT
Source organism: Locusta migratoria (assembly GCA_026315105.1). Classification (NCBI taxonomy): domain Eukaryota; kingdom Metazoa; phylum Arthropoda; class Insecta; order Orthoptera; family Acrididae; genus Locusta; species Locusta migratoria. Next base: position 9,138,352 of record CM048744.1, read on the forward strand.
CCTTTAAGCAGGAATATCTATCAGCTGTCTTCAGTCTAAAAAAGGTGCAGCCCTAACACCAACTACTACAGGAATTTTTCCATGAGTGAAACCCCCACCCCCAACTACACTGTCACCTATGAGCTTTGCCAACCTCCCCTTCCCATACCTATTGAGGTTCAGACCGTGCCTAGTAAAATCCGACCTTTGGATAGTTTCAACTGGCACCACTGCAATGTGATCCATGCCCTCCGTCATTAGCGCCTTCTCAAGCCCCATGTTAAGACGGCTGACAGCCGTATTAAGACAAGGCCTATCATGACGATGAAACAGCTGCACGAAATGCACATTCGTGCCACCAGTTTCAGTTGCTATCCTTTCCAGATCACCACCTATATCATATTCCCCGTCCCTATCAAGACTGTTCCCGGCCCCACCCACTATAACTACCTGATCCTCTTTTGAAAAATTCCTACATAAGTCCACTATGTTACAAGTGACCTGATCTAACCCTGCACTAGGCTTCACTATGCTGGTTACCTGGTACTCACTCCCAAGTACTTCCTGCAACTGTTGGCCAACACCTCTGCCATGAGAACTACCTAGCAGCAGAACCTTCTTCTTCCGAAGAGACCTCTCTACAGATTTCGGCTTACCAAAAGCTGAGGTCTGCTGCGTACTTCCTACACCTACAGCTACAGGAGGTTCATCTCCACTCAACTCTGACAGTTGGTCAAACCTATTTGCAACTTGCAATGTAAAGCTATCTGAATACCTTCTCCTAGCTGCCTTCTTGCCAACTGCCTACCTAGTTCCTCTTCAGCGTTTTTCAACTGCACCTGAAGGGCGCAGATCAAACGCTCCTGCTCCTCTATCAACTTATTCCTGCTGCAAATCCTACAGTTCCAGGAGAGAACCTCACCACAATGCTCACTGTCTTCCCCACTGCACTCCCCCCCATGAAAATACTTACTACAAATCCCACACTGCAGCCCACTACGCACGACCCTACGACAGAGCCCACACTTTTCACTCATGGTAAAATTTTACAATAATTTGTTAAGAAAAACTAGACGTCTACGTTATGAAGTTAAGTTTCTACAAAATTAGTAGGAAGTACCTCTTAACTACAGCAATCAACAAACCTCAGTCTCTACAAATCAAGTAACAACAACTAATAGTATCAGAAAAGAGCAAATAACACTACCACAGAAACTTTACACTGTTGCTTGTATAAACAAGTTCAAATTCAAGCGTCACTAATACAACAACTAAACACTGTGAGAGTACAAGAGTTATCAAATACCGTAACTTAAAGTTTCCCAACCTCAATTACGTTAAAAACAGCAAGTCACCTGTTGAAAAGTACTAAAGTTAATAAACAACTAGCGCGATAACACCTCCTGAAATCTAAAACTTTAATAATTTAACTACAATACACAAACACTTATTAGAACTTAGCTTTCGGAGACCGCTACGGCTGGAACCACTCGCCACCAGATGTAAAGAAAGCAGTAAGACGTCGATGCCGGCGCACACGCGAACACAAATAACACCACTTAAAGCAATTACGGCACAACAAACGCTAAAATAACTGACGAACCTTTACTAGAACACCTCTAGATTGAATATTGTCACGAAATAACAATTAAAATAATTATATTAATCCTAAAATTAAATAAAAAATCGAGAGCGATGTGCAAAGCAGTCCAGCACTCGTGACGTCACGCCTTGGGTCTTCATATAGTAATGGGAGTGACCGCAAGGAAAAACACAATAATGCAAATAAGAAAATAAATGCAATTTTCTCTTTTAAATAGTATTTATTATCATATACTAACAATTAAGAGGTCAACCATATCGCAGACTAAACTCCAGTGCAGTTGGTTGGTGGTCGCAGCTCTCTCGGCATTGGCTCCTAGGGTCTTCATATAGTAATGGGAGTGACCGCAGGCAAATTAACAATAACGCAAATAAGAAAATAAATACAATTATCTCTTTTAAATAATATTTATTATCATATACTAACAATTAAGAGGTAAAACACGTCGCAGTCTAAACACCAGTGCAGCTGGCTGGTGAAAGCAGCTCTCCCTGTATTGTCTCCTAGGGTCTTCATATAGTAATGGGAGTGACCGCAGGCATACGCACAATAATGCTAATAAGAAAATACATGCAATTTTCTCTTTTAAATAGTATTTATTTTCATATACTAACAATTAAGAGGTCAACCACATCAAAGACTAAACTCCAGTGCTGTTGGCTGGTGTCCGCAGCTCACTCTGCATTGTCTCCTAGGGTCTTGATATAGTAATGGCAGTGACCGCTGGCAAGCGCACAATATTGCAAATAAGGCAATAAATGCAATTTTCTCTTTTAAATAGTGTTTATTGTCATATACTAACAATTAGGAGGTCAACCACATCGCAGACTAAACTCCAGTGCTGTTGGTTGGTGTCCACAGCTCACTCTGCATTGTCTCCTAGGGTCTTGATATAGTAATGGCAGTGACTGCACGAAAACACACAATAATGCAAATAAGAAAAAAGATGCATTTTTCTCTTTTAAATAGTACTTATTTTCATATACTAACAATCGAGAGGTCAACGACATCGCCGAATAAACTCCAGTGCAGTTAGCTGGTGTCCGTAGCTCTCTCTGCATTTTCTCCTAGGGTTTTCATAATGTAATGGGAGTGTCGCAGACAAACGCACTATAATGCAAATAAGAAAATAAATGCAATTTTCTCTTTTAATACTAACAAGTAAGAGGTCAATGACCTCGCCGAGTAAACTACAGTCCACTTAGTTGGTGTCTGCAGCTCTCTCTGCATTTTCTCCTAGGTTTTTCATATAGTAATGGGAGTGAGCGCAGGCAAATACACAATAATGCAAATAAGAAAATAAATGCAATTTTCTTATTTAAATAGTATTTATTATCATATACTAACAATTCAGAGGTAAACGACTTCGCCGAGTAAACTCCAGTGCAGTTAGCTGGTGTCCGAAGCTCTCTCTGCATTTTCTCCTAGGGTTTTCATATAGTAATGGGAGTGACCGCAGGCAAACGCACAATAATGCAAATAAGAAAATAAATGCAATTTTCTCTTCTAAATAGTATTTATTATCATATACTAACAATTAAGAGGTCAACCACATCACAGACTAAACTCCAGTGCTGTTGGCTGGTGTCCGCAGCTCACTCTGCATTGTCTCCTAGGGTCTTGATATAGTAATGGCAGTGACCGCTGGCAAGCGCACAATATTGCAAATAAGGCAATAAATGCAATTTTCTCTTTTAAATAGTGTTTATTGTCATATACTAACAATTAAGAGGTCAACCACATCGCAGACTAAACTCCAGTGCTGTTGGTTGGTGTCCACAGCTCACTCTGCATTGTCTCCTAGGGTCTTGATATAGTAATGGCAGTGACTGCACGAAAACACACAATAATGCAAATAAGAAAAAAGATGCATTTTTCTCTTTTAAAGAGTACTTATTTTCATATACTAACAATCAAGAGGTTAACGAGATCGCCGAATAAACTCCAGTGCAGTTAGCTGGTGTCCGTAGCTCTCTCTGCATTTTCTCCTAGGGTTTTCATAATGTAATGGGAGTGACCGCAGGCAAACGCACAATAATGCAAATAAGAAAATAAATGCAATTTTCTCTTCTAAATAGTATTTATTATCATATACTACTAATGAAGAGGTCAACCACGTCACAGACCAAACTCCAGCTGGCTGGTGTCCGCAGCTGTCTCAGCATTGTCTCCTAGGGTCTTCATATGCTAATGGGAGTGACGGCAGGCAAACACACATCAATGCAAATTAGAAAATAAATGCAATTTTCTCTTTTAAATAGTAATTATTAACGTATACTAACATTTAAGAGGTTAATCACATCGCAGATTAGACTCCAGTGCAGTTTACTGGTGTCCGCAGCTCTATCTGCATTTTCTCCTAGGGTCTTCCTATAGTAATGGGAGTGACCGCAGGTAAACGCACTATAATGCAAATAAGAAAAGAAATGCAATTTTCTCTTTTAAATAGTATTTATTTTCATATAGTAACAATTAAGAGGTCAACCACTTCGCAGACTAAACTCCAGCGCAGTTGGCTGGTGTCCGCAGCTCACTCTGCATTATCTCCTAGGGTCTTCAAATGCTAATGGGAGTGACGGTACGCAAACAAACATCAATGCAAATTAGAAAATAAATGCAATTTTCTCTTTTAAATTCTATTTATTGTCATACACTAACAATTCAGAGGTCAACCACATCGCAGACTAAACTCCAGTGCAGTTGGCTGCTGTCCGCAGCTCTCTCTGCATTGTTTCCTAAGTTTTTCATATAGTAATTGAATTGCCTGCAGGCAAACGCACAATAATGCAAATAAGAAAATAAATGCATTTTTCTCTTCTAAAAAGTAATTATTATCATATACTAACAATTAAGAGGTCAACCACTTCGCAGATTATACTCCACTGCAGTTTACTGGTGTCCGCAGCTCTCTCTGCATTGTCTCCTAGGGTTTCATACAGTAATGGGAGTGACCGCAGGCAAACGCACAATAATGCCAATAAGAAAATAAATGCAATTTTCTCTTTTAAATGCTATTTATTACCATATACTAATAATTAAGAGGTCATCCACATCGCAGACTACACTCCAGTGCAGTTGGCTGGTGTCTGCAGCACTCTCTGCATTGACTCCTAGGGAGTTCATATAGTAATGCTAGTGACCGCAGGCAAACACACAATAATGCAAATAAGAAAGTGGCAGAAAGCAGTTAAGACAACAGAAAACATGCAAAATATGCGAACACTCCAATCTTTAGGCTAATGCTATGGGGAACACTCACCATACTAAAATGAGTTTACTCATGTTAACTTGTAATTCACCTGGATCCTATGTGATGTTGACAGTGTGCTTCATTCAATTAATGGACACAGTCTTTTTTATTATGTGGTATATGTAATAAGGGACATTCTTATATTAGGAGTCAAAACTGTTTTTGGAGGAATACTTCTGGGCCTTATCAGGTATCATTTAATTTGAGGTCAGTTTAGGTAATTGATTACTATGTTTTTCTAATTAGTTAACATTACACTTTGTGTATTGACATTTAGACATTGAAGGACTATTTGAGTGTGTTAGTAAACACAGTGGGACCCAGAGCTGATCCCTATGGATAATTACATGAGTTTTGTCATCAAAGGGCTTTAGCATTTATTATGAGTAAGGTCAGTGAAGTAACAGTATGTCAAAGTATCAATCACATTATCTATTGTCAAATATTTTGTATTAAAGTTAAATCTACAAATAGACATCTCCATATATAGTCCACAATCTACCATAAAGTGTGCAGCAGAGCATACACTGTACCACTACTAGTTATTTCCTTTTCTATTCCACTTCCATATAGAATGAGGGGAAAAAGTATGTCTATAGGCTTCCGTATGAATCCTAATTCCCCTTAACTTGTTCTTGTGATCTTTACGTAAAATGTAAGTAGGCAGCAGCAAGATCGTTCTGCGGTCTGCTTCAAATTCTGGCTCGTTAAATTTCCTCAACTGAATTTCTTGAAAAGAATGACTTCTTTCCTTCAGCCATCCCCATTTGAGTTCCTGGAGCATTTCTGTGATTGCACCTACCAGTTACGAACATAGCTGCTCGCCTCTGAACTGCTTCTATGTCTTCATTTAGACTATTCTGATGCGGGTCCCAAACAATACTCAAGATGCAGTTGTACAAATGTTTTATACGCAGTCTCCTTTACAGATGAAGTATATCTTCAAAAGTCAGCTGTCCACCTTACTGACAACTGTCCTTACATGTTTTTCCATTTCATATCGCTCTGCCAACGTTACACCCAGATATTTGAATGACGGAACTGCATCAAGAAGCTCACTACTAATGCTGTATTCGAACATTATGTGATTGTTTTTCCTACTTATACACATCACCTCACATTTTTCTACATTTAGAGTTAGCTGCCATTCTTTACACCAACTGCTATTACAATTAATTTGAGATGACACCCTCCTATATGCCGCAGCATCATCAGCAAACAGCCACAAATTACAATGTACTCTGTCCATCAGATAATTTATGTATATAGTAAATAATAGTGGTCTTATCACACTCCCCTGGGGCAGGCCTGACGATACACTCATCTCTGTTGATCATTCCCCATCAAGAACAACATGCTGCATTCTATTACTTAGAAAGTCTTCCAGCCAATCACAAATCTGTGAACCTGTTCCATATACTTGTATCTTTGTGAGCAGTCTGCAGTGAGGCACCACATCAAATGCCTTTTTGAAATGGAGAAAAACATAATCTGCCTGTTGCCCTTCATCCATGACTTGCAAGATGTCATGTGATAAAATGGTAAGCTGAGTTTCACACAAAAGATGTTTCCTAATCTCATAGAAAGAAACTTTTCCATCTCAAGGAAATTGTCTACATTCAAAATGAGAATATGCTCCAAAAGTCTACTACAGATGGCAATGATATTGGCCAGTAATTATGTGGGTCAGTTCTTTTACCTTTCTTAAAAAGGAATCGTCTGGACTTTTTTCCAATCACTAGATGCTGGATTCAAGATTCATGATAAATGCCAGCTAAGTAAGGGGCCAATGCCACAGAATACTCTTTGTAAAACTGAAATGGTTTTCCATCCAGACAAGGAGACATTTCTGTATTTAACTCTCTCAGCTGCTTCTCTACACCTGAAATACCTATTACTATGTCCTCCATTCGAGAGTTAGTGCATTGAGCAAATGATGGTACATTTGTGCAGTCCTTCTGCATGAAAGATTTCTTAAAGGTTAAATTTAGAACTTCAGCTTTCCATTTGTTTTCTTCTATTACTGCCCTGGAATGATCAATGAGTGACTTGATAGTGGGCTTCAATCTGATTATCGATTTTTCATACGACCAAATTTTTTTTCAGTTTCTCGGAAAGATTTTTTGCTATGGCATGGCTGTGGTAATTATTGTATGCTTCGTGCATTGATATTTTTATATATGTACATATCACTACTAACTTTTGCCTGTCATCATTTGTGTGTTATTTTTCGAACTGAGAGTGCTTTCTCAGTAGCTTTCTAACATTATTGTTATACCACGGTGGATCTTTTCCATCCTTAATTGACTTTACAGACATACTTCTCTAACCCTTGATTTGCAACACATTTAAATTTAGTGTATAATTCCTCTATATCCATTGTACCAGAACTGAATGATGTCCAATCATTTTTAAGTGCGATAGTAACAATATTTTTTGTGTTCCTTCTAACAAACACACGCACTTAGCCTTCTTGATTGGTTTATTAACACTGGTCACCAGCGACACTATGACAATATCATGATCACTAACTCCTGTCTCTAAAATATTTCTATTGCATGAGAGTTGCCGGTTTAACTACTCAAGACAGTTTTCTGAAAATGTGTCCAAAAGTAGCTCACAAGACTGCTTGTCTGTACCAACTGAAATGAAACTAGAGGGGTTCCAACCTGTATTCTTAAGGCTGAAGTCTCCCCCGACTAATATGCCCAGCCTGGATACTGACACACTACTTGGCATAGACTTACTTTGAATTAATACTGAATACGCCAGTTTTTCTTCTTTAATACAGGTGGAGATTGGACATGTGTGAGAGTACCATAGCAATAAAGAAAGAATTGCTTTGTCCAAAACAGCTTTAGCTGATCTTGATGCAGTCTTACACTATCAATGACAAATATTGTTAAAATAAGATAGAATGGCTGGCCAGTACTTACCATTGTGCTGTACCGCCGATAGTAACACAAATGAAGCAACAGAAAAAAGGGGACAAAAAGGACAAGCTTTCGGAACACAGTTCCTTCGTCAGTTGGGAGAGAAGGGAAGAAGAAAGGATGGGAACAGAAGAGAAAGGTAGTTCACGACCTAGGTCATGAAGGTAGTGTTTCGGGAGTGTCACTGTACCGCTGATAGTAACACAAATGAAGCAACAGAAAAAAGGGGACAAAAAGGACAAGCTTTCGGAACACAGTTCCTTCGTCAGGTGGGAGAGAAGGGAAGAAGAAAGGATGGGAACAGAAGGGAAAGGTAGTTCATGACCCACCCTTTCTTCATCCCTTCTCTCCCACCTGACGAATGAACTGTGTTCCGAAAGCTTGTTCTTTTTGTCCCCTTTTTTCTGTTGCTTCATTTGTGTTACTATCGGCGGTACAGCACAATGGTAAGTACTGGCCAGCCATTCTATCTCATTTCAACAATATTTATATTTTCTGAGGAGAATTTTCATCATTAATCGACTATCAATGACAAAGCCATCAGAGCAAGAAGAACCTCAAATTGTGATTTCACTGTGACTGATTTGGTTGAGGAATTCCTTGTAGGATGAATATTCAACAACAGACATCAAAGAAGGGTCAGGTATGGTCCACAAAAGTGTGTTGGGGCACTTTCTTGTTCATGTTTCATATTAATGACTTCAAACAAAACAGGCAGAAACCTTAGACTTTCTAAACATGATGTAATTACCTACAATGGGGTTCTGTATGTACAAGGTGCCAAGATAGCCAAATTCAGTCAGATGAGATAAGATTTTGAACTTGTGCAAAGATTGAGAACTTCTTTCATATGTTCAGAAATTTAAGTAAATTGAAGTAAATAATGCAGTATTGTATGCCTATACAAGTAGTGAAATGAGTAAGTCATACAATATTTTAGTATAATTTTGCAGGGATGTGAAACAGACTGGTCGCAAATTATCCATCAGTCATAAGTAACACAGGAGTAAAGCTTTGGTTCATTGGCATGCCATTGTTATAGAAACCTGAATGATTACATAACACACATACTAGATGTGCATCAAGTAGATCTAACAGGACAAACAGAGAAGCACCACAAATAGTGACAGGCTTGTTTCAGCCATGGGGAAGACATAAAACTGTAGAAAAAACTGAACATTTGACTATGACATGACTTTTCCCCTTCATTTTCTTTGTGCTAACTTAATGCCTGAAGTTTTGATTTCTTTACTTAGTACATTGAAAGATTTATTATAGTATGGAATCTGTAATTTTGTTACTCAGTGCATCTTTGATTCTGCTTCTGTAATGGAGTTTCTTTGCCCATAATGAGTATTTTATTTCATGTACTATCTGATCACAACCCCATTTACTCGGCTAAGAATTCTCTGTTATTAGTATCTTTCATTTAACCCCCCGTCGGGCACACCTCCAGATGAAACAAAATCAGGCGCACCCGGCCTGAGAGGCCACCCATATATTTTGTGGACTAGCTCCGCCATGTTAAATCAAATTCAAAATGTGTGTTGGCTAGTCTTGAAGAGGATCTAAAGGAAGGAATTACAGCAAACTTAAAGCATAATAATGGATTTATTGAACACAATACACCTTAAACTAAAGTGACCAAAATTACCAATTTCCCACAAAGAGCATTAAAAGTTGGTCGAACAGACATCCATAAAAGTATAATGAAGTTATTTTTAAAGGACATTAGGCAGTCTATTCTGACATGGAATAATCATTTCTCACCACATTTGCAGCCAAAAACCGATGCTATAGCTCCCAAATCAACAGCTGAAAAACAAGTATGGCACAGAACGTACACGTCGCTCAAACAGATTGGTTGATGACAAGCTGAACATTCGTGATTCTTCATCCTCCTAACTCTTGTTTCAGCCATGCATGGTCCACATTTTAGACATTTGGGAGGTAATGTGGGAGAACTTTCCCGTTCCTTGTGGGGTATAAATTTTTTCAGTCGAGTTTGCAGCCGAATCAACATTCCACATATATTCATAGCATACACAGGCTAAATTGTCCACTTAGAAGTTGATGACACAAGGTTTTGCAATTGGTGGTGTCATTTGTAGCAATATCTTTTACACTGGATGTTGTGTAATAATGATGTGACTCTTCACACTATGAATAGTAGAAGGTATCTACTTAGACTACTTCGTCATCTTATCGTTTCCAAAATAAAAACTCCTAACATATTTTCTTCTCTTCTTCATATTCCAAACTGTTCCCTAAACTTCCTGTTCAGCTGCTGAGTCCTCCTTGCCTTCTCCTACCTCATCCTCAGAGTGGGTGTCTCTCTTATCGACTAAATCTTCGAGCGCGGCTGGATCTTCAGCAGTTTCGTCCTCGAGGAGGCGCATTATTTCCACAAGATCATTGGCTTAGAGGCATAATATACTTTTCTGGACATTTCAGCAGAAAATATGGATGTGATAACATAGGAAAAGAAAGGAAAACTGAAATTAGAACTCGATCAGGCGCACTCAGTCTGAAGGGCCAGCGTCGTCAAAGTCTTCTTTTTTTTCTGAAGGTAACGGCGAAAATCACAGAGGTCAGACTTATTTTCATTGAAACGAAGTAATAAAATAAAATATCTTTAAAAATCTCACCTTAAACACTGTAACGTAATCAGGCGCAGACGGCCTGTGAGGCCCAAGGATTTCCCCGTGATCCGCGTGGAAATCGATGGCAGCCTGCGGATCGGCACTGTGTCAGGTTCCCAAAGTTACGCGAGTAAACTGTACCTCCAGTGTTAAGCACGGGAACCAAAAAATTGTTTTGCAGGCCTGTGAGGCCGACTGCGCCCAACGGAGGGTTAATATTGGTAAATTAAAAGTGCAGTAAAAGTGTTCTGTTATACACTGTGACACCACTGTTCCAAGAGGCTGGCTAGCCATATTTCTGAATACAGTACCAGATAAGAGCATGTATAACATTTAAATTGAATTTTAACAGGTTTTACAATAGGAAGCACATGTATTGGTATAACACAATGGCAATTCAAGAAAAGATTCAACAATATTTTTGAAAAGGATAGGTTGCCTGCTTACTGCAGACCTGTCCAATGAACCGCAGAAAGAGACAACATTAGAGCTTTTGGCCATCAAGGCCTTCGTCAAAGACAAACACCCCCCCCCCCCCCCCACACACACACACACACACACACGACTGCCATCTCTGGCCACTGTGGCCAGTCGGTGCTCCCAGCACTGCCGAGATGAGAGCAACCAGTGGTGGGTGGTAGGGGTGAGGAAGTGGAGAGGCTGGGAAGGAGGAGAAGAGGTGAGGGGGTGGGGGATACACAGCATGTGTGGGGGAATATGCCAGTGCTATCAGATGGACTGTGCGGAAGGGAGAGGAGGGATTGAGATGTGTGGCAGGATGGGAGACGAATGTAAGGATAGTGAGTGGGTAGTGTGAGATTACTGTCCACTTGGTCATAAAATATAAGACCTAAATACCATTAAATACACTGCAGACATTGTCCATGCCAATGCACAAAATGTTATACTTTATCTTTCATTTAATGGTAGCAGTATATGTATTAAGTAAGATAACATTTATTGTGGAAGCAACATTTATATTAAGGCCATGGACAGAATTTCCTCATGTTGGCGAGCGCTGTGGGCTTGAGGCAGAGGAGAGACCAGTAGGTAGTGTTTTTCCCCAGATTAGGGAAGTCCCGGTTAAGTCCTACCAGGGGGAGTGCTGGACAATGGGAGCTACCGGGCGAGGTGAAGCGTAGAGCACAGTATAAAATATTCAAACATTACTTGAATTTGTAGCAATACTACGTCCTGAGGAACCTCTATGGGCCTCACTGATAACATGATGCTTAATAAATAATTTAATGTATGATAAATTGGTAATTTGAACTGGAACTCAGGCATGCAGCAAACATTAAATAAATATGTAATGATTTTGCATGTTAATATTTATACAACTGTGATACTAAGACGAGCATGGGCCCACATTATTCATTCTGCCTATGTGCATCTGCTAATATGAATATATTTTAAGAGAGGTGTTGATCTGATGCAGAAAACACATTTTAATTATGAGAAAAATAACATTCCAGTCGCTACCATATTTATATCCAAGACAATTACACAGATAGCATGGCAATTTTTGCATATAAAGTTATTTCAATATTTATTTCATATGATATTCCTGTAAATAGTATGTAAGAGGTTAAGTGAATGGTTGTTCTGGGTTATTAGTAGGGTAAACAGACCCAAGAAAGAGGCTGTTATCCTGTGTTGGGCCTAAAAAAGAGGATGTAACTGATCCAGAAGAGTGTACAGTCAAGGAAAGACTTGCTGTCACCTAGAGAGTAAACAATGTAGGCTTGGTACTCCAATTTTTTTTTTCTTTTGCTTGAAGCAGCAATGGGCTATCTATCTTTCTATTGAATTGAAACCTCAAGTTCCCAATTAGAAAGGTTACCCAGGAGAAATCTGAACATCTCAAAAGAAAGAGTTTATAGTAAATATTCATATCAGTGAGATTTAAGATAAGAAAAATTTGAAAAAATTTAGATTCAAACCTAACTTTAAATGAAGGTACTCCTCCATTAGAGTGTAAATTTCCTGATAGGCTTGAATACTATATTGAACACCCAATAAGTAGCAATTAATGACCCACTGTAAAACTACTTACCTTATTGTTATGTATAAAATATTGTACTTATAATGTACACAATGTATTGTAGGTTTCACAGTAAGCAATTTGATATCTTGTGTCTGAAGGGGGATCTGTAGTGTAACATTATACACTACTGGTTCCTATCTCGACCCAAGGTATTTAAATGGTTTATTATGTAAGGGGTTTGGCAACTTGTGAGGAAATAGTGCCAGACGGAATTTATTTTTGCAGGTTTTGGCATGAGAATATGAGCTCACTTGCACAAAATAAAGGAACTACATAGCTCCAAGGAAGAAAGAAGACTATAACATCTGTGATTAATTATCATTTGTTTTATATGCAGTTGTTATGGTAATTATTATTGACCAAGATTTCGAGAGATATACATCAAAACTGTTAATATCCCCTTAATGTATTAGTTCTGAATGGAATAAAGTTCTGTATGATCTGAAAGAAGAGTTAGTACTTTATCAGTGGAACTGAGAAGTAAATTTCCAGGTTTTCTGATGGTTATATGAAGGCATCTTCAGAGAAGAATCTGATTTACAAAAATTATTTCCTGTATCACAAGGGACAGACTAGCTGGACTTTGTAGAAGAAACCAATAAAGTTCCGTATATTCACATCCGAGAATTAATCATACAGAAGAATATTATTTTGTCAGAACATAGAAGAAATTCAAGGTAGCAGTGCAACATGTTGTAAGCTTGTCTCAGGAATTTGTGTTATTATATCTGGATGTAAGAGTGTAAACCAGATGGTTGAGTTTACTGGTGATGTACAATATACCCCTGTTAGTGCTCAAATATAAACGAACTGCCTTATGATTTAAGTAATGAGATAAAGTTGAAATGTGATACTTCATCTCTCCTGAGCGTAGCTTTCATAGAGAAATAGTCTGATTGACCTCAATTTTGAAAAAAACTGTATTAAATGCACTGAGTATCTGGACCTCTACTAATTTATACTACAATAAATGAGACACTAAGAAGATGATTAATTATTTGATGGGATTCTGAAATAAGTAGAATCACATGGTCACATCACAATACCAATACCAATATTGAGACCTGTCTAACCCGTTCACTCCTCCACCCAGTCGAAATCCACCATACTGCCCCAAAATAATCCCCTTCGAACTTTACAGAATTTCCTAACCTCCAACCTGGCCTCACCATCTTTATGCAAATGGATACCAACATCACCGCCTCAGAAAGAAATGTTATCCCCCTCCTAAAAACTGATCCAGACCTTATGATTCTACCTACCGCAAAGGATCCACCACTTTAGTTTTAGACAGCAAGGACTGCTGCAGAGGATCTTCACCAACTGTCTGATTCTTCCACCTACAAACCCTGTCACAATGATTCTATAACAAAAACCCAAACAGATCTCTAGTCCCTTCTCAAATCCTTAGGACCACCCCAAGACCCCTCCCCAAGTGTCTATCCCCTCAGCCATACTACACCCCACACCCTCACCTTCTACATGCTCCCTAAAGTTTGTAAAACCAACAACCCTGCAGTCCCACTGTGACCAGTTATGATGCCCCCAATGAGAGAATATCTGCTCTCGTGGACCAACACCTTCATCATATTACTCACAACCTACCGTCCTATATGAAAGATACCAACCATTTCCTCCACTGACTCTGCACAGTTCCTGTTGCTTTACCACCTAGTACCATGTTTCTCACAGTTGATGCCACCTCTCTCTACACCAACATACCTAATGCTCATGCCTTTCTGCCATTAAACATGACCTTGTGGCCAGGAGACAGCTAGACCATCCTGTTGCACAGCAGGCAGGACTGCATAATGTTGCTCAATTCAGTGACTTCAACACTGCCTGTGCCATATGAATCCTCCCTACAAACACCAGCTTTTCTTAATTGTGTAGGTGGGAACTCTCCCTACAATATATCCTATGCTTTCGCAATCCCTCAGTTAGTTCCTGCCTCTACAACCCTTCCTTCGCTTTCCCTACCCACTCCCTATCCTTACATTTGTCTCCCATCCTGCCACACATCTCAATCCCTTCCCTACATTCTTCACAGTCCTGATGGCACTGGCGCATTCCCCCCTCCCCCCCCCCCCCCCCACCAATTCTTATTGCTTCACTCTCCTTGCCACTTCGTCACCCCCACCACTGGTTGATCCTGCCTCAGCATTGCTCGGAGCACAGACTGGCCACAGTTGCTAGAGACGGCAGTCATGTCTGTGACTGTGTTTAGGTTTGTGTCTCTCGAACTGACAAAGGCCTTGACGGCTGACTGTCGTGAGTAAGCAACCTATCTTTCTCAAAAATATTGTTGAATATTTGTCATTCCTTATTTTTGTAAGGACTCTGGGACACATTAACAGTATGTTACAAGACACTTTACTTAAATTCTCTTGTAACCTATAGGTATTTATTAAATAGTCCACTTTTAGATCAAAAAATATGTCTGAAAAGCAGAAGACTTCACCTGCCCAAAGTTGTCATTATCTGCTCAGTAATCTTACACAATCTTTGTTACAATAAATCAAGTCAAATTAGTGACAATGAAACAAAGGACAATAATATTCCAAACAATCTACAGCTACATCTTCACTTTGCAAATCACATGTCAGTGCATACCAGTTTATCAAATCACTCATTATATTTCTCTCCCATTCTTTTACCTAATAGCGTGCGAGAAAAAAGAACATGTAAATCTTCCAATTTTTGATATGGACTCTCTTTTTTTATCATAATGATCATGTCTGCCTATACAGGTGGGTGTTAACAATATTTTAGCATTCAGAGGAGAAATTTTATTTAATATTCACAAAAAGATCTCACTGCAATTAATAATGCCATTCTTGTAATGATTCCCACTCCGATTGGTGCATTTTTTCTCGACACTCACACTCCCACAGTAAATACCACAAGTGTAGCTGAAATAAAAACCAATTGTTGTTGTAGTTGGTGGTGGTGGTGGTTTTTAGGGGACTAAACAGCTAGGTCATCAGTGCCCTGTTCCTAGCTAATAGTCCACTCATAAGAGCGTAAAAAATTAAACAATGCACCAAAAATGAAAACTCATGAAAAAGAATTGTAAAAACCAGCTGCGCAAATATAACTTAAAACTGTGTTAGCCATGGAGGCGTCGTCACCTAAAACTATGGGTAGAGCGTCTGTTAGATTAAAATATTGCCACAAGTTGGCTAAAAGTGGACAATCCATCAGTAGATGGACTACTGTTCCTTCTGCACAGTCTGTTTGATGGCACTTGCATATTTCCACACCCGTGCTGTGTATCCCCCTACTGTCAGCACTGCTTCACACCGACACTCAGGCAGAGCCTCACGGCGAAGGAGATAGCCGTGGGTCAGCCATGTATGCCGTATGTGGAGGCAACAGAGGACAACTGCGTCACAACGTGACTGTGAGTAGCTTATTCTGTGCACCAATGGTAGCCCATTCAGTGCTCTAACCCTCATGTATCTTCCAGTGCAAAGATAACTACAGGTCCGAGTCTGTGACGCTTATCTCCAGAGGCAGTGCTGTAGTGGCCTGCTCGGCCAACCGATCGATATGTTCATTCCCCGATACGCCAATGTGGCCTGGCGTCCACACGAAGGCCACATCTGCCGAGAGAATAAACAGTGTGCTGTACCGACAGCACTAATGTGTGGCAAGAGAAGCACTGGTTGATTGCCTGCAAACCACTCAGTGAGTCACTACAAATGACAGATGACCCCCTGGGGTAGGCTTTGAGGTGTCCCAAAATCCCTTTTAATGACGACCAGTACTGCAGTAAAGACCCTACATTCACAGGGTAATGAACGCTGTTCAACATGAGCACCGTGGAGACATGCATACCCAGCACAGCTATCTGCCAGGGAATCATCAGTATAGAAAGCTTCAGTGCCACGGAACAGATAAAGGAGTTGCAGGAACTGGAAACGAAGTTCTGATGGAGAAATGCAGTCTTTCGATGCACGGGACAGATCCAGGAGGGGTTTGAAAGGAACATTGGAAAGTAGTAGGGAGTGGATAGGATTCAAGGGACGAAATAATAAAACGAACATGTACTGAGATTGGGTAACTCGACTTTGGCCGTCATGGAGGGATAGGGAGTGCAGTGTATGGAAAGAGGAGCTGGCGGTTCAGGCAGTGTGGTGAAGCCTGAACACGGGCAACATATGAAGCTAGTAGTTATTGCCAGCAAAACATTTGTCACAAATGTCATCTAGGTGTGTTTGTGTGTGGATGTGTGTGAGTGTGTGTGTATTTGTTTACCTTCCTTTTTGTCCCCTAAGGTAAGTCCTTCCACTCCTGGGATTGGAATGACTCCTTTTCCACTTCCTTAAAACTCGTATCCTTCCCTTTCTCCTCTCCTTCCTTCCTCTTTTTCCTGAAGAAGCTGCCAGCGGTGGCGAAAGCTTTAATGTTTGTGTGTTTTTTTATTTGTGTTTTACGTTTCTATCGGCGAGCCTGTACCTTTGGTAAGTCAAACAATCTTTATTTTATACATACATGTATATATCAAATGAAGTTTCTTGTCGAATTGCAAAATTAGATGAAAAACAATCTACATTACTGAACATTGAGATTATTTTTATCTCTTATCCAGGTAAAAAAAAGAAAGCATATTGATAAAGTTTCACCCTGGCAGCTACTCCTGTTCTGCAGTGTGCATAAATGATAGGTACAAGTTACTAACTCTCAAAACCTGAATATTCAGGGCATACTCATTTTTATAAACTAATTGGATACAGTGAATATAATGACTCATCTTACAACATAATAATTTTGTAAATAACTGGAAAAAGAAACTGGTGCATTCACATCACTTTTGCTGGTTTCAAGAGGTTCCTTCATTATCAAAATAGGAATGTAACAGCTGGTCCATGTTCCAGATCTTTCATTCACATGAAAATTTGGCATAGTTTCAAAGGTGTGACAGGTGAAAATTACACAAGTCTGTACTTACTGGAGCGCCTTCTTCATCATCGTCATTGTTCCCCCTCGTCCTCTTCCTCGCCAGGCGCCTGTAGAATTCTTCTTTTGTTTCTCCTACACAAAGTATGTTGTGTGTAAGGCCAGTCTTATGTACCACAGGATAAATAATTTTATGCAAGAGCTGCTACATTGTTTAATTAGCAAGTCTTTTCCTAAATTTCTTTTTCAATGCAATACAGAAAGAAAGATACTGAGAGATGTGTCAAACATGGACACTGTTCTCCTATAGTAATGGAAAGATTCAACAGCAACTGGTGATAGGATATACTAGTCTGCAAAGAATAAAACTGTAAATTTTATCAACCAGAAAGAATGTTGTGAAGGAATTTACTCTGTAGCTTTGATGGTACATAGAGCAACAGTTTTTCTGGCCTTTTCCAAGACATTAATAAAAGTAAGGTGAGTTATTTAAAACACTATGTAGACTCTTCACTAAAAGTATTGTATTCTTAATTGGCAATAGAGGTCGTTACCCTTCATGAAAAAAACACACAATTATTGTATTTATTCAAATGGAAAACCTTTAAATGACACAGAAGAGATAGGTTGGCTGGCAGTACTTACCTTTTTGCTGTACCACCGATAGTCGGAAACAGAAAGGAATGAGACGAAAATAAAATGAGCTTTCAGAGCAGGGTTCCTTCTTCAGTTAATAGAGAAGGGAAGAAAAAAAGGAATGGGAAAGGAAGGGGAAGGTAATTCATGACCTAGGTCATGAGGATGGTGTTTTAGGATTCTGGAATTCAGAGATACTATATATTAGTACTGGATGGTGTTTGAGGATTGTGGTTTAAGTACTAATATACAGGATCTCTGACTTTCACAATCCTCAAACACCATCCTCATGACCAAGTTTGTGAATTACCTTCCCATTCCTTTTTTTCCTCCCTTCTCTATTACCTAAAGAAGGAACCCTGTTGCAAAAGCTCATTTTATTTCCGTCATTGTTTATTTCTGTGTCTATCAGCAGTACAGCGAAAAGGTAAGTACTGGCCAGCCAACCTATTTCTCCTGAAAAAAATAATTTATTATCTCTGAGGAGAATTTCCATCATTAATCAAACACGTAAGAGAAAATTCATCTAAGATGATTTTAACTCTTCACCTCCAAGCAAAGAACTAGCTATTGAAAACACAAGATTAACAAGACGAAAAACAACAAGACAATGTGGTATTGTTGTCATTTGTTAAGAAAATCAGTGATGGACTTTGTGGTATGTGATCAGGAACAGTCCAAATATCAGGATGATTCCATCTGTTTCCCAGGATAGTGATCACTGGCTTTTAGTAGTGACTCAGAGAAGTTTAGAAAAGAGGGTGAACATAGATGAAAAGGGGGTACGAATGTGAAAAATGAAAACCCTATGTGTGTGAGTCCACCATCCAGGAGCATTGTATCAGACTTACAAGGAAAAGGAAGCGAGTCTATAGAAGGAAGGTTCACAACAACGATGATGATGGAAGCACCAAGAAGAATGTGTGGAATAATTAGTGACAGGAAAATGTGCAATGAAACACCGTAATCGATAGCTACAGTGAAGGAGAAAGTTGAAAAGAAAAACAAAATCTTCAAGTCACAGTATTATCTGTGAATATGGATGAACAGCCACTGCCAAACCGTGGCCAAAACTGAGGAAGACTGCCCTGTCAGAGGATGCTGCAGAACATAATCTGCTGGATTTCAATGACTGTTCCACAACTCAGCCCATAAAAATCCTTTCCCCACTACCAGCTTTTACATATGCAATAATGGGAGTTATCTTTACAGAACATTGTCCAGTCATTACAGTAACCACTTTTTTGTCTCCCTACAACTTTCCAAATTCTTTTCTCATTAACCACACTCTGCTCTACATATATTTTTCCCTTCACTACTCTTCCTCAGTTTGCTACCCCCACTTCACCCCTCCACTATGCCACCTCATTCCTTTCCTCAACTATATCTCTTTCGCCTGATAGTATCTAAATGGTCTATACAGCAGTCCTATACTAGCCCCATGCTCACCTGGCATCCTTCATATTCCCTCTCTTGTTCCACCAACTGTCTGACTTTCCGTTACCACAGAGCATTACTCTGAATGCTGTAGCAGGAAATGTGTTGGTGAACTGAAAGGGTGAATGCCATGTGTGTGTGTGTGTGTGTGTGTGTGTGTGTGTGTGTGAGAGAGAGAGAGAGAGAGAGAGAGAGACTCAGTCTTAAGTGACTTATGTGGCTTTAAGATAGTCTTTTCAGTTACTTTCAAGGTATCACCATTGTTGAAAATAATATTAAGCATAACTATTGAAGCATTCCTCCCCCATGAACCACAGACAATGCCAATGTGGGGTGGCTAGCATTCCTCAACGATACAAATAGTCATACCCTAGGTGCTACCACAGCATAGGGGTATCTGGGGAGAGGCCAGACAAACATGCAATTCCTGAAGAGGGGCAGCAACCTTTGCAGAAGCTGCAGGGACAGCAGTCTGTGTGATTGACTGAGCTGGCCTTGTAACAACAGCTCATGGGGCTTTGCCATACAGTTAATGTGAATGGCTGCAATCAAGAGGAAACTACATTTGTTACTTTTCCCCGAGGACATACATCTCTACTGTATGAAAATATGATGATGGTATTCTCACAGCGAAAATATTCCGGAGGTAAAATAGTTCCCCATTCAGATCTCCAGGCAGGGACTATTCAGAAAGATGTCTCCATCAGGAAAAACAACACTATCATTCTACAGATCAAAGTGTTGAATGTTAGATCCGTTAATTGGGTATGGAGAATAGAAAATTCAAAAAGGGAAATGGGTAGGTTTAAATTACATATAGTGGGGATTAGTGAAGTTGGGCGGAAAGACGAATAGGATTTTTGGTCAGGCGATTACACGATTATAAATACAAAATCAGTTGGGGGTATTACAAGAAAAAGGTCTAAAAATGAATTACAAAGTATGTAAAGTGGATAGGTAAAATGGGTAAACTACTATGAGCAGCACAGTGATCACATCAGCATAGTAAAGATAGATACAAAACAAACACCGACCACAATAGTACAAGCTTATATGACCACTACCACTGCTGATGAGGAGATTGAAGAAATGTAAGAGGAGATAAAGGAAATTATTGAGATAGTTAACAGAGAGAAAAACTTAATTGTGATGGGGACAGAATTCAGTAGTAGAGAAAGGAAAAATAGTAGATGAATATGGACTGGGGAAAAAAGAATGTCAGAGGAAGAATTTTGTATGGAACATAATTTAAACATAAACACTTGGTTCAAGAATGATGAAAGAAGATTTTACACGTGAAAGAGACAAGGAGGCACTTGGAAGGTACCAGATAGATTTTATAATGGTAAGTCATCTATTTCAGAACCAGGTTTTAAATTGTAAGGCATATCCAGGGGCAAATATAGACTCTGGCCATAACTTATTGGTTATGAAATGTACACTGAAATTGAAGAGACTGCAGAAAGGTAGGAACATAAAGAGATGGGTCCTGAAAAAATTGAAGGACCCTGAAGTTTTTGAGAATTTCAGAGGGAGATTTAGGCAACAATTGCAAGAAATGGGGGTAAATTAAACAATAGAAGAGGAATGAGTAACTGTAAGAGATGAAATAGTCAAGCCAAAAGAGGAGCAAACAGGTAGAAAGACAAGATATTCTACAAAAAATCCTTGAATATAACAAGAAATACTAAATTTAATTGACAAAAGGAGACAATCTAAAACAATGCAATTAATTAAACACATAAAATTGAGTACAGATGACTAAGATATGAGATTTACAGGAAGTGCGGAATGGCTAAGCAGGAGTGGCTAGAAGCCAAATGCAAATCTGTAGAATAATGTGTTACTGGGGTAAAAACAGATACCTCCTACAGGAAAATATAATAAACATTTGGAAACAAGGAAAATAACTGTGAATTTCAAGAACTCAGATGGAAAACCAGTTCTGAGTAAAGAAGGGAAAGCTGAAAGGTGGAAAGAGTATATAGAGGGGCTCTACATAGGAAATGAACATACAGACAATATTCTAGGAAGGGAAGAAGAAGTAGATGAAGAAGAAATAGGAGATACTATATTGAGAGATGAATTTGACAGAGCACTGAAAGACCTAAGCTGAAACAAAGGCCCTAGAGTAAATTACATTCCCTCAGAGCTACTGAAATCTGTGGGTGAACCAGTCATAAAAGTACTATTTCACCTTGTGAGTAAGATGTATTAGAAAGACGAAATACGCTCACACTTTAAGAAATATGTAATAATCCACATTCCAAAGAAACCAGGTGCAGAATTACTTGCAGAAAGTTGGAAAGGCTGATGGATGCTGACATCGGGAAAGATCAATTCAGATTCAAGAATAATATAGGAACACAGGGAATAGGAATAGTAAATTTGCATTGGAAGGAAGTTTGGGTTTATTTATTTATTTGTGGTTTTACGGCAGTCAACTACAGTGGTCATTAGCACCCAAGTCTGACAGTGGATTAATTTAAAATAAGGTTATGATTAAAAAGGTGCCAATAAGAAGAATTTCAGAATGTCACTAAAATGAGAGATAAAAAATAACACTGGAAGGAATTAAATGTCCTTCAACATATGCCATACGTATAAAATGCAAAACTATAGCAGCTGCCCGTGCTAAAATGTCCTCCAAAGTGGCCGGCAGATTTATTGCAACACTAATATGAGTAAAATTGGGGCAGAACATTAAAACATGGTGCACTGTCATTGGGTCACCACAGTAACATACTGGTGGGGGATCGCCTGTTAATGTTAGTGGCTGAACTGGCAGTGACCGATTCTCAGCCGGACCAAGATTACTTCCTCCCGCCCCTCCAGGCTGGAGGTGGTCTTCCAAGCTGTCAGGATTGGTTTTATGGTTCTGAGCTTATTCTCCTTAAGCGAGGACCACAGTCGATGCTATGATGCAAGAATATGCCTGCAAATAGCCCCTTCAATGTCCTTTGACGGGACACAAACGGTAGCTGTCCGAGGTAAGAGAGTGGCAGCCCTGGCTGCAGTGACAGCAGCCTCATTCACCAGCACAACTACATGGCCAGGTACCCACAGGAAGCAAATGCAAAAGTCGTCTTCGGCTACCAATTGAAGGGAGTGTTGGAGTCTGAGTACAAAAGGATAGAATAGACATGGGTCTCTAAGACTATGAATGCACTGAGTGAATCTGAGCTTGTATTGAAAGCTGTCAAACCCAACTACAAAGGTGGAACCAACACCATCAGTGTTCTTAGAGCCATCCGTATAGATGCAGATGTTTTCATCAAGCTGCGAACAAAGTTCGACAAACCTTGAGCGATACACTGAATCCGGGGTACTCTCCTTTGGGAGCGGGCCGAGTTCGAGTTGAATGCGAAACTGTGCCTGAAGCCATGGTTGTGTTGGGCTCACATCCATTCAAAGGGTCTCAGGAAGGATGAATTCAAGTTAGTGAAGCAGGTGACAAAAATGAACTCTGGGAGGCAACACTGCAGATGCAGACACCCCATATTGGCGATCAAGGGTGTCATTGAAAAATTATGGGTAGGATGGGTGTTTGGGCATTGACAGCAGCCGGCACGCATACCGACAGAGTAATATATCATGCAATGGAATTCGGCAGCTTCTGCATAGAAACTTTCAACAGGGCTGGTATAGAAGGCTCAAATCGTTAGGCGTAGTCCCCGATGGTGAATTGAGATAAGATGGCGCAAGATGAACAGCCGTGTGAATGCGTAATCAATGTTTCCATAATCCAGCTTCGATCTGACTATGGACTGCTGATGGTGAAGAAGGACAGTACTATCAGCTCCCCATGATGTACCGCTAAGAACACAGAGGACATTAAGGGAACGTGTACAACAACCAGCCAAAGAAGAAATGTACAGAGACCAATAAAGTTTCCTATGAAACTTTAGTCCTAAGAATTTCGATGTCTCCACAAATGGGAGAGTGACGTGGCCTAGTTGTAGAGATGGTGGAAGGAAAACATTGTTATCACCAGAAGTTGATGCACACTGTTTTGTCAGTGGAGAAACAAAAGCTATTTGCGACGCTCCAAGAATAGAGATGATCAAGAGACCGCTGGAGACAGTGCTCCAATAAACATGCTCTTTGAATGCTGCAGTAGATTGTGAAATCCGTAAAGTGGGAGCCAGAAATGTTGGGTGGGAGACAGTCCATAATTGGGTTAGTTGCTATGGCGAAGAATACTACACTCAAAACGGAGCCTTGTGGCATCCCATTTTCCTGGAAAATAGGGCCTGACAAAGCAGAGCCCACTCATACCCAAAAATGGTAGTCCGATAAAGTGAATGGATAATGAGGGGGAAATGGCCGCAAAAGCTCCAGGTACGCATGGTGCGGAGAATTCCCGCCCTCCAACAGGTGTCGTAGGCCTTCTTCAAATCAAAGAACACAACTACCATCTGGCGCTTTCTTAAAAAGTTATTCATAATGAAAGTCGACAAGGTGACAAGGTAGTCAACTGCAAAGCAATGCCGATGAAAACCACACTGGACATTGGTAAGTAGGCAACGGGATTCAAGCATCCAAACCAAACGAGCGTTAACCATGCATTTCATCACCATACAGACACAGCTGGTAAGAGAAATGGGGCAATAACTGGAAGGAAGAGGTTTGTCCTTCCCTGGTTTGGGGATGGGGGACAACAATGGCCTCATGCCAACTTGTGGGGACCTGACCTCCAGTCCATATGTGATTATAGGTGCGGAGAAGGAAACATTTACCAGCAGGAGAAAGGTTCTTCAGCATCTCAATATGAATAGCATCGGGCCCCAGAGCAGAGCACTGGGACATGGCGAGAGCACGGTCTAGTTCCTGCATAGTGAAGGCATCATTGTAACTTTCGTGATTTAAAGATTGGAAAGAAGGCGGCCGTGCCTCCTTTGCCCGTTTCCGAGGGAGGAAGGCAGGGTGGTAATGAGCAGAGCTCGAAACCTCCGCAGAAGAGCGGCCTAAGGCATTGGATACGTCAACGGGGTCCACAAGGACTGCATTTACTACAGTCATGCCTGAAATGGGGTAGTAGACCTTAGTGCCAGATAACCGGTACAGGCTACCCCAGGCAACCGAGGAGGGATTGAATTTGTTAAAAGAAATAGTGGAGGCAGTCCAACAGGCTTTTTTGCTTTCTTTTATAACATGACAGCATTGCACTCACAGTCGTTTGTAATGGATGCAATTCTCCATTGTTGGGTGGCGTTGAAAGATACGAAGAGCACGTTGCCGGGTGCTAAGAGCGTCGCTGCATGCTACAGTCCACCAGGGGACTGGGATGTGGCGTGGAGAAGAGAAAGTACAAGGTACGGAATGTTCGGCAGCAGTGAGAATAACCTCTGTGAGGTACTGGAACTGGCTGTCGCAGCTGGAGAAATACTGGTTGTGGAAAACCGCCATGGAAAAATAAATAGGCTTTGGAGACATTCCAGGTCGTGGAACGTGTAGATGGGGTATGAGTCTGTCGGTGGATTACACAAGGGAAATGGTCACTCAAGTACGTATCAGAAAGGGTGTACCACTCTAACCAATGCACTAGCTGAGGAGTGCATATCGCGAGGTCCAAGTGGGAATAGGTGTGCGTGGTGTCAGAAAGGAAGGTTGGTGAGCCATTGTTTAGGCAGACAAGAATGAGATGCTTGAAAAGGTCTGCTAGAATAGAGCCTCTTTGGCAAGAAGCTGGAGAACCCCATATGGGGTGTTGGGCATTGTAGTCACAAAGAAAAAGGCTAAATATGAGCGGACAGTGCAACTGAAGAAGTAATTTTAATTCCTCGCGATTCGAGCAAATGCCTGGAATATTCCACTGAAGAAGCACCATGATAAGATTAAGGGGAGAAAAGAGATGAACGAGGCAGAAGGGGGTCACCTAGATGGCCACTGAGGGCCTGACTTCGAGGGAGCACTGCCATCGCAATCTGTTGGTAGAAAATCTTGTTGCCTGGCTAACAGTAGTGTGTCCTGGCGAGACAGAAGATGACCGGGGCCGAGTACTGTTGGGCAGTGTAACGGATGAGTCATGCCTCAGTGGGGAAGGAGAGGAACTTTATTTTTTTTCCCCAACTTCTCTCTTTTGGGAACTTTAGAAGCAGCAGGAGGAAGCGGGGATGTGGACCTGGCAAACTTCGGGCTGGCCGATCGCACAACTGTGTCAGCAAAAGTGAAATCACAGGTCTGCGTACCTGCATCCTTAGTAGGTCGGGTGGAGGTGAGGATCTTACTGTATGTACCCACTGGAAGGACAGTGGGCTTCCGACTCGCTAATAACTTTCGAGCAGCGGATGTTGAGACCTTTCCTGTGACCCGAATATGCTGAATGACCTTTTCGTCTTTATAAACAGGGCAGTCCTTAGAGGAAGCAGCATGGTCACCATTGCAATTAAAGCAGTGGGGGAACAGAGGTGGGCAATCACCCTCATGGGCGTCTTTACCACAAGTGACATATTTTGCTGTATTGGGGGCGAGATTGACGGTTGTGGTTGAATATATGGTATATGAAACAGTGCGTAGGGTTTGGTACATAAGGGCAAATGGAGATAACTTCATATCCTTCCTTGACCTAGGACAGGAGTTCAACTCTGTCCAACGTCAAAAACACAGTACGAGTTGACGTTAGCTGATTATCGACCTTTTTCAACACACTGTGCACGGCTTTTACACTCTCATCAGACATGTAGTTTTTGATCTCTTCACCTGAAAACCTGTCAAGGGATCTTGTGAAAACTACCCCCCATGATGAGTTGAGCATGCAATGCACTTCTACTTGGACAGGAAACGTGTGTAGTAGCATAGTCCTTAACAGGTTTGGTGCCTGGAAAGCACTGTTTGCTTCCAGCAACAATGTTCCATTGTGCTGCCGGGAACAGGTCTTAACAGGGCCACCAATCACATCAACACCCTTCTGAATTCCGAAAGGATGAACAGAAGAGAAATCTTGACTGTCAGTTCGAGAAACAACCAGAAATTTTGGAAGATTAGGCAAAGTTTTCTTACACTGAGGTGAATTGATCTTTCTTTTTTGGGTCAAAGTCACAGTAGAAGAGAAGGAAGTCATTGTGAAAGTGTCCTCAAAGATTACCGGCGTCTCCGATGGTGTGCTCCTTCTTAGTGGGGGACCCTCTCTGGGGGTTACCCACCTTAGGTGATTGTTCACACCTCCTGAGAATGGACAGAGGGACCAATTGGCATGTTCGGAAGGTAGCAGCTTGGGTAATCACCCCTCCCTGTGCCTGGCCTTTACCAGGGGGTACATACGTGCCCTACTTGTCTACCTGGGGTGGCGAATTACACGTTACCCCATCACCCACTACGCATGATAATGTGTGGGTCGGCCTTCAGACACGCACAGGGAGGAAAGAAGAAGAATAGAGGAAGTGAAGAGAAAGAAGAGTGTCTCAAATGCCAAAGCAGAGACTAAATGAGGAGGAGAGGAAGGCTAGAAGAGTACAGCAGGGAGCGAAAGACATAAGTTGAGGATAAGAAAGGAAGAAACCAAGGAAAGAGAAAAACTAAAACAAGAAACCACCTTAACTCCCTATGCATGCCCATCTCTGGGCTAAGGCATGAACCGGAAGGGAAAATGAAGCAGCCTGGGGTGGGGAGAAAGGCTTCTTTGGCTTGGGGCCCCATGTGTGCCACACACATACCCACAAAAGAGCTGCGGGCCCCCTTGAGGGGGGGGGGGTGTTGGAAGGGGGGGGGGAATCGCAGAGGGAGACCAAGAGACACACATAGTAACCAGATTTAAATAGATGTGGGTTGCCGTTCTTATGAGGGGATGAAGAGGCTTGCTCAGGATAGAGTGGGATGGAGACCTTCATCAAACCAGTCTCTGGACTGAAGACCACAAGAACAACATTGTAGCATTTCCTTTGTGGCATAATGGATGTTACTTTGGAGTAGTAACATTTACTTCATATAACCTGGTAGGTATTTTATTACTGTAAAATTCCTTATATTAGGAAAACGGTGAGGATACATAAGGGAAATGATATGATACAGCTGACATTATCTATAGAAACTTTGTAACTGTAAAAATCTAGGGGAACTAGTGTTATGGAAAAGGCTGGCAGTTGTTTTGTGAAACTTTTACTTTGCACTCACATTCCTTAGGCCATATTCAAGGTTTTGGAACATATACCCACCCTGGTTACTAAGGCTGTCACTGAGATCCCTATATTAGTTTCAAAAATTTTAATGCTATTGATTTCAATATTCTGTATAAAAAGATTTAGCTGATGCCAGACTATGTGATAAAAGCCCTTTTATATTTCAGAAAAAAAAGAAAAGAAGAAATAACAGCTGCAGAAGTTTGTGTTGCATAGAAAAGTTTAACTTTCTAAGATAATATTTAAATAAACTAATGTTTTTTTACAACTTACAATTACAGTTTTAATTTTCAAATTGGCAGCACTATACTTGATGTCGGTTACTTCCTATACAACTATCAGTGTGTAATTAATGCCTGCAGCACAAATAACATGTTAACTAAGCTACAATTGGTGAGAGACAAGTAACATTAGGTTAACAGTGGTCAACATATCAGAGCATGAATTTTTTCAACAGATTGTTAAAAAATACCCATATTAATTTTTTGACAGTAGAGAAGCAATACATTGTGACTATTTTTTTAAAATATAATACAGAATCTAGACTTAATGAGCTCAGTGTAATTCAAAAGGTTCTTATAATTTTGTGTGTAGTGTGTGTGTGTGTGTGTGTGTGTGTGTGTGTGTGTGTGTGTGTTTTTATTTTATTTTATTTGCTTATGTTGTTTTAACTTTGAATACATGGTGCTTATATAGCCTGTCATGATTAACAACAAAAAGTTTTAACAGCTGTCAAATCAATGATAATTTTTGTTTTTTAAAAGCCTTTGTAAAATTGTTCTTTTAAAACCTTTGTATATTTTATACTTTTTACAATAAGTGCACAGCTTCCCTATGTAATTAATATGCATAATCTTATGCGATATGGCACCACCGTATACCTTGTAATGCCACCTGGTGGCAAGAAATGTCTACATGGACAGTACCGAATGTGTTAATGTTTGTAGTCTGGTTTTGTATGTGTACAAAACAACTTCTTACATCTGTTCATGTGTGCACATGGCACGGAAGAGGTATAAAACGACGTAAATCATAATTTTTAATATGAAATGTAACTGACTACTTTTTCTGTCATGTGAGAAATTGTGTTATTTTTATATATGTAGGAGCTAATCTGATGATGGTAAAGCCGGAACACATCATTTTTGAGGGCATGCTATACATGAAGTGTGAACTATAATAAAGAATTTGCGACCTAACCAGCTTCACAGCAGTACTATGTAATCAAACTCACATGCCATTCATGACTCACCACATCAAAAGAGTTTCTAACTGAATGTGTGGTTAGGGGTGCCAGATGATCATCTCACTGGGCCTCATGGACTCCCACCCGAACTTAATGGACAGGGGCACATTAGATTTCTGCAGTATCTTTCAGGATTGCTTGAAGATGTTTCTCTTCAGCAACATTGGAGTATGTGGTATGTGCACGATGGATATCCAGTACATTTTGAGGCTTCTGTGAGGTGGCCTGTAATGCGTAGATGAGGCCAATGATGGGTAGGTTGAGGCAGACCTGTACCTTGACCTCCCAAATCACCTAATCTATATCCTTTGGATTTTTGTGTCTGGGGACACCTCAAAACTGTAATGTACAGCACAACCAGTAATATGGTTGAAGAACTGGAGAGAGAGTTGTACACGATTGTCAATAATTCAAAATGGTCCAGGAGTTTTCGAAAGAATTTGAAATTCATTGCAGAGGCAAGCAAAGTATTCCATCCAGATGCAAGAAACACACATTTAACACCACCTTCAACAGGTAACCCCTACATGAAACTTGAACTAAATGCACTGTAAAAACTAATAATAAAGTCTAAATTATAAATTAATGTGTACCAACTAGAACAATGTTTACAATGACATTCCACATCTGTGGAAAGGGATACAAAACTGTTTAGATGCACGATTACAACATTATTTCACTTTCTAACTTGTGCACAGTTAAAGGCTATTCTGTAACTGCTCTTTATTTATAATATATATTCATAACAATTGATCATTGTTTTCTTTTTACCTTAAATATCAACAAATTAGGATGCCAAAAGACTGCAGCAAATATCATAGAAAAAAGACATTGACAACTAAAGATGTTGAAATAAGACTGTAAAGGTTGTGTACACGTTTTTTTAATTATTATAACACTAAATTAGCCATCATACCTTAAGGCCATTCACAAGTACTTTAACTAAATTGAGCAACTCTGTCCCACCCATGAATAGTCACTGTGTGTGAGTGCTTTAGTTGTTAGTGTACCTGCCTTGTGGTCAGGAGGTCTGGGTTAAACTTCTGGTCTCAGCACACACCATTTCTTCCATCACTTCAGATTACATACAAAGATGTGAAAAACTAAGTCGTGCAATGATGCCCAATATTATGTCAGATCTCGTTTTGCCTAGCAAAGGGCAACAGCTCAGCATGACACAGCACTGCCATGCACAGACTCAACCAGTTATCTGTCCCTTGCAGTAATCTTGATGTGTGTTCCCTCTACAGCTATTGGTAACTCTAGAAGAGCTGTCAGTACTGGGGTTTGTGCAGCCATTGGCCTCTTCATTGTGCGTCATACTTATATTGTGGGACCAACATTGGGTGACCTGGGTGGCCAGATCATTCACTGGAACTGTCTAGGATATTATTTCAACCAAGTAGAAACAAATGTGGCCAGTGAAATGGTGCATGTCATCCACAGTAATTCTATCATTGTTTGTGAGCTTCAAGTCCACAAATGACTGCAATTGTCTCCAAATAGTTGAAAGCAACTATTTCCAGCCAATGATTGGTTCAGCCCACAATATTGAGAAGCCATCACCAGATTGCACAGTGGCATCTTAACATAGTTTCACACCACACTAATCCTAACACTCGCTCTTTCCAATTGAAACGCACGGTTACCCAGTCGTGTTTATTGGGATATTTTCACCAGAAACTGCACTTTTCCAAGTTTCTCTGTCGAATAAAAATAATTATGATTAGTACATGCCAATCCTTTCACAGTTATGATTCTTACTGATGAATGAAAATGCTGTTAACAAAACAGTTTGCAGGTTTTGTTACTGTCTATGACAAATTGATCAAGGAACATGGGTTAGTACTCTTCACAAATTAGGAATATTTTCAGCACCAGATTGTGACTGTTACTGAAAAGTCTATTGTTATGTTGTTTTAATGTGTCGTGCACATGTCTACAATATTTGCTGAGAGTCACGTGGTGTGACAAACTAAATAGCACATCTTGATATTTATCTAAAACTATTGCCATGCCGGATTGCTATACATAAATGTTGATGTACAGAATTTTAGTGCTGTTTCTACAGTTATCATGTGATTCACAGCACTATGTATGACATACAAAAATTTTTTAAATGTCAGTCACACTTCACTTGCAAAATCAGAATGGCTGACTACTTCAAATGTTGGACTAATATATGATCATTTGCCAGTAGAGTGATCATTGCAAATTATAAACAAATTTGTTTCAAAACAACTAACATAAACTGAAATTACCTTCATAGGTGGCCCACTTTTCTACCACTTTTCTCCAACATCGGGGATACCTTTGGTGAAGGACACTGATATCATCTGGCACATCTGAAAATTGAAGAAAAAAATATTAACCAAGAATTACACCACACTCATATCTACATTGCACAGAAATCTGCATTGCAGCACACAAAGGCAATAATAACAAGAAAGATCAAAGACAGCAAAAATTTTAGACAGGGGTCCCTCCATTTATCAAAAGAAAGGAGAGTGTCCAAGCTGAGAGACCATGTAGGAATCAAATGAACTAGAACTCCACGCAAGTAGAGCAAGGCAGGGCTGTTGAGCTACCAACTGCAGAAGTTTGTTTCAAGAGTATTTGAATTGTATTAAAAAGTGAAGTGAATGGCAAAAAGAATCGAACATTTTTCACGAGCAATGATGATCCAAAGTACCAATGCGTGACTATTTTCCTTCAGCCTTTCTACATCAGGCCCTCAAGTGGCATAATCACAGGTAGGTAGAACAGTCATGTGTAAGACAAGTGGCACACAATCGCTAAAACGGCGCTAGTTCAGCAACTACCCACAAACAATTTCTGAACACTTTCAATTCGTTGATTACAACTACCTTTCAGAAGAACAGCAGTACATTCATGATATAGTGCCTTCTCGTATATGAGCAAAACTCTGAAGGTTGTAGAAAGTGTTGCCTGCCAGCTAGTGTCAAATTGGGAACCGAAAGCTACTCATCTGAAGCTTTGTCAAAATAATGGAGTGGAAAGTGCTCTGAAGGGACTGCACTAATGGTGGTGGTTCCTAAAGTGACACACTGCCACACGATTAACCCATGTTTCAATGCTTCACTTAGCTTTACTGATTAATCTATCATATACTATGCAGCAGTTTGCCTCAAACAGTTTCAAAGTACAGATCAAGTGTGCCTCGTACGCTGCCATCTCCCAAGACATCCCTGAAGATTTCTCAATCTGATACAGAATTAAAACATCTTTATGTTTGACTGTGTATTTCTGTATATCCCGTTCACATACAGGTTTAATATTTTTGCCAAACCAGGTAGCAAACTGGATGTTACATAGAGGGTAGCACTCTTCCCATGTAACTTTCTGTTCCTATAGTCCAAACTTAGTAATAGATTATATTAATACTTGTTACACAGGTCACGAATCCAAGATGCTGTAATGATGTGGAATGTGTCAGTTTGGTAAAAGATAACATTACATGACAAATATATTTGATTTTTATTACCTATTTTATTTTATTGTAAAATTGGTAATTTTTATGTAAATATTCATCTACTGAGTAGAAGGA
The DNA here is from genome assembly GCA_026315105.1 of Locusta migratoria. Taxonomy (NCBI): domain Eukaryota; kingdom Metazoa; phylum Arthropoda; class Insecta; order Orthoptera; family Acrididae; genus Locusta; species Locusta migratoria. The sequence goes on from CM048744.1 coordinate 9,170,712, forward strand.
GTTGCCATTAAGAAATTATTTCCATTTGTTTTTAAATGCTGGTAGGCTACCCATCAGACATTTGATGTTAATTATTTATTTAGTCCTTGGATCACGTGTTGTACAAAGTACAGGATGATATTGGACTTGCATTTCAGTAAATGACATATCTTAAGGTTAACAGATAGTATTACACATTAATATTAGGCTATATTGCCGCGAGACACGACAAACACAGACTGCCGGCGTGGTGCAGGGATAGGGTCACTGACTAGTGCTTAAGGTTGCTGGTTCAATCCTGCCCATGCCCCTGCAAAAATTTATTTCTTTGTAATTAACAATTCCAGAATGTTCTACATCTTTCTTATGTTCTCTTGTAAATTCTACTTATTTCTTATGTTAACTGTTGTTATCATTTCTGGTACATTCTGTCTGTGTATAAATAGCAGAGCACTCTGCCCGATAGGCAGTTAGTGCTGCGTATGTTACGTTCATAATAAACCAGCTTTCAGTATAAGTGCTGTGTTCAGTTGCCTTCAGTCAAGCCTGTTTCCATTTCAACATGACATTGTTTGGTGGAGGCGCCGGGTATGCTGTGCAACAGCTGCATCACCATGGCTCCGATTAGGATATGTAAAAGCTGTTGCTTACACTGACTAGAACCGGAATACAAGGGATATTCCAAGTACATCATTCCAAAAGTCCGTATTATCAGAAGAACGATGGAAACAAAACTGCAGTAAGCCAGCTGCACAACAGATACCCATCGGTGCTCTCTGGAAACGCTGGACAGGACCCCAATAAATGGCTAAAGGGGTTCGACCAAGTCGCCAAGTACGACAGGTGGGATCATACAATGAGCTTAGCCAACATTTATTTCTACCTGGATGGAACAGCCAAGCAATGGTTTGAGAAAAACAAAGAAACACTGAATGACTGGGAAACATTCCAGGAGGAACTTAAGACGTTTGGAGACCACCAGCGACAAATCTGCTCGGCGGAAGAACAACTAAAGAACCGGGCCCAACGACATGGTGAGCCAGCATATTGAAGAGATGCAACAAGGGAGAGTTGGGTGAAAGAAGTATGACAGACTCCCCAATGTAGTCCCTATGGCCGTTGTGGAAGACCAGCATGACTTCGCTTCCCTCATACAACAAATTGTGAGAGAAGAATTACAACAGTTTATGGCAGCCAGGACTATTAGACCAAGCGAGCATCAGATCATGGCCATGGATGTAAGCCCTGCAAGTGATGAGGGAGTTGATGCCGCTGAGGAAGAGGTATATCAGGCAATAGCTCCTGTCTTCCCCACCAATAGCACCCAACATGAAGAATGGCATCGCCCTGCTATGACTTACACTGCAAGTGCCAAGAGAGAGAAGGTGAGTATTCGATGATCGTTTTGCTGTAAGATGCCAGCCATCAGAGCAGTTCTATCCCAGGCAATCACCTGCTGATGAGTTCAGTCGACCTATAGGAAGAAGCCCATCGCCGTACCCTAGAAGAGGTCACTCGCTGCCGTGTCCCAACCGTTCACCATCGCCGTACAGAGGTACCAGCCACCCCCCTAGCTCCCACGCCCAGGAAAACTAAGCAAGATGAAGCAGACGAAAATCCTCCGTGTACGACAGACTCTTTTTTAAAGATGTCGTCAAATCTCATTGACATCATAATCGACGGCCAACCTGTCCGGACAATTGTTGGTTCAGGAGCGTCTTTCTCTGTATTGTAGGATAATTACCACTGTACGCTAAAGAAAACAATGTTCTGGGGTGCAACTCTGCAGAAGGTTGTGAATGGAAGGTACGTCCAGCTGGCAGGAACTTGTGTTGCATGAATAACCATCAACAACAGGACCCAGCCATTTGAATTTGTCGTGTTAACAGAATGTAGTCACAATGTCATCCTCAGATCAGAATTCCTTCAGGCATCCCAAGCTATCAATTACTGCGGAATATCTGAGCTGCAAATTGAAAAACTTGTTCCGACAGGTACAGGCAATACAGAATTTTCTGGGAAGTTATTTGCCGTTGACAACAAGACGAACCCACCGTTGACGATGAGAAGAGTTGCAGTCACAAACACAGATGAGTGATTAAACTATGAAGTTCTTGTTGAGAGGAAAAATTTATCAAGCTCACCAAAGAAATTTACATACCAGCGGCTATCATAAGCATTACCGGAGGTCGAGAAGTGATTTGGATCACTAATTGTCACGAGCAGTTGCAACTTATCACCAAAGGAATGTGTATCGGAACAGTTTCAGCTGAACCAATCCAGGATGGTAAACTCAACATCATCACTGAAAACACATGCTCTGCTGTTAGTACAGACAACACGCTGGAGGGAACAAATGTGGAACTGCCAATAGGGCCCAGACTGACCAAGGACCAACACCAGTGGGTGTTATCTATACTACGTCAATTTTCAGGTGCATTCACACCTCAGAAGGGGAAAGTCAGACAAAATGGCCAATGATAAGGCATTGTATCAATACTGGGGATCATCCACCAATTAGCCAGCATTCGTATAGTGTTGCCAGCTGAAAGATGGATAATTCAGGAGGAATAGGAGATGATGTTGCACGACAACATTATTCAACCTTCGGAGAGTCCTTGGTCATCTTCAGTGGTCCTCGTAAAGAAGAAGGATGGCACATGGCAATTCTGTGTCAACTATCAGTGACTGAAAAAAATCACATGTCTACCCACTGCCGTGCATTTATGACGCCTTAGACTGCTTGGAAAGAGCTACGTAATTCTCAACAATGGACATGCAGACAGGTTAGTGGCAAATCAAGGTTGACGAATCTTACAGGAAGAAGATGGCTTTTATTACACCTGACGGCCTCTATGAATTCAAAGTAATGCCAATTGGATTATATAATGCTCCAGCCACATTTGAATGCATGATCGACAACTTGCTTTGACATGACTTAAGCGCACTTTTTGGTTTCTCTGCTGCCTATATTACAATATCTAGCAACTCTAGCAGTAATGGCAATATTATAATAGTTTTATTATTACCAACAATATATAAAGACAGGCCTGAAATTTGTGCCTATCAATTTTTAATAGCTAGCTCAATATTTGTAATACCGGTATTTAAAATGAAAAATGTGAGGCACATGCATTATATAACTGAGACACAAATAGTTCACCAAAGTCACAAGCAATTTTGTTGCACTACAAATGCTATGAACTATTTTATGATTTCTCAAACCAACCTCTGCTTCCTGCTATTATTTATTCCATGTACCCCACGTTTTTCATTTTAAACTGTACACATATTGTTGTAGCTATTTAAAATTCACAAGAACAGATTTTTAGGTTTAGGATATCTGCATGCGGTTAGGAATTTGTATGCACTTAGGAGAAATTATATTACACTTCTTATTTGATTAATGATGGAAATTCTCCTCAGAGATGATAAATTACTTTACAAAAGAGAGAGTACTTACCTTTGGAATGTACAGCCGATAGTGACACAAATGAAGAAAAAGAAAAAAAGGGACAAAACAGGCCCAGCTTTCGGAACACTTTTTCAGGTGGGACAGAAAGGAAAAAAAAAAAAGGATGCGAACGGAAGGGAAAGGTAATTCTGAGGGACTGGTGTTCATTGGTAGTATGTGTGGTGTAACACATGCCAAGGTCCCTGGAGTCATGCTGGAGGGCACGTTCTGCCACAAGATATTGGATGTCACCCAGGTGGACAGGCCGTCTGTGATTTCATCCGCTCAGCCAATTTGTTAGTGGTCATACCAACATAAAAGGCTGCACAGTGGACACATGTCAGTTGATATATGACGTGTGTTGTCTCGCATGTGCCCCTGCCTTGTAACGGGTAGGTTTTTCCTGTGGTGGGGCTGGAGTATGTGGTAGTGTGAGGATGCATTGGACAGGTTTTTCAGTGGGATCAGTTGCAGGGATAGGAACCATTAGATAGGGAGGGTCGTTTTGGTATGTTGAAAGGTTGGTCAACGATGTTGCAGAGGTTGGGAGGACGGCGAAAGGCTACTCTGGGTGGTGTGGGAAGAACAGTTTGGAGTGATGGTCTCATCTCAGGGCGTGACTTCAGAAAGTTATAGCCCTGTCAGAGGAATTTGTTGAGGCATTCCAGGCCAGGATGGTGCTGGGTGACTAAGGGCATGCTTCTGAGTGGTCTGGGGTCAAAAACACTGTTGTTGGAAGGAGAGGAATAGACAGCTCGGAAGATCTTACCATTAACTTATCTTACCATTAACTTATCTTACCATTAATTTATTCTTGTCTTCTCTTTCCAAACATGATATATGTGGACCATAAATCAGTTTTATGCCTCTTACAAAGTATGATCTCATGTAAAATCACAGCAGATCATTGTCAATTGTAATCGGTCACCATCCAAGAAAACATAGCTTATACTTGTTTTCTGGTTATGGATCATTACCACATCATGCGTGAGTGACACAAGTGGCCAGCATTCAAATTTTTCGGCACTGCAGTGCTTCATGCTACGTCCAACATCCGCCGAGATCGGAGGCTTGACATCGTGGCATAATGCCACTCAGATTACTTGTGAAAGGTGGCAGATATCAGGGCGACCACCAATTCAAAAACTTTTCTGTTCTTAAAGCGCCATTTCACTTGCTGTAATGTATGCTCTAAAATGCACAGAACAGCAAGCAGTCCGCTATCCAACTTTTTCAATACACGATTTGTATATCAAGCGCACACACTTGACAAAAAATCGTTATTTGAGGACGACTGTAATGAATTATGAAAACGTGAATGGTTTATTAGAAACCAAAGATGTTTTACTACCACCTGTCTAACAATCAGATTTTTAACCGCAAACTTTCATAAAAATCGAGTGAGAAGCGTTAACAAACTAAAAATTCGACGTGAAATGAAAACATTTTTTCACAGACAAAATAAAGATTGTAAAGGAAAAAAAGTTGATAAAATGATGTGGGGTGGTCTTATATACCATCAAAATTTTTTACAGTGTGAAAATTGGGAAAGTTTATTTTCGCTATTTTTTCCGCTCGGCCGGTCCCCGCGCGCAGTGTGAACACCCAGGCTGGGGCGAGCGCTGACTAGGCATCAGCCGGCACCGCACATCTCGACTCAGCCCGGCTGGCAGCATGAACGTGCCAGAATAACCTTGAACGCACCCTATCAGTGGTACAGAAAGTGAACTCTGCTACAAAACTCATAAAAAATAATTCATCATGTTCTGAGCTATTGAATGTTTTAAGTCTACAACTCGTCAGGAAGCTAGCAAACATTTTCTAGCTCGAATTTCAAATTAAACATTTTTTCATACATTGCACAACTAAATGTTGCGACTGCAAAGAAGGGACTGGGAGACCATGATCAGCATGTCGGGTCGTGCAGTATCCGAATCATAGTGACTCGTGATGCCGTTACTCAAGTATCCCCGTATAAACGTCCCCATTTAACTACACGCACAGTGTCTCACGGTCACACACTATCTCGGTCGCTCGGAGACTTGAGTAACGCCTTAAGGCACTATTTACACTGGGATAGAGTTTCCGTCGCCACCCTATCACGTCAGTGAGGCATTCCAGTTGCGGTGCAGAACGAGTTGTAACAGTTCTGACTGGATTTTCTGCAGATATCTGTCATTCACAGGTATTGGATCACAAAATAGAAAAACTGTGAGACACATACTACAGTCGTCCCTATAAGTGACGTGCACATTAACAGCCCCTATTTTAGACGGAACTCGGTATATGTAGCAAAATGAATGCATTATATTTAAATCAGGTAAATTAACATGGATACAGATTCACAACTGCTATTGCAGTGAAGTCTTGGTATGCAACAGTATGTTCCTGTGTTCTTTTAATGCCTACTTGCGAAGAAACAGAAGTGCTAAATTGTTTGCTCAATATTACAGTACTACTGATTGACATACAATACTAAGCTTGTCCTCTACAAATAACACATTTTGAAAGCAACAATGTACCACTGAAAAACATTCTGAGGTATGGTAATGACCTCTATTTCTTTTTAAATACAAGTAGCTATCATATTCAAGGCCCCTAGCATGTGAACAACTTCATCAATATATGTAATATCTCTAGCACCAGCCGTACGGTCTCTTCCTAGAAACTTAACTAGTTCTAATTCTTAATCTTTCTTGGAAAGAGAGAATTTACAGCATTGTCTATGTTTGGGCAAGAACAAAATTTTAATTTATCAACATTGACAATAAATATTTAATTTAATTTGTCCCATTCCTTTACTCAAAAAATATAAAGCAAAACAGAACAATCATGGTAAAACTAGCATCTGGAGTAATTTATTACTGAGAACTTTGTTTAATAAATTTACATAATTTCATTAAATATAATTGATGTTTTTATATAGCTATTACTTGATTAATATGACACTGAAAAAGTTACACATTATGCTTTAGTGAAAACATATTGAGAACTTTTCGAGATGAAGATCACCACCACCACCACCACCACCATTTTCCACATGTAAGTTTCAGTGTTTTTGTACCTTACAACCTCTAAAATACAACACAGTATGGATCAAAATGCCACTTATGTGAACGTCACATAAATATTTGTAATTAACCATCCAGTAAACTCTCAAAGTATTGTTGCAGTGTTTCATTATTTAAGTCGTAAACCTTACATCCCTGTATTCGTAGAACCATTTTTGACTGGTACCATGGATCTCGCCTCAGGGGTTTTGTATGATAAGGCCCAATATAAGATATTTGTAGAAAAGGGGGAAGTACTTTTGACAAGCTAGACGGTAGGTGTCATTGCTGTTGCTGACTTGCAATAATTTAGGTTTTCCTCTTAGGTTCCTGCCTAACAACATCCTTTATATTCGTAAAAAAAATTGTACTTTTGTCAGTCAGAATAGACATCTACAATGTAGTTTGTCAAAAGTACTTTGTCGTTCTGTATGAATATGTGATATTAGGCCACATTACACGATACATCTGTGGCGAGAGCAACATTACCACTCAAAAATGGTTCTACAAATAAAGGCTGGTGCAAACCATTTATCAGCGTAGGTTAGAGAGTAAACGAGTCAACTAGCGCTACAGGTGGCCAAAGCACGAAGGGCAAGAATCGAGAAACAGGCGTTCGAGTTGGTATTTGCAGTTGCAACTGGCGGAGGCTGCGCATGAGCAGTAGCACATTGTCTGCCATGTGGCAGCCGGCGGCCACTGCAGGCGGATCTGCCGCGCTTCTGACATCATCATGGCAGTCATTGTGTTAAGGATAGTAAGAACCTGGTGACGCAAATTTCTCACATCACGAACAAACTTCTTTCAGGAAATGCAGAAGGCAAACAAATATTTCTGCTGAAAAGCATATCGAGTAACTTGACTTTTCCAGGGTTTTTGGGAAAAATACAAAAATTGCCTGAGATTTCCAGAACAAAAAAATTCCCTGAGATTTCCCGGTTTTCCAGGGCACTGGACACCCCAAGTACACATGGAGGGTAGTGTCAATGTAAGGAAATCATAACTGAGATATCATTAAATGCTCTCTCCCACAACAGTAGTTTCATTATTTTATTCATAGTCAGGATGGTATCTAGTGTTATTCAGGTAGTGTTATCCACTACTGTTCATGTTTCCAGACATATGACTTTTGCCAGTTAAACTAAATGTAGTCATTTATTTATTTATTTATTTATTAAGGGTAAGGATTTCATACACTGATATTGTAGCAGTGTAATATCATAATCATATTTCTTTCAATTAATTGCCAGTGACTTGCTGGTTTAAACTGTCCTTAATGATCAACTGTAAGGCATATTACAACAAGTATGTGTCTCTGACTAAATTCAATAGGCATAGTTATTGGTAATCCTTCCAAATAGCTTGCTTTTATCATGACACATATGCCTATTTTTGTACACCAATGACTTTCTCAATATTATATGAGATTACCTTGTCACCTTGCCTGTTGCCAGGTTCGTTGCATGATATTCTTTCCCAGTTACCATTCGTCACTATCAAAGATCAGATACACCAACCAATCTGGGAATATTTAGAAGTTTATTTTAAAAAAATACTTTAAAGGCCCCAGCTAAGTCTGTCCATGTACTCTCCTAGATTAACTTCTGCCATAGATATTTATGAATTGCCTGCATTTCAGGACTGAAGCAAGCAACTTTTAATCTTCTGCTCAGTTTCCTAGTGAAAGACTAAAATTCATGTTAACAGCAAAGGTAGAAAGAAGGTCATGTACGTGGCTGTTGGAGAGATCAGGGTGACAGAACAAAATTATCTGAAGAACCCAAACAAAGTAAACTTTTTTTGAGTAGCCTTCATCCAGAATAAGAGATCTGCTGTCTGTCTAATAGGGACTGAAACCACCTTCACAAATATGAACCACTATTAGTCTAATGCCTTATATCTCATTCCTGCGCCTAGACCAGAAGTCAGCCTTTACCACCTCCTCCAGCACAAGCTCCCCCCCCTCTGTACACTTTTATTCCAGAACATTAGTGAATTCTCTTTGTCCCTTTTCATTTCAAAACTGGCCTTCCTTCTGGTGTTCAGAACCTATTCTATTCTCAGCATCTCTTAGATACTAAAAGTATTAAGGGTTTATTATGCACCTGCAAGAGAAGGAGAATTAAAATATGAAACCATACTGAAGAAGCTAAATACATATTTTGCTACTCTTCTGATGTCACATGCAATAACTGTAGCATGAAATCCAGCTTCTGGATTATTCAAATGTAACAAAATTCGAATCTGATGTTACAAAACACTTTTATAAGTCAGACTATAAAGTGAAGTACTAAGTAATTTGCATCTACTCAAGTGTTTGAATTCTCTAATGCATTACTATTATCAGTAATTTAGAAAAGATAGCAACAAGAACACTGAACAAAATTTACCCTTGTTTCACTTTACAACTTTCTTTTTTATAGGTACAGTAAGTAGTCAACAATCTGAAGATTCATTTGAACACCACAGTGTTTTACTACGCATGGTCCTGTTTGGAGTTGCTATGCCATTGCCTTCCTCTGACCTTTTAACAGACTTACCCAGCCAGTTATTGAGGGCGGGGTGAGGGGTTCACATTTTAACTTTGATTCCGAACCATGGTGCTACTCGATATTTTTCACACCAGCAACACTGCCAGAGGTGAAAGAAGTGGAAAATGAGAGAGAAAATCCTAGGAACTGCCGGGGATTGAAACTGGGACCTTTGGATTCGTAGTCTGGCATTCTACTGCTGTGCTACTTAGAATTTCACACATTTTTAAGTAGTTTGAAAACATGTGTTTCAATATGGCTGGAAAAAAGTTTTACATTACTATTTTATTACATGTTTGACTAAGACTGTACACCAATATCTAAATTCTAGATGGCTTTGTGAAGTGTACAACAAAAGATCTCTCTGCAGTACCAGTTGTTAAGACCTCATCCCATTCCAGTGAACTACAGAGTGGGGGAATTGTGACGATTTGAATTCCTCGGTGTAAGCAGTAATTAAACTACAAATTGAGACTGGAAAGTTTGCTGAATGGTTTCGGAAGTGTAGGAAAGGAGAGTTACAAACAAGATACTTTAGTGGCCTTCAAAGTAATTGACAATGGCTACAATACACATCTGACATTTGTTGTACACCTGTTGGAAACTGCCAGCAAACACTTCTTGTGGAATTGCTTGAAACAGCGAGGTCATGCATTATTGGATCTGCACAAACTTTGCTGCACTTTAACTTGTCGGCTATCATTCACAAAAACAGCCATTAATCATCTGCATGTATCATTCTAAGATGTCTTGCAGGGTCAACTCAAATGAGGCTCATCCTCGACACTTTCCTTTCCATCTCGAAAGCATTTAAACCACTCAAACACAGCCTTTTTATCCACTGCTTCAACATCATATACTTGCACTAACATCTCATGGGTCTCTGTCACTGTTTTAACTAATTTGGAACAAAGCTTGATGTTAACGCATTGCTCCATTTTGGGCTCCATATTTCAGTGACACAAGTTCTCACACTGACCCTGTTAGCTGGGTCGCAGTGTATGCCACGGCTTCACTACAGTACTTTGCAGGATAAGGAGCACATGTTGACAAGCCCCTCAATGTGTATGCAAGGGCACCTCATCCTCACCAGTGTGCTTTGTAAAATATGGGACCATTCACTAAACTTTTCTGATGCACCTTGTAATTTTGTTCTCACAACTGCTTTAGAAGCAACACAAAGGAGGTGTAAAATGTTTCTAGGGCCACCAATTAAAGCCTCTTCTTGAAACTTTGTAAGTAGACTGTATCCATCTTCAAATGTCTGCACATTCACTTTTTACCACATATCTCTGATAATTTTCCACAAGCCTAGGAAACCCCTGATGTTTCATACTACACTTTTTTATGGACCTTCAATATCCACAGTTCATTATATTCCACATGAGTGGAATTCTAGGACTTGCAGAATAATTCATCATCTCTGCTGACTGATTTATTTCCAATATATAGTACCAGCAAATAAAATTTCACATTCATCTATACCTGTGACACACTATGTTACTCTTCCATTTCATATCTGTAGTGTGTGTTGCACACAGGTATGTGGTGGCCCTTGAGCTCTTACCACTATGTAGTTTGCATCTTTCATACTGTACATCATTGTTCGTAACTGCAGTACCTGTGGACTCTCCGATGTTGCTATTAACATAGTCTGCAAAGTCATTAAGGATTAGCCTTTCCCCAGGACTCACCCAAAGTTATGGTACTTCAACATCTGATGAAAGCTCTTCAGCCCAGGTAACATGCCATGTCTTCTCTACTAAAATAATCTTGAACCCAGTCACAAATTTTGCTCGATACCCCAAAACAAAATTACTTTTGATATGGGTATGACATACAACTAGGTGTCTACTCTTAAAAATTCCACTCAGACCACACGAGTGTTGCTTTCTGATATTTTTAAATAATTCTACAACTTTTGGTTAGGATATTGATGCACCTTCTGGTACTTTTAACCTGTGGGCAATGCTCTCATGACATTGTTTATGAAGATGATATAAATAAGAAACTCACTACATAGGTCCTCTTATCATCCACAGTTTCCCTACTTAAATGTGACTGTAGCAGACATTGTTTACAAGCTCCTTTTGTCTGTGTGGTTTTAATGTCAAGTACCATCAAACTTTTGTTTTGTCTTACAAGTAGGTCAACAATGAATACAAATTTCTCAAACAATCAAGTTTTTCTGTGGGGATCACAATATAGTTAACACTAGAAGCATCAAAAGTTTTTAACTGCTTACATGTAGGTTGCAAATCAATATTAAAACCGTTTAATACTGAATTAACCTATATTGTCAGTACAGAGTTTGCACTAAATTATGATGGACTGTTGACTCCTATGTGCCTCACTAATTCATATTATTACAGGATATTTTGTGTGCATGTATGTGCACATGCAAGAAGATTTTCTAGCCTGTTTTTCTTAATCCATCTCTCATGCAGTCCATGGTTCATGTAACTTTTAACTCTAGTTTTAGTTAGGCCTATATATGAACAGTAAAAGAAAAAAAAATCACTTTACCTGAATCCCTTGAAATGCAGCTTTCTTCCTCGGATAACAGGGATCCAATTGAGGAGGACCATATCAGTCTGAAACAAAATGGTTTTATCTCAGTTTAAGGGAAATTTTACTGTAACTCGAAAGGTGTCAACTGGTGAAAGAATGATACTGTCACATGGATGGTTACATTCTAAAGTTCACAATCCGTCAAAAATTGCGTTATATGGTATACTCATTCGGATGTTGTAATGACACTTTAACACTCAAAGAATGATACTGTCACAAGGATGGTTATATTCTACAGTTCACAATCCGTCAAAAATTGTGATATATGGTATACTCATTTGGATGTTGTAATGACACTTTAACACTCAAAGAAAATGTAAACCAACTAATTACACAATAAAAAATATGAAAGTGTATTAGACTACAAAAAATCTTGAAGAGTGGATCAGGTAGACCAATATTTATTACCAAATGTACACAAAAACCATAAAATGGTCAGAAACAGTTTGTATATTTACGACTTTTTTATGTTAAGTGTGATTTGTGACTAATAAATCATGTACCTGCTTCTTACAAAAACTTGGAGATTGACACTACATTGCGTATGTCTCATTACGATGTAGTTGATGGACTTTCTGGTGACACAACCAACACCAATTAATACTTATTTCCCAAACTGATAAACAAAAATGATGAGACTGCCATGTATGTCTCAATAACAAAAAAGAATAACAACAAACTTAATGTACAAGTCTTGTGGAGTTGTGTAACTTCTTTGATACATTTCATATGAAAATGAAAAACTACATACAAAAGAAAATGCCAATAAACAAATGTATAAAACAAATTTTGTATTTATGTACATTTTCGAAACTTCATGAAAATAAGGGAACGGGGCTGAGAACTTAAGAGAACTAACTATGAGATTAGTAAAAGTTAACAAACCTCTAATCCCCTGATAATGTTAAGAATGATGAGCAACAACCTAACTAATCCAAATCAGCACTGCTGGCACTTAGCGAACACAGGTCTATGAGACATGTGGGCGGCAAAGTGTTAAATCTGGGAATGGAAAGTACACTTCACCATACCGGTACTTTTATTTTTTATCATCGGTTAAATATGAAATAATGCTCATTTATGTTTTTGCTGTTGCAGCACACACTATGTCCTCATAAAGTCTTAGTTGATTGCACTTCAGAAATCTTTTTCACACTACAAATTTCTCCAATTCTGTCACTTTTCTTAGGACTATTTTTGACATTGCTCTCTGAAGAAGATCTTGCAGAAGATCTAAAGAAAGATGCCTCAAAATTCTCTTCTCACTTGTTTCTGGTTTGAATCAGGGTTGTGATATCCAGAGAGAGCACCAGAAAATTCTCGTAGTTTGCCAAAAATTCTCACACATTTTAAAAATATTGTATTTAAGGAGTATTATAGATTACATCTGTTTTCCAGATAGAGTATCAAAAGAAGGCTAAAAACGAAAGATACATACAATTAAAAGGGTTAAATATCTTTTGATAGATTGGCCATGTTGATAAAACGCAAAACTCGAGCAGCTACTCTTGTGTCATCAGCTAAAATTTCCACCAGAGTAGACGGAAAGTGAAGGACTACACGGAGATGATTAAAATTGGGACAAGACAGTAAAACATTTCACACCGTCAGCAATTCACCGCAGGAGCACAGCGGTGCAGGGTCAGCGGTTAGCAAATGACGGTGGCTGAAATGGCAGTGACCCATCCGCAACCGGTCCAGTAAGACCTCCTCTCACCGAGAGGGGCGTGAGGAGGTCCTGCAAGCAGTCAGGATCAGTTTTACAGTTCTCAATTTATTGTCGTGGAGTGAGAACCACACACTGTGCCAGGACGACAAAATACTCCGGCGAAGAGCCCGTTGAACATTGTCCAATGGGATGCGAAAAGTAGCCATACGAGGTAAAAGAGCTGCTGCCTTGGCTGCTATGTCGGCGGTCTCATTCCCAGGCACACCCATGAGGCTAGGGACCCACAGAAAAGAAATGTGACAGCTGTCATCTGCTATCAACTGGAGGGAGCGTTGGATCTGATACACGAGAGAGGGTACTTAAGACACTGCAGGGCACTAAGAGTCCGAACAGATGGCATAAAAAGGATGGCGGCGGCAGGTATATAAAACAGCCTGGTGAAGGGCAAAAAGCTCAGCTGTGAAATTCGAGCACCAGTCAGGGAGCTGGTATTGGAAATGGTTATCCCCAACGACAAAGGCAGATCCAACACCGTCAGTGCTCTTGGAACCATCAGTGTAAATAAATATGGCATTATTGAACCACGAACGTAGTTCGACAAGCCTCGAGTGGTATACCAAATCCGGGGTGCTCTCCTTGGGCAGAGAACTAAGTTGAAGGTGAGTGTGAACCTGGGCTTGATGCCACAGTCGCAATGGGCTCTCACTCAACCTCAGTAAGATCAAGCCACTGAAGCAGGCGGCAAAACCAAACTCCATGTGGAAGCAAGGCTATTGCAGACAACTGATATTGGCGATCCAGTGAGCCATCAAAAAATAATCTGCAAGATGGATGCTTGGGCATCAACCGCAAGCAGCATGCATACCGACACAAGAGTATGTCACGCCGAGTGGTCAAGGGTAAGCTTCGGCATACAGACTTTCAACAGGGCTGGTATAAAATGCACCGGTCGCCAGGTGTAATCCCCGATGGTGAATAGAGTTGAGACGGTGGAGAAATGACGGCCGTGCAGAAGAGTATTCATGGCTTCCGTAGTCTAGCTTCGACTGAACAATGGCTTGGTAAAGGTGAAGCAGAACCGTACAATCCGCTCCCCATGATGTGCCACTGAGGACGCAGAGAACATTAAGGGATTGGGCACAACGGGCAGCCAGGTAAGACACGTGTGGGGACCAGCAAAGTTTACGATCCAACATTAGCCCCAAGAATTTTGTTGTCTCCACGAATGGTAGAGCAACGGAGCCAAGACGTAAGAATGGTGGAAGAAATTATTTGTATCTCCAGAAGTTTATACACACCGTTTTCTCAGTGGAGAATCAGAAGCTATTCGCAATGCTCCAGGAATATAGGCTGTCAGGACAGCGTTGAGCACAACGCTCCAAGAGACACGTGTGCTGGGCTCTGCAATAAATTGCAAAATCATCTACAAATAGGGATCCAGAAATGTCAGCTGAAAGGCAGTCTACGATCGGATTGATTGCAATGGCAAAGAGAGCCACACTCAATACGGAGCCCTGTGGCACCCCATTCTCCTGGCATAAGGTATGTGACAGAACAGAGCCCACCCATACCCGGAATTTGTGATCCGCCAAAAACGCTTGAATACAGAGAGGGAAGCAGCCACGAAGGCCCCATGTGTGCAATGTGCGGAGAATGCCCGCACTCCAACAGGTATCATAAGCCTTCTCTAAGTCGAAGAACACTGTTCCGTTTGACGCTTCCTTAAGGAGTTAATCATAACAAAGTTCGACAAGGTGACGAGGTGATCAGCAGCAGAGCAGTGTCTACAAAAACCACATTGAATATTAGTCAGGAGGCATCGAGATTCGAGGAGCCAGACCAACCGAGCATTAACCATGCGTTCCATCGCCTTACAGACGCAGCTAGTAAGAGAAATGGGGCAATAACTGGATGGAAGATGTTTGTCCTTTCCTGGTTTGGGGATGGGGACAACAATGGCTTCACTTGTGGGAATCTGACCTTCAGTCCATATGCGATTATAGGTGCCAAGTAGGAAACACTTGCCCGCAGGAGAAAGGTTTTCCAGCATCTCAATATGGATGGAATCAGGCCCAGGTGCAGAAGAAAGAGACAGGGCGACAGCACGGTCTAGATCCTGCATGGTGAAGGAGACATTATAACTTTCACGATTAAAAGAGTAGAAAGAATGCGGCCGTGTCTTCTCTACCTGTTTGCAAGGGAGGATGGTAATGGGCATAGCTCAAAACCTTCGCAAAGAAACGGCCCAATGCGTTGGAAACATCAGCGGGATCCACAAGGACTGTGTTCTCGACAGTCAGGCCAGAAATTGGGCAGTGGACCTTGATGCTGGATAAATGGCGTAGGCCACCCCAGACAGCCGAGAAGGAGTAAAGTGGTTAAACAACTCGTAAAAGCAATCCAGCAAGGTTTTTTGCTGTCGTTTATAGCTCAACGACATTGCACTCGCAGTCGTTTATAATTGATACTATTCTCCAACATTGGGTGGCAGTGGAAGGTGCGTAAAGCGCGCCGCGGATGGCTGTAGTCCACCAAAGGACAGGGACACAGACATGGAGAAGAGGATGTATGAGGTATAGAATGTTCGGCAGCTGTGAGAATAACCTCTGTGAGGTATTCGACCTGACTGTCACAGCTGCAAAAATTCTGATGGGACGAGGAGTGATAAGGAGATGGGGAATGATGCAGGAAGTGGATGACACAATGAAAATGGTCATTTGAGTATGTGTCAGGAAGTGCATACCACTCAAACCGACCAGCAACCTGAGGAGTGCATATCGCGAGGTCTATATGGAAATAAGTATGTTTTGTGTCAGAAAGGATGGTCGGTGCACCAGCATTGAGGCAGATAAGATTGAAATGTTGGAAAAGGTCCACCAAAAGGGAGCATCTCCGACAAGGTGATGGAGAGCCCCTTAGGGGGTGATGGGCATTAAAGTTGCCTACCAACACGAAAGGTGAAGGGAGCTGTTCAACGAGGTGTAGCACATCTGCCCTAGTAAGTGCGGATGATGATGGCGAATAGACATTACAGAGACAAAGGAAAAGGTAGATAGAGTGATGTGGACGGCAACTGCCTGTAGGTGAGTATGCAATTACATGGGATGATGATAGACGTTGTCCTGAATGAGTATCAGAACCCCTCCATGAGCTGGGGTACCTTCCACAGGTGGCAGGTCGAAACGCACAGAGGTGTAGTGGGGGAAGTCTGCATGATCACATGGACGTAACTTAGTTTCTTGGAGACTAACTAGAAGTGGGCAGTGCAATTGAAGGAGTAGTTTTAAATCCTCCCGACTGAAATGAATGCCATGAATATTCCATTGAAGGAGCACCATGATAAAAATGAGAGAAGAAAAGAAGATAAAAAGGAACAAGCAGCTGGGGTCACCTCAACGGCCGGACCGGACTTCGAGGGAGCACTACTATCACTATCTAGAAACAGAGAATCTTGTTCCATAGGTTCAACTGATGCATCTGCCACCTTCCTGAGTTGATCAGGATCGGCAGCTTCCGCCGCCGGTAAAATGCCGGTTGCCCGGCTAACAGTAGTGCAAGACAGAAGATGATCGGGGCCGACTACTGTTGGACAGCGTGACGGATGGGTCACGCCTCAACGGGGAACTCTTTTTCTTGTTGGCTCTTCTGGAAGAGTGACGGTGAGAAGAGGCAGTTGACGGTTGAGAAGGCTGAGTACGTAGAAAATCTTCACAGACAAGTTCCTTATTGAAAGTACGGGCATCTTGTTTAGATGCCCGCAGTTTATTAGAGGTTAATAAAGACTGAACTTTAGAAGCAGCAGGAGGAAGCAGGGACGTGGAACAGGCAATCTTCAGGCTGGCTGATTGCACAACTGTGTCAGTGAAAGTGAAATCACAGGTCTGTGTACATGCATCCTTAGTAGGTCGAGTGGAGGTGAGGACCTTACTGTATGTGCCCGCTGGGAGGACAGTGGGCTTTTGACTCACCCACAACTTTTAAGCGGCAGATGTTGAGACCTTTTCCGTAACCCTAATTTGCTGAATGATCTTTTCATCCTTATATACAGGGCAGTCCCGAGAGGAAGCCGCATGGTCACCGTTGCAATTAAGGTAGTGAGGGGACGGAGGTGGGCAATCCCCCTCATAGGTGTCCCTACCACAAGTGACACATTTTGCTATATTAGGGCAAGATTGACGGGTGTGGTTGTATCTGCAGCATTGGAAACAGCGCATTTGGTTGGGTACATAAGAGTGGGCGGAGATAACTTCATACCCTGCTTTAACCTTTGATGGGATTTCAACTCTGTTGAACGTAAAAAACACAGTACGAGTGGGTGTCAGCTGATTATCGTTATTTTTCAACACCCTACGCACAGCTGTTACACCCTGATCGGACATGTAGGTTTGTGTTGCTTCGTCAGAAAACCCATCAAGGTATCTCATGAAAACTACCCCACGTGACAAGTTGAACGTTCAATGCACTTCTACCTGCACAGGAAATGTGTGTGGCAATGTAGTCCGTATTAGTTTTTGTGCCTGGAAGGCCCTGTCCACTTCCAGCAACAATGTATCTTTGCACTGACACGAACATGTCTTAACAGGGCCAGCAATTGCATCAATACCTTTCTGAATGACGAAAGGATTTACAGAAGTGAAATCTTTACCATCGGTTTGAGAGACAACTAGGAATTTTGGGAGATTGGGCAAAGTTTTCTTATGCTGAGGCAAATCGATCTTTCTTTTTTGGGTCAAAGTCACAGAAGAAGAGAAGGAAGTCATTGCGGAAGTGTCCCCGGTGATTACCGGCATCTCTGATGGCGTGCTCCTTCCTAGTGGGGGCCCTCTCTGAGGGCTTACCCGCCTTAGGTGATTGTTCACACCTCAGGTCACACCTCCCAAGAACTGACGGAGGGACCAATTGGCATGTTCGGAAGGTACCAGCTTGGGTAATCACCCCTCCCTGGGCCTGGCCTTTACTAGGGGGTACACACGTGCCCTACTTGTCTACGCAGAGCGGGGAATTACGCGTTACCTCATCATCTGCTACGCATGATAATGCGTGGGTCGGTTCAGACACGCACAGGGAGAAAAAAGAAGAATAGAGGAAGTGAAGAGAAAGAAGTGTCTCAAACACCAAAGCGGATATTAATGAGGAGGAGAGGAAGGCAAGGAAAGTACAGCAAGAAGAGAAAGACAGAAGCAAAGGTTAGGAATGGGAGAAACCAAGGAAAAAGACAAACTGGGACAAGAAACCACCTTGACTCGCAAAGGACGCCCGTCTCTGGGTGAAGGCATGAACCGGGAGGGAAAGTGAAGCAGCCTGGGACGGAAAAAAGGCTACTTCGGCTCGGGGCCCCGTGCGCGCCACACATGTACCCACAGAAGAGCTGTTGGCCCCCGGAGTCGGAGGGGGGGGGGGGGGGGCAGAATAACCGCCGACTCACCATACATTCTAGCAATTTGCAGAGAACGTTGAACTGCGGGTCAATAGCTATCAAGTTCACGTGAGTTTTTGACAGGTTTGAGAACTTGAACAATGTGATTCTCACGCCACTGTGACAGGAATGCACCTTCACTCCAAATGTGAGCTAGAACATGTCGCTGCAACTTGGGTGATTATGGATGGGGTCTGGCCCAGTGGCTGAGAGACAAGGCAATGTGAAGTTCCCATTCACTAAATGGAGTGTTGTACAGTCCCACATGGCAAGCGGAAAAGGAGAGAGACTGGTGCATAACGCACAGATGCAGAACTCGGAGCAAAGTGCGCAGCAACTGCATGCGGATCTGTGCAAACTACTTCATTCATGGAAATCCCAAACAGACAGAAAGGAGTCTGGTAGTCGTAGACATGTCTGATCTTTGTACACACCTGGGATGGAGAGTTTTGCAATGAGGTTCTCCACAGATGGGTGATGCTTGTGAAGTAGGTTCTCCACAGATGGGTGATGCTTGTGCAGTGAGGTTCTCCACAGATGGGTGATGCTTGTGATGCTGCAGAGCTTTCCTGTAGATTAGAACTGCATCAGCTATCTCCAGTGACCACCAGGGCACTATCCTTGGTCAAGGAGATCCAGAAGAAAGAGGAATTACACACTCGGGCGCAGAAATGATGGCCGAAGCAAAGATGTCAATGACGACATCTAGATTGCCATGTGTTGGGGAACCAATTGTGACAGAAGTAGTAAATGTGTCCAAATTCAACATAAGAGCTTATTAGTGCAAACGTCCAAGGACCAAATGCTTTGGTAGTGACAGGAAGATCGGAAAGTTGTCAACTGCCACACAAGTCTTGGTGCACTCTCCAGCAATGTATGGAAAAGGCCAGAGGTACCAACCGATAGGTCGATAGCTGAGTAGGTGTCATGTGCCACTCTAAAATGGGTGGTTTCACCATTGATTTGATTTGATTTTTTCAGGGAAGCCAAAACAGTCTCGGTTCAACCCACCACTGCCCGCACCGAAACTAAGTTTATTCTGCGGTATCGCTCCCTGTATATCTAGTAAAGCCAACCAATGCCCTTTAACAGTGCAAGGAGACCCTTTACCAGTTCTTCATTAGACACAATTTTTTCAGGTCTGGTTGTCCCAAATGTTCTGTGCCTTTTACTCTCCAATGCAGTGCATTTGAAGATTATATGTGATGCAGTTTCACACCGTCATCACAGATCCTACATTTAGGGACCTCTTCTGTTATTCCCATTGTATGTAGGTGTTTTTTGAAATTCCCATGGCCTATCAGCAACCCAACCATGAGTCTAATCTCTTTCCTGTTTAGGCCCAGGATTGCAGAGCTTCTTTTAAAACATGGCTTTGGCATCATTACCTTGCCATGTTTTTGTTGATAGATTTTGGTCCAATGTTCTACGTGCTGTATTCTGAGCCAGTAGCTCCAATTTGATTATTGCCTTGGTGATTGTCAGGACAGGTTTCGGTCCAATAAATGGAGTCTCTGCCCCCATCCTGGCTAATCTGTCGGCATGTTCGTTGCCACTGATCCCCGAGTGGCCAGGGTCCCACAATAGGTTTACTCTATTGCTTTCCCCTAGCTCCACCAGAACCCTGTGACATTCTGCAACAATTTTAGACCTTGTTGCAGGACCTGCCAGTGATCTCAGGGCTGCCTGAATAGATATAGATGCTACGATCTTTGTAGCACCTATGCAAATTCTCCTCCACACACGCCCTGACGGCAGTGATTTCGGCCTGGAATACTGAGGCCAGGTTCCCTAGAGAGATGACGCCCTCCAGTCTTGGCTGCATCCTGTATACCTCGGCCCCAACACCTTGGTCCGATTTTGACCCGTCAGTGAACCAGACAATATCGCCCGTGCGGTGTCGAACTATTTTCTCCCACTGCTCCCTGCTTCCAATTGTTATATTGAAAGGTTTTTTGAAGCAGTATGGGGTTATAATATAGTCAGCTGGCATTTCCCCAACCTTTCCTATATTTACCTCACTCACTATTTTGGTGTGTGAGACATGGGTTCACCATTAGTTAAAAGGCAAAAGTCGAGTTGAGATAGTAATGTCTCAACATGCCTATCACAGAACCACCCCAAAATGTTTTATGGCCATTGAAATCACCCAATACAAGGAAATTTGGGGGTAGTTGATCAATCAGTGCAACCGGGATGTGGTGAGATATTGCACCATAAGAACGGACATGGTGTTGCTCATGTCCACTGCAGCCCTTACCCTAACAGCCATAGCTTTCAATGGCATCTGGAGGGGAACAGGTTCTTTTTAGACAGAGGTAATGATGTAGATACATACACCACTTGATACACTCCCATAGTCTGCACAATTCCTATGATGTATGTGGGTGTAGAGTACAAGCCACGGAAGTTCCTCCTCCTCTTTCTCTCGCTGTTCCTTACACTCAAACCACTGGGAGGGCTTCTCTGAAGGGACTCCAGGGATCGACGATCAGGAAGCCCTTCGACCTGCAGGTTGTGGTTTTACCAGATGCTGGCTTGAATTCTCTTTTGAACTGGTAGAAGCCTCAGAAGTGAGTGTCCCAAGGGATCGCTTCCTAGTGTGAGGGGCCAGAGAAGATTGATGCCTATCCAGCTGGGGGTTGGGGACTAGTGTCTCTGATGGTTGTGGCGAGGGGGAGTGAGCTCCCATAGGCAGGAGGTGGGGTAGGTATGGAAGAAGGTGGGTTCCCAGCCATCAAGGGGATGGGTCTAGAACAATGGCCCTTATGGCCTACAGTTGGTGCTTTAACGATTGCTACAGTCGTCCCCAGAAAGGGTGGTGAAGACTTAAGTGCTGCAGCAAATGAAGTGCCCAAAGTGACTGGATGTAGCATTCATATTTTTTCCAGGCCTCTATCCAAGGTTTACATTTCCATTATCCTCTGTTCTTTGTGTAGGATGTTGCAGTCCAACAAACAGAGTGGTTGGTGCTGGCTACATTTCACATAGATGTGAGGCAGTATACATGGAGCATCCGGATGTGCTGGACGCCCACAGTCCTTACATGCAGTGGTGGAATTACAACAAGAGGACATGTAACCAAATTGCCAGCTCCTAGGACTAGGATTTACGTCACGTCGGTAAATCATAACCTTCACCTTCTCAGGCAGAGTATCGCCTTCGAAGGCCAGGATGAAGGCACCAGGTGGAACCCTTTGATCTTTAGGTCCTCTATGGACACGCATATGAAGTGTGCATATCACTCAAAGTTGGTGTGTAACTCGTAATCAGACTGTAACAGAAGACCTGTAAGGAAAATAATTCCTTGGGCAATGTTAAGTGACATGTGGAGTGGCGCTCACATGGACATTAACCAGCTTGTCTTGACATACCTAACAAGTCACCATACTTGTCTTCAAGATGTTGGAAAAGAGGCTTAGTTGTTGTAAATGAATAGCTATCAGTATATGTGCACACCAAGAATCTGGGAGAGTATGGCAAATCTCTATTTTTAACCCTACATTTCTCGCACAGTGAGGCCAGGGAAGGGAACATCTTAGAGGCGGCAGTTGTAAGTCCACCAATGTTTCTCGCACTTTTTATGGTGTTCCCACGAGCATCTAGGGAACTATACGTCCAACCAGGTGGAGCCCCACATGCCTGGGTAAGCCTTATATAACTGTTGTGTGACAGGTCTACCAGAGGTTGCTCACTAGTGACTATTCTACCTCAACACCCATGTATCTCCTCAGCATCTAGTACACCTTGAGATTGAGGTGTGTTTTTTTAGGACTTGTACCGTCCTGGGCAATTAAGCCAACATCCCTGGGCTCTGTAACATACAATGTTGCTCCGTCGCACTGTACGGTGGTCACTGAGATATGTACAGAGCTTACAGTGTGGAGAACTGTTGGCTCTACTCAGGCTCTAGCTCAGGGCCCCAGCTTCCCTAGGCTTGTACTCAGCAACTTATGCTGAGCTCCCTGAGGGGGCAAGACAGTGGTCAATCCACTTTTGCAGCAGTGCAAATTTATCGGGTGGTATGAATGCTCCTGTCACACAACTGTGAAATTGAGATGTTCAACTAACTCTCGCAACACATGAGTAACTGAACACTGATTGGTGACATCAGGAAACTTCTGACATATGTTGCCCATCATCAAGTAAACCACCCTTGGTTTACGTCCTTGGAGATGGTGAGGGCTACATGGCAGTGGATATGCCTAATCAAATTTGAAATCTGCTTCTACAATATTGTCAGATCAAATGACAATGTAATTAATGAGGTTTTTCCAAACTTATGTGTCAATCTGAGCAATGAGGAGTATTGTTGAAGTACCTGGTGAGGTGTCCAACACATTAATGGTTACAGTAATGACAATACCTGTGTACGATGTAGAGTTCCTAAATTTACAGCTGTCAGTGGTCCCATCCCACTGGTTGGAGCTGAAGAGTGTGTGTGTGTGTGTGTGTGTGTGTGTGTGTGTGTGTGTGTGTGTGTGTATTTTCAATCAAGTTCTGGCACTCTATACAATACAAGAAAATAATTCCCAATTTAAATTGCCAATAGCCATGTCACTATTTGTGCCCTATCCTGGCACACTGTTTACTTTGGTACTTGAATGCTTTTGATTCTTTTCCCACAACCAAATGAATTAGTGATTAGTGTTGTGCCATCAATATGCTGGGCCACAAGTGGCACATATTGCAATAACTCAAGAAGAATATATGTACTGAAAACCACCCATTGATAGTATGTTTTTGTCATTAAATTTTACTTATAAATGCCTCATTAACTGTGGGTAACATCACAGGGCATAGCTAGTAATATGGCCAGTAATAGACCGTGTAGCGTTACAAAATAACTACATTCTCCTTCATGATTGACTTGAGTTTATCAAGGCTTTAATTTGCATACGAGTGGCCTAGCATTGTATTAGCTACTGCGAGGATCTGTCTTTGTTGCAGATATGATGAGCAGTTGGTCACTGCACAGTGGATGGTAGTAGAAGGCAGAGAAAATCCACAGAATAAACTAATATGTAACATCTGTTTTGGTGTATATACTCTGTGTACATTATCTTTTGTTTAAATTATTATTACGATTGTTCTAAATGAGACTGATTCAGTTTTAAGTTCTATAGAATCACAAGCAATAAAATGTAACTGAAGAATTAAAAAAAAAAAAAATGTTTTAGTGTGACAAGTTATTTCAACATGACTTTCACTCTCATTGGTACCTAAAAAAGGAAACTAAGCCTTAGCGGCAAAAGAAGTTTGGAGACACAGCGTAGCTGGACCTCAATTCATTAATAATGTGTTAAGACATAATGAGAGGCTTTGTGTTACAAAGTTACTGTAAGGGACAGTAAAGATAAATGTAACACACAGATGGATGAGAAATTGCAGGAGTAACTGAAAATAAAAGGAGTATTTCTTTTTAAACTAGGAAAGTAGAATGTTGTTGAAAAATTCAAGAATAACAAGAGCAACAGATTTCACTGAATGTAATGTTCATGTAACATTTCATAGAAAAATATCTTTGTAGGATGGCAATTTTGGTCACATCAGCTACTGTAGTACATCTTAAGAAAAAATCTGAAATATTAATAATACCTGATACTGCAACTGATCTTGCAGTGGTGGGGGCTGCTGCTGCTCTGGGTGTTGTTGCTGCTGCAGTGAACCTTCGGGCTGCTGCTGCTGCTTTAAAACATGTGGTGCACTTAATTACTACATGTGTATGAGAGAAATCATTACAAATATAAAGATTTAAATTAAAAGTGTTCTGTGTGAGTATGTAAGAAATCATTATTGGGTAAGAGTTTATATGCAAATAGTTTATCTCTAGTTCATTCTAGAACACTTGTAACTGTGTAACACAACCTCCACATTAACGATAACATGGGCAGATGTAATGCTTACTTAGTGCATACACTTAAGAACAAAGTTCAAATTCATTTCAGGAAATTTTAGTTAATGAAATAGTCATGTATTATTCAAAAAAGAGAGTGGCTGGCCAGTACTTACGTTTTTGCTGTACTGCCGATAGTTACACTAAGAAAAATAGGAGGAAAGTAACGAGCTTTCAGAACTGTGTTCCTTCAGGTAGAGAGAAGGGAGGAAAGAGGAAGAAGGAACGGGAAAGGAAGTGGACTACACAGTATCTCTGACTTCCGCAATCCTAACACCATCCTCGTGACCTAGATCGTGAAATACCTTTCCCATTCCTATTTTCTTGTTTCTCGATTCTCTCCATCTGAAGAAGGAACACAGTTCCGAAAGCTCGTTATTTTCCTCCTCTTTTTTTTCTGAGTGTAACTATCAGCAGTAACTATCAGCAGGTAAGTACTGGCCAGCCAATCTATCTCTTTTGAATAATAATTTATCATCTCTGTGGAGAATTTCCATATTAATCAAATAGTCATGTATGTAAGAAATCTGAATTGCCATTCTCTCTTATCTAAGAAGTATGTGTTTCCGCGAAAGGGCACACCTAATATTCTACCACCTAACATCTCTTTTTGCTTATTACAGTGTAATACATGGGAAAGTACTATCTTGAGCATCTATTATTGATTTTCACTTGTTTCCACTGAGGCACTGATGGGTACTAAACAACAGCTGGTTTTAATGGAACAATGATACAGAAGTAGACACAGCAGTTCCAATGAGTAATTGCTCAATTTTTAGATGGTAATTGATTTCACTGTCATTAAATGCAAAGTAGAAATATACTAATTGCCCCACAAATCTCAACACTACTTGGATACAACACAGAGATATCCTTTAAGAATCTATTGTTATTGCACATACAAGAGTGAAACTTTCTGTTGTCTGATACGTATGATGTCCCATTCAAACAACACAAAATTATGAAAAATTTATATTTGTCATGAAATCAACTGGGATTAGATTATTTCAGAGAATGTTCACTTTTAGAGGAGCCAGAGAAAGTGATAAAATAAAACTGTATGGATATTTTAATTGTTTGGAGAAAATGGAAGAGAGCTGTAAGGAGCCTGAATGCTGGAAAAGGTCTGAACATCATGCTGAAGCAAAGTTTATAAAGGTAGATAAATATTAAAGCTGTTGCTGCTGCTGATCCAGCACACCACAGCCATCATAGATACCACAGCCACCACCGCTACTACAGCCAAGGCTGCAACTGATTATACTCACTTCAGCAGGGGTGTTGTCAGAATCATTGCTGGCTGGTCCTGGCAATTGACAAAAAGCAAAAAGTCAAATTACTGTAAAGAATTGACCAAAGTCACACACAAGTTAGAAAAAAAATAGAAACGTTGGCTGTTTCAAATGTAAGATAATGAATACTTATTTTTACTCTACTGGTCAAACAATTATTGGGTCAGTTTAAGTATCTTTTCTTAAGTAGTATTGTCAGCACATTAAACTAAAATTGATTGAGTTCTTTCCATATGCTGTACAGAGTGGACAACAAGAACATTATAGCAACCGAGATAATAGTAACAGCACAAAGTTGCCGCAAAGAAAGTTGGTGCTGACTTGTGTTTAGACTACCAATCTAACTACAGAAGCAGTTGTGTTCACATAGTCTTGTGAGCAGGTAGTTCAATGCAAAACAATGTGGCTTCCAGGAAGCTTGGCGTAGAGAGCCTTAGAAAGGTTAGAAGTGGGACAGACAGAGGGAGGTAGCAGCAGCAATTTGAGTGTCCAAAAGTGAAATTTCTAGGATATGAATGCGATTTCAGACAATACAAACTGCTAAAAAGAAGGCAAGGCTAAGGTCATTAATAGGTAACATCAGAAAGATCATTATCTCCGGTTAACAGCTCGCTGAGACAGGAGGCTGAATGCAACTCTGCTGTAACGCACCCTCCAGACAGCAATATAAACAAAAACTGACCTAAATAAATGTCACATCAACTTTAAGTCAAGAGTTAAGACAGCAAATTATCATAGTGGTTCAGACACAAATTACAATTTTAAGCTAAATCTGAATAAAAGACGTTAGCATATGTGTAATGGGTATGATTACCTCATCTGATCCTCTGATTCTTATGAACACTGTACATAAGCAATTCCAACAGGGAGCTGAAGCCTCCATGTCCATTGAGAATGTGTTGGAGTGTATAGTCAATCCACTGAAGCAGCAACCGAAAGCAAACTCCTGGAGGTAGCAGAGAAGGCAGTCTAACTGCTTACTGATGATCCAGGAAATCATCAAAAAAGACAGCGTAGGATGTATGACGCACATAAATGATGACTGGCATGCTTAGTGGCTAAGGAGGATGTACTGTTGATAGGACAGCGGTAATTCAGCAGGCTCTCAACAGGACTGTTATATAAAAGCCCCTGTGGATCATGTTGAGATGGAGTAAGATGGATGAGCATGCACCTGAATAGACTATACACCCATAGTATAGTTTTGAACAGTCAAGGGATTGGTAGAAGTGAAGAAAGGTGATCTGGTCAGCTCCTTGAGAAGTAACAATGAGACAGCGTGTACAATGAGCTGCCAGGTAAGAAACATGGGCTGGACAGCAGAGTTTCCTGTCAAACTCTAGTCCCAGGAATTTAGCTGTATTAACAAAGTGAATGGAGGGAGCCAAGATGAAGAGATGGTGGTTGAAATTCAGTGCACGGCCAGAAATTCTGGCACACCGTCTTGTCAGTGGAGAAATTAAAGCCATTTTTGATGCTCTATGAAAAAGAGCCGGTTGAGACAATTCTCAAAATGCTGCTCAAGTACGTAAGTTTGTTGACAGCTGCAGTAAATTGTCAAGGCATCAACAAATAAAGAAGCTGATACACACCTGGCACAAGACAGTCCAAGCTTCTGAAAAACATTCTTCATAACATGGCTTGAAAAGGTAACAAGGTGGTCAATGGCAGAGCAGTGTCTCCAAAAAACACATTGGGCATTAATAAGGAGATTCCGAGATTCAAGCAACTGTACCAACCAACTATTGGTTCTGGAGCTTCCGCTTACTCGCCGATACCAGGTCTGACTGTGGCAAAAGAAGTCATAGTGGGCACTGAAGAAGCCTCTAATGTGATGTGTGTAGCAGTTTGATACTCAATCTGATCATCTATACTAGAAAATAGCTGTTCTTCAAAAGTAACTGATGAGGGCTAAAGCTGCAAGTTTTGCTTCCTGGAGGCAGAAAAATCATTGGCAAATAGGTATGCATGAAATGTTGCAGTTCAGTCCAATTGGACCTAATGTTCTTTTGGAGGACTGAGATCACTGAGATGGATCAAAAGAAAAGCAGTCTTTCAAGTGACTACCACTGTGTGTACACACAGAGATGCAGGGGGGATGGGGGGTGGGAGCTGTTGGAGGAGGGGAGGGTTGGTGGGGGAGGGGGGACAGAGAGAAAGGGTAGAGCAAAATATATGCCGCCTCTGCTTCTAACAATAAACTTTTTCTTATCCTCAAATGTTAATAGTACCATTTTTTGTGTAATTACTGTCTGACAATTGTTGTTGTACATGGTGAGAAGTCATATACATCAAATTTTTCTATTTCTGAGAGGTTATTTGTACATAGAGTAGTCACATGTTTATTTTTACATATTTCAATGCTTTCATCCTTAATATCAAATAAAAATAGAAGAAAAATGAGAAACAACCACAGTTTGGTTATTACCATTAATGTAGAAACTAGGGAGCAGCTAACGGTTTCTTCAAATACCATGAAATCATATCACCATATCAGGATCTGGATCCATAATTTTAATGATCATGAAGTCATCATTCCCCTCTCCAACCACAATCCCACCAAGTTTCAAGCAATATCATAAAAATCATCATATATGCCTACAATAAAAATGGGTGTGACTCACCTGGGGAGAGCCTGTCCTGCCGTAATCTGGCAAGGACGTCTCCAGGGCGCTGATTGCAGCCCTCCCTGATGGCCTTCACCACCACATCTTTCAACAGGTTATACTGCTGCCAATTGTGATCCATGTAGTCAAGTGTCTGGCAGTAGCTAAAACATATGAAATTATCTGGTTCCACCACTATTTCAGTGTGGGCCACCATTTCATCCAGTACTTTGTACAATTCCCTCTTGGTGGTTTCAGTTAGTGCGTACAAAGTTGACCCAGTTCGTTGAACTTGTTCACTGCACAGATAACAAAACTGCAAGGAAAAGCAAATATATCTCTTACGTACCTTATTTTTCAATAGTCAATTTTTATTGATATAATTAGTATACGGATATTGAATCAGTCATGTTTACAAAGCACAGAGAATCAGTGAATATTTGTACAGTAACAAAACATATACAACAAAGTAGTTATATGTTCTTGAAATTTGACGTATACCTAAACTCAATAATAAATCCCTTAGTTAACAGAATGAAATTACTGAAAGAGGAAAAACGGTAAATTGTTTAACAATTGAGATGAACAATAGCTATCACATTAAAACAGTCTCCAAACAAATTGAGCAGACAATACAAATTATTAAGAGAGCTAAAGGACTTCTCCATTGGGTATTTGGCATAACTGAACACGGATACCACATGACAGCATTGACCTTTGACATCATCAGCAAGTCAGAAAACCCATATACAGGATATCTTAATACTCCTATATCATAGATAATAAATAATCTGTAGTTATCCACATAAATTACAGATAACAGAATGTACCATAGATCACCGGTCCCAACCCAAAAATTTGCGCGTTCGATGCTCACTTGCAAAAATAAAAATCTTCAGTTAACCTACAACTAATAATCAGAGAGAAGCTACAGATCACTGTTCAAACACAAAATCGTAATCTAATACTCTATGTTCTGCTTGTAATCAAACTGTTGTCTTCAACTCAGCCACCACATAATTACTCACGCCTTCTACAAACACACACGCTCCTCAAAAGTACCACACTGCGATGAGGTCACAGGTCAAAGCTGACGGGCATAGTGGTTTAGCGTGGTGGGTGCCAGGGGGAGGGGGGCATGGCCTTAGGTGGCACATATTTGGAGGAGGCAGAGAGCAGCTGAGCTGGGTCTCACTCAGCGATATCAAATAAGGAGAGTGCAAAGACACAGATTTGTCAGGAAATTACAATGTGTGTTTATTATGTTACATTCAAACATTGTTAAGTTCCCCTAACATTGTAATTGTGCTATAAAAATACTATTTCTAAATTAGTCAATCCATCTGCTTTAATATTCATACCTATGCCAAAATATTCCGTAAAAAGGAATATATTTTCATGCAGTCTTCACCAAGGTACATCACTTGTGTTTTAACCAAACTGAGTAAATAACTAAGAGCCTTCCAGAATTTTATTTCCCAAATACAGTTTGAAAAAATGGTCATGACACATTTGATGCCAATTTTAAATGTCACATTTTTTAAGGTAGCTTAGTTTCCGAATAAAAGCATTACAAAACAAATTTCTCACTGTATTTGGCACATATTAGTCAACATATGGTAATTAGTGCAGTCGCTCCTACATGTAGAAGTTCATGCCAGTATTTGGTGACACAGATGTTCGGAATAATAGTTACAGTTGAATTGTAAATCGCTCATGTGTGATGTGGACAAAGCGTGACTGATTGCAGGCATGAAGCAATAACAGTGACATGTCTGGGTGGCCAAAACAAATTGTATCTATAAAGCAAATGGTGATTACAATCAATCAATGTTATTACACACTTATAGACCAAGTACTCTTTTAATTTTATATCAATAGTGCAAGTTTATTTGATTTTGTTGCCTTCTATTTGACAGATACCTAGGACATTAGAGACGAACGAATCCAGAACGTAGTGACTGTCATAGATATTGTCTTTGTGGTACCACATATTTCGATTGGTCCTGGAAATGTGATGGTATAACTGAAAATTAGAAGGCAACCGATCATGAAAAGCGGGTAATACCGGTTTGAGTCGCAGCTAGGCGCAAATTTTTGTACATCTCTAATGGGTAGTCATCTATACCTAACACAGAAGTTGGAAATTCAATATTGCAAGTAAAGATTTTATTCAAATTCATCCAACCACTGTAATTTGTCAAAGTCAAGGATTAAGACGTACTGAAGTTGTGAAGCTCCTTCCCATGTTTTTGCCACATCCGTGAGACCGTCCTTTTCCTCTTCACGGCACTCGAGGTGAAGTTAGATGCATGCTGCTTTGTTACATAAAGTAATCTTTGCTAAATCACTATCAGCTAAGGAACTTTTAATTCAGTTTTAATTGGTGGCTCTAAAACTACTTAAAGGTTCGCCTTAATTCTGTAGAGAAGGATATTGGATATTTTGTCACAACTTATCGCCTCTTTGCCCTAGCGACAAATAAATCTGTTTCTCTCAATGAAAAGCTCAATGGATACCTGTGAAAGACCTACTGTCAACCCAGAAAAATGTTGAGGCCAACGGGAGTATTGTAGAACTTAATTTAATTGATTTGAAAATGGGCTAAAAGATCCAAAGCTGGAAGCCTACAAAATTGTGTGTGTGTGTGTGTGTGTGTGTGTGTGTGTGTGTGTGTGTGTGTGTGTAATGACCACTGAACTCTTACTGACAAGAATCTTTTATCCACCTAATACATTTGAATGTATTCACCCGTCTTTATTCAGAATACTTATTGCTATGAAAGCTCTGTAGGCTCATAAATTTTACTAAACTCACTCCACTCCATACTTTTATGGCCTTTCACAGCTGCGGTAATAGATAATTTGATTAAAAAAAAAAAAAAAAGCAGTCTTGCTTGCTTAAAAGCGATGTTTCATTTAGTTATACATGAAGTGTTTCGAATCTTCTGGCATAATCAGAAATTGAAAGAGGGGAAAAAATTACAAACTTGTTTAAAAACAGAATAAAAGTACGTTAAATCTTTCCTAAGCAATAAATATTTGTGCCGTCCTGTGTTGTAGCTAGTTCATAAGTAGTTTGTAAGTTTAGGGACTAATGACCCCTTAGTTGAGTCCCATAAGCTCTACAAACATTTGAACATTTGAAATAATCTTCAAATAGCATTTGTTGACCATAGAAGAAACAAAAATCGTTTAGTGAAAATAAATTGCAGCGTCCCTATTTTATTTTGATAAACACTGAAACAATATTCATACTTATGGCCATAGTTTCACTTTGTTGTTGTTCAGTTCTGAAAATATGGTAGGGGGGAGGTGTCAAATCGGGGCCAGCACCGGTGGCAGAAATCCAAGCTGTGCCACTGGGCAGGCACAGGCGGTATCACTGTCTTCAGGTGAGCGGGGTATGTTTTTCAGTTTGGTATGTTTAAATGTAGGCAAGGCATTACTATTAGCTTTAATATACAATGAAAGATTGCCGAAAATTATCTGGAAGAAAATAAACACCTTTATCCACAAGACATACATATTTAATTATCCTAATGCAAATTATTTCTAGACCTAATAGTGTTGACATATCTTAGAGACCAACAAGCATTGAAGAAAACATTTGAGATATGATGGTGAACATCTATAACTTCCAGGTTTTTGCAAGAAAATCTTAGGTGTATGCCACACATTAGTCTAACTAAAACTATCTTTTGTGCAGTAAATAGTTTTTGCCTACTGGTTCATTACCCTAAAATGATATACAATGATGCAATGGTATGAAAATAGGCAGCTTTGACAGTATCCGTCTCACCAAATGGGGTTATAAAAAATAGGGCATAGTTGTCATACAGTTTCGTTTAGATCTAGAACATGCATTCTATTAATGTGTTCGAGAACCTAAAACATTCAGACTGTAATAAATTTTTTATTATTACAGCTCATGACAAGGTGGCAGAAGTAATAGATTTGCAAAAAAAATTTCCTGTAAAGTATGCCAGAAACGAAAAAGTGTTTTATGTATTTTTGAATGATCTCAAAAGTGCTACGCCTGTCATATCTGAAACAGTTATACTGTAACAAAATTGTGCCAAGTTCAGAATAAAAAAGCAGAGCTGTTGCAAAAGGAAAGTTGCAAACAGAAACATCAATGTGTTAATGCCAGTGCTTTAGTTGGAAAACATTATAGGCAGTGCTCTGCTCGGTGAAAAAAAAATTGGGTAGTACTCTGCTCATTCCACATGGGGTTTAGTGGAGATGAGGATACCACCATCAGCTTTGGACAACGACATCTTATCATAACTATTCAGGAATTCCAGAAAACAGTAAGAGTGTGTGTTGCTGCTGGGAATTAAAAGCAGACTTATTTCACACAAAAACCATTACAAAATTCGTACAATGTGTTGTGGATTCAGTTATTAAGGGCTTGAATAAATCATTGTAACATCAAGATTGCAATTGGAAATATATAATCCTGAACAAAAGTATCTGTACACAGATACGGGACAATGAATGGATATTCGAAGCTCCCAAAGATGAAGGATTGACAGTTCTATGTGATGATTTACCGCCGTCTGACATAATAGTATGCGGTATGTCTCCTCGGAAAGGTAAAGGCTATGGAGCTCAGATCATGTTGCAGTGAGAACATACCATATGTACTAACGTAAGTTAAGTAGTTATAATACCAGACTTAAGTTCAGATATAGATTGTTGTATCATAGACAAGGAAAAACAAAAGATATCTTATATACCTGTGATGATACCGCTAGAACATGTAAATTGTCAGTTGGACAATTTGAAAGCCACTGGGCATAAGATTGATGAGTTACAAGATGAGAAATATTACCAGCAGAGAATAATATTCAAGGGCTCATCATGGAATGAGTATTCCAAATGGAAATACTCAGGATCTGTTTTGGGCAATTTAATTATCCTTGTGTGTTGCATTTGCATATACTGTAGGTGTTGTAGAGCTTGTGGTAAGAAGCTAAGTCAATTAGCAAGTGCAGACTGTTGCGCTCAAATATGTGTAACCAACACAGTCCTAACAGGTCACGGATCATGTATACCCCAACTTGACAAACCGATGTAATATACGAAGAGAATGAATTAGCCAATTATGAGACTAAGTCAATGGAGTATGATTCCTCAATGAAACTAAGAGTAAAGCAGGACACTAGTCCTTTGCCATGGAGAATTAGAGAGACTGAATCTCTCCCACCAATGTCAAACTCCCCACTGCTATGCCCTCATAAACGCTAGTAGTATTGTAGATGATGTTTATTTCCTTATAAAATTATTTAAACTAAGTGTAAAGCACCAACATTAGTTGTCAGCAATGTGTGTGTCAGAGGACGTAAATAAAAAATGGTTCAAACTTATGGCCATTATTATTTGATGGTCAATTATAAACACTGTATGTACATTGTGGAGTAAATGTATGCAGAAACTAAAAGACAGAAAAAATAAGGAGAACAATAAGAAACAGTGATCGAATGGCACTACTGATGGCGCTACCAGAAAAATTTCATAGTTACTGAGGACAGAATGTATGAAATTTTCCCCCAGGGAAGGTAGGTGTCATAGACACAGTTATTAAGGGATTGCATAAAGCATTGTAACTTCAACTGTTGCTGACTGCTGCATCGCCTGGAAGAGTGGAAGTCTGATGCAATCGGGTATACAAACACAGCCAGTCTGGAGCCGGTTGGTACACTGAGTTAAGCGTATGGTGTGAGAGGCCAGCGAGTAGCAGTGGGCAACAGTCACGTCAAGGCATCACAACTGTCTGGAACGAGGGTAAGGAAAACCCACTATAAGGGGTCGTATGTCAAAGAGAAGCTTCTGGACATTTCTCGAGCTCTATAAAGAGGGTACAATGCCTAACATCAGGAGAGTGCAGCAGGTAGTAGTCTGTGATGCTATCCCTGTGTCGGATGTCTCCAGGATGAGGACTTACAGAGCTTGTTCAAACTTGGGAGTTAGTACATAGTACGCGGGTTAGGAGTAACTAACTATCGTATCCTGTAATGTCGCAAGTAACCGCACGTATCGGCTGAGTGTCGAATGCTAGCAAAAGTGCCATCAGTGAACTATTATTATGACTCACTTGAAGTACTTGATATCACCCAGAGTAAGCACTGAGTTCTGTGTCCCTGAACACCCACTTTTAGCTAGTAGTACTATTTCAGGGTGGAGTTCTGCTAACTGCTCGCGCTAATGTCGTCCATCAATTCCAGCAATCGAGGTAAGCCCTTGTCACGCTAACGTGTGTCTTCTGCACCCTCTCTGGGACACGACAGATGGAACTTCGTGGAACTTTTTAAAGATGGAACCCAGCATTTACTGCCGTGAGAAGCTAAACTGGCAGCGTTACGAACAGTTGAACTTGTAGCCTACATATCCAGACATTTGAAGAAGCATTGGTCAAAGAGATTGCAATTCATATCAATTTAGTTCCTCCTATTATATGATACACTATTTCATAAACTTAAACTGACTGCAGTGTGAAAAAGACTGTTAAGTAAACATAATATTTACAGAAAGTGTTTTAGCTTGACAGTGAGAAGTTCTCAAAACGTGTCCTGCTAAGCATGAAAACATACATAACTCGTGAAATGTTTCATGATTATGTCAATGGAAATTAAGTCAAAATGTTGTGATGTACTGTCCCATAAATTTTTAAAAGAATTGCGGGAATTTCACACTTGCTTTCTTCAAGCAAAAGGCAATGATATAGCATACAAAAGACTTTGCATATGTACTAGCTTATCTCTTTGGAGCAAGGTTCTTAAACCCTTTGGAGTCGGTAAGAAGCATTTCCTCAGCCTCAGTCCAGACTAGTTGGAACTGTCCATTGGCTAATTCAAAACTTTGACTGCCAGTCAGATTCTATTGGAATTGTGCGAAAGTGCAATATGAACACTTCGGTGGTTATGATCGCAACTCAAACTAATCTAAAAGTTTACAATTTTTCTTTCAAAAATCCATTCAAGAATTTACTGTTAGTCTACTTTTTTTTACAGATTTAAGAAAGAATTTTAGCCAATACACTAAAAGCGAGTTTAAAATTTAGCAGTACGCCGTACCGGCCCAATGTTTTTTCGACCTAAGTAACTGTGTTCAGAGGTGCTGAAACTGCATCACATGGAACTCATTTGTTCATATCGTAATTTTGCACATAAATCATTTTGAAGTGTGGACTGTACAAGCACTCTTCTCAAAACATTATGTGATCATCAAATTTCTGTTGGAAGAAATAAATCAGAACCTGTTAAGAATGTTCTATATAACTGGTTTGAAGAAAGATTAAAAGAAGAGATTAAATCAACAAATTTCGTAGTAATGGTAAGTGACGCATCAAATAGGAAAGACAAGAAAATGCTTCCTGTTCCGATTAGATTCTGCACAGTTTTCAGTGTACCTGACAACATGAATATAAATGTAAAACTGAGGCTTCTGTGAGTTTTTGTTCTTCCAAACGAGACTGCTGAGACTGTTGCAGAACATGTTCCATCAGTGTTAAGGTGTTACAAGCTGGAAGGAAGCATTATTGGTTATGTTGCAGATAATGCACCAGTCAGTTTTGGCTCTCTCGCAAATACAGGTCAAGGTAATAATGTACACTCAATGCTGGAAAAGACATTTAAGAAGAAGCTACTGACAGTAGGGTGTGCTCTACATATTATTCATAATGCACTGAAATCTGCAATGGCAAAGACAATACCTGTTGACATAAGCAATATCTGTTACAAAATATATCATCACTTTGACATTTACACAGAGTACATGTAAATAAATTGGAAGAATTCTGTGACTTCATTGGAATCCAGTATCAGCAATTGTTGTAGCATGGGAAGACTCAGTGGGTCTCTCTCTTTCCAGTTGCAGAGTGTATCCTAAAATTGTTTGAACCATTGAAGAGCTATTTTTTAAGTAATCATTAACAGGAAGCTAGTCAACTGTGGTTTCTGTTTATTCATTGACAACTTAATTTGTTCAGTAATTTTCTTACAAGAATTCAGAGGAAAGATACCACTGCAATTGAAGTAGCAGCAGAGTATAACAATGTACTTCAGAAGCTAAAAGACAGGCAAGTGAATACATTTATTCCACTTACAGTAATGACACTGCAGAACACATTAGCAGAAAATGGCATTTTAAACAAAATTCAATTACAGCAAACTGTCAGGACATTCTATTATTAAGAGTGTATCCTATACTGAAAAATGATTTATTAAAGATGTGCTTGAACTAAGGAAGCTGCTGTTAAATTCTTATATAACATATGATGAATTTAAATCATGCTTTGAACTGAATGAAAATATAACTGAATACCATGGTGACAAAAACACTATTTTTTATATGTGCTGCCCCATAAAGCGAGTAACTGAAGAATACTTGGAATCCTGGAGAACCAATAATGTGTGTCTTCAGAAAAAATTGGAAGATGGTCCAACAGTGCTGTATGACAGCTGGTAGTGATTTAAATTAAGAATTAAAAAGATTTGAGGAATTCAATTTTTCTATTCCAGGTACCAATGCAGACTGTGAAAGAGTTTTCAGTGTCGTGTCAAGCTACTGGTCACTGAAGAAAGTACACTTCCAGCAGAGACAATGGAAAGTATGATGAAAATAAAAACTGACTACAACTGCCACCAGTTCTGGGATGCCATAATAATAATAATTAAAAAAAAAATAAAAAAAAATAAAAACAGACTTCCCTTCTCAAAAAAGTGAGGACCTCAGAAAAATATGAGTCCAAGCTGCTGTGCACAACAATCTTAAGTGTTCAATGCTTTAACCAGAGAAGAAAATGTTACATGTATGTATTTTGAAATTAATAAATAAATATTATATCTTTGGACAATTCAAGTGATATGTACTCTTTTCCAGTTGGAAAAATATGGTCACCCTGATCAATCTGGACTGTTCATAGTAAACTCTGGTACTGCAACAAAATAGTGATGAAAGATATAAACTGTATTAACTGCAAGAATATATTCCATGTAGCCTGTACAAGAACAATAGACAATGTTAAAGTGTGGAAGTGTAAAGAATCAGGAATGAACTTCAAATGATGTGTGATGAACTAAAGATCATAGAATTAAAAATGAATGCCTCAATAAATATGTATCAGCAAAGACATGAAAACATACGTAGTTTCAACGAAAGTGATATTACAAAAATACACGATGTAAACAGTTGCAAGTAAACTGGAAATAACCTCAAAACATCATGCAAAATTAGAAACACGAAGCTTGACATACGGCCAAGTATCTAATCCAGGTGAAGTGAACAAATATACAAAAGACACTCTAGAAATATCTGAAGTGAAAGACAGTAAGGAACAAATTTACATCTTTGGATAAGGCAATCGCTTGTTCTTCCCAGCATAACCGAAGTGTAATTACAACCTCAAGACAGCCATGGTAGAAATATTGCTCCTAACCTAAAACAGTTAAGTCCAAAGCAATACGAAATTACAGGAAAAGTAAAGTCTGCAGCTCCATTGACTTACATAGTGGGAAAATGTTATGAATTTGAAAGTCTCACAACAGAAGATTATGCAGTGAAATGGGCAGGCTCAAATGATGTGACAAAATATGTAGCTACCTATGCACAAAGAACACTTAGAGCCTTACTTCAAAATTGTCAAAGTATGAACATAATTTAATTACGTAGGCTTCTGCGGCCAGAGTCAGATCACATAAAAGTTTTCTGGGTGTTGTACCACATCATGATGTAAGAAGGCTATTACTTAAATAACTGATGTCTTGGCCAACATTACAGTGGCCTTCATCTGGGTATACCTTGTTACATCATAACGTGGTACAACACCCAGAAAACTTTTATGTCATTTGAACATAATTGTTCTTGGAGTACCTCAAAGATTTGATCAAGTGTAAATGGAGAAATAAAAGAAACAAATAAAATCAGCATGATAGTAAAAGAATTCACGAATACCATCTATTTAGATATCTCAAAAAAATAAATAAAAAAGGATCCATTACATTTACAATGGAAATAGTGCAACAACCAAGGAAGCAAAAGATGTCACTACAGATGGAACAGATCAAACTATCAGCAACATCAACACAAAGGACAACACAACTGAAGCAGTGACACTTGCATCAGTTTCTCAGATAGTAAAAGTACATAGGCCTACTGAAATTGAATAATCGCCAACATCAGATGAAGGAACAACAGAGCGAGAAGCAACAGAGAAGAGAACCACAACTACAGTTGAAGAACCATTGTCAACTGCTGCAGGTGGGCGGAAGGTAGTGCCTCTTCTCTGGCTCAACGATATTTTTATCGAAGGCAGCAAGAAGCAGCAGCCCATAAGGTAACCCATCAACAGGGTCCAGTACCTTCAGACTCTTGCAACCAGCAGACTTACTTTCATAATGTACAAGGACTCAGAAACAAAGTGAGTGAAATAGAAATCTCAATGAATAGTATCAGTGTATTAGCAAATGTGCACATACTATGTATTACTAAGCACTGTATGAGTTACTCTGAAATTGAATGTATTATGCTACCACAGTTCAAATTGGTGAATCACTTCAAGGAAAAATTTCAGGGGTGGGGAGAACTGCATATTTGTAAAAGGCTATATTACTGCTCTATCATTAGACATATGCAACTTTCCAGCACTGAAAAAGATATAGAATTATCAGGCACAAAATGCACTGATTATAGTATTTAATAAATATCAATTTATAGATCACCCTCGGGTAACTGATGCTTCTGTAACAAACTGACATTAGCACAAGAGAATCTAACAAAATGAAAAACTTCAGAATTGTAATCTGTGGTGATTTTAATATAGATTTCCTAGTCAAAGATAGTGACCATTTAAACTTCAAAAATGTTATGAATCTCTACAACCTGGAACTAAAGGTTAACTCTCCTACCACAATAACAAACCACAGAAAAACTTGTCTAGACCAAGTAGTTACTGACATAGATTGCATTGCATGTTATGTAAAGCTAGGTTTTTCTGACCACAATGCTCTATTCAAACAAATAAATGTGCCAGAAAGCAAGTCATCTCTAAAAATATTAACAACACAAACTAGAAACTACTGTGAAAGCCATGTCCACACCTTCTGGTCCCACATGCAAACAGAAAGCTGACAAGATGTATATCAGTCCCAAATTTGAGGTCTTATTCAAGACTTAATTATTACTTCATCTACTACTTCCCCTAAAAAGCAAAGTATTTCTACTAAAAGTAAACCCTCTAAGGGGGTAACTACAGGTATTATTACCTCAGCAAAAAAAAAAAAAAAAAAAAAAAAAAAAAAAAAAAAAAAAAAAAAAAAAAAAAAGAAGAAGAAGAAGTCTTCTCCCTCAGCAAGACTGTATTTGGCAAAGGTGAAGAATTTAAGAATTACTAAATATAAAAAAAAATATCTTTAGAAATGTCATTAATGCAGCCAAAATATGCAAAATGATCCCCTACTAAAATCAGGTCACCTAAAAAATAATCACCTCCAAAAACTGGACCCAAATAATGGGCACTGACACACAATTCTTATTACCAACAACTGATACAGAGATAGAAAACATTATTCAAGCTAAAATGAAAAAAGTCATCTGCAGGAGAATATCAGATCCCTTGCTTCCTTCTTCATAACTGCATAAGCTTATTAGTAAACCACTGTCGCACACTCTTCATTCCTCGATGGCATATTTCCAAACAAACTCAAAACTGAAAAAAAATCATAACACTCACACTAGTGGACAAGAAGCTTCCAGCCATAGGCATTTTCCTTGACTTAACAAAGGCCTTTGATGTGATAAATCACAATATACTGCTGCAAAAAAGTTTACTCCTATTGAATAAGGGTACTGGCCATGACTGGTTTAAAAGCTACCTCAAAGACTGAGAACACCATGTCCAAATAAATGAATACAATCGATCAGGAATTGCTAATACTGAACAGTCATCTACACAAATCATAAAACATGGAGCTCCCAAAGGCTCAGCGTTAGGACCCTTGCTGTTCTTACTTTACGTAATGACCTCACCTTAAGTTTACCCACTGACAAACCCCCCCTCTTTGCTGATGACACCACAGTTATGATATCTGACTCTAAAGACCATCTCCAAGATGCAGTAAACTGAAGCACAACCCAACTAAACTCATGGTTCAAATCAAACAGACTACTCCTCCTCAATAACAGTTGGTATTACTTCTCACATGATTCAGAATAAAAAGCCACTAGTCCCACTTATCTCACAGAGTTACGATCAAGTTAATTTTGACAAGCAAACTAAATTCTTAGAGATTACTGTCTCAGACACACTTACATGGAAAGCCACATTGAAATAACGTGTACCAAATTGAGTAAAGTATGTTTTATAGTTAGACAGTGTGACGATACTGCTGGACCTCTCATCTCAATGTTATTGTACGATACCATCTGCGTCGGACCCGGAATTGCGTGATATATGTTGTGTGTGAAGTTAGTTACAGTCAAAATACCCAGCCTAGGAGGACAGTGTCTAGGTGATACTGTGATTAAAACAAGTGATAGATTACATTAATTAAGAGATTTGTATAAGACGTTTCCAGGCAGTTCTATAAACAATAGTTTTGTCATTGTATGTTATTTTACCAAATAGACAGACAAATGGTAAAAACTTTTGTATCTACATAAAGACATTAAAATAAATAGCATTGAATATATGTTAGGCTCATAAACAAGTTGGGTTGACCAGCTAATTGTATTAATTAATTATATATATATAAAAATAAAAATAGAAAAGAGATGACTTACCAAAAGGACCGGCTCATCGAGAGAAACAAATAAAAAACAAAATCACACACATACAAGCTTTCGCCACCACTGGCAGCTTCTTCAGGAAAAAGAGGAAAAAAGGGGATGAAAAGGGAAGTATATGGGTTTTAAGGAAGTGGAAAAGGAGTCATTCCAATCCCAGGAGTGGAAGGACTTACCTTAGGGGAAAAAAAGGAAGGTAAACAAATACACACACACTCAGACATATCGAAACGCAAAAACACCTAGACAGACAAGAAGTTGGACAGAGATACCTATTGAGGCAGAGGCTCTGTCCACAGAACCAAGGCAAAGATGCTAAAGATAGTGGGCGGGAATTTGAGTTAGCGGAGATTGAGACCAGGTGGGCAACGGGAGGAGAGAATAAGCTGAAGGGCAAGTGCCCATCTCCGGAGTTCTGAAAGGTTGGTGTCGGTGGGAAGTATCCAGATAACCCGGACGGTGTAACACTGCGCCAAGATGTGCTGGCAGTGCACCAAGGCATGTTTAGCCACAGGGTGATCCTCATTATCAACAAACACTGTCTGCCTGTGACCTTTCATGCGAATGGACAGTTTGTTGCTGGTCATTCCCACATAGAACGCTTCACAGTGCAGGCATGTTAGTTGGTAAATCACGTGGGTGCTATCGCAAGTGGCTCTGCCCTTGATCGTGTACACCTTCCGGGTTACTGGACTGGAGTAAGTGGTGGTGGAAGGGTGCATAGGGCAGGTTTTACAACGGGGGCGGTTGCATGGGTAGGAGCCAGAGGTCAGGGAAGGTGGTTTGGGGGTTTCATAGGGATGGACTAGGAGGTTACGAAGGTTAGGTGGGCGGCGGAAAGACACTCTCGGAGGAGTGGGGAGGATGTCATTAAGGATGGATCTCATTTCGGGGCAGGATTTAAATAAGTCGTATCCCTGCTGGAGAGCCACATTCAGAGTCCGCTCCAGTCCCGGAAAGTATCCGGTGACAAAAGGGGCACTTCTGGGATTCTTCGGTGGAAGGTTCTGGATTTGGAGGAATGAGGAGGTGGCTCTAGTAATTTGCTTCTGAACCAGATCAGGAGGATAGCTGCGGGATGTGAAAGCTGTTATTAGGTTATTGGTGTACTGGTTCAAGGATTCGGGACTGGAGCAGACTCTTTTGCCACAATGACCTAAGCTGTAGGGAAGGGAACGTTTGATATGGAATGGATTGCAGCTGTCATAATGGAGGTACTGTTGTTTGTTGGTAGGTTTGATGTGGACGGATGTGTGAAGTTGGCCGTTGGACAGATGGAGGTCGACATCAAGGAAAGTGTCATGGGATTTGGAGTAGGACCAGGTGAATTTGATGGGACCAAAGGAGTTGAGGTTGGAGAGGAAATTCTGGAGTTCTTCTTCACTGTTGGTCCAGATCATGAAGATGTCGTCAATGAATCTGTACCAAACTTTGGGTTGACAGGCTTGGGTTTCCAGGAAGGCTTCCTCTAAGCGTCCCATAAATAAGTTTGCATACGAGGGGGCCATCCTGGTTCCCATGGCTGTTCCCTTTAGTTGATCCAAAGGCCTCACCTTTAGTCCCACTCCCAAATTCAACCAAACAGCCCTTGTCAAAGACCTACTATCCTATACTCGTAGCCTTGGCTGGAGATATCACTTTGCCACGAGGAAAAATAATCCTACTCCTGATGATCCAGTTCCCCAAGACATCACTCAAATTGAACCCTGCCTGGAACAGTTCCGTCCTCCATCACAGCGAGACCCACCCGCTCTCCCTCAAAATCACCCCCTTCAAACCTTCCAGGAATTCCTTACTTCCAACCTTGCCTCTCAGTCCTTCCTGAAAAACCTTAATCCTACACCCAACATTACCGCAGCTGAATCCCGAGCTATCCGTGATCTGAAGGCTGACCATTCCATCGTCATTCTCCCTGCCGACAAGGGATCCACGACCGTGGTACTTGATCAGCGGGAGTATGTGGCTGAGGGACTGCGCCAGCTTTCAGACAATACTACCCACAAAGTCTGTCAAGAAGACCCCGTTCCTGATGTCCAGGCAGAGATTCAGGGAATTCTCAGATCCTTAGGCCTCCTACAAAACCTTTCACCCGAGTCCATCAAACTCATGACCCCACTGACACCCCGCACCCCTACCTTCTACCTACTTCCTAAGATTCACAAACCTAATCATCCAGGGTGGCCAATTGTGGCCAGTTACCAAGCCCCCACAGAATGAATCTCTGCCTACATAGACCAAAACCTTCAACCCATCATGTGCAGTCTCCCATCCTTCATCAAAGACACCAACCACTTCCTTGATCGCCTGAAATCCTTACCCAGCCTGTTACCTCCTGAAACCATCCTTGTAACCATTGATGCCACCTCCTTATACACAAATATCCCACATGCCCAGGGCCTCGCTGCGATGGAGTATTTCCTTTCACACCGACTACCCACTTCCCTACCTAAAACCTCTTTCCTTAATACCCTAGCTAGCTTCATCCTAACCCACAACTTCTTCACCTTTGAGGGCCGGACATACCAACAACTAAAGGGAACAGCCATGGGAACCAGGATGGCCCCCTCGTATGCAAACTTATTTATGGGACGCTTAGAGGAAGCCTTCCTGGAAACCCAAGCCTGTCAACCCAAAGTTTGGTACAGATTCATTGACAACATCTTCATGATCTGGAACAACAGTGAAGAAGAACTCCAGAATTTCCTCTCCAACCTCAACTCCTTTGGTCCCATCAAATTCACCTGGTCCTACTCCAAATCCTATGACACTTTCCTTGATGTCGACCTCCATCTGTCCAACGGCCAACTTCACACATCCGTCCACATCAAACCTACCAACAAACAACAGTACCTCCATTATGACAGCTGCCATCCATTCCATATCAAATGTTCCCTTCCCTACAGCTTAGG
Source organism: Locusta migratoria (assembly GCA_026315105.1). Taxonomy (NCBI): domain Eukaryota; kingdom Metazoa; phylum Arthropoda; class Insecta; order Orthoptera; family Acrididae; genus Locusta; species Locusta migratoria. The sequence continues at coordinate 9,214,870 of CM048744.1, forward strand.
TCTTCGTGGCAAAAGAGTCTGCTCCAGTCCCGAATCCTTGAACCAGTACACCAATAACCTAATAACAGCTTTCACATCCCGCAGCTATCCTCCTGATCTGGTTCAGAAGCAAATTACTAGAGCCACCTCCTCATTCCTCCAAATCCAGAACCTTCCACCGAAGAATCCCAGAAGTGCCCCTTTTGTCACCAGATACTTTCCGGGACTGGAGCGGACTCTGAATGTGGCTCTCCAGCAGGGATACGACTTATTTAAATCCTGCCCCGAAATGAGATCCATCCTTAATGACATCCTCCCCACTCCTCCGAGTGTGTCTTTCCGCCGCCCACCTAACCTTCGTAACCTCCTAGTCCATCCCTATGAAACCCCCAAACTACCTTCCCTACCCTCTGGCTCCTACCCATGCAACCGCCCCCGTTGTAAAACCTGCCCTATGCACCCTTCCACCACCACTTACTCCAGTCCAGTAACCCGGAAGGTGTACACGATCAAGGGCAGAGGCACTTGCGATAGCACCCACGTTATTTACCAACTAACATGCCTGCACTGTGAAGCGTTCTATGTGGGAGTGACCAGCAACAAACTGTCCATTCGCATGAACAGTCACAGGCAGACAGTGTTTGTTGGTAATGAGGATCACCCTGTGGCTAAACATGCCTTGGTGCACTGCCAGCACATCTTGGCGCAGTGTTACACCGTCCGGGTTATCTGGATACTTCCCACCGACACCAACCTTTCAGAACTCCGGAGATGGGCACTTGCCCTTCAGCTTATTCTCTCCTCCCGTTGCCCACCTGGTCTCAATCTCCGCTAACTCAAATTCCCGCCCACTATCTTTAGCATCTTTGCCTTGGTTCTGTGGACAGAGCCTCTGCCTCAATTGGTATCTCTGTCCAACTTCTTTGCTTTTCACAAATGTCTGTCTAGGTGTGTTTGCGTTTCGATATGTCTGAGTGTGTGTGTATTTGTTTACCTTCCTCTTTGTCCCCTAAGGTAAGTCCTTCCACTCCTGGGATTGGAATGACTCCTTTTCCACTTCCTTAAAACCCATATCCTTCCCTTTTCCTCCCCTTTTTCCCTCTTTTTCCTGAAGAAGCTGCCAGTGGTGGCGAAAGCTTGTATGTGTGTTTGTGTGTGATTTTATTTGTTTTTTATTTGTTTCTCTCGACGAGCCGGTCCTTTTGGTAAGTCATCTCTTTTCTATTTTTATTTTTGTTTATCCCACCGGGAAAGTTTCCCTCTATAATTTTTATATATATATATATATATATATATATATATATTGACTGACGTAAGATTTTGAGTATATTTTGTGAATGGCCAGAATATTTGATAGTTCAGTATATGTTAGGAACATGTATGATGTACTCATTAACAAATTAATTGACATTTAACATCAACAGAAAGATCAGAAATTTCGTCTTAAAAATACATGTGCCATATAAAATTATTGTATGCATAGTTTTCATGTTATATTGTGATTATTCTTGTGTACATGAAATGTTTTATTTGTATGTTTGGTAATTTTGTGAATCAGTATATTCAATTGTTATGAACAATGGATAATGCAATGTCTTTATTATCGATGTTATGTATTTGCCTCACCGTCTTGCGTGGGGAGTTGGAGTTTTAGTCGTTTGTCAAGTGCACTGGAAGCTATCTCAGTCTGTTGTTTTGATATGGAAGTACTACCATTCTGATGATCTGTATACGTTACTAAGTTGTAATGTTTTGGTGGAGAAGATGTTTGATTCAAATTAAAGAAGAAGTGAAAAATTGTACATAACGAGTATTTATTTCTACCACGACGCCCCAGGAGAATAATGTTGCAGTAAGCAGAACCCCCATACATCAAAATGTTGAAAAGCTGAGTATTCTGTTTGAAAGTGGTAGAATGAAATGTAATTACTTATATAGCATGTAAATGTTATAACAGGAAAGAAATGTTGTAAATACCAGCACCCTCACATCAATGTACTATGCTCTTTTCCATCCTGTACTAAGCTATGGAATTTCCTTCTGGGGCCAGTGCAGAGGATATGAAGCTGTTTAATCCCCAAAAAGGAAGAAAAGCAATTTGATTAATATTGTTCAAACAGCAGAAAGAATCATGTAAACCATTGTTCCAGAAACTGAACATTTTACCCCTCCCATGCCAGTAAATACTAGACCTACTTTTTTACACTATTCACTATTCAGTGAAGGTGTTAAATGTACAGGAATAAAACTGTACAATCATCTCCCAACAGAAGTGAAGAACACTGTACAATTGAAGGTTTTTAGAGTAAAACTGTGGTCACTCCTAATTAAACACTGCTCTTACAGCATACAGGAATTTTTTGAAACCAACCTGTAATAAGAAGCTGCACATGCAAAGAACATCAGGTAATGTATGTCAGTTATTGACATTATTCAAAGGAATGTAATATAAATGAATATAAGGAAATGTAATGTAAATGAATCTAAGTTTATTGGTGTAAGGGTTAAATTCTGATATTGAATAAGTATGAGAACTATGTAACAATTACACTGGATCCAATCATATAATTAAGTATATGTATAATTTTATAGGATATGTTAAATGTTATCATCACATTATCTCACATCACAATCTATTCTGGCTTGTGCATTTCTGTACAATGTATTATTCAGAGAACCAAAAATAAATAAATAAATGAACAAATTATTTTCTCAATACATTGCTTGTATTGATATTGGAGGCTAAACGATGTGAGTTTATTTGCAATAAATCGGTACTGTGTGCAAAACTGCTTTCTGCAACTACATTTACTTACTTTTGTTTCAATACTATATTTTCTGTGGACTGGAAATGATCATGTATAAAACTGAATCTGCACTTTTTAATGGAGTTGCCTAAGTGCTCAAACATAATTTCCTTGCATAATAAGTTGAGATTTATCTGCCAGGAAACTTCATCAATAATGTTGGTGAAATTCATACAAGCTAATTTCTCCTTGGAAGGAAGGAACAAAGACAGGATTTTTAGGCATTAGCAGGAAACAGACGAGATATCAAATACCCCAAGAAAATGTACATGCAGTTGATCAACAAAGCGTTCTTCACATACTAATCATAAAAATTTGGAAGACTAAATGTAAGGTTTGAGAACGCTGTACAGAATCTGCAGAAACCTGCAGGTCAACTACAGATGCATTTTTGTGCGTATTTTATATCTCCTCCGTGTGACACTAATGCCCAATAATGCCTTCCTTCTGTGGCACAAAGAGTAAGCATAATTATACTAGTTCTATTAATGAAATTTCCTGCAAACATTACCTCATTTTAAGCTGCAAGAATATTTTGTTTCAACATTCTCGCCACTGTAAAGTGGGACTTATTCTCCAGTAGCTATTATTGGTGTAGACTAAAGTAATTTCACGTGTCTGTATCAAATAGTTTCACACAATACAAAATAAAATGTCATTTTCATTAGAAAATTATTCACATTATTTTATGATTTCCAGATAACAGAAAACATAGCACTGGAATGAAAATAAGTAATATAATTAGTCAGCAAGCAGGCTTGAACATGGGACTTTTTTTGTTGTTGACATTTCACTACAATAAGACTGATTTGCAATTCTATAAAAATACGTTCATATTGCTTGTAAACCAATAATTACTTCTGTTAATGTTTATTGAAGCAAAATTTATGTTACATATTGCTAAAATACACTGCAGTTATTTTACCGTCATGAATCAATACCAGCCTCACAACTGGCCGTGCCTATGTCACACCTAGAGGCATTGCTGCCAGCTCACAGGCTGGCCAATGGGGCACGCCCACCACAGCATAGCGGCCGATGAGACGGCTAGTGTTCCCGGCCTTTAGGTGTGATGTAGGCCTGGCCAGTTGTAACACTTTGTCTTCTAGGTGGTGTTTCATGAATTCGTTTCACCTGACATCTAGTGGCAGCATTGCATACTAGCGGTGACTAAGATCTGCGACTGAAACCTTTGCGACCCAAGAAAGCTCAGGATTTATGATACAGTGAAGTGCAGACAGAACTGTGCAATAAAAACGTTCAGGAATCTGTACAACAAACAATAGAGAGATACATTCTGTTTCGAAAGATACCGACCTGTTCAGACTGTGCAAAATAGATCGAAAGTTCATATCGACATTGAAAGCCATGGATCTCAGAGTGCAGGCAAAGTTACAGGACTATTATCAAGCTTCAGTATTATGAGTTTTACTCCTAAACTTACTCCCATGCAGATTGTGATTCCTACTGTTGCTCCAAGCGCACCTTGGTCGCAAGCCACCCCCTTCCCCTCCACACCCCCGCGAATGATGGCCACAAGGCCATTGCTGATGCAGTCCATGCCCTACTGAGGTTATATACCCTCACCGTCCTACCCTTCCTCCTCAGGCCGTCCTTGTACTATAAAGAATCCCATCCCGTCTACTGCTCCTTCCTCCTGACACATGACCGGGATACACTCCAATGCCACTCATCGGCATCTTGGAAGACAAATCAGAAACAACTTGTCCGTGACTGGCACCAGAGTTGCAACTACCTTAATTCGATGCTCTCCCCGTCAACCCCTCCAAGTACTGGCATGCCTTCCGACACCTTACTGATACTCACTCATCGGCCCACTACCCGCTTCTCCATGACAGCCATCACTTTCCGACAATGGCAGTAAGGCAGAACAATTTGCCTCCTACATCTCCGAAGTCTTTTCCGTTCCTGACAATTCTAACTTTGACTATTTTCTCTTCCCTGATGTCCATGAGTGAAGCGACACCACCTCCTCTCCCTGCTTGCCCTCTGCTTCCAGTAGTTAGACCACATCCCTCTGTCAGAATTGAACACACCTATCACTGCACACAAGATAATTGACACTCTCAACACCAAACACCACACCACCCCTGGTCCCGACCAGATGACCAACTGACACCTCCGGGCTTGCCCCTGTCCTTCCATGCAGTCATCGCATCCCTTTATAATGTCGTCCTTTTCACCAACTTTTACCCCAACCTGTGGAAGACCTACCATATTTTCATGTTCAGCAATGCCCTTGAAACCATCCTCTCTCAACATATCCATCAGCACCTGCACCACCACCAGTTCCTCCCCCTCTCCCAGTGTGGCTTCCGACCCCTCCCTCCTCTGCTGCCGACCAGCTCCTTCACCTCAGCCACCTCCTTTCCATCAAGCTTAACTCCTGTCGCGACGCTATCTTTGTATCCCTTGACATAGAAACACCTACGACTGTGTATGGTATTCTGGTCTCTTCTTCAATCTCCAGTTCTATGCCCTTCCTATTAATTATATCCGCCTCATCACTTCCTTCCTCATCCACCACCCTCCTATGTCACTGTCTGCACTTCCGACTCCCGTTCGTCCTACCCCTCTGCCGGGGTGTCTGAAGGCTCCGTCCTTTCTCCTCTCCTTTACCTGATCTACTCCGCCGATATGCCCCAACCACACCCTCCTGTCTATCTCCTACAATATGCTGAAGACACCGGCTTCCTAGCTCTCGCCCCCTCCCTTGCCCATTCCAAGTTTTTGCTCCAGTCCCACCTCACTGAGTCTGCCTCATGGTGTAACCAGTGGTTCCTTTCCAACAACCCTGACAAATCCTAGGCAATGGTTATGGGTTGTACCACCCCTTCCTTCCGCTTCCCTGACTTCTACCTTACCCTCCACACAATCATCCCATCTGCCACACCACCAATCTCAAATACCTTAGCATAAAATTTGATCGCTCCCTCTCCTGGACCCTACACCCCCGCACTGATCGCCAGAAAGCCCTCTCCCGCCTCAATCTCCTCCGACTCCTTTCCAGCCGCACATGGGGTCTCAGCCCCTACACTATCCTATACACCTACCAGTCCATCACACGTCCTGTCCTCTGCAGCTTCCATCCGGCCTGGATTTCCACTCCCACAACCTACTACAAAATCTTATGAACCCTAGAATGCCATGCCGTCCACCTCTCCTCCCATATCCGGCACCTCTCCCCCATGCAGATCCTATATGACCTCGTCCCGTTTCCCCATCTCCTCCAATACCTCGAACACATGCGGATCCTTTATACCAACTGCCAGATAGACCCCCGGAACCCCCTGGTATACCCCATCCTCAGCAATCTTGCACCTCTGCCATTCCTATACCACTGCATCCCTCCCTCCCTACATCTCCCCACTCTCCACATCCTTTCCCAGTATAATGTCCGCCATCTCTCCCTCCAGGATGACGGCCTCTGTCCTGAAATACACCCTCCTACCAACCCTGATCCCCCCCTGTGGATGATGCCCCCCCTTTCCCCTCCTCTTGCCGCCCCCAATTGGCTATCCCCTTCTTGTCCTGGATGCCTCCCCTAATCTCTCTCCTACACCCTCCCCTGCACTTCCTACCCTCCCCCCCCCCCCCTCCCTAACCCACAGGGTCCTGTGCCACCAGTTTTAACAGTGCATCGTCCAGTGTTGCATTGTTCCATATTACACAGTGTCTCTGAGTGCTCTTCGTCTTGTTTTGGTGGTGTAATACATTTTTTAACATCACCGTGGCTCACTGCTTTAACTGACTGTGTATGTTTTATTCCTCTGTCAAAACTGCAAGTTTTTTAATTCACCATTGTTTTAACTCCATGTCATGTTTTAAACTTCATGCTCATGTTTTATGTTTCTCTCGGCTGCAGAGCAGCGCAGAATGTTGCTGCCAGCTTACTGGCACGTACATGCTGGTGTTAAACAACAATAAACAGAAAAAATAAGTTTTGTGAAACCAGTAGCCTGTATTTCAGAAGTGACAATCTTAGTTGTAAGGCCCTGTAAAAACTTTTGACCAAAGGCCTGCATCATCATTTTTGGATGTGCAAATGAAGTTGCAGTAGATAGTTAGCAATATAAAAATAGGAACCGACAGTGCACAGGAACCTATCAATTACAAGGTGACATTGATCTACAAAGTAAAATCATCATAACTTCAACGATTTTCATTAGGATGTTCAAACTGCATGGGCGGTTGAGAGGCACTGTGTGTATTTGCTATGTACAGTGTTAGCGGGTGACAATATAACAGTTGCCAACATGATTGAGACAGTAAATAAACATCACTGGAAGTGTATCTAGCACAGATTAAAATGCACTACAGCATGCATGCTTCTGCATAGTTTTGTACGCCGCCACACCATCAGATTCTGTAAGGTGAAACTCTGCAAGAATCAGTCTCATTTCTGTGCTGCATTAAGTTGACACATTAGCTAGAACAAGCAGGCACCATGCTCTTAGTAGTTACCAGTATAGCTTGACTTCAAGTCATACCTACATATGTAGTCAGTCACTTATGAGCCTATAGTCCTGTATTCATTGTAGACATTTTGTCAGCCTATTACTCCTGTCTACTGTTCAACTATCTATAGTCAGTTATTCTGTTAATACATTATTTATACATTTGACATGTAATAAGTGTGGACATGTTGCAGATTGTTTGGCCACCTATGTCCTGTTACAACCTGACTGCATTCCTGCAGTAGGCTACAACAACTGGCGACAAGGCCTGCTGCATAATTTCTTCATCACTGTGTGTGTGTGTGTGTGTGTGTGTGTGTGTGTGCACGCTGTCATAGTATTAAGAATGGCTGCACCTCAAGAAGATATGTCACTAACTCAGAGTATTCAGTTTCAGCCAAAAAAAAGGATTAACTGCTCCAAAATGTCAAAACTACTACTCAAACACTGACTCAACTTTCAGCAGCAGCAAAATCACAGACCTTCGATGCTGCCTCCAAAAACTAGCACACCTGCCTGCAGCAGCTCCACTCTCACTTGGTGGTGTACAAAAGACAAGGTAGTGAGCACAGTGCTTACTTCCTCTCCACCATCAGCCCCTCAGTGTTTGTTCTGGGTCAAGATTTCTGCCAACGTCAGTACCTCTGACGTCCTAAATGAGGAACTATTTGACAAGATGAATGCACGTTATGACAGTAAGTTCCATGCTAGATTCAGTAGGCAGTGGCTGACGGAATTATAGGGACTAGCCAGACATTGTAAATTTAAGTGCACTTGTGGAAAAAATTACAATGATCCAATGTTGAGGTATTCATATCCCACAGAACGTTTTGGATGATACAATTCGTGCTGCCATATTCAAACTACCAGACCAGGACTTGCAAACTTATTTCCATAATTCATTCACAAACCTCAGGACACACCACGTTGGTGAACTTTGACTAACGTGATTTCTAGTTTAAATACTATTTCAGTTAATACATCACAATGCAAAGACAAAGCAAGGAATAAAACAGAGTTGCAGTTACAGTTACTTTGTTTCATTTTCAAAGCAAGCATGGGAGTACTCAATGGAAAATTAGGAAATCGTGCCTGTGATGTTTCACGAGGTAGAAGCACTGGCAGTGCCTGAGCCGTTAACAGAATTTGGCGTCAATAACACATTTTAACTTGCATGATACTAAAAATGAATTTTATTTGTACTATAGGAATACTAATAAAAATTACGGCTTTAAACATGTCTGTTGAAACAGCAACCATACCGCGATTTTATGTCGGTTTATCACAGCCCACTTCATGCACTAATTATATGGTAATATTTACCATACTATGTTTGGTTGTGTGGTCATCTTCCACAGCAGCTGTTAAAATCGACTGTAACATGTGATCCATCTTATGCTGACTGCAATTAAGAGATTTGTCTTACACCTCGGCCATATGCACGTTATTTGGTCCTTCACCTAGACATACCACTCAGAAATATCATTTAGGGGACATCCCAGAGTCTTGCTAGCACAGGATCCACTGGTTGTGGTGTCAATTTTGTTGTAAATGGCTTGATTTACCCTAAAAACTCTGTCTTGTGATCAGTCTATCTCTATACCACACGTCCCAAACAATGCATCTGGAATCTAAGGACGCATTGTACCTTTCGCCCATATGCTTGTTATTTGGTCTTTTGATTAGAAGAATCACTCAAAAGCATAATTTAGAGAATGATTCAGTCACACTAGAACATGATCTGTTGGTCGTGGTGTGAATTTTGTGCTCAGTAGCTTGATTTACCCTAAAAAGAGATAGACATTGGTCTGTTGCATTTTAAGTTTTTCGTGCCTCTAAAAAATGATGACTTCATGTGATATTTCTTGCTGTTGGACCCTAGGTGGGATTGTGTGTGGCCTGCCCAATGCAAGTCTTAAGGTGATGCCACATGGGCAACTTGCGTGTCGATGACAATGAAATGGTAATGAGGATGACACAACACCCAGTCCCCGGGTGGAGAAAATCCCTAACCCGATCAGGAATCGAACCTGGACCCCTTGAGGGGTAATCTAGTACACTGTCAAATGGACTATGAAGGCTGACTCTGCAGAGTTATTCGTGTTGTAGGTTGTAGATGTAAGCAATTTAGGAATATTATTCTGTTGACGGACACTTTACCCTTCGGTGGTGGGTGTAGATGACTCTTGCAAGTCCGTTGCTGTCTTAAGATACCTTATACTGCTTCTGCAGTGTTATCTATCTGCGCTGATGCATCTGTAGTTGCGGATATGATTATCAAAATATCCACAGATTTACTGCCAGTCCACAGTGTCCAACAGGCACAATAATTCAGCATTCATACATGTCACCATCGTCAGGTGAACTGATGGACTCAGCTCCTGGAAATGCGCCGGCACAGAGATCCGCAAGCTACATTGGCTTGAAGGGAACTGGCCCAGTGGCGGGTGATTTAAATACCCTCCGCCCGTAAAGCACCCCCTCCGTGGTCCGTACCCCACGCTGCAGTCACGCAGTGGAATTGATTGCGATGACGTCTGAGATGACATCAATGTGAGGACTGTCCGCCGTGGTTGTCACTACGTTACATTTGCTAGATTTACTCTTAATCAACCCAGTCGCTGATTCCCAAGCTTTGCTAAGATTATAGCCACAGTCACTGTTTATGAGGTCATCACTAGTGCAAATTTCAATGGCCTCTCTAACGATGCAGTCCCAGTATCTCGAGGTGTGTACCAGAATCCTAGTGCGTTCATACTCCATCGCATGATTTGCTGACTTGCTCGGATACATCAATCATGTTTACCTCTGGTGTTCAAGGCATTGATCCTCGACAGTATGCATCATCTGTCCAATATCTGACTTGCCACACTGATACGGAATCTGGTACACGCCGGCCTTCCTCAAACCGAGATCATCTTTTGCGCTCCCCCCTAGTGAACAAATTTTATTCGGTAGACAAAAGACAGTTCCAACCTGGTGTTTCTTCAAACTGTAGGTGACCTTCCCCAAGAGTATACCAGTATACGGAATAAACGCAGTACCTACCTCCTCCCTCGTGCTTTAATCCATTTCCACAGGTTGTGATGTAGTGGTTGGGCGGAGAGCCCGCTGTATCTGCCACTCTGGTATGATTACCTAAAATATGACACAGTATGTTAAGCTAAATTGGTCTGGGTGGTTATTAATACTGTAGGCTGTTGTTACTATGGATATATTCTGTAAGGTGGGTGTGGTGTATAAGATATATGTAATAAGAGTGGAATAATGAAGGCAATGTTCTGTGTCTCCATTGTATGTTTTTATTGGGTTCTCAGAGGTACGTTGTGTGGTCGTTCATGTCTGCATCACCTTCTATCTGGAAAACATAGTTGATGATTGGTTCGATTCAATGGTTAGTTTAGTCCTGACTTTAAGTAGATAAGTTCGTTCTATTTTATCACCCCTATTTCTTCCTCTACACCCTGATCTAACTTTCATAGGATTGACTAGTAAGAAACATCTAAGCTATTGCATGTTGCACTTATCTGTGTGGGGTCTAAATATCTGATCTATCAATGTGATTTCCTCTTAAACATATAGTCTTGATTAGTTGCAGGAGTCGTACAACCACGTGATGTGTTTGAATTTATATAGTTCTCCAGCTACAATATTACACATAAACTCAATTCAACTAACATTCCACTGTCTTAACAGAAAAACAATCTAAATTTTTGATGCGTATTTCTTTGATTTGTGTGTCTATTTTCCTTAAGAGATGTAGAAGCAGGTCTGTTGTGTTTTTTAAGTTACCGTAGCTCTATACATTTTTCGCACTGCAGGATGTGACATATAACCAACCTAGAAGGAGTGTTGATCTACACTTAACCTTTGGAGTGTATAAATAATACATAGAAATGTTACTTGTTGTTTGGTGGAGAAGATACGGCAAATGGCACTGGCTGTGTTGTGTAAAAAGATTGGTGTAACAGGTATGCATTGGAGTGTATTTTATTAGTATTGAGCTGCATTTTGGCATCTGCCTGTAAATTGCTAAGCATTCATTGTGTGCTGGCTACTTGAACCACAAGGGATTCATCTGTGGTTGAGAGTTTGAGCTTGTCATTTAATTGGTGTAAAGATTGGAACTTGTTGTGTAGCATGTATCGGGATTTTCAGGGGTGTAGGGTTGTTCAAATGTTTGTAGAGCTTATGGGACTGAACTAGGGGGTCATCAGTCCCTAAGCTTACAAACTACTTATGAACTAGCTAATACTAAAGATGGCACCCATACATTCACACAAACTCAAACACACCTAGGGTGTGTGTGTATCTTTGTTCACCTTCCTTTTCTTCCCCCAAGGTAAGTCTTTCCTCTCCCGGGATTGGAATGGCTCCTTACCCCCTTCCTTAAATCCCTCATCATTTCCTTTTCCCTCTCCTTCCCTTCTGCCTGAAGAAGCAACTGGATTGCGAAAGCTTGCATTTGTGTTTATGTGAGTAATATCCTAGATGAAGTTTACTCACCAGGAGAAGGAGCACAGGTAGTGATAGCAAAAGAAATAAAAAATACACACACACACATACACAAACGCAAGCTTTTGCAACCCAGTTGCTTCTTCAGGCAGAAGGGAAGGAGAGGGGAAAAGGAAATGATGAGGGTTTTAAGGGAGTGAATAAGGAGTCATTCCAATCCCGGGAGAGGAAAGACTTACCTTGCGGGGGGGAAAAAAAGGTAGGTAAACAAATATGCACTCGCCCACACATATACACAAATGCAAACACACCTAGACAGACATACTGTAGAAAGCAAAGGCATGCACGCGTTTGTGTGTGTGTGTGTGTGTGTGTGTGTGTGTGTGTGTGTGTGTGTGTGTGTCCTCTGCTCCTTCGCCTGGTAAGTAAATTTCATCTATTTTAGAAATCAGATGACTCACCCAAAGCACAGGCTCGTCAACAGATACAAATAGAAACACACACAGATTAGATTAATACTTATTCCATAGATCATATATATGACATTTCGTAATGATGTGGAACATGTCACTCTAGGATTTTGTAGAAGGAGTTGCCACTCAGAAATTCCTTTAATTGTTTTTAAAATACTAGTTGGCTATCTGTCAGACTTTTGATGTTACTTGGTAAGTGCCCAAAGACTTTTGTGGCAGCATAATTCACCCCTTTCTGAGCTGTTACTTTTAAATTGGCTCAGATTGTTAATAACAAATTTCATGAGTAATTATATGTATTGTGAAGCTACAGTGAAGATCCCTACATCCCTAAATAAATGTCTACAGGATGTTCTTGGGTGGGCTCCAGCAATTATTCTGATTACACACTTTTGTGCAATGAATACTTTTTTACTCAATGTTGAATTGCCCCAGAATATGATCCCATATGAAAGCAATGAATGAAAATAGGCATAGTAAGCTAATTTACTGAGATGTATATCACCAAATGTTGCAAGGACACTGATAGCATAAGTAGATGAACTCAAATGTTTCAGGAAATCTTCAATATGTTTCTTCCAATTCAGTCCCTCATCAATGCAAACACCTAAAAATTTTGAATATTCTACCTTATCTACAGATTTATGTTCAAAGTCTAAATTTATTAATGGTGTCATGCCATTTACTGTATGAAACTGTATATACAGGGTTTTGTCAAAGTTTAATGAGAGGCCATTTGTAGAGAACCACTTAATAACTTTCTGAAAGATATCTTTTACAATTTCATCAGTTAATTGCTGTTTATGAGGTCTTGTATCATCAGCAAAAAGTACTAGCTTAGAATCTTCGTGAATGTAGAATGGCAAGTCATTAATATATATTAAGAACAGCAAGGGACCCAAGATCGAACCTTGTGGTACACCATTTTTTATAACTCCCCAGTTTGAGGAATTAATTGTTTCATCTATGTCATGTGAACTGCTTATTTCAACTTTCTGCACTCTTCCAGTTAAGTAGGATTTAAACAATTTGTGCACTGTCCCTTCCATACCACAAGACTTAAGATTATCTAGAAGAATCCCATGATTTACACACTCAAAAGCCTTTGAGAGATCTCAAAAAATCCCACCTGATGATGTCCGGCTATTCAAAACATTTAATATTTCATCATCGAACATATATATAGCATTTTCAGTTGAAAATCTTTTTTGAAAACCAAACTGACCTTTTGTTAGAACTTTATTTTTACTAATATGTGAAGCAAATCGAAAATACATAACTTTCTAAAACTTTTTGATAAGGCTGTAAGAAGTGAGATGGGGCAGTAGCTGTTGACATTGGATGTATCCCCTTTTTTATGCAAAGGTTTAACGATAGCATATTTCAGTCTATCCAGGAATATACCCTGCTTTAAAGAGCTATTACAAATATGACTGATAATCCTACTTATTTCCTGTGAACAAGTTTTTAATACCCCGCTGGAAATGCCATCAATTCCATATGACCATTTACTCTTGAGAGAGTTTATTATTTTCCTAATTTCTGAAGGAGAGATGGGTGGAATTTTGATTGTATCAAATTGCGTGGGTATGGCCTCTTATTTAATTGCCTTGCTCCTTCTAATGAACATTTAGATCCTATTTTCTCTACAGCATTTAAAAAGTAATCATTGAAAATGTTTTCAACTTCTGACTTTTTGTTAATAAAGTTTTCATTTGTTATGACGGTAATACCCTCTTCCTCTGCTCTTGGTTGCCCTGTCTCCCTTTTAATAATATTCCAAATTGTTTTGATTTTATTATCAGAGGAGCTAATCTCTGACATGATGCGCATGCTTCTTGATTTTTTAATAACTTTTCTTAATGTAGCACAGTAGTTTTTATAATATTTTATTGTTTCTGGGTTATTACTCTTTCTTGCAGACAGATATAGTTCCCTTTTTCGGTTACAAGATATTTTTATTCCTTTAGTAAGCCGTTGTTTTTTGCATGGTTTCTTACAATTAAATTTTACTAATTTCTTGGGGAAATAGTTATCAAATACCCTTACAAATGTATCATGAAATAAGTTATATTTTTAATTAACATCATGTTCCTTATAAACCTCATCCCAGTCTAACTGCTGTAGACTTTCTTTGAAATTTCTAGTCATTAAGGCATTAATCGAGCACACAATTCTGGAGAACTGTTTCGAATTACTGAAAGAAGCTATGTCATATACTGTTACTAGCTGTGCGCCATGATCGGAAAGACCATTCTCAACGGGACAAGCATTTATGTTGTTAATGCTATCTTGATCTATAAAAAAGCTATCTATCAATGTACTGCTGTCCTTTACTAACCAGGTTAGAAAATCAATAACAGATGTAAGATTGAATGAGGCAAGTAAGACTTCCAGGTCTTTCTTCCTATTACACTCTTTCAGTGAATCTACATTGAAATCACCACAAATAATAATTTGCTTTCCCCTATCTGACAGATAGCACAACAAGGCATCCAAGTTTCCTGAAATAACTGAAAGTTTCCTGAAGGGGACATATATGCTGTTACAATTATAAGATAATCATCATTAAGTTTAAGCTGGCAGGCACATGCTTCAATATGCTGCTCTACACAAAACGTTTTTGTTTCTAAATTTTTGACACCGTGATAGCTTTTGACATATATAGCAACTCCTCCTCCTCTTATCTTATTATCTCTGCTTACATCTGAATATCCACTGACATTCACATTTTCCATACCAGTGACAACGTGATGCTCAGACAGGCATAGTATATCTATTACATTATCAGTTTCTATATCATCTAAACAAACCGAAAGCTCATCTATTTCATTCTTTAGTCCCCCAATATTCTGGTGAAAGATAGTAACATTATTTATTACTTTACTTTTCTGAGAAACATTTGATTTTTCAACATTTTTAGCACCTGCCTGCCTGAGCTTCTCACTAGACACTGATCTTAGCCTAAAAAAAGAAGTACTTCCATGAATTGCAGTGTCCCCCCTTAAGGATTTTGCTATCAACCCAGCTAGTTTTCCCTTCTCTTTCCTATTGAGATGCAAGCCATGCCTAGTGAAATCCCACCTATCAATAGCATCAACAGGAATCAAACCTAAGACTGACAGTGTAGCCAACCTAAGCAGTTGATCAATCACCATATTGACCCTTCTGACAGAGCAGTTCAATTGGGGTTGATCAGACTGCATGAAAGCAGGCAACAGTCTAACATTTGTCTGGGTCATTGCAGAAGCTATTTTAACCAGACCACACTCAATATTGTAGCCCCGATCCCTATCAATGCTGTTTCCCACCCCATCCACTATCACAACATGATCCTCTTTTGTGAAACCCTTACACAAGGAACCTATATCCTCTACCACCTGACTAAGACCTGCACTGGGCTTGAAAAAGTTTGTGACCTGGTACCTGTTACCTAGTTTTTCCTTTCCCTTGTGGAAAGCTTTCTACAAATGTACAAATGTCTGAGCACGTGTACGTGTACTTGTTTACTTTATCTACCCCCCCCCCCCCCCCGCCCAAAAGGTAAGTTCTTTCACTCCCAGGATTGGAGTAACTCCTCGTCCACTCTTTTAAAACCCGCATCCTGTCCTTTTCGCCCCCTCATTCCTTCCTCTTTTCCTGACGAAACAAGCAGCAGTTGCGAAAGCTTGAATGTTGGTGTGTAGGTGTTTTCATTTGTGTCCATCGGCAAGGCTGTGCTTTGGGTACGTCAAACAATCTTTATATATAAATATAAAAAATATAAAATGGATGATTTACCCACAGGACAGGCTGGTCGACAGACACAAATAAAATCACACACAAACAATTTTTTTTTTTTTTTTTTTTTTCCTGATTTTATTTGTGTCTGTCAACCAGCCTGTCCTGTGGGTAAGTCATCCGTTTTCTGTTTTTTATATTTGTTATGCCACCAGGAAAGTTTCCTTCTATAATCTTATATCGTCTGTCTAGGTGTGTTTGCGTTTCGATATGTCTGAGTGTGTGTGTATTTGTTTACCTTCCTTGTTTTCCCCTAAGGTAAGTCCTTCCACTCCTGGGATTGGAATGACTCCTTTTCCACTTCCTTAAAACCCATATCCTTCCCTTTTTCCTCCCCTTTTTTCCTCTTTTTCCTGAAGAAGCTGCCAGTGGTGGCGAAAGCTTGTATGTGTGTGATTTTATTTGTTTCTATCGACGAGCCGGTCCTTTTGGTAAGTCATCTCTTTTTTATTTTTATATATATATATATATATGCACCCTTCCACCACCACTTACTCCAGTCCAGTAACCCAGAGGATGTACACGATCAAGGGCAGAGCCACTTGCGATAGTACATATGTGATTTACCAACTGACATGCCTGCACTGTGAAGTGTTCTACGTGGGAATGACCAGCAACAAACTGTCCATTCACATGAACGGTCACAGGCAGACAGTGTTTGTTGGCAATGAAGATCACCCTGTGGCTAAACATGCCTTGGTGCACAGCCAGCACGTCTTGGCGCAGTGTTACACCATCCGGGTTATCTGGATACTTCCCACTGACACCAACCTTTCAGAACTCCGGAGATGGGAACTTGCCCTTCAACTTATTCTCTCCTCCCATTGCCCACCTGGTCTCAACCTCCACTAAATTCAAATTCCCCCCCCCCCCACCATCTTTAGCATCTTTGCCTCAATTCTGTGGACAGAGCCTCTGCCTGAAGTGGTATCTCTGTCCAACTTCTTTGCTGGGATTGGAATGAGTTCAGAAAGTTTGGTGTTGGTGGGAAGTATCCAGATAACCTGGACAGTGTAACACTGTGCCAAGATGTGCTGGCTGTGCAGCAATGCATGTTTAGTCACAGGGTTATCCAGATACTTCCCACCAACATCAATCTTTCACAACCCCGGAGATGGGAACTTCCTTAAAACCTGTATCCTCTCCTTCCTTCCTTCCTTCCTTCCTCCCTCTTTTCCTGAAGAAGCGACAAACGGTTGTGAAAGCTTGAAAGTGTGTGTGTGTGTGTGTGTGTGTGGTTTCATTTGTGTTTTTTTCTTTATGTCTATCGGCAAGCCTGTTCTTTAGGTAAGTCAAACAATCTTTATTTTTATACATAATTTTCCGACCAGGAAAGTCTCCGGAACATCATGGTGGTCTCTCATATGTAAATCGCATTATCAAATACAATAAAAAGTGCATTCAAGACACGATTTTTGAATTTTGTCCAAATTATTTAACTTACTCCTAATTTTCCCCAGAGAACTCTTCCACGGCCATAATGAACAAAACAAAATAAAAAGTATATGAATATTATGCATATCCATTGTTTGAATACTGTATTTGCGCGAATATAGGCCACGTGCTAATATAAGCTGCACCTAAACTTTTGACACAAGATTGTAGAGAAAAATAATCTCTAGTATAGGCCGCAGGTTTTTTAATTTTTATTGTATTTATTTTTATTTTTTTGTATAATCAAACTTTTTTCATCATCAGAAAAACAATGTTTATGAAATAATGTTCTCTTTTCAATAAACTTAAAACAAATAGGCAAAACTGTATATTAAGGAATAACAAAAGCGAGACGACGGCCTGATCCTAGCGCCCCAAGTGAGGGGACCCTGAACCAAGGCGTGTTACTTGGCATATCAAGTGTTGTATAAAGCGTAAGCGTGTGCTGCAAAAATATCATTTTTTTTCGGTGTGTGTGTATGTGTGAGAGAGAGAGAGAGAGAGAGAGAGAGAGAGAGAGAGAGAGAGAGAGAGAGAGAGCATGTTTCGACTTATAAGTTTTTAGTGGGAAATGAATGTATGAGTTACACTGCCAAATGTAAGCTTCAGGTTGCCTAGTCACAGTAACGGACATGGAAAACGGGAAGTTCGACGTAATTTGATCCTGGCCAAAAAAGGTTCGACGCTGATGTGTAAGTGAGGATAAACTATTAAAATGTTCGAAGAGTCGTCGTGCATTTCAAGGGCTAAAATGTAAATATACCCATGTTTGCTTGACTTCATAATTCTAAACAGTAACTGTGGTTTTGCTGTTACAACAGAAATGATTCAGTTGCAAGGCTGCAAAATAGCCCAGAGTTCCATGTACATCGTTTCATGGAAATAACAACCAATGAATCTGGTCGTAGTAAAGTACGTTATTTTAAAACATAGCATTGGAACTCAATATCAGTATTAGTTGCACAAATCAGTTGTTCCGCTATCTTAACCTCCCATCACCGCTCACGGCAGGCATTACCGTACCAATGTAAACATCACAGTAAAATCTTTCGAGACACACACTAAACTTTTATAGCGAAGACTAGCTTCATTGACTACATCAAATTAAAATCATTTGTGTGCTTAGGAAGTGTGTGTTATGTACTATTTTTGCTTTAAGGCCATGCGGACGTGTTACAAAAACAAAAAAAAAACAAAAAAAAACAAAAAAAAAAAAAAACAGTTGTCAGCTTTTGGTGGCTGCGGTGCAGAATTAGACCATTCG
The DNA here is from genome assembly GCA_026315105.1 of Locusta migratoria. Taxonomy (NCBI): domain Eukaryota; kingdom Metazoa; phylum Arthropoda; class Insecta; order Orthoptera; family Acrididae; genus Locusta; species Locusta migratoria. The sequence goes on from CM048744.1 coordinate 9,233,540, forward strand.
ATTTATAATGAAATATCAACTTCCACAAATTCCTGCGCCGTTTCCATGAACATGTACAAAAATGTATATGCAGTTCTGAGAAACCGTTACTGTAGCATTTTTGAAAATTATCATTTTATTACGTTTCTCAAACAACGTAATTTTTGAAAGTAATGACTTTGGGAAAAGGAGCGGATGGGTGAAGGAGGATTGAATCTCTATTATAGGCTGCATCACGTTTTTGTACACTGAAATTTGGGAAAAATTTCGTCTATATTCGAGCAAATACGGTAGTTGATTATGGGTTTAAGCACATGCAAAAATTCCACAGACAGAGGCCCCTCAGTTTCTCAAATATACAGTTTTCTGGACCACTGTCCCAAAATTTTCTTCCATGATATCCCAACAATTATAAACATAAAAACTAAAGCCAGTCAAAACTGTTAAGCCATTCTGAAGTTATGATCTTTTCTGCATGTGGCAACTAATTTTTATTCATTTAGAGGGGATAGGTTCCAAATCACCATAAATATGGTAGCTGCATCACTGACAAGCACATAGAAATGAGACTAGTGCTCACACAACCTAGCTTTCAGGCACGTATTTCTTCAGTTATATATTTGAAGTTGCAAAGCCACAGCCAGAGATGGTGAGTACGGATGTGTGAGTGGTGCCTGCGTGATCTCTCTTTCTGATAAAGACTGTGGCTGAAAATCATTTGTGTGTTCCTCTCTGTGGATCAAAATGTGTGTGTGTGTGTGTGTGTGTGTGTGTGTGTGTGTTCATGGCTATGTTGAATCTTACCGGTGGCCATTTTTCTTGCACACTGTATGCAACTGGTGCAGAAACGATTGTGACAGCGGTAGATGTTTTACCTTCCACCACAAAGTTTGCACTGGTTTGCAGACTGTATACTGCAGCAGCAGCAGCAGCAGAACTAAAAACATTCTGAACACTCAGGGACACAGAAAGAGAAATGCTCTAAGGTCTCCCAGTGGTTGTGAAATCCTCAAAGACACAATCTCCTGGGAAGCACTGCGGTATCCGGATGAAAACAATCAATGTAATGGTGGTAGGAGATGTGCAGGAGGAACTGACCAGTGGTGTGCGTTGTTCAGTGCTGAGACAAATGTTCATTCTCGAGTTTCTTGCTTGATTGGTATGGAATGGAACTTTCTGTAGAAAGAAAGCCCATTTTCTTTTCCAATGCCGTGTTAATGTGTGGAATACAGGCACTAAGAAACCTCCTTGTATAAAAAACAGTACCTTCTCAGTCTGCATAGGAAAGTGTGTAATTAGGGTTTACAGCATTGTGTGATTTAGGGCAACACTTTTTGAAGAAGATGGCTCCTACAGATCATGTTAATAAATGCAGTAGGTTTCTGAATTTACATTTAAATTATTATTTTTTTTTCTCCTTTCTCTCTCCTACCCCCCCGCCTCCCCACACACATGTGCATGCACACACACACACACACACACACACACACACACACACACACACACACACACACACACACAGAAATGTCATTCAAAGCTTCAAACAGTGAAGATAGGTGGGTAGAAACATTTTCATGCAGCACAGCAGTGCTGCAGAAATTGCACGGCCAGTGGATATATTTTTTTTTTTTTTTTTTTTTTGAGGTTTTAGGACACACAACTTCTATGGTCATTAGTTCCCAGACAAGAACATAGATTTGATAGATCTCAAAAAAAAAAAAAAAATGGTGACTGTCAGAACATCAAGAAGAGTCTAAAAACGAAAGATAAAAGACAATTAAAAGGGTTAAATATTCTTTGATAAGATGGCCAAGTTGAAAAATGCAAAACTCGAGCAGCTGCTCATGTGTCATCAGCTAAAATTTCCTCCAGAGTAGACGGAAAGTAAAGGGCTACACGGAGATGAGTAAAATGAACACAAGTCAGTAAAACATGTTGCACTGTCAGCAGTTCACCGCAGGAGCACAGCGGTGCAGGGTTGGCGGATAGCAAGTGACTGTGGCTGAAACGGCAGTGACCGATCGGCAACCGGGCCATGATGACCTCCTCCCGCCGAGAGGGGCGTGAGGAGGTCCTCCAAGCGGTCGGGATCGGTTATACAGTTCTCAATTTATTGTTGTACAGTTAGAACCACGCACTGTGCCAGGACAACAGGATACTCTGGCGAAGAGCCCGTTGAATATCGTCCGATGGGGCGCAAAAGCTAGCCATGCGAAGCAAAAGAGCTGTGCCTTGGCTGCTATGTCAGCAGTCTCAATCCCGGGCACACCCACATGGCCAGGAACCCACAGGAAAGATACATGACAGCTGTCATCTGCTAGCAACTGGAGGGAGCGTTGGATCCGATACACGAGAGGATGGTTCGAGAAAGGGTTCTTAAGACTCTGCAGGGCACTAAGGGAGTCCGAACATATGGTATAGAAAGGTTGGTGGTGGCGGCAGGTATACAAAACAGCCTGGTGGAGGGCAAAAAGCTCAGCCGTGAAGTTCGAGCACCGGTCAGGGAGCTTGTATTGGAAGGTTGTCCCCTACGACGAAGGCAGATCCGACACCAGCAGTGCTCTTGGAACCATCAGTGTAAATAAATATGGCATCATCGAACCGCGAACGGAGTTCGACAAGCCTCGAGCGGTATACCTAATCCGGAGTTCTCTCCTTGGGGAGCGAACTAAGTTCAAGGTGCGTGTGAACCTGGGCTTGATGCCACAGTGGCAATAGGCACTCACTCAACCTAAATGTTGAAGGAAGGGTAAAATTGAACCGCTGAAGCAGGTGGTGAAACCAAACTCCAGGTGGAAGCAAAGCAATCACAGACAACTGATATTGGCGATCGAGTGAGTCGTCAAAAAATAATCGGTAAGATGGATGGTTGGGCATCGAGCGCAGGCGGCATGCGTACCGACACAAGAGTATGTCATGCCGAGTGGTCAAGGGTAATACAGCAGCCTCGGCATACAGACATTCAACAGGGCTGGTAAAAAATGCACCGGTTGCCAGACGTAATCCCCGATTGTGGATAGAGTTGAGACGGCGGAGAATCGACGGCCGTGCAGAAGAGTATACAAGGCTTCCATAGTCAAGCTTCAACTGAACAGTGACCTGGTAAAGGTGAAGCAGGATGGTACAATCCGCTCCCCATGACGTGCCACTGAGGACACGAAGAACATTAAGGGATCGGGCACAACGGGCAGCCAGGTAGGACATATGTGTGAACCAGCAAAGTTTACGATCCAACATGGGTCCCAAGAATTTTGTAGTCTCCACGAAAGGGAGAGCAACAGGGCCGAGACGTAGAGAAGGTGGAAGAAATTCCTTGTATCTCCAGAAATTTATATACACAGTTTACACACACTGGAGAATCGGAAGCCGTTTGCGATGCTCCAGGAATATAGACGATCAAGACGGCGTTGAAGACAACACTCCAAAAGACACGTCCGCTGGGCGCTGCAATAAATTGCAAAATCGTCTACAAAAAAGGATCTGGAAACTTCGGCTGAAAGGCAATCTACGATCGGATTGGTGGCAATGGCAAAGAGAGCCACACTCAAGACGGAGCCCTGTGGTACCCCATTCTCCTGGCAAAAATTATCTGACAAAACAGAGCCCACCCGTACCCGGAACTTGCGATCAGCCAAAAACGCTTGAATGAAAAGAGGGAGGCGGTCCCGAAGGCCCCATGTGTGCAATGTGCGGAGAATGCCTGCTCTCCAACAGGTATCGTATGCCTTCTCCAAGTCAAAGAACACTGCTACTGTTTCACACTTCTTTAGAAAGTTATTCATAATGAAAGTCAACAACGTAACGAGGTGATCAGCAGCAGAGCGGTGTCGACGAAAACCACATTGGATATTAGTCAGGAGGCGGCGAGATTCGAGCAGCCAGACCAACTGAGCATTAACCATGCGTTCCAACACCTTACAGATGCAGCTTGTCAGAGAAATGGGGCGATAACTGTAAGGAAGGTGTTTGTCCTTCCCTGGTTTGGGGATGCGGACAACAATGGCTTCACACCAACTTGTGGAAACGTGACCTTCAGTCCATATGCGATTGTAGGTAGTAAGAAGAAAGCACTTGCCCGCAGGAGAGAGTTTCTTCAGCACCTCAGTATGAATGGAATCAGGCCCAGGAGCAGAAGATCGGGAAAGGGTGAGAGCACAGTCTCGCTCCTGCATGGTGAAGGCGACGTTATAATTTTCACGATTAAAAGAGTGGAAAGAAGGCGGCCATGCCTCCTCTACCTGTTTGCGAGGGAGAAAGGCATGCTGATAATGGGCAGAGCTCGAAACCTCCTCAAAGAAACGGCCCAATGTGTTGGATACATCAGTGGGGTCCACGAGGACTGCATTCTCCACGGTCAGGCCAGGAATCGGGGAGTGGACCTTGATGCCGGATAAACGGCATAGGCCACCCCAAACAGCCATGGAGGGAGTATAACGGTTAAAAGAAATAGTAAAAGCAGTCCAGCAAGCTTTCTTGCTGTCGTTTATGATACGATGACATTGCACTCTCTTTCGTTTCTAATTTATGCAATTCTCCAAGGTTGGGTGGCGGCAGAAGGTGCGTAAAGCACGACGCTGAGCTCTAAGCGTGTCGTGGCAGGCTGCAGTCCACCAAGGGACTGAAACCTAATGTGGAGAAGAGGAGGTATGAGGTATGGAATGTACGGCAGCGGTGAGAATAACCTCTGTGAGGTAGTCGACCTGACTGTCACAGCTGGGAAAATTCTGATCGTGAAAAACAGCCATGGAAGAATAAAGACCCCAGTCGGCTTTAGAAATGTTCCAACTGGTAGGAAGAGGAGATGGGAAATGATGCAGGAAGTGGATGATACAAGAGAAATGGTCACTCAAGTACGTGTCAGAAAGTGCATACTACTCAAACTGACCGGCAAGCTGAGGACTGCATAACGCAAGATCTATGTGGGAGTAAGTATGGGTTGTGTCAGAAAGGAAGGTCGGTGCACCTGTGTTGAGGCAGACAAGATTGAGGTGTTGGAGAAGGTCCACCAAAAGGGAGCCTCTCGGACAAGGAGCCTGAGAGCCCCATAGGGGGTGGTGGGCATTGAAGTCGCCTACCAACACGAATGGTGCAGGGAGCTGGTCAACGAGGTGTAGAACATCTGCCCTAGTAAGGGCAGATGATGATGGCGAATAGATATTACAGAGGTAAAAGGTAAATGTGGATAGACTGATGCCGACGGCAACTGCCTGTAGGTGAGTATGCAATGTAATCGGATGGTAATAGACGTCATCTCGAATGAACATCAGAACCCCTCCACGTGCTAGGGTACCGTCCACAGGTGGCAGGTCGAAACGCACAGAGGTGTAGTGGGGAAAGTCTGCACGATCAATTGGAAGCAACTTAGTTTCTTGGAGACAGACTAGAAGCGGGCAGTGCAATCGAAGGAGTAGTTTTAACTCCTCCCGATTGGAACGAAAGTCGCGAATATTCCATTGAAGGAGCACCATGATAAAAATTGAGATAAGAAACAAGGATAAAAACGAACAAGCAAGCGGGGTCACCTCAACAGCCGCTGAGGACCGGATTTCAAGAGAGCACTGCTATCGCTGTCTAGGGCAAAGGGTCGTGGTCCATAGGTTCGACCGACGCGCCTGCCACCTTCCTGAGTTGATCAGGAGGGGCAGTTTCCACCGCCGGTAAATGGCCGGGTGCCCGGCAGATGGAGCGTCCCGTTGAAACAGAAGATGGCCGCGGCCGGCAACTGTTGGGCGGAATGACGGATGGTCACGCCTCGGTGGGGAAGATTTGGAACTCTTTTTCTTGTTGGCTCTTGTAGAAGATTGATGGTGAGAAGAGGCAGTTGACGATTGGGAAGCCTGAGAACGCAGAAAATCCTCATGGATGGGATCCTTTTTCAAAGTCCGGGCATCTTGTTTAGGTGCCCACAGTTTACTAGATGAAGACTGTACTTTAGAAGCAGCAGGAGGAAGCGGGGACGTTGAACGGGCAATCTTCGGGCTGGCGGATCGCACAACTGTGTCAGCGAAAGTGAAGTCACAGGTCTGGGTACTGGAATCCTTAGTAGGCCGAGTGGAGGTGAGAACCTTATTGTATGTGCCCGCTTGGAGAACAGTGGGCTTTTGACTCGCCAACAACTTTCGAGCGGCAGATGTGGAGAGGAAGCCACATGGTCACCGTTGCAATTAAGGCTGTGAGAGGACGGAGGTGGGCAATCCCCCTCATGGGCGTCCCTACCACAAGTGACACATTTTGCTGCGTTAGGGGAAGATTGACGGGTGTGGTTGTATCGGTGGAATTGAAAACAGCGCGTTGGGTTAGGTACATAAGGGCGGACGGAGTTGACTTCATACCCTGCTTTGACCTTCGACGGGAGTTCAACTCTGTCGAATGTCAAAAACACAGTACGAGTCGGTGTCAGCTGGTTATCTACCTTTTTCATCACCCTATGGATGGCTGTCACACCCTGATCGAACATATAGGATTGGATGTCTTCATCAGACATCCCGTCAAGGGTCTCGTAAAAACTACCCCCCATGACGAGTGTGTGGTGCGCATCTACCTTGACTGGAAACATGTGTAACAATGTAGTCCGGATTAGGTTTTGGGCTTGGAATGCACTATCCGCCTCCAGCAACAATGTGCCATTGCGCTGACGCGAACAGGTCTTAACAGGGCCAGCAATCACATCAACACCTTTCTGAATGACGAAAGGATTTACAGAATTGAAATCTTTGCCGTCAGTGCGAGAGACAACAAGAAATTTCGGTAGATTAGGCAGAGTCTTCTTTTGCTGAGGCGAATCTATCTTTCGTTTCCGGGTCAATGTCACTGAAGAAGAGAAGGAAGTCATCGCGGAGGTGTCCCCCGTGATTACCGGCATCTCCAATGGCGCGCTCCTTCCTAGTGGGGGCCCTCTCCGAGGGCTTACCCGCCTTAGGTGATTGTTCCCACCTCAGGTCACATCTCCCAAGAAATGATGGACGGACCAATCAGCATGTTCGGAAGGTACCAGCTCGGGTAATCACCCCTCCCTGGGCCTGGCCTTTATCAGGGGGTACGTACGTGCCCTACTTGTCTACCTGGGGCGGGGAATTACGCATTACCCCGTCACCTGCTACACATGATAATGCGTGGATCGGCCTTCAGACACGCACAGGGAGGAAACAAGAGGAATAGAGGAAGTGAAGAGATAGAAGGAAAGAAGTGTCTCAAACGCCGAAGCGGAGACTAATGAGGAGGAGAGGAAGGTTAGGAATGGACAGCAAGGAGAGGGAGACAGAAGCAAAGCTTAGGAAAGGAAGGAACCAAGGAATGAGAGGAACGACAAAGAGAAACCACCTTAACTCGCGATAAATGCCCGTCTCCGGGTGAAGGTATAAACCGGGAGGGAAAGTGAAGCAGCCTGGGGCAGAAGAAAGGCTGCTTCGGCTCGAGGCCCCGTGCACGCCACACACGTACCCACAAATGAACTGTGGGCCCCCTGGGGGGACGCCCAGTGGAGTGGCTTTTGCACGGGCCTTTCTGAAGAGCTGCAGATGTCAGCCATCACTTCCACACAGCCTGACTTTCCAAATCACCTGACAAATCTGTGGAACTTCTGCCAGTGAGGATATTTGAAAGATGCTGTGTTCAGTGTTCTGATTACAAACTCAATTGAAGTAAAGAATTGTGTAATACATTCTAAATGTAACTTCTAAAACACTACAATGTGTTGAACATATTGTACCTCAATTGAAATTGTGGTAGCAAATGTGTGTCAGGAGACTAACACATTATTGCCCCAGTCTCACAACAGTCTAAACCAATTTAATAGTTGCCTTTTTGTGCAGTTTCCAATTAAAATATGATTTCTCTATCTGATGCAGATTAAACCTTGCACAGTCTGGTTGAGTAATTCTGATTATCTGTCATTTGTAGCTAAATCAATTTACACAATGGTTTCCATCTTCTACAGAGTGTGTCTGCAATTTCATGTTATTATTAGCTGTAGATCTTCACAGTGGACTAAGAACGCACTTAATGAATCTGATGTTATGTGAGTGCACTCAGTAGTTTTCAGTATACAGAAATTCAATGAAAAGGGTGTGGCAGATTGGCCGAGTGCACTGAGGCACTATGCTGCGATGCACAAGAATGTTTGTGCTGTCTTTAGCATATGTTAGTTCCTAAGTAGTTTGGATGTTTACTCACATTTGAACATTTTCAGTGCAAACATGTTGTCCAAAAGTAGGATTGCTGCAGCTCTCTATGTTAGTCCGTCGTGTGTAAACAAACAAACATACAAACACACAAACACACATACACACACACACACACACACACACACACACACACACACACACACACCACTACCAACTGAAGAATTCCTCCATAGTTAAGAATATTTTCTGATCTACGGATCTCTTCTGTCAGTCAAATTATCCCATTAAGTTCCATATCAATTTGTTCAGTATGTCATTTTTATTCTTTGCTCAGTATTATTCCGTAGTCCCATATTTGAGAAGCTCCTACTTTCTATTGGTCCAAATTACATATTAACCACACTTTATTCCCAGAAATCCATAAACAGCAGATACATTTATACCACCACGTAATACGTTAACACTGACACTTATAACAGACGTGAGACTAACCACAGAATGTTCCAAAGTTGAACCAGTACTGAATCTGTGCAGTTTACTAAATTATCATTTAAGTCATCCAACAAATTTTGTAGAAGAGCTGGTGAGGAAAAGTGTTTCATCAGAAATCATTATGTGAACAGATAGCTATACATGTGCTGGGAATTGAAATAACAAGCAGAGCCAAATATTCAGGCAAAAGTCATGCTGGATGGTGAATCATGGAGTTATGTATGTAACACAGAATATTAACAAGAATCAACCCAATAGAAGACCAACATCAACAATAAAAGTGATAAAAGTTGAGATCCCACATATAAACAATGATTTATTCTCTTCAAAGGGGCGCATGTTTTTATTTGTGTATCAACGAACCCATGCCTTTTCACCTGATAAGTCCAACTTACTTTACTTTTTATAAATATTTTTCCAAACAGGATTGTTCCCCTATAAATATCTTTTATTTGTGTTTGGCGGCAGCTCAACGTTCGTCTTTAAGGTGAGTTGTTCCCTATACATATTATTATTATTATTATTATTATTATTACTATTATTATTATTGTTATTATTATTATTATTATTATTATTATTAACCTGAAGTAAGGTATTTGTCTTTTGAGAGATTTTGTATTATGTCGAAGATTGTGACAAGAGAGTTATTGGTGATTAAAGATTAGCAACTGAATTGCTGGAGTTCTGTTTTTATTTGAACATACACACAAGGACAAAAAATGCAGTGACGAGATAAAGCCAGACTGTAAAAGATAAGTGCAACTTTATGTGTTACCTGAAACTTGAATCATTGTTCAGAATTTATGCTTTGAGAAAAGACATTGTAACATCAAAACACAGAACCTTGATTGGAATCTACTATTATTTACTACTGGTTAGATTATTTCCAGTATACATGTAGTTATTTCCTAGCCAAGTTTATGATCAAAATACATCTTAATTTATGAGCTAGGTAATCCTTTATTGGGGGTAGCAAGTGGCCACAAATATAGTCATTCTGGTTTCTCACAGTCTGACCTTTATTCAAAGCACTGTAGAGCGTTACAGGTGTTTCCGAAGGCCGCGCGTTACATTGTGCTCTCTTTGGGGCCTGTCCCATGAAAATCTGAGCCACACCTGTCTGCACCTGACTGCAGGTACGCTGGCTATCAGGAGGTTAATGTGTGGGCCTGCGTCTAGTTTAATGTAATCCTCCTTTGGGTTGACTGCTTACTTCAGATCAATTATCGTTCTTCTCACAAAGTCTTGTGCCAACTTTGAAACGTTTAACTACAAATTTGGTAATGGCTCCAGTTCATAAGGATTTTGTTGAATGAAGAAAAACTAGTCTGTATTTTTAATCTTACTTGCTAAAACCAATATTACTGTAATTAATTGGTACTCTGATAAAATAATTAAATGTGTACTCACATTCTGTGCAGCTTCTGGTGGTGGTGGTGGTGAAGACATTGTCTGCAACAGAAAGGAAAGTTCATTTTACATTCACGTGAAATCTTCAGAATAACACAATGATTTGGGACAGATGGAAACAAAAATACTGCATTATCCTTTACTTTAAAAGGTTTTTTCCCCTTTGTTGGTCCATTGATGGGGAATTATATTATGAGGAGGCAATTTTAAAGTGGTCCTATAACCTTTCATTGACCATCCCTCTATTACTTTCAGACAATGAACTCTTAAGCACTATCTATCTGACTTGTGAGAATATTCTGTGTAGCCATACTGTAGCTGTGTGTGAATGTTGCCATGTTATGTGACTCAGGAAGTACAATATATACTCTAAGCAAATGGAGAATTTTGCATACGAGGCTAATTGAGATTATTACAATGCGAAGTTAGGATTGCAGCCCACAGGATCGGTTTATTGACAAGAAATTAACAAAAAACCTCTTGGTTCCCCAGTGCTGAGACAAACATCACCACTGACTGCAGATGGTATGGCAGGTGGAATCTTGCATCCCTACCCTGGTCACAGAAATTGGCTAAAGTGTAACAAGGCTGTTACGACATTAATAAGTACTGTATATTTCCTCAGATAAGACGACCTTCACATAAGATGAGGTACAAATTTTCATCAAAATTATATTGTTTAAGCATATATCCAGCTATATGTTTCTGCAAGTTGCATGTGAGTGCTTCAGTGAATGCAAGTGTTTATATGTGTGCCTGTGTGGGTCCTGGTGTTCCACCAGAGGTGTTGTGTTTCTTGTGTCGCATTTATTCCTTGTTACTGTGTATCAGTTAGTCTATATTTTCATATGTTTTATTATCACTGTGTTATAGATATTTTTTTTACCTAATTAGGTGTTACATTTTAGTAACGTCTAGTGTATAGTTACAACTGCAGGCTGTACAGTCATGGGGCATGATAAAAGTACCTTAGTAACCGCACAGTGTTTTTGGTCTACTTTTGAAATTTTGTGCGTGTACTACAACGTTGTATCCGATCATGAAGAAGCAATTTTTTTTTTTTTTTTTTTTTTTTTTTTTTTTTTTTGTACCATCATATAAGATGACCTCGGATTCTGACGTCTTTTACTTTATGGTTCTGCCATCATCTTATCTGTGGAAATATATGGTATTATTTACCATACAGACAAGATAAGTCCAGTTAAGAATGAAGGAGACAAAGGCTAAAGAAAAACTTAACAACAAACTAAATAAATGTTTAACTTCACACACATTAAATAATGGAAGCAGGAAGAGCTAAACTTTTACTTATTGCACATAAAAAATAAGGTAAAATACAGTGTTTGTATTGAACATCACATGACCTGAAAGCATGTGATAATTTTTTTTTTCCAATGTTAAGAATGCTACCAGTATCTAGGTGTCTTCTCAAACTTCCACAATCCTCAGACATAATCTCATGACCTAGGTCACAATGAAACCCTGTCTCCTGTGGAAAAATTAAATCCGGGACTCTGTAGGCAACATAAAAGGTTAACTGACTGCAGGACTTGAGAAATACAGGAGTAAGGTATCTTTTCCAAGAAGAAAATTGAGAATATTCACATGATGATTGACCTGGAGCCTCTGATTATAGAAACTTTATGAAAACATTCTCCACACTTGCAAGAATTTAAACATTTAGACTGCTCGTAGCTCTGGCAGTCAAATTTAAATTTTGCATCTCTCAGCAGGGTATCACCAATGGATTTTAAATATTGAAATTGACATAGAAATAGTCATAGCACAGCCAGATAGTGTGGTTTAATTCTTACAAAAGACAAGAGATGTGGGAAAGAATATCCCATAGTCAAGATGGCAAATGACTTGCTCCTAAAATTGTCACCACATTTCAAAGTGTCTACACTCATAAGACACTTATGAACCACTACAGGCTGCTAGACATTGAAATGCCAAATTACAAATGCAACACTAACTTCAATTGCATTGCAACACACAAATTCAGATCTATGTGGAACAGACACTGTAGGAATATTTCAAGTACTCCTGCTCAACTAAGTTGATGGTATCAATCTTTTTGTCAAAACTGACAAAATACAAATCAAGTACAAGTTATCTGGCAGATATGATGTCGAAGATCTTTCTGCCAGAAAATACTCTATGCAATGATGTGAATCAATGTGTTGACAAATATCACATTATGTTAAAAAATGGAAATCTGAAGTTTTACACTGATTTGGTATGGATGACTGCAAGCCATCAATAACTCCTTTAGCAACTGCAATCAAGCGATCAAGTTGGATACTATAGCTACAAATACAAAAGAAAAACTCAACCATTCAGAGAATGGATTATAGTGTTCTACATTGCCATCAGTACTCACTCTTATATAAGCTATGCCACTAGTGGTCTAAGTCAGTACTACAGCGGTAATTTTGTTCACTGGCAGAGAGCTAAGTGAATCCTTAATACTTCAGAGGAATCATAGACAAGAAACTGACAAATCAAGGTTAAGAAGCAATCTTTGGTTACATATATGAAGATTGGGGAAGTTCTGACACTCATAGGAAGTCTTATATGTGGCATTTTCACATTGTTCAAATCAGCAACCTTGCCGTGTTCATGCAAACTTCATAAAATGAATCTGAATCGTTTGTAAAGGATACAATTCACCATCATCGGTTGGCATTGACAGGTGCATAGAACATGTCACCAGGCGCGAATAGTGTCTCTATACGCCGTAGTTCACCACGGGACGGACTCGATGTGGAGAAGAGGAAATACATGGTATGAAATATTCGGCAGAATGAGAATAACTTCTCTGAAGTGTTCGACTTGATTGTTGCAGCTGGGGAAATTCTGATTGTGGCAAACTGTCAATTAGGAATCAAGTCCCCAGTCATCTTTCGAGATGTTTCAGCTAGTGGAACACGGGGATGGGGTATGATGAAGGAGATTGATTACACAGGGAAAATGGTCACTCCAGTAAGTATCAGAAAGAGCATACCACTCAAACCGACATGCAGGTTGAGCAGTACATGAGGTCCAAGTGGGAATAGCTGAAACTTGCGTCTGAAAGGACAGTTGGTCCACTGTTGGTGTTTAGGCAGTCTAGATTAAGATGGTTGAAAAGGTCCACTAAAAGGGAGCCTCTCTGGAGAGACTGGACAACCCCATAGAGGGTGATGGGCATTGAAGTCGCCAGTCAACAAGAAAGGGATAGGAAGCTAAGCAACCAATTGCAGCACATTTGCCCTAGTAAAGTCAGACAACAATGGGGTATAGATATTACAAAGAGAAAAGGTAGAAGTGGGGAGAGTGGCGTGGGCAGTATCTGCTTGTGGGTGAGTGTGTAATGAGATGGGATAGTAATAGATGTATTCTTGAATGAGCAACATAACCACTCCATAGTCTGGAATACCTTCCACAGGGGGTAGGTCATAGTGCACAGAGGTATATTCTGAGAAATCGTTGTCATCGCATGGGCGTAACTTCGTTTCTTGGAGACCGACTATGAGCAGATGGTGCAATCTAAAGAGTAGTTCTAATTCCTCTTTGTTGGAATGAATTCCTCAAATAATCTTTTGAATAAAAGGAGAGGGAAAAGGAAATGATGAGGGTTTTAACCGAGGGGTAAGGAGCCATTCCAATCCTAGGAGAGAAAAGACTTATTTTGGGGGAAGAAAAGGAAGGTAAACAAATACACACACCCCCACACATTTACACACCTAGGCAGACATACTGTAGAAAGCAAAGAAGTTCTGCCTAGGTGTGTTTGCGTCTGTGTAAGTGTGTGTGTGTGTGTGTGTGTGTGTGTGTGTGTGTGTGTGTGTTTTATTTGTGCTACTATAAGTACCTGTGCTCCTTCGCCTGGTGAGTAATCTTCATCTATTTTTATATATATTTTCTTGCTTGGAATTTTTTGTCTCTAATATTTTATTGAGTGAGATCCATGAAGGAACTGAGAGTGAGAAAGAAGGAAAAAGCTACTGGTGATCACCTCGATCACCGCTGATGGCCAGACTACTACAATTGATTGGTGGAGAGTCATGTTCCATTGTTTCATCTCAAGTTTATGCCGCCTTCCTGGGTTTATCGGCAGGGTCAGCTTCGTCTGCCAGTAAAAGGCCAACTTATGAGCCCTGATGAGACAGAGGAAGGCCGGGAGTACCTACTAGTGTGTGGAGTGATGGATGAGTCATGCCATGGTGGGGAATGAGAGGAACTTTTTTTCTTGTTTGCTTTGTTGCAAGAATTTCGGTGAGATGTATATGCGGTTGATGGTTGTGGAGGCTCAGTTTGAAAGATGTCTTCATGTGCAGACTCTCTTTCTTTCGAATTCCTGGCATCCAGTTTAGGTGCCCATGATTTATGAAAAGCTGCTGATAATAGGGTTTTAGTGAGAGGAAGAGTGGGGAGGTTGAACGGGCAATCTTGGGGCTGGCTGATCTTACAACCGTGTCACTGCAAGTAAAATCGCAGGTCTGTGTGCCTACCTCCTTAGTAGGTTAATGAGAGGTGAGGACAATGCTGTATTTACACGTTGGGAGCACAGTGGACGTCCTACCAGCTGATATCTTCAGAGCGGGATGTGATAGACCTTGGTTCACCATCATACAGCCTCGCATTGCTTTTATGTTTTTAACCAAGACTTGATGCCTAGTGACGTCTTATTTATTTTTATTGTGTGACATGCATGCCAATATGCATAAGGAGGCATATAATGCACCTGTTTAATCAGTCTGTCTATTTCGCTTCCGTAATACTTACTGGCACATATTATGTTCTACAGAAACCTTTTGAAAATTCAAATACCAGAGTTATATGGTGCAAAGAGCCAATAATAATAATAATAATAAACTCGCTGTTAACCCTTCAGCTGCTCTGGGCGTGTTATACCTAACCCAGTGTGGTGCCCTTACAGCCCCTGTGTGCGCGTGAAAATTTACATAAGGATTCTTTGCAAGGAAAGTGGAATTTATGTAGTACCCTTTCAGATTTAGGTGTATCCTCATTACATTTTGAGTGTGTTCTGTTTAGGAATGCCTTGAAAACGCCATTGTACAGGAAATAACATAGGCGACATCAGTTACATAGTAGATGAAATAACTAATTAAGGCGTTGCTGCTTTTTTCCATTCTCGTAACTATGGTGTAATACACAACAAGATGGGGTACAATTTTATTTATGGCGGCAGCGTTGTGTGTTGTTGTTGGCAACGGCCGTTGAAGCTGTTTCAAAAATCAGTCGCATAGAATAAGGAGAATATTTCTTTATGTTCAAGATGAAATAAATAATTTATGCTGTTCTGGTCAGTAAATTATTCATCCTCCTAAAGCGAATAGTTCGTTGCCAATGATTGCAAACTCAACCGTAGCACTGCAAGTAAAGTTTAGCTCAGGTAGGACAACACAATTTTTTTTCTTCCTAGCTGTATCCTATATGCTTTGCAATGTCATGGAAAGAAAGTAAGTACATCTTTCGACAGGTACAACCACTAAATTACACATACAGTAGAAATATCTATTGAGTGAGCATTAGATTCTGTGGGTCTTCTCAACATTAAGCTGGAATTACCAAGTGTTATTGCAACAAATGCACTTATTCCACACATTTATTTGCTCTTACAATTGGTTTGTACCACATTAGCTGCAAAGAAGCTCCAGCTCCTTTTAGCAGAGAAACCATGTAACATGAAATAATATCTGAATAAATGTGTCATAGAAGCAACAAGAAAGTTGAAGTGTCGCTAAATGGACCAATTACACAGTCATCCATCTTCACCGAACAAACAAGGACCAAGATAAAATCTTTGATTAGTAGATCTTTCCCAATATCAGGTAATATTTACACTTTAATGTTGAGAACAGAAAATCTGTTCTGCGCATCTGAATGTTCACTCCAGAGATATTTCTGCTCCGTGCCTGCCACTAGAGATAATATACACACGCAAGCAACAAACTCATCAGAAACCTCCCTGCTCTCATAATTATTCAGTACAATATTGTGATTAAAATTTCTAATTATTTACTTTTGTTGCAGACTACATTAAGATTGAGAAAGACGTCTTCTTTTGCAGAGACAATTGTACTTTGAGTTATAATCCGACTTCTGAATATATAGTTCTATTACACAAGATAGACTTGAACTTCGAGCTTTACGAAGTAATCACTGCAGGACGTGGGGACATGTATTAGCTAAAAGAGTGGTCGATTCTGCTAACACAGTTAAGACAATTCACTGGAAACACCGTATTTAATGGAATGTTCTAAACAGATGATCAGCCGACGCCATTGCTTCAGCGATTACCCAGACTTACTTTATCGCACATTGACACCACCATAACATCTTATTTAAACAGACATGAACTCTTTCAGTATTCATCAACTTTTCAATAATATGAAGCACTGCATACAAAATAACTACATTGTCCCCAATGCAATACTGCAACATTCTAATACTTCAGCATACACATATTGTGAGAGATAAAGAGATAAATACTACACCACAGAACCAATACATGGTGCTGTTATTATATTATTATTATTATTATTACTACTACTACTACTACTACTACTACTAATTCTCATCTCAACGATGAAAGTGTTTTCAGAAGTTTATGCCAAACAATTACAACCACAGTCTTAACTTTATGAATACAACCTAACATTGAGTTACATCGTTTCGGAGTACGGACTTAAATAAATTTCACTTTTTCTATGAAAACCTTTATGAACATTCATTGTTTTCGACAGTGACTTCTACTGAAATTTGACATTTTAGCTAGAAGAACAGTTTATTGACAGAAATCCAACAAGGATTAGATTTTTGCTGACCTAGGTCCAGAACCCTAAGAAACCATGATATACACAGGCCCCTGTTTAACAACCATTGCAAAGCACGGGCATATAAGCTAGTTTCAATACATTTTTACAAAATATTAACTGAGATATAACAGTTTAAATTCCCCAGAAATTCTCGCACACACTGCACAATGTCGCACATAAAGTCAAACAAGTGACTACCTCAGATCCAGTGTAACATCGACGATTGTTTAACTTCACAAATGTTCATAGTGGACATGAGAATGTTCACATAAAATTACTTTGAAATCCATTTTAGTCTATTGGAAAAATGTTCCAAAATTTATTTATACGACATGGAATGACCCATAAGCAGTTTCAATGCACATACAGTCAGTTCAGTATTTCATCTGCAGTAATTCTTCTGCCACGGAGGAAGTATGCAAATGGCGTACATTATGTGTTGAAGGTGACACAGCCAAGACCATCCGGGATCCAGAAATATTCAGCACAGGGCAAGTTCAAACGAGTGATGGGCTGAGTGGCAGCCGATAGGCCGAGGGGAAGCACAATAGCACAGGTGCGGGGGTTGGGTGGCCTCGAGGGCACACACGACCTGACCCACTGGATGTTTGGCAGAGCAGTTAAAGGTTGAAACTGATATTGCAGTGAAAGATCTGGTAACAAAAGGAAAGCATCTTTGACCAAAATTATTGCACACAAGGTCAGAGAATGGATACTGCAAGAAACAGTACACAGGAAACAAGAGGGATTAACCCTGATAAAATAATATTGCAACCTGGACAATTTGGAGTTAAGTGACTGACAAATGACTACCTGTTCCCTAAATAAATTGTGTAATATACAGCCTCCATCACATTTGCAGATACAACTCATTTAGACTTTATTCCCTTTTCAGATCTATATGATGAAGTGAAATAAAGACAGTTAATTATTTGTAAAACATGACACTGCTATATACAAATGGAAAAATTCAGTGAACAACAGAGGACACACAGCCCTTAACTGTATCCATTAACAATGTATATTGTCACTGAGAAATTATTAACTTGCATAATTGGTAGAGTGTAATCAAGAATGCAATGATGTGTTAATATTTATTGCTTGTACGTATGCAAGATACAACTTTTGGCAGAAGAGCTATCTCCAGGTGTACTACATATTGCCACGAGAGACCACATACACTGACTGCCGGCGTGGCGCAGGGGATAGTGTCATGGACTATGGTGCAGAAGGTCGCCGGTTCAATCCCGCCCACCGGCAAAAATTTATTTCTTTGTAATTAAGAATTCCAGAAGGTTCTACATCTTTCTTATGTTCACTTGTAAATTCTACTTGTTTCTTATGTTAACTGTTCTTCTAATTTCTGATAAATTCTGTCTGTGTATAAATAGCAGAGCACTCTGCCCGAGAGGCAGTCAGTGCTGCGTGTATGTTGAGTTTGTAATAAACGTGCTTTGAGTATAAGTACTGTGTTTAGTTGCCTTCGAAGTCAAACCTGCTTCTATTGCATTTTAATTGTCTTATTTTAGCCATTACTGACTCCTGACCTCTGATATACCAGTACACTACTATTCAGAAATCCTACACTGGAAATATGAAGGTTAGTATCTTGTGTAAAATAGTTAAAGTTGAAGCAATATATGTGTGACGAGTTTTATGAGACACTTAAAATGTATTTACGAAATATGAGAAGAGCACAGAAACTAGTAAGTAACAGCTAAAGTAACAGCCCATCGGATTATCAGTACTACACCTGCACACAGTTCTCTTACTAAAATGTGTTGCTTGTGTAAGCAATAGATATTAGGGTTGTGTCTGAGAGGTTCATCCGAATCCATTATTCGGCAAATCTAGCACACTGGTTTTGAATTTGAGACTGGATGCATAATGGAGAAATACTACTGAATCCCAAATCCGAAGTATTATATGGAAACCTTCAGTTAGGAATGTTGTTGTTGTTTACTTTGCATAACATTGCACTTTCACTTGTGTTATTTATTTGTCATCAATCCGCTGATAGATGTGATGTCATAAAACAAGACGATCTCACTTTGAATTTATTCAAGTGACACCACTATGAAACTTGTGCAGTTGTGTGGCTATTGTGAAAACAATCTACCGTATTCATCCAAATCTAGGTCGCACTTTTTTCCGGTTTTTGGGATCAAAAAAAGCGCCTGTGGTTTCAAACGAGTACAAATTGAATGATATTCTGAAAACTGGCACTAAGAGCCGCCACAAGTAGATTTTCCCATCGAATATTAGCAGTAATACCTAGGCTTGCTTTGCAAGCGCAAATATAAATACTGGCGCTAAAATGTTTGCGCTCGTAAAAAAAAGGAAAAATTAAAAAGGAAAGCAAGTAATTTCCTTGTTATTTTCGAAGTAAATAATACTTCAGTATTGCTCAATTTCAAATGTAGCAGCCTTTCAAATATTAGTAGCAACAACAATTTCTTTATGTAAATAACAACTATACAATAAAGCTTTAGGATTCTTGCACGAGTTGCCTCATTCTGATTTCACGTATAGTTTCGTCGAATTTTGTGATGTGTTGGGGTATGTGAATGGTAATGAAGCACTAGGATTTCAAGAACAAATTTATAATATATTAAGTGGAAAAACAATTTTAATCGTGTGTCATCCAGGCAGGATGACATCAATTCATGTACATGGATTATTTAGGTTCAAGTCTCTAAAGAATCAATTCGGGTTCAGAATTTGGCACGTTTTATTTATGATTCGGTTTTCGGATTCAATTCAATAACATTGGGGTTCGACACATCCCTAATAAATATTAAACATTTGACTGTTCTGACTTCTAAACACATAATTATGTCAATCTATAAAATCACTTACACCATGGGCCCAGGATGTAAAGATTTAAAGATAATGTCTCTGGGGGAGTGTGCCATCATATATACAGAATGCAAGTTTTAATTCTTTGCAACCTACCACAGTAGTGGAAACACCTAAGCTGCAGTGTGTGTGCATTTCCATTATTTTCTTGCTATCAGGTACGGCACAAACAGAATGGGTATATTTCCAAACATGGGATACAATTCCTGTGACTATGGCCTGAGAGAGGCCACCAGTAGTACAAGGAAGGTGATCATTATGACGGGTAGAGTAGGAGAACGAGTCCAGGGGGCTGCTGAGTGGGGATCGTGCTATCAGGTTAAGAGTCTGTCACAGAGAGAGAGTTTTACTATCTGTAATGATCTCACAGCTAGTCAGTGACCTACGGAATTGCACATTTTGTGCTGCAATCGGCTAGGATCCGCAGTAAGAACTTTGACACAGGTGCCCTAATCGGCGGTTCTGCAACTGCAGTAGCAGGGGTCACGGACATGTGCCAGTTACCGAGCATAAATTGTCTCGGGCCAGTGAATGCAGACAGAAGTGAAATGTGATGAGCATGATGCAGATGTATGACAGGAGTCATCAGTCTCCCATTATCCTATGGAAGGTGCAACAAGACATGGTGAACCATGTCAAAAAGTCTCCCCACTGGTGTACAATTGTTTCTGGAGAAAAATGAACAGGACACTTTTGTACCAAATTTAATGTACTTTCATTTTGAAACAGGCCACAAATTTCTAGTTATTTAAGGGAAATGTAGACAGCGGTAACCTTCAAATGCACCCACCTCCAGTATGGATGTTTTGTACGTGGTGGTCATTTCAGTCCCTCCTACGAATTAAAAAAATCGACTTATACCAAGTCATATGAAATGATATCCATATTTGGCCAGTTCTGGTTGGCTGGGATTGGGCTATGACACCATCTGGTTAGTGACCTATTTCACAAACATTATTAATTTTTACTTTCCCATGAACGTAATAACAGCAAAAATGACTTACGCATGTTATAGAAAAAGTGATTACAATCACAAAATGAGAACAACTTAACCCTTTCAAGTACATTAGCTTTGTAGTAAGAAGGTCGTACGAACAAACCAATTTAACTCTTAATTTCATGTTGTTACAACTCAAAATAATTTAAGGCATAACTTACACAAATTTATTGTTTTCAGTTTGGAACTCTAAGACTAAGCTGGTGGCATAATAATAGCCCAGACAATGTAGAACAGAAACTGTCAAATATATTAAGCAATTCATGAAGTTGCAAATTTTTGTAAATGTACATACATCACATAACTTGCCATCGGTCATGTGTTTCTCAATTTCTCAATTACATGGAACAATCTTTTGTTACAGACAACAGTTTTAGAGCAAAATATGTAGTAAACTGGAGTGCAGTTTTGTTACTGATACTAAAAATAGTGACCAGAGGGAAATGGGAGCAGGGAAGGGGGGGACTGGTAGGTTGGGTGCATTTGAAGATTACTTTTTGCAAATTTTTCTTGAATAATAATGTATAATTTTTGTTCTCTTCTCACTAAAACACGCTGAAATAATAAGGTTTACATCTTATGAAAACATATTTTATATTTGTATGTCAAATTTGATTATTTTATTTTATTTATTATTTTTTTTCTTAACATGAAATCTTTCCATTACTTTGTTAAGCACAAATGTATTTGTAACTGGCACGCTGCTTCATTGCTTAGTATGTCACTTTAGCTCAATTTTGAAGAAATTTCAAATCAATCGAAAAGTACTCATCTGAAAATTTAGAAATACATATGTCGTGCAATTTATTTAGAGGACACAAGTCTACCAACAACGGCTGTACGAGCGAATAGGCCCAAATGATGGGAATGCTGGTTGCATAACTCATTTTTGCTGATGCTCCGAAAAGGCACATGCTATAGTCCTGTCCCTGGCCGTTCTTGTTGAAGGGTCTCACTCTTTCTGTGTCCACGCCAACTGCCAAGGACTCTCGAACCGTGAATTATCTGTAGCTGTCTGCAGGCAGGTGCCGCCATGAGGCCTGGAGCCCAGCCACATCAGCCATTGAACACCAAGTAAACAGTGTTAAATGTAAATTCTAATGCCGCAATCCTCCTATCCTTGAAATTTCACAGTTTTCAAACGACTATTCTCTGACAGTTGCCTGAAGTAACTGAAAATTTATATGAATAATTGAGGATAGGTAACAACTCACCCCAAAGAGGATTGCTGAGATGCTGACAGACATGAAAATAGATAAAACATTCACACAACTTAAATGTTCAGCCATGCCTTTGTCAGAAAACGAAACACATACATTCACGCAATCACTTTACACACACACACACACACACACACACACACACACACACACGCACACAGCTATTATGTCTGGCCTCTCCAGCAACACAAGCATGTATGTGTTTCTTTTTCGGACAAAGGCCATGGCCAAAAACTTAAGTTGTGTGAATGTTGTTATCAATTTTCATACCTCTCAGCAGTTCGACAATCCTCTTTATGGTGAATTCTTACCTATCCTCCATTATTGATATTCCTATCGGATTTTCCATTGTTGAAAATTTATATGTGGGAGTTTGGATGAGGGAACACAGTCCTAACCCTCTTGATACCCCTCTTTTATGAGATGACAATAGTAAAAATCCGTAATTTAATGTGTGTTAAAAGACACTTGTTTCAACATTTTTGGAAATTCAACCAATAAGCTGGTAAAATAGGGGACACAAAAAATTGATTTTCAAAAATGTGTTGCTGTGAACTCAAATTTTAAGCTACAACTACGAAACTTGGGATATAGATTCTTGATCAGGATTAAAAAGACACTAGTTTTAGTATTTTTGGAAATTCAACAACTAGGGGGTAAAATAGGGGATCAAAAATTCTTGTTGAAAAAACATTGTTGTCAAGTCAATTTTGAAGCTATAGCTGCAAAAATTGGTATTTGTATTATTCATTAGAATTAAAAAAAAAAAAAAAAAAAAAAAAAAAAAAAAAAAAAAAAAAAAATTACATGTTTCGGTGATTTTGGAAATTCAACCATCAAGAATGTTAAATTGGACGACGAATGTTTTTGAAAAATTTTTGCTATTAACATAATTTTGAAGCTACAACCACATAAATTGGTGTATGTTTTCTTTATCAGAATTAGAAAGATATGTATTATGGTATTTTCAGAAAATTCATCATTTAGGGGGTGAAATGTTTTTCAAAATAAATTACTACTAAGCCAATTTTGAACACAGAATTATGACAATTGCTATTTGGATACTTGGTTGGAAATTCTGATATGGACTCTTCGTCATGATTTTAAAAATACGTGTTTTGGTCTTTATGAAAATTCAACAACTAAGGGAGTCAAATAGAGGAACAATAATTCTTTTTAAAATACTACTATTGGGACGATTTTGAGGCTAGAGCTACAGAAATTAAAAAAGAAAAAGGAAATGTTTTGGTATTTTTGGAATTTCGTACATCAAGGGGGTGAAATAGGGGATGAAAAATGTTGCTATTTCCTCCAGTGTAGACGGAAAGTGAAGGGCTACACGGAGATGATTAAAAATTACGCAAGACAATAAAACGTGTCGCACCGTCAGCAATTCACCGCAGGAGCACAGCGGTGCAGGATCAGCGGTTAGCAAATGACGGTGGCTGAAACGGCAGTGACTGATCTGCAACCGGGCCAGGATGACCTCCTCCTGCCGAGAGGGGCGTGAGGAGGTCCTCCAAGCGGTCGGGATCGGTTTGACAGTTCGCAATTTATTGTTGTACAGTGAAAGCCACGCCATGACGACAAGATACTCCGGCGAAGAGCCCGTTGAACATCGTCCGGAAGGATGCAAAAGGCAGCCATGCAAGGCAAAAGAGCTGCGGCCTTGGCTGCTATGTCGGCGACCTCATTCCCGGGACACCCACGTGGCCAGGAACCCACAGGAAAGAAGCGTGACAGCTGTCATCTGCTAGCAACTGGAGGGAGTGTTGGATCCGATACACGAGAGGATGGTTCGAGAAAGGGTCCTTAAGACTCTGCAGGGCACTAAGGGAGTCCGAACATTCAACATAGAAAGATTCGCGGTGGCGGCAGGTATACAAAACGGCCTGGTGGAGGGCAAAAAGTGAAGCCATGAAGTACGAGCACCGGTCAGGGTGCTTCTATTGGAAACGACAACGAAGGCAGATCCGACACCGGCAGTGCTCTTGGAACCATTAGTGTAAATAAATATGGCATTATCGAACCGCGAATGGAGTTCGACAAGCCTCGAGCGGTATACCAAATCTGGAGTGCTCTCCTTGGGGAGTGAACTAAGTTCAAGGTGAGTGTCAACCTGGGCCTGATGCCACGGTGGCAATGGGCTTTCGCTCAACCGAAGGGTGGAAGGAAGGGTAAAATCAAGCCGCTGTAGCAGGCGGCGAAACCGAACTCCAGGTGGAAGCAAGGCAATCGCAGACAACTGATATTGGCGATCGAGTGAGTCGTCAAAAAATAATCGCTAATATGGATGGTTGGGCATCGACCGCAGGCGGCATGCGTACCAACACAAGAGTATGTCACGTCGAGTGGTCAAGGGTAATACAGCAGCCTCGGCATACAGACTTTCAACAGGGCTGGTATAAAACGCACCGGTCGCCAGACGTAATCCCCGATGGTGGATAGAGTTGACAAGGCGGAGAATCGACGGCCGTGCAGAAGAGTATACAAGGCTTCCCTAGTCGAGCTTCGACTGAACAATGGCCTGGTAAAGGTGAAGCAGGACGGTATGAT
This sequence comes from Locusta migratoria, assembly GCA_026315105.1. Taxonomy (NCBI): domain Eukaryota; kingdom Metazoa; phylum Arthropoda; class Insecta; order Orthoptera; family Acrididae; genus Locusta; species Locusta migratoria. The sequence continues at coordinate 9,258,003 of CM048744.1, forward strand.
CCGCTCCCCATGACGTGCCACTGAGGACACGAAGAACGTTAAGGGATCGGGCACAATGGGCAGCCAGGTAGGACAAGTGTGTGGACCAGCAAAGTTTACGATCCAACATGAGTCCCAAGAATTTCATAGTCTCCACGAAAGGGAGAGCAACAGGGCCGAGCTGTAAAGAAGATGGAAGAAATTCCTTGTATCTCCAGAAATTTATATACACAGTTTTCTCAGTGGAGAATCGGAAGCAGTTTGTGATGCTCCAGGAATATAGACGGTCAAGACAGCGTTGAAGGAAACGCTCCAAGAGACACGTCCGCTGTGCACTGCAATAAATTGCGAAATCGTCAACAAAAAGCGATCCGGAGACATCGGCTGAAAGGCAATCTACGATCGCATTGAGTTCAATGGCAAAGAGCGCCACACTCAAGACGGAGCCCTGTGGTACCCAATTCTCCTGGCAAAAGGTATCTGACAAAAAAGAGCCCACCCGTACCCGGAACTTGCGATCCGCCAAAAACGCTTGAATGAAAAGAGGAAGGCGGCCCCAAAGGCCCCATGTGTGCAATGTGCGGAGAATGCCTGCTCTCCAACAGGTATCGTATGCCTTCTCCAAGTCGAAGAACACTGCTACTGTTTGACGCTTCTTTAGAAAGTTATTCATAACGAAGGTCGACAACGTAACGAGGTGATTAGCAGCAGAGCGGTGTCGATGAAAACCGCATTGGATATTAGTCAGGAGGCAGCGAGATTCGAGCAGCCAGACCAACCAAGCGTTAACCATGCGTTCCATCACCTTACAGATGCAGCTCGTCAGAGAAATGGGGCGATAACTGGAAGGAAGGTGTTTGTCCTTCCCTGGTTTGGGGATGGGGACAACAATGGCTTCACGCCAACTTGTGGGAACATGACCTTCAGTCCATGTGCGATTGTAGGTACTAAGAAGAAAGCACTTGCCCCCAGGAGACAGGTTCTTCAGCATGTCAATATGAATGGAATCGGGCCCGGGAGCAGAAGATCGGGACAGGGCGAGAGCACGGTCCAGCTCCTGCACGGTGAAGGCAATGTTACAATTTTCACTATTAAAAGAGTGGAAAGAAGGTGGCCATGCCTCCTCTACCTGTTTGCGAGGGAGAAAGGCAGGGTGATAATGGGCAGAGTTCGAAACCTCCGCAAAGAAACGGCCCAATGCGTTGGAACATCAGCGGGGTCCACGAGGACTGCGTTCTCCACGGTCAGGCCAGGAATCGGGGAGTGGACCTTGATGCTGGATAAACAGCGTAGGCCACCCCAAACAACTGTGGAGGGAATAATACGGTTAAAAGAACTAGTAAAAGCAGTCCAGCAAGCTTTCTTGCTGTCGTTCATGATACGACGACATTGCGCTCTCATACGTTTATAATTGATGCAATTCTCCAAAGTTGGGTGGCGGCGGAAGGTGTGTAAAGCACAGCGCCAGGCTCTAAGTGCGTTGCGGCAGGCTGCAGTCCACCAAGGGACCTGGACACAACGTGGAGAAGAGAATGTACGAGGTATGGAACGTTCAGCAGCAGTGAGAATAACCTCTGTGAGGTAGTCGACCTGACTGTCACAGTTGGGAAAATTCTGATCGTGAAAAACAGCCATGGAAGAATAAAGCCCCCAGTCAGCTTTAGAGATGTTCCAACTGGTGGGACAAGGAGATGGGGAATGATGCAGGAAGTGGATGATACAAGGGAAATGGTCACTTGAGTACGTGTCAGAAAGTGCATACCACTGAAACCGACCGGCAAGCAGAGGAGTGCATATTGCGAGGTCTATATGGGAATAAGTGTGTGTTGTGTCTGAAAGGAAGGTCGGTGCGCCAGTGTTGAGGCAGACAAGATCGAGGTGTTGGAGAAGGTCCACCAAAAGGGAGCCTCTCGGACAAGGTGCCGGAGAGCCCCATAGGGGGTGGTGGGCATTAAAGTCGCATACCAACACGAAAGGAGAAGGGAGCTGGTCAACAAGATGTAGCACATCTGCCCTAGTAAGGGCAGATGACGATGGCGAATAGATATTACAGAGGGAAAAGGTAAATGTGGATAAAGTGATGCAGACGGCAACTGCCTGTAGGTGAGCATGCAAGGAAATGGGATGGAAATAGACGTCGTCTCGAAGGAGCATCGGAACCCCTCCATGGGCTGGGATACCATCCACGGGTGGCAGGTCGAACCGCACAGAGGTGTAGTGTGGAAAGTCTGAACGATCAGTTGGACGCAACTTAGTTTCCTGGAGACAGACTAGAAGCGGGCAATGCAACCGAAGGAGTAGTTTTAACTCCTCCCAATTGGAATGAATGCTGCGAATATTCCATTGAAGGAGCGCCATGATAAAAAATGAGATAATAAATATGGATAAAAACCAACTAGCAAGCGGGGTCACCTCGACGGCCGCTGAGGACCGGATTTCGAGGGAGCACTGCCATAGGTTCGACCGATGCGCCTGCCACCTCCCTGAGTTGATCAGGAGGGGCAGTTTCCACCACCAGTAAAGGGCCGGGTGCCCAGCAGACGGAGCGTCCCGGTGAAGCAGAAGACGGCCGAGGCCGGCAACTGTTGGACGGCGTGACGGACGGGTCACGCCTCGGCGGGGAAGGAGAGGAACTCTTTTTCTTTTGGCTCTTCTCAAAGTGGGACGGTGAGAAGAGGCAGTCGATGGTTGGGAAGCCTGAGAATGCAGAAAATCCTTATGGATGGGTTCCTTTTTCAAAGTCCGGGCATCTTATTTAGGTGCCCGCGGTTTACTAGACGTTGACGAAGACTGTACTTTAGGAACAGGAGGAGGAAGCGGGAACATGGAACGGGCAATCTTCGGGCTGGCGGATCGCACAACTGTGTCAGCAAAAGTGAAATCACAAGTCTGGGTACTGAAATCCTTAGTAGGTCGAGTGGAGGTGAGGACCTTACTGTAAGTGCCCGCTGGGAGGACAGTGGGCTTTCGACTCGCCAACAACTTTCGAGCGGCAGATGTTGATACCTTCTCCGTAACCTGAATTTGCTGGATGATTTTTTCATCCTTATATACAGGGCAGTCTCGAGAGGAAGCCGCATGGTCGCCGTCGCAGTTAAGGCAGTGAGGGGACAGAGGTGGGCAATCCCCCTCATGGGCGTCCCTACCACAAGTGACATATTTTGCTGCATTTGGGCACGATTCACGGGTATGGTTGTACCTGTGGCATTGGAAACAGCGCGTTGGGTTGGGAATATAAGGGCGGACAGAGATAACTTCGTACCCTGCTTTGACCTTCGACGGGAGTTCAACTCTGTCGAATGTCAACAACACAGTACGAGTCGGTGTCAGCTGGTTATCTACCTTTTTCATCACCCTGTGGACAGCTGTCACACCCTGATTGGACATATAGGATTGGATGTCTTCATCAGACAACCCGTCAAGGTATCTCGTAAAAACTACCCCCCCCCCCCCCCACGTGACGAGTTGAGTGTGTGGTGCACTTCTACCTTGACTGGAAACGTGTGTAATAACATAGTCCGGATTAGTTTCTGGACTTGGAAAGCACTGTCCACTTCCAGCAACAATGTGCCATTGCACTGACACGAACAGGTTTTAACAGAGCCAGCAATTGCATCAACACCTTTCTGTATAATGAAAGGATTGACAAAATTGAAATCTTTTCTGTCGGTGCAAGACACAACAAGAAATTTCGGTAAATTAGGCAGAGTCTTCTTTTGCTGAGGCGAATCTAACTTACGTTTCTGGGTCAACGTCACTGAAGAAGAGAAGGAAGTCATCGCGGAGGTGTCCCCCGTGATTACCGGCGTCTCCAATGGCGCGCTCCTTCCTAGTGGGGGCCCTCTCCGAGGGCTTACCCACCTTAGGTGATTGTTCACACCTCAGGTCACACCTCCCAAGAACTGATGGAGGGACCAATTGGCATGTTCGGAAGGTACCAGCTTGGGTAATCACCCCTGCCTGGGCCTGGACTTTACCAGGGGGTAAGTACGTGCCCTACTTGTCTACCTAGGGCGGGGAATTACGCGTTACCCCGTCACCTGCTACGTATGATAATGTGTGAGTCGGCCTTCAGACACGCACAGGGAGGAAAGAAGAAGAGGATAGGAAATGAAGAGAAAGAAGGAAAGAAGTGTCCAAACGCTGAATCGCAGACTAATGAGGAGAAGAGGAAGGCTAGGAGAGTATAAGGAGAGAAAAACAGAAGCAAAGGTTTGGAAAGGAAGAAACCAAGGAATGAGAGAAGCGACTACAAAAAACGACCTGAACTAGCAAAGGACGCCCGTCTCCGGGCGAAGGCATAAACCGATTGGGAAAGTGAAGCAGCCTGGGGCAGAAGAAAGGCTGCTCCGGCTCGGTGCCCCGTGCGCGCCACACACGTACCCACAAAAGAACTGTGGGCCCCCTGGGGGGGGGGGGGTAAGGGAACCTGTAAAAGGTAGTGCTCAACAGTGGAAAGACCAAGAGATTGGGGATGTCAGTGTAGAGGGAGGTGGCATCAAACCATGATGAGCATGGTCACAGGTGTTAAAAGAACAGTAACAGTGGAGAAAATTGTTGGTAGCTTTTATATAGGAGGTAGGTTGTGGGTAATAGGTTGAAGGTGTTGGTCCACAAGAGCTTAAATTCTCTCAGTTGGGGCACCATAACTGGCCACACTGGGGGGTCCAGGATGGTTTTGTGTGTGTGTGTGTGTGTGTGTGTGTGTGTGTGTGTGTGTGTGTTTACTTCAGGAGCACACAGATGGTAGGAGTGCGGGACGTAGGACGGGGAGAAGAGAAAGACGGGGGAGAAGTCCTGAAAAGGGACTGGAAATCCTGTTCGACCTTTTGAATGGGATCATTGTGGAAAGGTATGTAAGTGGAAGGATCAGAGTGTGTGCCTTTCTGTAGCTGATTGAGATACGTGTGTGGTAAGTAGCAACGTATCCTCCTCAAAAATATTGTTTAATCCTTCTTTGAATTTCAATAGTTTTATTTTACAGGTCAGTAGTATGAGTAGCCCCTCTGAGAACAAATTATACTCTTATTGTATGAGAGACAAAATAGTCGTATGTTTATGACCTACATATCAGGTTTCTGTGGCTATTTCAAAAATTATTGTTATGAATGTGCTTATTTAAGATTTCCACAGATTAGTAAATTTAAACCCATACTTATGAAAGATTGATCAATGTCTCGGGAAATCTTATGAGAAAATAGAAATATGTCCAATGTAGGCCTTCGTTGTCATTTGGAGAATGGTTAATTTACCCCCTCCCCATCCCCTGCTATATGTGGTGTGTTTAGGACATTGGCTATCCACACAGGGTTAAGGCCTGCTGAGTCAACTATATGTAGCCTATATTTGGACAAAATAAAAAAATAAAAAATAATAAAACAGAGAGGAGTGCCCCTCAACTGACCCAGAGCCTGCCTCGAGGATTTTACACAATTGAAAATCATGCTGAAATTTGCACTTGTCCTACTCCCTCCTATCCAAATGTATGTTGGTGCTGGGGGCAAGGTACATGCCTGTAGCATTGTGGCTATTTTTGTGCACATTAATGACTACATCTAAACAGTCAGTTGCATATATACTGACATCATTTACCCAAACATAGCAGATCAACTATTAGATTGTAAAGGGCACAGATCTTAGTGTTTTCCATTTTTTTTTTTTTTTTAATATGAATTTACATGTTGATCCTGAGGTGCCTAATTGTACTATAAACTGAGTCCTCCTGGAGGTAAGTGTGTATCAGTTTTGGTCTTAAATTTGTCTTTCTTCTCTTTACTCTCTTGTCTTAGAATCAACTACATTCCCATCTTTTTAATTGCACATTTCTAACCATTGTTTGATAGTTATCTTGAGACTGTTTTTATATGTATTATGTACTATGCCATGTCTTCCCAAGTTCTATCAAGTGTATCATTTTTGAACTTTAGCATTTCAATGTGCTTGTATAAGTATATAATAATGATGTAAAATTTAAGATGTTTTAAAATTTCTAATCCCTGCAGTGTAGATGCTGAGAAAGAGGGATCTCTTACCTGAAGTGCCAGGTTGAGGCTCTCCCTGCAAAATAATAAAAAAAAACATTAAATTAAAATATGTAAATATAACACCTTGAGACATGCTAGAGATAAGTCATCCTACTGCACAGCCTCTGAGCATTAAAATACTGGAAGCAAGGGATATGGTGCAACATTAGTCAGTTATTGTATTTATAATCTTCAGGCCCTGCCACACATATAATTTAACTGCAGTTATTGCTATAATTACTATTTATTTTGTGATACTGGGAATTTTGTCTACACAGACATTATTTTGTTGAATCCTGTTCTCCATACTAGTACAAACGTTGTTTTATATACTGAATATTGTGATACATACAAAATTTATTACCTCGATAACTGGTGAAAAATGGACCACAATTCAAGAGAAGAATCATGAGATATAGGGGGTCTAAGGGGAGATGGAAGGCAATTTTTATCCCTATCCTGCCAATGCTATTTTACCATTTGATAGGTACACTTTTAAAAGAACTATAAGTGACAACTGCATATATATAACATACATGTCTCATTTGACAAGTAATATGTACATAATAATTCTAATGGTTTTGAAGAAAGCTTTTTTTTTTTTTTTTTTAAACCAGTAAAAAATTTTTTTTTGGTACATTAATTATTATAAAACAGTTGACGATTGTTTTGTGGTTCTCAATTTACTTGTAATGATTTATTACCATCTTCAGTACAAAAAGACCAAATTTCATCTTTCTAACCTTATTAGTTTATCAGATAACGGTACCAGAAAGTAAAAAAAAAAAAAAAAAAAAAAAAAAAAAAAAAAAAAAAAAAAAAAAAAAAAAAAAGTAAAAAAAAAAAAAAAAAATTATTTTGAGAAAAATCAATTTAAAGTTTAATATTGCAATTTTAGTACAGTTACTGATGAGAATTACTTACCACCAATATATTCCTGCACCTCATTAAGCATCATCTGAATCATACTGATCTTTTCTTCTCTTGGTCCCTCTTCTTTTCTGCTTAGCTTCTTTTGCGCATTTTAAATTAGCAATATCGGCTTTTCGGATTCTCTCTATCTATTTGCACTAAGGATTTTGCAGTATTTCCACTAGATTGTATGCCCAATAAATCCAAAACATTCAATTTTCTAGTTACACCATCATTGAAGCATAAAGTAGCATCATAAAAACCAAATTTTAGGGTTGTGAGCTGAACAAACACAGTTTTGGTAACCAGGTCCAAACGACAGAATTTACATATTCATTTAAATTTTGGGTTTACAGTGAAGACGTTTCTTCAACAAGGAATCTTTACACAGGTCTGTAAATATAGGTTTAATTTCATTCATTACTGCTGCAGAAAAAGAATGCCACTTGTCCTGTACTTGCACCAAGTGTCAAGACCATTTGGGCAAAGAGGGTGCACAGGATTTTCATTTGTGGATAGCTTATGGAAATAGATAGCCCATACAGCTTTTTTCATGTTTTCTAAATTCTCTACATTCCTTCTTATTGCCAAGCCATAATAATTCTGTAATCTGTATATCTCAACATTTGTCAGGCAACCTTTGCTACCTATCTTCTTACCATCTTCCAATACTATTTTTTACTTTTCTTTCAACAATCTTCTTAACCTAGTGCCCATTCTCTTCTGGACATGCCCAATGCACTCTAATTTGGAAATTGTGACATTAGGACCACAGGGTTTTTCTGCACATACCCGGTCATAAGCCTTGCTTCACCATCCCCTAAATACTGTGTGTATCTGACACCTTTGTTTGCCACTGAACGATTAAAAATCCTGAGAACTCCTACTACCTCCATGCCACCACTTGGACCACTATAATTCATATGACAGTAACGTTCATCCCGTTTCTCAGTTCCACTGCCAGAAATCTGACAGTACTTGCTTAGAAGCTCTACATCAGTTACCTTGCTGGTATCAAATGATGTAGCTGTCACGACACCATTTAGTGAAGTGTGGCCACATCTCTGCCAGCTGCCATTAAAACATGCGCAAATATCACTACTTTCATTGTCATCACTTTCCTTGAGTGCTTCTTTAGCTGCTTACTTCATTGAATTGTTACAAACTTCAGCAACAGAAGTTCCAATAACATTATCGTAAGTCTTAAATTTTGCAGGAGGATTTGGAATGTCAAGTAATGCACATACGAGTTTGCCTGCCTCCACCCCTTTACCAATAGATATGAGACCATAAACTAGCCTGATGTTCTCATACAATTTATTATTTGCCATTTTTGATGTCACTGTTGTAGCGACTGCACCACATTTTGTATAATTCAACATCAGGTTTGACACAATCCCTTTACGAAGACACTGATTCTCACCCAAAGATACGTCACCACCACATATTCTGCAGACAGTATTTTTGGAAATTAAATCACAGAACACACCAAGATTCACCACAATATTTCCAAATGAATGTCCATTTCCACAAGGTGACTGGGGGGAAATGCCTTGAAGACACTGTAGTTTATTTCTTGATGTGCTGTTTTTCTTTCTGTCTAACATTCTTGGCTCCTTTGACCCACTAATCTCATTTATCTTTATGTATTTATAGCCTCTGAATTTTAATTTAGGCGAGTATTTCTTTATTCGTGGCATTTCTATGAAAACATGCGGGACGAATGAAGATACAAATCAAGACTTACTTCACTCACAACAAACTTCAAATTCTACCAATAACATTTATCTTCAATAACAAACACGATCAGAACAACAAGTATTGATAGTAGATACAGGGCAGGAAACATTGAAGCGATAAAAACAATAGAAGCGTGAAATAATATACAAGGAGTAAAAGAATGCTGTGTGCACTTTATCCACATGGCGCAAAACAGAAGGCGTGGCCAGATTGCACGGAGTGTCAGAAAAACCATCATAACTCATGAACAAAAATTGTCAGATTTATATAAAACAAAAACTGTTTCATGCAGGAAATACCGGGCTTTTGAAATACACTATAATCTAAAAATTGAATTTTTGAGCCCAGTTGCCTTCCGTCTCCCATTAAATGGCCTTCTCAGGAGCCTCATATGCAGGGTCGGGAGGAAGGGCTCATGTATACTAACTATGCCAACTGTTGAAAGCAACCCAAAGGAAAGCCGATGCTGCTGTAAAAAATAAATAAATGAAATAAAATAAAATAAAACCCCTCCCACCTCCCCGCACCCCCACACTTATACAAACTGCCCACTATTTGTGTCCTCGAGTATTTCCGCCCATTTTTGTTGCAAATCTGAAGTTTGCAAACCAAATGGACATCCCCTACACCAGTGAAGAGTTATTGTAAACTGTTTATTTCAAAATTACTTAAAATTTCCGGGCTGTTATGCCGTGGTCTAGTGGATTTATTATTAAAACCCAACGTTTCATCCCCGACTGCTACTGACAGAAAGTAGCGAGCCAGGGTGTTAATTGGACATGCAAAAGTGCCACGATCCCCCTGGAGAATGTCCTCCGTAATCGGGGATGAAAGATTGGGTTTCAATAATAAATCCACTAGACCACGGCATAACAGCCCAGAAATTTTTAGTAATTTTGACCATTCCAGCCATGAACATTTACATTTCACAAACTGTTTATTATAAAGAGAGAAACATTTAAGCAACGCTCTTAAATTTTAGAAATACTGCTGGATTACCATAACTTGCTATAACAATATTTCAGCACGGTCAAGCTATCTGCAGGGCATAACTGACGTCAGATGCCCTGAGCTCATGAATGTAAGACCCTGCTGCCATATTCGTAATGAATTCTGCTAGCATTACTCAAGTGGATGCTGTGCACTCTGTGTGATGAAGGTTTGCCACATCAATTTCAGGTTGCCTTCACATATAAAAGAAGTTTAACAATGCCCGCTATGCAGATCACAAAGTTTCCACAATAGGTTTCCATACAGAATTTAGCTGGAAGCTACTATCTTAATTGATAAGGGTCCAACAGTCTTATACTGATTTGTGGATGATGGTGAGCCAAAGGTGTGTTGTGCTGACCACAATTTTTGTATATACACATTTCATCAGATGACTGGTGGAGATTTAATGCTTGGTGAAAACACACTTAATGACTCAAAGCAAGTGGGTATGCCAGTGTTCCTTAATACAATCCTGTGTAGTGCACATTGTCAGCCCTATATAAGATTTTCCAAATTCACACATGTTGTACACACCTGCTTTGCCAATTCTAAGTAGTCTTTTACAGATCACAGAAGAGCAGAGATTTTGGGACAGCCCTGACACATGGCACAGTGCAGTGACACACACACACACACACACACACACACACACACACACACACAAGTGCATATGCTGAAGGACTATCAGCAGAATACACCACATATGTACAGGCACACTCTTAAATACATAAGCCCAGAGCATCTCTCGTCAGCTATCACCTAAAGATGGTTGAAGGCAGTATGCCCAAAATATAATGGAGCAATCAGTAAACTGCACAATAGGGTGGGCCGAAAAAAGTGAATTTTTTAGTATCAAGCTGTAATAGGGCTCGAAAGTTGCATATTTGTGTGCTGATTAACGAAAATATAATTTAAAAAATCTAACTTAATATCTTCAGTTTGCGCAAAGGACTTAAAGTTTCTAAAAAAAACATAAATTTATAGAATTTTTGAAAGGTCATATAAAAATATATCTTTCAGTATCACGTCCTAATAGGACTCAAAAACTGCATATCCATGTTTAGTTTAACATAAAAATACTTTTTATACTCGTAGCTTAGCTAAAGGCCTCAACTATCGAAATATGACAACATTTCTAAATGTTACGGAAATTTGTTAATATCTCGTATTTATATCTATGTTTAAAATATGTTAGGTTTTATTTATTGTGATTTGATTATTTAAAGAGACAACATCATAACTTTGCTGCTCTTAGCCCATTTCACCAGGAAATTTGGTTAAATGACCCAGAACTCACCACGAGGAGGTGGCTGCAATTCCAGTTCCACCCACACCCAACCCAACCAACCAACCTCCCAAGGAGGCCATACTAATTATATATTCATATTTACAATATATACATTTATTTACATTTGTATACCTTTATTTACATACAAGTCAAAGATGTAGTTGGCTTGAATTCTGATTTGTGTCTAAATTTTGGCATTATTGATCTTGACAGCAGAGGCTTCCTAATGAATCCATTTCTGATATCTTGCCCACGTACTTTTTCTGCAGCCTCTGTTACTAATTTTACACATATTTCTACAGCCTGAGTGTGGCATGGAAAATTCAGAAATTCATTTCTGCATCACTGGGGGAGACAATAGCTCACATTTTGACCAATTTATAAGCTCACTGTAGTCAGTAGCCTCAAAATCTAGTGTTGGTGCAGTAAATGTTCTTACTGCAGCTTTGCGGTTAGTTTTCATACATCTTGCTTTTAGGACTCTTCTAAAACCCAACTCTCTAATACGTGATCTCTCGTCTACTATCATAGCCAATAACACATTTTCTGGATGACAGAAAAAAGTGTTTCGTAGAATCACTGGATCAATTTGCTTCTTTTTTTTTTTTTTTTTTTTTTTTTTTTTTTTTTTTTTTTTTTTTTTTTTTTTGTTCCCAGAAAGATGTCTGGAAGTTTTAATAAACTTAAAATCATGCTTTGGACCATATTTTACTGAGGCGTATCTCTTAATATCAAACCAGACTGGCACATATGTCTTTAGAAAGTAGTCAACGAAAATCGTGAGTTCGTTTGTGGGATTTACTAAAGAAATATACAAGTGCAACACACTATTCACACATGTCAACCAACGGGAGTGACTAAGCGGTCCAGGATCACAATTAGCCAGATCTGGAATACATTTTCCACTTTGAATAGTTTTGACAATATCTTTTGATCTTTGCTTCAATCTGGTATGTTTAGATCCAATTTTTCTGACAACCCTGACTCCACAACCTCAAAATCAATAACAGGTAACTTTTCACAGTCAGTCAGTCTTTCTCCAATTATTCCACTAAACAAAGTTGGTCCAGTTGACTCCCCATCCAAAAACTGAAATAAGTGTCTGAAAGGTAATTCGTTGAAGTGAAGTAAACAAATGAACCTCTGTAATGGTCATTGAATTTTAAGTTTTATATTGCGAATAACACCATTTCTCCACCCATTATTTGAATTTCTGAACTTTCCGTGCCACACTCAGGCTGTAGAAAGATGTGTAAAATTAGTAACAGAAGCTGCAGAAAAAGTATGTGGGCAAGATATCAGAGATGGATTCATTAGGACGACTCTGCTGTCAAGATCAATAAGGCCAAAATTTGGACACAAATCAGAATTCAAGCCAACTACATCTTTGATTGGTATGCAAATAAAGGTATAAAATGTAAATAAATGTATATATTGTAAATATGAATATAGAATTAGTATGACCTCCTAGGGCGGTTGGTTGGTTGGGCAGGATGTAGGTCGAACTCGAATTGCAGCCACCTCCTCACGGTGAGTTCTGGGTCATTTAACCAAATTTTCTGGTGAAATGGGCGAAGAGCTGCAAAGTTATGATTTTATCTCTCTAAATAATCAAATCACAACAAATAAAACCTAACACATTGAAAACATAGATATAAATACGAGATATTAGCAAATTTCCATAACATTTTGAACATTTAGAAATGTTGTCATATTTCGATAGTTTAGGTCTTTAGCGCTAACTGATTACATAAGCTAGGACTATCAAAAATATTTTTATGGTAAACTATACATGGATACACAGTTTTTGAGTCCTATTAGGACGTGATACTGAAAGATATATTTTTATGACCTTACAGAAATTCTATAAATTTATGGTTTTTTTTTTTTTTTTTTTAGAAACTTTAAGCCCTTTGCGTGAACTGAAGATATTAAGTTAGACTTTTTAAATTACTTTTTCGTTAATCAGCACATAAATACGCAACTTTCGAGCCCTATTACAACTCGATACTTAAAAATTCACTGTTTTCGGCCCACCCTACTTCACAAGTACAAAATTTCACATATCAAGATCTAAGAACTAAAAATGATACGAACAAAAAGTTACACAATAACTAGAAAGAGATTGCAAAGTAAGCAAAGAAATTTTCAGCAAAAATAAAAAATTACCAATTTTACATTTAAATAACCCATGAACGAAACCTATCGTCTGCCAAATGAAAATCATAGTAATTCTGGAGGCCATAATGTCATTGTGCCTTTCAGATCTGTCAAATTTACTTTTTCTTTCTTAATTAACTTTTTGTGGTCTTACCTGATGATGTGTGCTCATCTTTATCAAAATTCATGTAGTTTAGTTTACTTGAAGAACCGAGTTTAACATTACTCCTGGGAAAATTCCCTAATGACCTACAAGATACATAGTTCCTTAAATGCCATAAGTTGCAGCCCAAAATGGTTAGTACATTAGTGAGGTGGTTTGCTTTTCCATTTTGTGACATAGCTGTTGACCTCATGTGGATCATTAGTAGCCATGCAAACAGATACCAACACTTCACTCTCATTGTCTACACAAACATTTACAGATTTTGGAATACAGATTTGCTTTCACATTGATTTGGTGACAGACCGACTGATTGCCTTTGCCTCTAAACTGTTGTCTGCAACCCAGTGTCATTACTCACAGACGGATAAAGAGGACATGTATGGTGTCACCATAATTCATCATTACTTGCATGGTACCAAGTGTACAGAGCAGACGCCCATGCAATCCTTATTTCACCCGGTGAAGTCGATTCCCACTCGCACAGCTCTCAAATTATAACAATGGCCATTGTTGCAGTAACAGTACGAGGTTGTATATTGTCCTACAGCTCAGCATGGAAATGCAGACACTGTACTATCTTCCGGTAGACCTTGATATAGATTTTGACACTTCTGCAGCAACTTTTAAGATCGATGCTCAGGACTTTGCTTTGGTACACTCTTTCTCTTTGGATTATCAGAACAGTGATCAGGCCATAGTAGCTGATCCAGACTTGTGCATTTTATTAAACTACATCCGTACAGTTTGGCTTCGTACTATGCAACAGTCACAACTCAATAGTGTGTTGATAATTTGCACGTCAGCACGAATTCTCGATAAACAGTGGCATTATCCTCGTTTCTGATGACAGTGGACAGTCTGGTGTGACGATCGCTCCACTTTTGCAGAGCGAAGTAATGACCTTGCTCCATCAGGGACATTGGTGACAGTCAGTACAAAGCAATTAGTGCGGCGACACTGTGCTTTACCAGGTATGATGTCACAGTGTCATGTCTGTGCTACTAACCAATGTACCCCACCCCTGAAGTTCTTTGCATCACCTAAGATGACATCAGCATGACAATGTGTGCGCCTCGACTTTGCTGTACTGTTTCGGTGTTAATTGTGGTAGATATTCATAGTGGCTCTCCTTTTGCTGTGCCCCCATCCCGAGGCACTATTTGGGTATTGTCCTCCACTTTTTGCCTCAAGAGTCTTTCCAAAGTGCTCACTTCTGACAACAGCCCTCAGTTCACGTCCCAAGAATTTGTAATGTAATGACATACAGCAACTAACCAGTGCATTCTTGCAATGAAACAGCATCCCAGAACAATTTGTCACGAACACTCCAACAGCAGATGTCCAAGCTTTGTTCCACGAACTCCCAGGAGGTAGTTTTGCAACTTTTTCTCATCTCATACCTTTCACATCCTTAAGACGGATTGTCGCCAGCCAAGCTCTTTCACAGTCGCCGTCATTGTACCCTGCTTCATTTGTCTGCCCTCCACAGTGTCCTGTGTTGCTGACTGTACATAAGTATCACTTTGGGGGGGGGGGGGGGGGAGAGAAATGTTTCCTGGAGGATGCAGGCTGAATGGTGGGGCACAGCCAGGATCATCACCCCTGTAGCTCCAAGTCCTGACCATCTAATAATTTCACATTCCTGCCTAGTCACCCCCCACTCACCCACCCACCGAACCACCCATTGTTGAGCTCCTTACATGGCAAACTTTGGAGGAGGGATGTCGTGGTGTGAATTTTGCACCCCTACGCTAAAAGTGGCACTCACAAGAGAGAAGGCAGCAGGAGAGTCGACAGCCGATCTCACATCAGTGCACCCCCCTCCACGCCAGTAACTCGTATGAGCAACCTCAGTACGACGTCTACTGAAACGTCACACACTTCTGGTTGTGGGACACTTGTTTGAAGCACTCTGAGTGGACCAAAAAGAAGACGACTCTAGAGCTCCATAGTTAGGGACAGCAATGGATTCAAATTGTTTATTCAGGCAGCAGTTGACCCAACCAATGAATAGCAATTATGTAAAGTTTGCCTCTCTAACAATCAGTACAATTATTATTGTATCAACATAACCCACAGTTAAGTACTTTTGTATTTTGTTTGTAAAATAAAAGTTTTTGTTATAAAGTGTCAAGCTTTTTTCTAGTTACCTGAGCTAGGCAGGATCCTAGAGACAACAGTTGTGACACAGTTATAACATCATTGGAAAAGATTTTCTTCCCACTTATATTCTTCATTTTTATATCTTCTCTACTCCAACCATGAGAATTTTTATTGCTGCCAAAATACTGAAAGTAACTTATTACCTTTGCTGCCTCATTTCATAGCCCATTTCCCTTAGCAAATCATGATTTCTTAAGCTTACATTACTCTTGTTAATGCTGATCTTATACCCTGCTTTCTTAAAGTACAATGTGCGAAACTTGTAGGTCCTCAGTGGCTGAACATTTATACTCACATCACTAATGCACTTTAGTATATCAGACAAAAACAATGTATTATACTTGCTTCAAATCATTATCCAACCAAGTTTTACTACTGCCATAGAAAAAAACATTTGTATAACTTTTTAACGGAGGATCCGTCATGCTATAATGCATAATGTTATCTGAGAATTTTTCACAAAACTTTTATGTAATGTTATTACTGTGTTGCCGTTATCTCCCCAACAGATAATAAGACAATGGTATGTTTAACTGCAAATTTTATAATTGCTCCAGCTCATAAGTATTTTGTGGAATGAAGAAAAACTAATCTGAATTTTTGGACTACAATTTACTTTTAATCTTACTTGCTAAACAACAACATTACTGTAATTAATTAATACTCTGAGAAAAAATTAAAAGTGTACTCACATCCTGAGCTATTTCTGGTGGTGGTGGTGATGGTGGTGGTGGTGGTGGTGATGAAGACATTGTCTGTAACAGAAAGGAAAGTTCATTTTACTGTAATACGTAATCATCAGAATAACACCATGATTTGTGACAGGTTGACAGAGCAAGTAAACTGAGTAATTTTTTAAGCAAGGATTCCACCGTGAAAGATTTCGTAGCCAAATACGAAACAGTTTCTAAAATCCATTTACTCAGGTCCACTACACAACATAAAAAACTTACATGTAATTACAACTGGCTGTGATACTTTCATATAAATGTCCCCCCTCCCCTCCTCCTCAGCTTACGTGTGTACCTAGTGAATCTGACATGAAATTGACAGTATGTAAACAACACTGCCCCCCCCCCCCCCTCCCAGCCGTTTATGCTCGCCAGTGGACGGTAATGTTTGCAGTTGAGCATAATCAAAAGGGAAGAAATCTAATGAACTCTGTTGCCAAATCTATCAGTTTCACCCCTACATACCAAAGTAGCCTTACCATCGTAAAGCTCTTTATAGTTGCACTGTCTGCGACATACAAATGTTATACACTTCATGACAAATGAAAACGGTACAGGCATTGTATGCAAAAACAGAGATACGTGAACATTCAGAATGGCGCTGCAGTCAGCAATGCCTACTGTCATCTGTCGCAGGCATCGGACCTGTAGCGATATTCCTGAAAGATTATTGCGAGAGTGCACTAACATCACTGTTGACAGAAAAAATCCTCCAAGAATGGGACTAACAACAACTGAAGATAATCCATCAGATTGACAAAAGTGCAACCATTCCTCAAATGCCAGTAGATTTCAATACTGAACCATCAGCATGTGAATCACTTGACTAAGCATTGCTACAGGCCTTATTCCTCGCCTGGGCCTCTACACACCAGCACTGGATTCAACAAATGTAAAAGTGTCGCATGGTGTGCCGAGTATCTCTTCCAATTGTACTGAGTGGTTAAATATGTACTGGTACCGAGATAACCTCACGAATCTGTGGCCCCTGCATGTCATAGGGGGACTGCTCAAGCCTGCAGTGGCTCTGCAACAGTGCAACAGGCCTGCTGTTTGAGCGATACGGAACTCATCATACGTTTAGGTAAGACAGCCTATGCGTATGTGCGCATCCTGGCTCACCACGTGCATCCACTCGTGTCCGGAAATGCTGCAGGGGGCTGTAGAGCCCCCCCACAACCAAAATGTGGAGAGGCTCATTACGCAAAAGAGAACCATGGGTCAGCCTGGAGCGACCGATGCAGAGGTGGGCGTAAGGAAGAACTCCAAGCTGCAGCAGTCAACTTGATGGAGCGTAGTTTATTAGTCAGCAGTGGCCTGCCAGTTTGTGTTTCAGTCCTGTGTGAGTAGCGATCTCATCTGCACCCACAATTCTGCGTCCAGGGGAAGGGGCAGGGAGTTACAACTATTCTAGCCAACTGGTCAGCCTGTTCATTTCCAAGGATAACCAAATGACTGAGGACACAGAGAAAGGCAACGAGCAAGTGGTGTGACGAAGATCAGAAGGAGATCGTGAATATCAATGACCAAAGGATGTAAGGAGTAGCATCAGTCTATGGCCTGCAGGCTGCCCATTGAGTGAGAACAGATTAAAACACGGTCCAGGGCTGTTTGATAAAATGAAGTGCCCTACTAACAGCCGTTAGTTATGCTGTATTCACAATGCACGTTTCAGGCAGAGAATAGCATTCCACACCAATGGGAGACGTAAATGCATATCCTGTATGACCAGCAAATTTAGAGCCATCAGTGTAGCAAATCATGGCACCACGAAAGTCTTCAAGGACAGTGTGCAACAAACGCTGAAAGATTATGGGGCAGACTGAAGCTTTCGGGGCGTGGTAGAGATCCAGTAGGATTTGCAGCCGAGGCACCAACCAAGGAGGGGTTCGTGGTATAGCACGATGCATACAGTCAAGGAAAGGGAGGATGAAGTCTCTACAAAGGGAAGCGAGCCGCAACCCACCCGAGGGCAATTATCATGAGTTCTAAGACCATCGCCCTCAAAGAGAATGTGGTATGTGGGAGAACCATGGAATTTACGAATATCAGTGGCATAAGACACCAAAAGCTGATGGCGCCTAGTCTGTAGGGGAGGATTCCCACTTCAGCAAGTTGACTGACTACAGGGCTGGTCCGGGAGGTACCCGTAGCCAAGCAGATGCCACAATGGTGAATGGGGTCCAACAGTTTCAGGGCAGAAGGAGCTGCTGAGCCATAAACCTGGCACCCATAATCAGGACTGAATCAGAGCATGGTAGATATGAATTAAAGTGGTTCGATCTGCAACCAGCAGGCGTGAGCTAGGAAACGGATGGCATTAAGTTTCCACATGCAGCTTATCTTCAGCTGCCGAATATGGGGCAGCCAGGTCAGTTTTTTTTTTTTTTTTTTTTTATCAAAAAGGAGATCCAAGAAATGGTACTGTGCCACAACTTCTAGGTGTTGAGTACCCAAGAAGAGTTCTGGGTCAGGGTGGACAGTAGTACGATGGCAGAAATGCATTACTCGCATTTTAGAAGGGGAAAACTGAAAACATGGGAGAGAGCCCATGTGGAAGCTCGCCAAATGGCACTTTGGAGCTGGCATTCAGCTGAGGCTACTGAGTGGGAACTGTACCATATGCAGAAGTCGTCTACGTACAAAGCTGGGGTGACAAGCAACGCAACAGAGCTCACCAACCCATTAATGGCGTTTAAGAAAAGTGTAACACTTAACACAGAACCCTGTGAAACACCGTTCTCCTGGATCTATGGGGAGCTGAAGGAAGAGCCATCATACGTAACCTGCAGCGGGATAGAAACTGACTGATAAAAATTGGTAGGGAGCCTCGTCAGCCCAAGTCATGAAGGGTACATAAAATATGACGACGCCAAGCAGTGTCAAACGTAATTCAAAGAAAACAGCAAGAAGATGTTGATGTTTTGAAAAGGCCATTCTGATTGCCATTTGCAGTCTAAGTAGATGGTCGATAGTAGACCTGCCCTGCCGGAACCCACACTGATGAGGTGACAGAACCCCACGTGACTTGAGTACCCAACATAGTCTGTGGGCAACCACCCGTTCGAGCAGTTTACATGGCACAATTGTCAGGCTAATTGGCCGGTAACTGTCCGGGGATGACAGTTCCTTACCTGGCTTAATAGACATTAACAGTATTGTGGATATCTGCGATGCCTCGCAATTTCCTGTTCAGAAGGGACTACCTGCTGCTCTTACTCTTGCAGATTTACGAACAGCTCTGCAGAATGCATGGTGTAATTTCCCTCCGGCACTACTTCGGACATCAGTTGAGTCCACACCACGCTGTGTTGTGGCACTCCTGCATGCTCGTGGAGGCCCTGCACAATCCTAGGCGAGTTCGGCAGTTTCTTTGCCACTTTGATGTATATGTGAACGTTCCGCACCATTATTGGTCGTGTGTGACCGGACAGATTATAACTGCAAATAAACAGCTCTCCACTATGTCCATACAGTACTCTGAGATGAATGTACTGGGTATTACTTGAATGACATGGAAAAATTTGGTTACACAGCAAGAAATTGTTGCAAAGAAATGCAAACCTATACCACATCCAACCACAACAAGAAGTACTTTG
The DNA here is from genome assembly GCA_026315105.1 of Locusta migratoria. NCBI lineage: Eukaryota > Metazoa > Arthropoda > Insecta > Orthoptera > Acrididae > Locusta > Locusta migratoria. Next base: position 9,277,757 of record CM048744.1, read on the forward strand.
TCTCTTCTATTACTAAACCATCTGGTGATCAAAATAAATGCTGTAACTTATTTAGAGCATGTGTTATCAGAAAAGTATGATAAAGAGATTACATATTCAAATAAGTATTTTAAAGTGCTACAACTACAACACCAGAACATACAGTTACTACAATCGGAATTATTATTAAACTAAATATTGATATGCCATGTGTAATTAAAGAGTGGTTACACAAAGATCATTTATGCCAACCTCAGTTCCTCAAAACAAACAATTTAGAATCGACAGTGGTGGAACACCTGTTTTTGTGAAACAGCTAAAATTTTCAGCTTTTAAAAATAATCGGAACTTAGAAAAAGACAATAACTTTTAATTATGGATAGATGATATGACGTGGGTTCATATATTACATGTAACAATTTACAGATTTCTTGACTGGAAAATGATTTTTAAAAACGTAAATGTGAATGCGCATAATAATGTTGTGGTAGTGTCTTAGTAGCATAATTGTTTCTGAACACTGTTGTCAGAAATCTGTGGTAATTTTAACAAAAACAGAACATGTTAAATATAAAGAGGTATATGATTAGCATGACAATAACTACATCAATATGTAATAAATACATACTTACAATTTGGGATGGAAAGAATACATTAAAAAGATAAGTGAGCAATACATAGTTGTAAGTGTGTGAGAAACACATCTTAAAGATGCTGATGAGACATAACACGCCAAACTTGGGGGTGGTGGGTGGTTGGTGAGGGGGGGGGGGAGGGGGGGGTCAGCACAGTGAGTGTGGTAGATGGTGTATGGGGGGCAGATGATGCAGGTGTCAAATTTACAAGTTTGGATAAACTATCATTTCTGTACACATAGTAATTTTCTTTCATAAGTTTTTCAATACTTATAATTAGTAATGTAGGTTTCACAGTGGAAAATAGCTAGAGGCTTTTATGAGACAAGTATGTTATGTCACAAGTATGTAATGGAAAAATGTACAAAGTATTAGATAATATCTGTAAATTCACGTGCTGCTGACCACACCATAAGCTGGTGTGAAAAGGGGTGAGGGGGGTGCAAGTCCCTGCATGTGACTGACTGCACAAAATACCAACCGAGGAACAGCATGACACCTCAAAAACCTTAATGCTGCCCACCTCGACATTACAAGTAAGGCAATAAACAATCACCTGTTATAATTAACGTCCCTAATTTAATATCGGCATGATAGTTTTAGTTATAAAAATCAATCAATAACCATAAAAAATCCCAAGGCACCAACCAATAATACATAACTCACACTGAAAAATGAAAGAAGCAGACTAATAGATGTGGGGGGGAAGTGTTGGTGGTAGGGAGGTGGGCAAAAGGAAGGTGAAATGCCAATTACTGATGATGTGATCCTGGTGGAAGTCAACACACATATATTTAATGTAAATGACAAAACCCAGTGGCATTTGTGTGGGAAAGCAAGGGTGCAGAGGGAGGAAACGGATACAGAGGTGCAATTACTTGAGGTAAGCTATCTGAGTCTGAACTGAACATTCAAAACTCGATATATATGTCTTGAAAGATAAAGGATTTACATACGGGTGTAGACAGAGGAGGGGGAAGGGAAGGAAGAAGTGGTAGAGGGTCCATTTTATATAGACCTAGTGATTCATATTCAACATTAACTGATACAATTACATAAGAAATCTAATATATAAAATGAACCATGTGAATATATACAATGCCAATGTACATGTTAATGTTACAATGTACATTTCATGTGAACTGTGGTAGTATGTTCAAGGATTACGGTCTCCTTTTTTTTCCTTTACCAACCTACGTTAAGATTACAATTTGAGAGTAGCAATAATAGAATATCAAATGCTTGTACACTAAAGCAGAAAAGTACATAATGAATTATGTTGTTCCAGGAGAAAACATTTTCATAAATATTAATAGGGGCTCTCATAGTACAGTCCTCAATGTGGATGTTGCGAGGGGAGGAAGGAGATGAGAGAAGCAATACTGATGAATTATTCTTAAGGTAATGCATTATTAAGTTACAATTAACAGATGATTCCATGCACCTCGTAATATACAGACTACTATAATGAGGCAATATATTTGAACAAGAATGCAGTGGCATACTGTGGTACAGTGAGTGTAGTGTTGGGGAGGGGGGGGGGAGATATATTAAAGGATTTTAATGAGTATTTCAGGTAGTTGCAAATATAATAATGAAATAACAATAAGGAGTATGACAAATGCTTAAAGTTATAAAAATAATCATCACTGATAAAAAACAATCTGCTTTTTATCAGCTGGTTTTTAATTTTATTTTTATTATAAATGAGTGACAATTGTTATGGGTAAGAGTATAAAACCAAACAGAAGAGTTTCTAAAATATTTTTAGTTCGACTTTTCTGATATTTAAAGTGGAAAGATGAGGTGTGGTGTGGTGCTTGTGGTGGGATGTAGGCTGTAGGGTATAATTTGAGATTGTGAAAATGGGGTGTGGGGTAAGAAGGGGACAATCATGTGCTGATGAGATGGGTATGAAGGAATCTGCATAAGACTAAGATTTTTAGGTGTCCTTAATAGCTCAAGTACCAGTGTCTGTTAAAGACTTCTTGCCAGTTCAGCATGCAGTGTAGGGCCTACATACTCGTGACCAATATACACCTTTGCAGAAGATAAAACGTGTCTCCTAAATAATGGCCTTAAGTAAAATTAAAGTAATCTCACGTATGAGTAAAAAAACGGTACAGGAAACTGCTGCTGAGGTGAAATCAATCTGTGAAAATGCCAAGTTACCAAAATCAGAGCAAACAGAAGCAGTGAAGGTTAATAAAATACTACATTCCCAAACCATGGCACATAGGCCTAGCTTTAGGCATGCTAGTAATAACATACTAAAGGGAACCAATTTCAAGTTGCATGATTAACAAGCATAAATCTCCAATGCAGACAAAGGCACCTCTGTCTATTTCATCACTAATACTGTCGTATTTTAACAAAGCAGAAATCATAAAAATTAAATGTGACACGACCAAAAAATTCCTTGAGAAATTAAAAACTTGTGAATCATTACAATTGCTTGTTTTCAACAACACGTGACAATAGATGTGTTACAATGACTAGGCCTAATCCTGAAAGACTGAATTTACAATGTCAAAGTTACATAAAAAATTTGCCAATACGACTTCTTGTGAACAATTTCTGAAGCCCAAATTACAAAATCAATAGGTTCCTTAATAGCAAAATTTAATACATTACCTTTGCTAACACTTACACATCCAAAATTTCCGATGATCTTCTTTTAAAAAAAATCAAATCCTTTGAAATACCACCAGGGGCCACAGATGACATCATTAGATATTGTCAAATTTATACAAATGTCCCTGTAGATGAAACACTAGCTGTAATTCAAAATATTCTGTTGCACTATGAAATAGTGCTGGGGGAAGCAATCAAGTTGAGAGACTTGTTGAAAATCTCTAGTCTCTCTACTCCTTTGCATTTAACAATAAGATATAGTCTCGAGAAACAAGCTAGCCCACAGAATTTCAACCTTGATGTTTTCACTTCCAGCAATGTGTATTAGTGATTGTGATCATTTATGGTGTTCTGGATACAGCTGTCAGTCTTGCTTGTGTTTGACAGTGTGGAATTTTCAAAAACCATTGAAATACAGGATTTTGCAGTCTGGAAAAACTGCTTAATTCTCTTTCTTTTCATATTAACTGGTTTTTTTTTTTTTTTTTTTTTTTTTTTTTTTTTTTTTTTTTTTCCTGTAATAAAAGAAAAATGTAGGTTATGGTGTAAAATGTAAATGGCAGGGCTAGCTAGTATTGCCAATACGTTTGCATTTAATATTTAAAAATACGCCTATTTTACGTGTCATGTGAACCTTCAGAGCACTTTCACCGATGTCTCCCATGTTTAGCTCTTTGTTGCAGAAGACGCATATTAACTTTGTCTTGCAAGAATGTGACTTTATCCATATTCTGTATTCTTTTGTAGTCCATAATATATTAAAAACACACTGACCGTCAGGCATACTTAACAAACCAACAAAACTAAATTATATCCTTACATAAATCAGCATACACGAACAATTTGTGTTTCGAAATACGGATTTTCGCGCCGTACATTTCGTATTAAAAGTTCGCTGCTTGACCACCTGGAGCACTGCAGTTGGTCTCTATTGTAAAGGGTAATGATCAGGTCACCACACTTGGAAAAAACGTGACATTTTGATGTCAGACGCTGTATCTGAACGGCATATTACACGGAGAGTATTTGGGCGCTTGTTGCTGGCGTCTGTTGCCGCTCAGCGTATGGGCGAATAGCGAATGAATACGCTGACGCAATAGGTTCGTTTGAAGAGCTGCACCCATGCTGCAGCGCATGCGCAGTACGAAAAGTCGTGTTTGAAGAGCTGCAGGCGCCGCTCTTGCAGCCTGCCTGCAGTCTGGTGGCTGTTCGAAGAGCTGCAGGCCTGCAGCTCATGCAGGCAGGAGCTGCAGGAGGAAATTTTCCCTGCAGCTCATGCAGCCAGACTCGCGCATGCGCATAACTCTCAGGCTTGTTGTGAGGGTATAAGACATGCCTTTATTCAAAGTTTTCGGAAGTCCACGGTGTTGTAGTATATAAATGTACAACATGTTACTTCTGTCGTTCTGTGATTCTTCTCATGTTTGTAGAGGAAGTTCGTTATTTGTTTGTGTATATTGATGTATTGGTATTTTATTTTATAAGTATTATATTTGTTTGTATGAAATCACCTCTAAACATTAGAAGAGCAAAATTGTATATAATAGGTAATCCGTCTTATGCAGACTGAAATTAAAGACATTTGTTTTACACCAGGTGCATTTCCTTTTTAATTTAAAAGCATCTTCTGTGGTCTTTAAATGATATAAAGGTTGTACAGTTTGTTTTGTATACATAGATTAAAAACTGTTTTATAAAACAACTTTGTGCACATTAGGCCTATGCGTTTTTAAATTGATATATTCACGGTGTTGTCTCTTTTTTACATTTCACTGCTGTTTTTCATCTTGTTGGCTGAGGTTGTCTGGTTCCTGACATGTGTTTTCCGGTAGTGTATGGAACGTTTCACGTGTTTCAAATAAAAATAAATGAAATGGAAGAAACGCCACAAAACAGGCCAAAAGTGCCGTACAAACCGAAATACACACGTCAGGAACCAACAAACCCAGCCAACAAGACGGAAAAAACAGCAGTGAGAGTAAAGAAGAGACAACACCGTGAGTAGACCGAATATCAATTTAAAGACACATAGGCCTAACTTGCATAAAGTTTTTTTTTAAAAACTGTTTCCAATCTGTGTATATAAAACAAACTGTACAAACCTTTATATCATTTACAGACCACAGAAGATTCTTTTAAAATAAAAAGTGAAACGCGTCTGGTGTAAAACAAATGTCTTTAATTGCAGTCAGTATAAGCCGGATTACATACTATACTCGATTTCAATAGCTGCTATAGAAGATGGCCACACAACCATAGTTAAAAGGGCATTTTCAAATTCCATTTGTTCCAAATGTCGAGCCATTCAGATTTTGTGCCCAGTGACGATGATTTCAATGAAATGTTGCGTCGAAATAGAAGGCAGAAAAGTGTTTTTAAAATATGTGGTGCCGCAGTATTCGGAAGATGAATTTGTATAACATTTTCAGGTGTCGGGTGTGGGAGGTTGGAACTTTAAAAATTCCACGCCTGCAAATAAAGGAAGACTTAATATGGAAAATTTCAAACTGGACACACTAGAAATACACAAAATATTACATGAACACTTCAATTCCTTTAACATAAGAAAGTAACTTCGTTTTAGAAGCTGGCACAATGAATCACTCTCTTATACTGGTTTCCCGCCATCTTCGAACTACACAGAACAAGTGAGCACACACGTGATACGCAAACTGCAGGCTGCAGGTTAGTATTCGAAGAGCTCCGGCAACATGCACGGCACGTGACATCATCTTCGCAGTGCATGCGCAGTTGTGCCTGCATTGCTGCTGCAGGATCTGCATCCATGCAGCTCTTCGAACGAACCTAATGACACGCAGCGACTTCAGACGCTAGCGCCTTCGTAAAAACAATTGAAACATGATGTAGCATATGATACATTGTTTTGGATGTTAAGTGATACCAAACAGTTCTGTTTCCCAAGGTGCGACATCGTCGCGAATTTATATCAGTGATCCATTTTGTAATTACTTTTAATATCTTCGTTTACGTCGATCACAAAATTTATCGTCATTTTGACGACCGGTTTCCGTCTGTGATGACCATTTTTAAGTCTACAGCAAATTGGAAACAACAAATTTAGTAATAGACTACAGTACCTTATAAAACGTAAATAAGGCATTACAGTCATCAATATAAAAAAACGCAGTAAAAATATTATACATAATACCTGTTGTTACATTCCTTAATGAAGATACACTTATGCTGTGATGATGCCATATGGCTATATTACATGTATTAATGACTGTAATGCATTATTTGTTTTCTAAGGTAGTCTAATACTTAATGTATTCTTCTGTTTCTGATTTGTTGTAGACTTGTAAATGGTCATCCTGACCTAAACTGGTCATCAAAACAACGAGAAATTTTGTGATCATTGACGTAAATAAAGATATTAAAAGTTCTGTGTCCCACCAATTGGAATTGGAATCAAATTTCTGAAACTTTATTGAAGTTTTCCAGTATTATGGGCCATTAAAAATAGTGATTATTTAAATTTCTATTCTTGGAGAGATCGCCATCCTCATGACATTGTTGTAACAGTATAATTTATTGAATACTCGTGGACGGTACAACAGATATACAAAGGCACGGTACTGTGGTGGCAAGTCATGGACACATGAGACCGGCGAGAGCTACACATGAACTGAGGCACGCCTCGCACACGGCGTGCTCGCCCGGTTGTGGCAGCACTGCAGGACCTCAGAGGCGGCACCATCGTGCAGCGGACTCGGCCATGGCGCGTCTTTCAGATGCCGCGGACGGACGGGATGCGGTTTGCAGTGGCGCGCTCCAACATCCCTCCCCTCTTCTGGGAAGCCAACATCACAGGTGGAGGCGGAAGATGGCCAGCGATGCTGGATTGTGGCGGCCACATGAGTCACCCACATAACCCTGCGGCAGTGGTGATCGCGGCGAGCGCCTCCATCGCCTCATCTGCGTCTGAGGGGACTTCAACAGCACGTCGCTGCGCCCCCATCCAGTCCAGGGGCACGAACGGTCGGAAGTGCCCACGCCGGTGGCGACCAGGTCATGGTAGGGTCCTCGCTAGAAGAGAGGATAATAATAAAAGTAGTCTCACTGTATGTTGAGCAATACTTTGATATTTATATTTGTGTGGTTAAATCAAGGTTCGATTGAACAAGGGACGATAGAAGTCCACCCATTCACGTCGTGGTCCTGGTTTGTTGAGACAACTTGGTTAAAAGCTCACCTTAATTTTTGTGACATGATAATATAACTAAACAAATAAAGATGATCTATAATGAATAGGGAATTAGTATTGACCTTTAGTATGATTTGTTGATCTTAGTATGTAAGTTTTTTATTTATTTTACGGGGTTATTTGATTTATTTCATCACGCTTATATAGGGTTGGATTTATTTATTTATTTATTTAGTTTTAGTTTGTTTTTGGGTGGTTAGTTAGGATATATACATATACATAAACAGAACCGATAAATGTTCTAAGCGCTTGTTCGACAGCAGTGACAGGTAGTGGATTTTGCAATAGGGGATTTTCAGGACTACTTTTCGGGGAGATCTTGTGAAGGGCCTATAATGTCCTTTCTGTATGGGTCCTCGAAGAACTTGAGTGACATATCGTTGCTCTCTCCTTAATTCTCATATATCTTGAGATACCCAAATAAGCATTAATTTACATTGTTAAATTAATTAAGAAATCACGAGAACAGGAACTGCCCCAGAATATGTTTGTTTCAGATTCTGGAAGTGGTGGCAGCAGCAAGTATTCAGTGACAGTACTGCTGTCCGCTAAGAGTAAACATGCACATGAAAAAGAAGATATTCTGTTCTCTCTGATGCGTTGCTAAGCATGATTTTGTTGTTTACTTTGTATTCCTTGGTTAATTCTCTGAGCCTGTAACATGTTAATGTTCTGATTGTATCTCAACTCCGAGTAATAAACTTAGTTTAAGACTACATATGAGCAAATTATTTCACAAGAAGTTAACCAGAGTTAGAATTACCGATTGGTGTGAAAAGAATGATGAAGGAGTTAGTACAAAGTGATATTCTGGAGTTGAATACATTAGGTTCAAAGAGGCACAGAAACTGCTGAACCTCAAATCTATAATAGTATTATTCTTGACACTTAAGACGATAAAACAACTTTATTACAATCCGAAAGTAAGAAGACTTGGCTTGAGTGACATTAAATGATGACACTTCAAGTAACAACCTGAGCGTACTATTACACTGTCTATGTTGAGAATCCTCCAACACGGGGTCAGGCAGCAAGTAATAGTTCAACCGCTCTATCTAATGACTAACTTTGTTGTATGGGAGTGAAAGCTGGGTGAATACAGGTTACTTTATTAATAAGGTTGAGGTTCCAGATATGAGAGTTGCAAGAATAGTCGCAGGTAATAATACATGGGAACAATCACAGATGAGTTTCCATAATGAGGAAATCACTATAGAGGAAGCAGTTAGAGCAAATAGGCTGTGATGGTAGGATCAAGTTATATGCATGGAGTAGCAAGGTTACCCAAGAGGCTCATGGATTAAGCAGTAGCGGGTAAGAGCAGTCAAGGTAGATCAAGGAGAAAGTACTTACATTCAGTGAAGAATGATTTTGCAGTAAAAGGCTAAACATTAGATGAGGCATCAATGTTAGCATTGAATAGGGGATCATGGTGGAATTTTATTAGGGGGACTATTCTCCAGACTGAATGCTTAAAGGCATAATCAGTCTCTAATGATGATAATGATGATTATAATAATAATAATAATAGTAATAAATAAAATAAAAATAATAATAATTATTATTATTATTTTTTCGGGGGGGCAGTGGGTACTTATTTCAATGACTCTACTACTTTGATTGCCCAATTGTTTGCATACTTATATCTAAAAATCTGAGACAAGGATCCAGATATGAATCGTATACATGGAGTTATAAAGACTCTACAAATGCATTGTGACATCAGTATTTTCACTGCAATATCACCATTTTACATTAATTAATTTGCTGTTAGTTTCAAAATTTTCTTCCACACCTGGAAACATGATGGTATTGATTGCATACAAATGATGAAAGATCAATGGCTAATCAGGTAAATAATTATGTTTTCACCAGAATGAACTTTTCACTCTGCAAAGTGTGAGGGTTGCTCAGTCTGTAGAGCACTTGCTTACAAAAGGCCACTATCCGAGTTCAAATCCTGTATTTGTTCATACCAGTAGCAGCTGGTGATACCTGAAGCTAGATGTTGCACCCAAATTTCAAAATTACATTTTTATATGAGATACTTACAAGGGATAAAATACTTTATGTCAGTGCCTGGGGCATTCAGCATGGTATGAACATGCCTAGAATTTGTGGTGCATGAATTTCACAAAATTTAATTTGTGCTAATCCTATTTAAGGATGCAGTAAAAAAAAAAAAAAAAAAAAAAAAAAAAAAAAAAAAAAAAAAAAAAAAAAAAAAAAAAAATCTGACAGTACACACTACTAGTTGTCAAAAATCATGAACTACATTCCTAGTTGAAATGAAAATCGTCATTTAAAACGTTGGAAATAAGAGACATATTATACATTATAAGCTTAAACACACAGTTATTCTTACCTCATCTGTACTCAAAATTTGGCATACTGCCTTTTATCGATGCAGATATATCAGTCGGCCACTGATTAAAGTCTGCAGTCTCCATCAGAAGCTCTCTTTCAATGGAATGTATCACAAAGGCTGACAATCTTTCCTGGAGCATAGTGCTGAGTAAGAATGATTTTATCCTTTTCAAAATTGGAAAGCGCCTTTCTCCTTCCATGGGTGGCAGAATGACATTCCCAAGAAGAAAGAATCCTGGGAGAAGCGAGGGGAAAAGTGTCCCATGTATAGCGGTGCAACCATGTGGCACTGTGATCTGCTTCTATCCAGGGGGATTGCAGGCAGTCAGTTTATGACATCACTGGCATGTACGTCATGCAGTGCTGTGGTCAGGCAGACTCGACACACCTCGTTGAGCAGTAATGGGCTGAGCTGTGTCTGCCACGGAGTTACAGCAGAGATGCAAACCCCCCTGGACCGTCACATGGCTGGCAGCATTCTTTGTCACTTTAGAGGGCAACAGAACATTATGTAACCAAAAATAGTCAATTATCATTGAAAAAATATGAAGAAAAAGGGACAAACATAGATTTACAAAGAGTAACATGCACCACCACTGTGCACAGTTTCATCTGTCGCTAAGTTTCAATTTTTCTCCTGATAAATACTGTACTGTGATTCAGACAGTGCAGACATTCCATGAATATGTGCCATGTTGTATTTATTCTTTATTTTTGTCTAGTTAGTTATTCCTTGTAATTCCTTCGATCAAAAGCGATTTTACGTCTAATCATTTACGTGGATCTCTCCATGGAGTTATTCACATAAGATTGTTATACTTGATCACATCATGGTCACCAGACTTTCCATACCATGTGGAAACGGACTTTATTCCTGATCCAGTCATGGCAGTTTGATTTATTTGGCACAATGATTAATCAGTAGCCTGTACATAATGAGCCAGCCTCAAGTAATGTAATTATCAGCAGGTTTCCAATAAAGCCACTACCTTTTAGGCAGCACAGTTGCTCGGTGTGGCTTTCATAGTTTTATCAGTGCCGACAAATCACTCTTGCTAAACTACTGCACTGTTAGCTCACTGCTCCGTACCGATCAGCCTAATTTCATAGAAACCAAATGTCTGCCTAGGTGTGTTTGGATGTGGATATGTGTGAGTGTGTGTGTATTTGTTTACATTCCTTTTTGTCCCCTAAAGTAAGTCCTTCCACTCCTGGGATTGGAATGGCTCCTTTTCCACTTCCTTAAAACCCGTATCCTTCCCTTTCTCCTCTCCTTCCTCCATCTTTTTCCTGAAGAAGCCACCACTGGTGGCGAAAGCTCGAATGGTTGTATGTTTTTGTGTGTGTTTGGTGTTCCTATCGACGAGCCTGTACTTTAGGTAAGTCAAAAATCTTTATTTTATACTATGTATGGATACAGCCATACATATCACCACCTGAGCTGTTTTCTGTTTCACTGATAATGTGCCAATCAGTAATGCAATCCACAAAACCATCTACAATACATATTACCTCCTCTTCTTGCATGAATTTAGAAGTTCAGTTGGTTACAGCACTGCATTTGGATCTATGATTTTTGAATTACCATAACAATACCGCTCTGAAATAATACATTGTAAAATCTTAATATTTAAATATGATCAAATGCTGTATTGTCAAACACACTGTTGGTAAGTCAAGGCCATTCACTGTTATTTTGCGAAGATTGGCAGACATGGCAACATTGACGTCAACTTACCACACACTAATGGTGGCAAGGTCAACAACATCTTAGGGGACAAGCAGTAGACCTTTTTACTTTTATGTTATGAGGTGGGAATAATTTTTAGATTTTGCTTCATGACTTTGAGGTTTGTTGGATATGGTTCAAAAACTTAAAACTTGAAAGTAATTCTTTCAATTAAAATATTATGTTCAGTAGAACATTGATTAACTGAAAAATTGGGGAACATGCATATTCATAAAACAGGTTCACTCAAATAATTGAACCGTACACTTATATTTTCCAATAAGAAGTACCGTACAGTAAATGTATTTATACCTTACTTGGAGGTGTGCGATCCTTCACTCTGCGCTGAGTGGCATGCTGCTGAGAGCAGCTTTGATGCTGCTGCTACGCTGACTGAATTGTACACGGCGACTGGCAGCTCAGGTAGTCAGCAGTGTCGCTGAGTGAAAGCCCCATTCTAAAGCATTATTCCATCAGCCGATGGTCTAGTGTGGCTACTGTGGGAAACTGTTTGAGGGAGTGGGATATGATGGACGGACGGATTGGAGACTAAAAGAAAAAAAAATTAAAAAAAGAACAATAAAATTCAATGCTCTACTGTAACTTTATTTAAACGACTCTCACAGAGCCGAGTATCTCTGTCAACTTCTTTGCTTTTCACAAATGCCTGGGGGTGTGTTTGCGTTTGGATATGTGTGTGTATTTGTTTACCCCCTTTTATTCCCCTAAGTAAGTCCTTCCACTCCTGAGATTGGAATGACTCCTTTTCTACTTCCTTAAAACTCATATCCTTCCCTTTCTTCTCTACTTTCTTCCTCTTTTCCTGAAGAAGCGACCAACGGTTCCGAAAGCTTGTATGTGTCTTTGTGTGTGATTTTATTTGTGTCTGTCCTTTGTGTAAGTAATCCACACACACACACACACATATACACACAATCTATATATTAAAAAAAAAAAGAAAAAAAGAAAAAAAAAAGAAAAAAGAAAAAAAAAGCAATAAAAACTGCAAGCACACTGTAGGGAAAGGGGCATGTAACTGAAGGAATTGTAGGATGTGAGGGGGAGAGGGAAGGTGGGGCATGGAATGTAGGATGTTAGGTTTTCTGAGGCTGAGGCCACGAAGGTTATGGGACCATAGGATGTGCTGTAGGGATAACTACCATCTCCAAAGTTCAGAAACGCTGGTGAGGGGGAGGGGGGAGGGGGGCAGGGTCCAGATGGCTTGGTTGGTGAAGCAGCTGTTATAGTACAGTGAAACACGTTTTTTGGGCCAAAACAGCTATATACTGCACTAAATTATAAATATTCTACAAAATACACTCTCAATACACACAGTGCTGCTGAATCGTAATTACTGTATTCAATAAAAAATTATTTTACAGTACATATTCTAATAAAAAGGAAAAAAGGTCATAATTTCAAGGAGCAGATGATTTTGGTTGTATATAGTTACAATGGGCCAGCGGGAGTCAGGTGCTGCACCATCGACCCACACTGGCCACCCTGGCCACACTGCTGATCCCGCCCCAAAAGTACAGATTAGTTCAACTAGAGTATATCGCGTTTTCATTGTTTTACACACTATTAGCCACTACCTACATTTTTTTCGGCAGAATGTTTTATTTTGCTGATTCTTAATGGTAATCCAGTTCATTTGGCGTTTGTTTACGTAGAATAGTCATAATTTCAAGGACCAAATGATTTCGGGTGAAATAGTTGAAATGGGCCGGCAGGCGTCAGGTGCTGTTACACTTACCCGCAATGGCCACTACCTTCATTTTTTCGGCAGAATGTATTATTTTGCTGTTTCTTAATGGTAATCCAGCTTATTTGCCGTCTGTTTAAGGAAACTAGTCATAATTTCAAGGAGCAGATGATTTTGGTTGTATATAGTTGCAATATGTTGGCGGGCGTCAGGTGGTGCACCACCGACCTGTAAAGGACACGACGTTCATTTTTTCGGAATGATGTTTTGTTTTGCTGTTTCTTAATGGTAATCCAGTTTATTCGCCGTTTATTTACGTAAAACAGTCATAATTTGAAGGAGCAGATGATTTTGGTTGTAAATAGTTGCAATGGGCTGGCGGGCGTTAGGTGCTGCACCACCAACCCGCAATGGCCACTATCTTCATTTTATAGGAAAAAGGTTTTATTTTGCAGTTTCTGAATGGTAATCCAGTTTATTCGCCATATGTTTATGTAAAATAGTCATAATTTCAAGGAACAGATGATTTTGCTTTTATATAGTTGCAATGGGCCGGCGGGCGTCAGGTGCTGCACCACCGACACGCACTTGCTGCCCTGGCCACACTGCTGATCCCGCACCAAAAGTACAGATTAGCTCAACTAGAGTAAATCGCGTTTTCACTGTTTTTGACGCTTATAGCCATTACCATCATTTTTTCGGAAGAATGTTTTATTTTGCTGTTTCTTAATGGTAATGAAGATTATTCCCCATAAAATAGTCATAATCATAAAGAGCAGATGATTTTGGTTGTATATAGTTGCAATGTGATGGCGGGAGTAGGTGCTGCACCACCGACCCGCACTGGCCGCCCTGGCCACACTGGTGATGCCGCCCCAAAAGTTCAGATTAGGTCAACTAGAGTATATTGCGTTTTCATTGTTTGTGACACTCGTAGCCACTACCTTCATTGTTTCGGCAGAATGTTTTATTTTGCGGATTATTAATGGTAATCCAGTTTATTTACCGTTTATTGAAGTAAAATAGACACAATTTCAAGGAGCAGATGATTTTGGTTGTATATAGCTGCAATTGGCTAGCGGGCGTCATGTGCTGCACCACCGACCCGCACTGGCCGCCCTGGCCACAGGGCTGCTTCCGCCCCAACACTACAGATTAGTTCAAATAGCGTATATCGCATTTTCACTGTTTTTGATGGTTATAGCCACTTCCTTCAATTGTACTGCAGAATGTTTTAATTAGCTGTTTCTTAATGGTAATCCAGTTTATTCTCCGTTTGTTTTTGTAAAATAGTGATAATTTCAAGGAGCAGATGATTTTGTTTGTATATAGTTGCAATTGGCCAGCGGGCGTCAGGTGCTGCACCACCGACACGCACTGGCCGCCCTGGCCACACTGCTGATCCCGCCCCAAAAGTACAGATTAGTTCAACTAGAGTACATCGCATTTTCTCTGCTTTTGACGCTTATAGCCAACATAATCATTTTTTCGACAGAATGTTTTATTTTGCTGTTTCTTAATGGTAGTCCAGTTTATTTGCCGTTTGTTTAAGTAAAATAGTCATAATTACAAGGAGCAGATGATTTTGGTTGTATATGTTTGCAATGGACAAGCAAAGGTCCTGTGCTGCACCACCGAACCGCATTGGCCGCCCTCTCCACACTGCTGCTCCCGCGCCAACATTACAGATTAGTTCAACTAGCGTATATCGCATTTTCACTGTTTTTGATGCTTATAGCCACTACCTTCATTTTTCGGAGGAATGTTTTATCTTGCTGTTTTTTAATGGTATTGAAGTTTAATTACTGTTTAAGTAAAAGAGTCATAAATTCAAGGAGCAGATGATTTTGGTTGTCTATAGCTGCAATTGGCTAGCGGGCGTCAGGTTCTGCAACACCGACCTGCAATGGCCACGACCTTCATTTTTTCGAAATAAAGTTTAATTTTGCTGTTTCTTAAGGGTAATCTGGTTTATTCGCCGTTTGCTTAAGTAAAATAGTCATAATTTCAAGGAGCAGATGATTTTTGTTGTATATAGTTGCAATGGGGGAGCGGGAGTCAGGTGCTGCACCACCGACTTGCACTGGCCGATCTGGCCACACTACTGATGCCACCCCAAAAGTACAGATTAGCTCAACTAGAGTATATCGCGTTTTCACTGTTTTTGACGCTTATAGCCACTACCGTCATTTGTTCGGAAGAATGTTTTATTTTGCTGTTTCTTAATGGTAATGAAGCTTATTCCCCGTAAAATAGTCATAATCTCAAAGAGCAGATGATTTTGGTTGTATATAGTTGCAATGTGCCGGCGGGAGTAGGTGCTGCACCACCGACCCGCACTGGCCACCCTGGCCACACTGCTGATCCCGCCCCAAAAGTACAGATTAGTTCAACTAGAGTATATCGCGTTTTCATTGTTTTTGACGCTATTAGCCACTACCTTCATTTTTTTTGGCAGAATGTTTTATTTTGCTGATTCTTAATGGTAATCCAGTTTATTCGCCGTTTGTTTACCTAAAATAGTCATAATTTCAAGGGCAGATGATTTTGGTTGTATATAGTTGCAATTGGCCGGCGAGCGTCAGGTGCTGCACCACCGACCCAACCCGACCGCCCTAGCCACACTGCTGAATCCGCCCCAAAAGTACAGATTAGTTCAACTAGAATATATCGTGTTTTCTCTGTTTTTGACGCTTATTGCCAATATAATCATTTTTTCGGCAGAATGTTTTATTTTGCTGATTCTTAACGGTAATCCTGTTTATTCGACGTTTATTTAAGTAAAAAAGTCATAATTTAAAGGACCTGATGACTTTGGTTGTATATAGCTGCAATTTTTAGCGGACGTCAGGTTCTGCACCACCGACCCGCACTGGCCGCCCTGGCCAAACGGCTGCTCCCGCCCCAACACTACAGATTAGTTCAACTAGCGTATATGGCATTTTCTCTGTTTTTGATGCTTATAGCCACTACCTTCTTTTTTTCGGCAGAATGTTTCATTTTGCTGATTCTTAATGGTAATCCAGTTTATTCGACGTTTATTTAAGTAAATAATATAGTGAGGACAGCTACAACTCACCGCAAAGACGCGGCGACGAGATGCGACAGGCACATACAAAAGACACACACATACAACACATTCAGCTATCGGCCATGGCCTTCCTCAGAAATAGAGCACTCACGCAATCACACAGGCGCACAACACAGTCATACAACCATCACCTCCGACTGCCACACTTCGAATCACGCTCTGCAGCGAATCGGGGACGGGAGGGGAGGGGAGGGGAGGGGGAGGGGATAGAAAGGTTACGTCACGGTGGTGGGGATGGGTTAGATGGGAATAACGAGATGCAGCTTAGGAATGGAGTGGGGAGGCGGGTGAGGGGAGAAAATAAAATAAAATAAAGTAAAATAAAATAAAATAATATATATATATATATATATATATATATATATATATATGAAAATTCATGCACACTGCAAGTGCACAAGACCACATACACACACATACGCACGCACGCACGCACGCACACACACACACACACACACACACACACACCCACACACATACATACATATACACACACATGATCACACATTCACACACCACTCAAATCAGGCGAGGTTTGGGATACAGAGGTAGGAACTGTAAGGTATGGAAAAATATATATATAGGGAAATTATCGTAGGTTGAGGCCTGGTTGATTTCGGGATCGGAGAATGTATTGTAGGGATAACTCCCATCTGTGCAGTTCAGAAAAGCTGGTGGTGGATGGGAGGATCCAGATGGCCCGGGTTGTGAAGCAGCCATTGAAATCAAGCATGTGCTCCGCTGCATGCTGTGCCACAGGGTGGTCCACCTTGTTTTTGGCCACAGTTTGGCGGTGGCCATTCATCCTAATGGACAGCTGGTTGGTGGTCATGCCAATATAGAAAGCTGTACAGTGCTTGCAGCACAGTTGGTAAATTACGTGGCTGCTTTCACAAGTGGCCCGGCCTCTGATGGGGTAGGATAAGCCTGTGACAGGACTGGAATAGGAAGTGCTGGGTGGGTGGATTGGACAGGTCTTGCAGCGGGGTCTTCCACAAGGATATGATCCCTGTGGCAGTGAGCTGGGTTTCGGGGTGGCATAAGGATGAACTAGGATGTTGTGAAGGTTGGGAGGGCGACGGAACACCACTTTAGGAGGGGTGGGAAGGATCTTGGGCAGGATGTCTCTCATTTCAGGGCATGAGGATAGAAAATCAAAACCTTGGCGAAGGATGGAATTTAGTTGTTCGAGACCAGGGTAGTACTGGGTGACAAGGGGAGCGCTCTTTTGTGGATGGTTACTAGTGTTAGGAAGAGGATTTGGGGTGTGTGAGGATATGGCACGGGAGATTTGTTTGCGGACTAGGTCTGTGGGGTAGTTTCTGTTTGTGAAGGCCTTTGTGAGACCTTCAGCATGTTCAGAAAGGGAATTCTTGTCACTGCAGATATGCCGTCCACGGGTGGCCAGGCTGTAAGGGAGGGATTTTTTGACGTGGAAGGGATGGCAACTGTCAAAATGTAGGTACTGTTGGTGGTTGGTAGGTTTAATATGGACGGAAGTGTGGATGGAGCCATCAGTGAGGTGGAGGTTGACATCCAGGAATGTGGCATGGTTGGTTGAGGAAGACCAGGTGAAGTGGTTGGGAGAGAAGGAATTGAGGTTCTGAAGAAAGGAGGACAGGGTGTCCTGGCCGTGAGTCCAGATCATGAAAATATCATCAATGAACCGGAACCAGGCCAGAGGCTTGAGGTTTTGGGATGCTAGGAAGGATTCCTCCAGACGGCCCATGAACAGGTTGGCATAGGAGGGTGCCATGCGGGTGCCCATGGCTGTGCCTTGGATTTGATGGTAAACTTTCCCCTCAAAGGAAAAGTAGTTGTTAAGTAGGATGAAATTGGTAAGGGTTATGAGGAATGAGGTATCAGGCTTGCGTTCAGAGGGACGTTGGGAGAGGTAGTGTTCCAGAGCGGCAAGGCCATGGGCATGTGGGATGTTGGTGTATAGGGAGTTGGCGGAGCCCTTCTGCCAGGTAGTCACTGTGATCCATAACTACAGTGGTGGAACCTTTATCAGGTCATCCTGACATAATCATCCTCCCTGCTGATAAAGGTTCCACCACTGTAGTTATGGATCACAGTGACTACCTGGCAGAAGGGCTCCGCCAACTATCTGACTCCTCCACCTACAAGTTGTGCCAGATTGACCCCATCCCCAAAGTCCAACAAGATCTCCAATCCCTACTAAAATCCTATGGCCCCTCCCAGAAACTCTCCCCTGAATCCATCTCCCTCCTCACCCCAGCAGCACCCCGCACACCCACCTTTTACATGCTCCCCAAAATCCACAAACCTAATAATCCTGGACGCCCTATTGTGGCTGGTTACTGTGCGCCTACCGAACGAATTTCAGCCCTAGTTGACCAACACCTCCAACCTATTGTCCAAAATCTACCTTCCCACATCAAGGATACCAACCACTTCCTTCACCGACTCTCCACCATTCCCACCCCTTTGCCTCCTGGATCTTTACTTGTCACAGTGGATGCCACCTCCCTATACACCAACATCCCACATGCCCATGGCCTTGCCGCTCTGGAACACTACCTCTCCCAACGTCCCTCTGAACGCAAGCCTGATACCTCATTCCTCATAACCCTTACCAATTTCATCCTACTTAACAACTACTTTTCCTTTGAGGGGAAAGTTTACCATCAAATCCAAGGCACAGCCATGGGCACCCGCATGGCACCCTCCTATGCCAACCTGTTCATGGGCCGTCTGGAGGAATCCTTCCTAGCATCCCAAAACCTCAAGCCTCTGGCCTGGTTCCGGTTCATTGATGATATTTTCATGATCTGGACTCACGGCCAGGACACCCTGTCCTCCTTTCTTCAGAACCTCAATTCCTTCTCTCCCATCCACTTCACCTGGTCTTCCTCAACCAACCATGCCACATTCCTGGATGTCAACCTCCACCTCACTGATGGCTCCATCCACACTTCCGTCCATATTAAACCTACCAACCACCAACAGTACCTACATTTTGACAGTTGCCATCCCTTCCACGTCA
The DNA here is from genome assembly GCA_026315105.1 of Locusta migratoria. Lineage (NCBI taxonomy): Eukaryota > Metazoa > Arthropoda > Insecta > Orthoptera > Acrididae > Locusta > Locusta migratoria. The sequence goes on from CM048744.1 coordinate 9,297,132, forward strand.
AAAAATCCCTCCCTTACAGCCTGGCCACCCGTGGACGGCATATCTGCAGTGACAAGAATTCCCTTTCTGAACATGCTGAAGGTCTCACAAAGGCCTTCACAAACAGAAACTACCCCACAGACCTAGTCCGCAAACAAATCTCCCGTGCCATATCCTCACACACCCCAAATCCTCTTCCTAACACTAGTAACCATCCACAAAAGAGCGCTCCCCTTGTCACCCAGTACTACCCTGGTCTCGAACAACTAAATTCCATCCTTCGCCAAGGTTTTGATTTTCTATCCTCATGCCCTGAAATGAGAGACATCCTGCCCAAGATCCTTCCCACCCCTCCTAAAGTGGTGTTCCGTCGCCCTCCCAACCTTCACAACATCCTAGTTCATCCTTATGCCACCCCGAAACCCAGCTCACTGCCACAGGGATCATATCCTTGTGGAAGACCCCGCTGCAAGACCTGTCCAATCCACCCACCCAGCACTTCCTATTCCAGTCCTGTCACAGGCTTATCCTACCCCATCAGAGGCCGGGCCACTTGTGAAAGCAGCCACGTAATTTACCAACTGTGCTGCAAGCACTGTACAGCTTTCTATATTGGCATGACCACCAACCAGCTGTCCATTAGGATGAATGGCCACCGCCAAACTGTGGCCAAAAACAAGGTGGACCACCCTGTGGCACAGCATGCAGCGGAGCACATGCTTGATTTCAATGGCTGCTTCACAACCCGGGCCATCTGGATCCTCCCATCCACCACCAGCTTTTCTGAACTGCACAGATGGGAGTTATCCCTACAATACATTCTCCGATCCCGAAATCAACCAGGCCTCAACCTACGATAATTTCCCTATATATATATTTTTCCATACCTTACAGTTCCTACCTCTGTATCCCAAACCTCGCCTGATTTGAGTGGTGTGTGAATGTGTGATCATGTGTGTGTATATGTATGTATGTGTGTGGGTGTGTGTGTGTGTGTGTGTGTGTGTGTGTGCGTGCGTGCGTGCGTGCGTATGTGTGTGTATGTGGTCTTGTGCACTTGCAGTGTGCATGAATTTTCATATATATATATATATATATATATATATATATATATATTATTTTATTTTATTTTACTTTATTTTATTTTATTTTCTCCCCTCACCCGCCTCCCCACTCCATTCCTAAGCTGCATCTCGTTATTCCCATCTAACCCATCCCCACCACCGTGACGTAACCTTTCTATCCCCTCCCCCTCCCCTCCCCTCCCCTCCCGTCCCCGATTCGCTGCAGAGCGTGATTCGAAGTGTGGCAGTCGGAGGTGATGGTTGTATGACTGTGTTGTGCGCCTGTGTGATTGCGTGAGTGCTCTATTTCTGAGGAAGGCCATGGCCGATAGCTGAATGTGTTGTATGTGTGTGTCTTTTGTATGTGCCTGTCGCATCTCGTCGCCGCGTCTTTGCGGTGAGTTGTAGCTGTCCTCACTATATTATTTATTCCAACCTGGACTTTCCATTATTATTTAAGTAAAACATTCATAATTTCATGGAGCAGATGAATTTGGTTGTATATAGTTGGAATGGGCCGGCGGGCGTTAGGTGCTGCACCACTGACCCGCACTGGCCGCCTTGGCCACACTGCTGCTCCGAGCCGCTACCTTCATTTTTTTGAAAAATGTTTTAGTTTGCTGTTTCTTAATGGTATTTCAGTTTATTCGCTGTTTATTTAAGTAAAAAAGTCATAATTTCAAGGAGCAGATGATTTTGTTTGTATATAGCTGCAATTGGCTAGCGGGCGTCACAGGCTGCACCACTGACCCGAACTGACGGCCCTGGCTACACTGCTGCTCCCACCCGAACACTATAGATTTGGTCAACTAGCGTATATCGCGTTTGCACTGCTTTTGACGCTGATAGCATCTACCTTCATTTTTTCGGCAGAATGTTTTAGTTTGCATTTTCTTAATGGCAATCCAGTTCATTTGCCGTATGTTTAAGTAAAATAGTCATAATTTGAAGGAGCAGATGATTTTGGTTGTATATAGTTGCAATGTGCCGGCGGGAGTAGGTGCTGCACCACTGACCCGCACTGGCCGCCCTGGCCACACTGCTGCTCCCAGCCACTATTTTCATTTTTTCTGAAAATGGTTTTATTTTGCTGTTTCTTAATGGAAATACAGTTTATTCGCCGTTTGTTTAAGTATGTTTAAGTAAGAAGCAGAATGTAGAGAATATATGCGTTATCAGACCTTCCTTTAGTCGCTACTAGTGCGAGATGCATTAAAATTACTCCCATTCAAAATTAAACAGTACATGTAAGGCGATCTCTACTTTACCATCACGAAATCTGCAAGGTGATATTCATTGCCTCCAGGCAACCGGAATGTTGAGAATCCTTGCATTTTCTGACCTTCCTTTAATTGCTACTAGTGCGAAATGAGCTGGCGATGCATCAAAATGACTCCCGTTCAAAAGTAAACCGTACATATATGCCGGTCTCTACTTGACAACCACAAAATCCTGAGAGCTGATATTCATTGCTTCCAGGGGAACGGAATGATGTGAATATATGCGTTATCTGACGTATTTTTTGTCGCTACACGTGCGGAATGACCTAGCGATGCATCAAAACGACTCCCGTTCAACAGTAAATCGTACATATAAGGCAGTCTCTACTTGACAACCACGAAATCCTGCGAGCTGATATTCATTGGTTCCAGGCGACCAGGATGTTGAGAATATATGCGTTATCTGACCTTCCTTTAGTCGCTACTAGTGCGAGATGACCTGGCGATGCATCAAAACGACTTCCGTTCAAAAGTAAAACGTACATATAAGCCAGTCTCTACTTGACAACCACGAAATACTGCGAGCTGATAGTCATTGCCTACAGGTGACCAGGATGTTGGGAATATATGCGTTATCTGACCTTCCTTTAGTCGCTACTAGTGCGAGATGACCTGCCGATGCATCAAACCAACTCCCGTTCAAAAGTAGACTGTACATATAAGGCGGTATCTACTTGACAACCACGAAATCCTGCGAGCTGATATTCATTGCCTCCAGGCGATCTAAATGGTGAGAATCTATGCGTTATCTGTCCTTCTTTTAATTGCTACTAGTGCGAGATGACCTGGCAATGCATCAAAACGACTGCCATTCAAACTGAACTGTAAATATTTAGTCGCTACTAGTGCGAGATAATCTGGTGATGCATCAAAAAGACTCCCATTAAAAAGAAAACTGTACATATAAGGCGGTCTCTACTTGACAACCACGAAATCCTGCGAGCTGATATCCATTGCCTCCAGGTGACCAGAATGTTGAGAATCTGTGCATAATCTGACCTTCCTTTAGTTGCTACTAGTGTGAGATGACCTGGCGATGCATCAAAACTACGATTGTTAAAAAGTTAACCGTACATATAGGGCGGTCTCTACTTGTCTACCACGAAAACCTGCGAGCTGATATTCATTGCCTTCCACCGATTGGAATGTTGAGAATCTATGCGTTATCTGATCTTCCTTTAGTCGCCACTAGTGCGAGATGACCTAAATGACCTAGCAATGCATCAAAACTTCTCCCGTTCAACAGTAAAGCGTACATATAAGGCAGTCTCCACTTGACACCCATGACATCCATCGAGCTGAAATTCATTGCTTCCAGAGGACTGGAATGTTGAGAATCTATGAGTTATCTGACCTATATTTAATCGCTACTAGTGCGAGATGACCTGGCGATGCATCAAACGACTCCCGTTCAAAAGTAAACCGTACATATAAGGCGGTCTCTCCTTAACAACCACGAAATCCTGAGAGCCGATTTTCATTGCCACCAGGCTACTGGAATGTAGAGAATCTATGCATTATCTGACCTACCTTACGTCGCTACTAGTGCGAGATGACCTGGTGATGCATCAAAATGACTCCCAAATCAGAATTAAACAGTACATATAAGGCGGTCTCTACTTTACAATCACGAAATTCTGCGTGCTTATGTTCATTACTTCCAGGCGACCAGAATGTTGAGAATCTTTGAGTTACCTGACGTTCCTTTAGTCACTACTAGTGCAGGATGACCTGGCGATGCATCGAAACGACTGCCGTACAAAAGTAAACCGTACATATAAGGCGGGCTCTACTTGACAACCACGAAATCCCTTGAGCTGATATTCATTGCCTCTAGGTGACCGTAATGTTGGGATTCTATGCGTTATCTGACCTTCGTTTAGTCGCTACTAGTGGGAGATGACCTGGCGATGCATAAAAACGAATCCCGTTCAAAAGTAAACCGTACATACAAGACAGTCTCTACTTCACAATCTCGAAATCCTGCGAGCTGATATTCTTTGCCTCCAGGCGACTGGAATGTTGAGAATCCTTTCTATATCTGACCTACCTTTAGTCGCTACTAGTGCGAGATGACCTGGCGATGCATCAAAACGAGTCTCGTTCAAAAGTAAACCGTACATATGAGGCAGTCTCTACTTGACAACTACGAAATCATGTGAGCTGATATTCATTGTCTCCATGTGACCGGAATGTTGACATTGCTTGCATTAACTGACCTTCTTTAGTCGCCACTAGTGCGAGATGACTTGGTGATGGATCAAAACGAATCCCGTTCAAAAGTAAACCGTACATATAAGACAGTCTCTACTTGATAATCACGAAATCCTGCGAGTTGATATTCATTACCTCCAGGCGACCGGAAAGTTGAGAATCTATGCATTATCAGACCTTCCTTTAGTCAATACTAGTGTGAGATGACCTGGCGATGCATCAAAATGGCTCCTGCTCAAAAGTAAACCGTACATATAAGGAGGTCTCTAACTGACAACTATGAAATCCTGCGAGCTGATATTCATTGCCTGCAGGAGACCAGAATGTTGAGAATCTATGCATTATCTGACCTTCCTTTAGTCGCCACTAGTGCGAGATGACATGGCGATGCATCAAAACAACTCCCGTTCAACAGTAAACCTTACATGTAGGGCAGTCTCTACTTGACACCCACGAAACCCTGCGAGCTGTTATTCATTGCTTCCACACGAGCAGAATGTTGAGAATGTGTGAGTTATCTGACCTATCTAAAATCGCTACTAGTGCGGGATGACCTGAATCTCTGCATCAAAATAACACCCGTTCAAAAGGAAACACTACATATACGGCGGTCTGTACGTGACAACCACGAAATCCTGAGAGCTGACTTTCATTGCCTCCAGGTGACAAGAATGTTGAGAATCTGTGCGTTATCTGACGTTCCTTTAGTCGCTACTAGTACGAGATGACTTGGCAATGCATCAAAACGACTCCCGTTAAAAAGTAATCCGTACATATAAGGAGGTCTCTTTTTGACAACCACGAAATCCTGTGCAGCTGATATCCATTGCCTCAAGGCGATCATAACGTTGAGGATCTATGCATTATCTGTCCTTCATTTAGACGCTACTAGTTTGAGATCAGCTGGCGATGCAACAAAATAACTCCCGTTCAAAAGTAAACCGTACATATAAGGTGGTCCCACTTGTTAACTACGAAATCCTGCGAGCTGATATTCATTCCCTTCCTCTGACCGGAATGTTGAGAGTCTATGCGTTATCTGACCTATCTTTAGTCGCTACTAGTGTGGGATGACCTGACGATGCATAAAAACGACTCCAGTTCAAAAGTTGACCGTACATATAAGGCGGTTCTACTTGACAACCACGAAATCCTGAGAGCTGATATTCATTGCCTTGAGGTGACCACAATATTGAGAATTCTTGGGTTATCTGGCCTTACTTTAGTCGCTACAAGTGCGAGATGACCTGGCGATACATCAAAACGACTCCCGTTCAAAACTGAGCCGTACATATAAGGTGTTAACTACGTAATCCTGCGAGGTGACATTCATTCCCTTCCTCCAATAGGAATGTTCAGAATCTATGCGTTATCAGACCTTCCTTTAGTCGCTACTAGTGCGAGATGCATTAAAATTACTCCCATTCAAAATTAAACAGTACATGTAAGGCGATCTCTACTTTACCATCACGAAATCTGCAAGGTGATATTCATTGCCTCCAGGCAACCGGAATGTTGAGAATCCTTGCATTTTCTGACCTTCCTTTAATTGCTACTAGTGCGAAATGAGCTGGCGATGCATCAAAATGACTCCCGTTCAAAAGTAAACCGTACATATATGCCGGTCTCTACTTGACAACCACAAAATCCTGAGAGCTGATATTCATTGCTTCCAGGGGAACGGAATGATGTGAATATATGCGTTATCTGACGTATTTTTTGTCGCTACACGTGCGGAATGACCTAGCGATGCATCAAAACGACTCCCGTTCAACAGTAAATCGTACATATAAGGCAGTCTCTACTTGACAACCACGAAATCCTGCGAGCTGATATTCATTGGTTCCAGGCGACCAGGATGTTGAGAATATATGCGTTATCTGACCTTCCTTTAGTCGCTACTAGTGCGAGATGACCTGGCGATGCATCAAAACGACTTCCGTTCAAAAGTAAAACGTACATATAAGCCAGTCTCTACTTGACAACCACGAAATACTGCGAGCTGATAGTCATTGCCTACAGGTGACCAGGATGTTGGGAATATATGCGTTATCTGACCTTCCTTTAGTCGCTACTAGTGCGAGATGACCTGCCGATGCATCAAACCAACTCCCGTTCAAAAGTAGACTGTACATATAAGGCGGTATCTACTTGACAACCACGAAATCCTGCGAGCTGATATTCATTGCCTCCAGGCGATCTAAATGGTGAGAATCTATGCGTTATCTGTCCTTCTTTTAATTGCTACTAGTGCGAGATGACCTGGCAATGCATCAAAACGACTGCCATTCAAACTGAACTGTAAATATTTAGTCGCTACTAGTGCGAGATAATCTGGTGATGCATCAAAAAGACTCCCATTAAAAAGAAAACTGTACATATAAGGCGGTCTCTACTTGACAACCACGAAATCCTGCGAGCTGATATCCATTGCCTCCAGGTGACCAGAATGTTGAGAATCTGTGCATAATCTGACCTTCCTTTAGTTGCTACTAGTGTGAGATGACCTGGCGATGCATCAAAACTACGATTGTTAAAAAGTTAACCGTACATATAGGGCGGTCTCTACTTGTCTACCACGAAAACCTGCGAGCTGATATTCATTGCCTTCCACCGATTGGAATGTTGAGAATCTATGCGTTATCTGATCTTCCTTTAGTCGCCACTAGTGCGAGATGACCTAAATGACCTAGCAATGCATCAAAACTTCTCCCGTTCAACAGTAAAGCGTACATATAAGGCAGTCTCCACTTGACACCCATGACATCCATCGAGCTGAAATTCATTGCTTCCAGAGGACTGGAATGTTGAGAATCTATGAGTTATCTGACCTATATTTAATCGCTACTAGTGCGAGATGACCTGGCGATGCATCAAACGACTCCCGTTCAAAAGTAAACCGTACATATAAGGCGGTCTCTCCTTAACAACCACGAAATCCTGAGAGCCGATTTTCATTGCCACCAGGCTACTGGAATGTAGAGAATCTATGCATTATCTGACCTACCTTACGTCGCTACTAGTGCGAGATGACCTGGTGATGCATCAAAATGACTCCCAAATCAGAATTAAACAGTACATATAAGGCGGTCTCTACTTTACAATCACGAAATTCTGCGTGCTTATGTTCATTACTTCCAGGCGACCAGAATGTTGAGAAACTTTGAGTTACCTGACGTTCCTTTAGTCACTACTAGTGCAGGATGACCTGGCGATGCATCGAAACGACTGCCGTACAAAAGTAAACCGTACATATAAGGCGGGCTCTACTTGACAACCACGAAATCCCTTGAGCTGATATTCATTGCCTCTAGGTGACCGTAATGTTGGGATTCTATGCGTTATCTGACCTTCGTTTAGTCGCTACTAGTGGGAGATGACCTGGCGATGCATAAAAACGAATCCCGTTCAAAAGTAAACCGTACATACAAGACAGTCTCTACTTCACAATCTCGAAATCCTGCGAGCTGATATTCTTTGCCTCCAGGCGACTGGAATGTTGAGAATCCTTTCTATATCTGACCTACCTTTAGTCGCTACTAGTGCGAGATGACCTGGCGATGCATCAAAACGAGTCTCGTTCAAAAGTAAACCGTACATATGAGGCAGTCTCTACTTGACAACTACGAAATCATGTGAGCTGATATTCATTGTCTCCATGTGACCGGAATGTTGACATTGCTTGCATTAACTGACCTTCTTTAGTCGCCACTAGTGCGAGATGACTTGGTGATGGATCAAAACGAATCCCGTTCAAAAGTAAACCGTACATATAAGACAGTCTCTACTTGATAATCACGAAATCCTGCGAGTTGATATTCATTACCTCCAGGCGACCGGAAAGTTGAGAATCTATGCATTATCAGACCTTCCTTTAGTCAATACTAGTGTGAGATGACCTGGCGATGCATCAAAATGGCTCCTGCTCAAAAGTAAACCGTACATATAAGGAGGTCTCTAACTGACAACTATGAAATCCTGCGAGCTGATATTCATTGCCTGCAGGAGACCAGAATGTTGAGAATCTATGCATTATCTGACCTTCCTTTAGTCGCCACTAGTGCGAGATGACATGGCGATGCATCAAAACAACTCCCGTTCAACAGTAAACCTTACATGTAGGGCAGTCTCTACTTGACACCCACGAAACCCTGCGAGCTGTTATTCATTGCTTCCACACGAGCAGAATGTTGAGAATGTGTGAGTTATCTGACCTATCTAAAATCGCTACTAGTGCGGGATGACCTGAATCTCTGCATCAAAATAACACCCGTTCAAAAGGAAACACTACATATACGGCGGTCTGTACTTGACAACCACGAAATCCTGAGAGCTGACTTTCATTGCCTCCAGGTGACAAGAATGTTGAGAATCTGTGCGTTATCTGACGTTCCTTTAGTCGCTACTAGTACGAGATGACTTGGCAATGCATCAAAACGACTCCCGTTAAAAAGTAATCCGTACATATAAGGAGGTCTCTTTTTGACAACCACGAAATCCTGTGCAGCTGATATCCATTGCCTCAAGGCGATCATAACGTTGAGGATCTATGCATTATCTGTCCTTCATTTAGACGCTACTAGTTTGAGATCAGCTGGCGATGCAACAAAATAACTCCCGTTCAAAAGTAAACCGTACATATAAGGTGGTCCCACTTGTTAACTACGAAATCCTGCGAGCTGATATTCATTCCCTTCCTCTGACCGGAATGTTGAGAGTCTATGCGTTATCTGACCTATCTTTAGTCGCTACTAGTGTGGGATGACCTGACGATGCATAAAAACGACTCCAGTTCAAAAGTTGACCGTACATATAAGGCGGTTCTACTTGACAACCACGAAATCCTGAGAGCTGATATTCATTGCCTTGAGGTGACCACAATATTGAGAATTCTTGGGTTATCTGGCCTTACTTTAGTCGCTACAAGTGCGAGATGACCTGGCGATACATCAAAACGACTCCCGTTCAAAACTGAGCCTTACATATAAGGTGTTAACTACGTAATCCTGCGAGGTGACATTCATTCCCTTCCTCCAATAGGAATGTTCAGAATCTATGCGTTATCAGACCTTCCTTTAGTCGCTACTAGTGCGAGATGACCTGGGGTTGCATCAGAACGACTCACGTTAAAAAGTAATCCGTACATATAAGGCGGTCTCTTTTTGACAACCACGAAATCCAGCAAGTTGACATCCATTGCCTCCAGGCGACCGTAATGTTGAGGATCTATACTTTATCTGTCCTTCATGTAGTCGCCACTAGTGCAAGAAGACCTGGCAATGCATCAAAACGACTTCCATTCAAAAGTGAACCGTACAGATAAGGCGGTCTCTACTTGACAACCACGGAATCCTGCGAGCTGATAATCATTGCATCCAGGTGGGCTGAATGTTGAGAATCTATGCGTAATCTGACCTTCCTTTAGTTGCCACTAGTGCGAGATGACCTGGCGATGCATCAAAACGACTCCCGTTCAACAGTAAACCTTACATGTAAGGCAGTCTCTACTTGACACCCACGAAACCCTGCGAGCTGATATTCATTGCTTCCACACGACCGGAATGTTAAGATTCTGTGAGTTGTCTGACCTATCTAAAATCGCTACTAGTGCGGATTGACCTGGCGATGCATCAAAATTACTGCCGTTCAAAAGTAAACTGTACATATAAGGCGGTCACTACTTTACAAGCACAAAATCCTGCGAGCTGATATTCATTCCCTTCCTCCGACCGGAATGTTGAGAATCTATGCATTATCTGACCTTCCTTTAGTTGCTACTAGTGCGAGATGACCTGGTAATGCATCAAAACGAATGCCATTCAAAAGTGAACCGTACATATAAGGCGGTCTCTACTTGACAACCAGGAAATCCTGCGAGCTGATATTCATTGCCTCCAGGCGACCTTAATGTTGAGAATCCTTGCATTATCTGACCTTCCTTTAGCCACTACTGGTGTGAGATGACCTGGCGATGCATCAAAACGACACCCGTTTAAAAGTAAACCGTACATATAAGGCAGTCTCTACTTGACAACCACGAAATCCTGCAAGCTGATATTCATTGCCTCCAGGCGACCGGAATGATGAGAATCCTCGCGTTATCTGACCTTCCTTGAGTTGCTACTATTGTGAGATGACCTGGTGGTGCATTAAAATAACTCTTGTTCAAAGGTAAACAGTACATATAAGGCCGTCTCTACTTGACAACCACTTAATCCTGAAAGCTGATTTTCATTGCCCTCAAGCGACCGGAATGTTGAGGATCTATGTGTTATCTGTCCTTCATTTAGTCGCTACTAGTGCGAGATGACCTGGCAATGCATCAAAACGACTGCTATTCAAAATTGAACCATACATATAAGGCAGTCTCTACTTGACAAACACGAAATCCTGAGAGCTGATATTCATTGCCTCCAGGCGACCGGAATGTTGAGCATCTATGCATTATCTGTCCTTCATTTAGTCGCTACTAGTGCGAGATGTCCTGGCAATGCATCAAAATGACTCCCCTTCAAAAATAAACCGTAGATATAATGCAGTCTCTACTTGACAACCACGAAACCCTGCAAGCTCTTATTCATTGCTTCCAGACGACTGGAATGTTGAAAATCTGTGAGTTATCTGACCTATCTATAATCGCTACTAGTGCGGGATGACCTGGCGATGCATCAAAATGACTGTCGTTCAAAAAAAAATGTACATATAAGGCGGTCTCTATTTGACAAGCACGAAATGCTGCAAGCTGATATTCATTGCACCAGCTGACCAGAATGTTGAGAATCTATGCGTTATCAGACCTTCCTTTAGTCGCTACTAGTGCGAGATGACCTGACGCTGCATCAAAACGACTCCTGTTCAAAGTAAACTGTACATATAACGTGGTATCTACGTGGAAACCTCGAAATCCTGCGAGCTGATATTCATTGCTTCGAGGCAACCACAATGTTGAGAATCCTTGGCTTATCTGACCTTTCTGTAGTCGCTACAAGTGCGAGATGACCTGGCGATGCATCAAAACGACACCCGTTCAAAAGTAAAACGTACATTTAAGGCGGTCTTTACTTGACAACCACGGAATCCTGCGAGCTGATATTCATTGCCTCCAGGCGACCAGAATGTTGAGAATCCTTGCGTATTCTGACCTTCTTTTGTCTTTTAAATAGTATTTATTGTCATATACTACCAATTTAGAGGTCAACCTGTTCGCAGACTTACCTCCAGTGCAGCTAGATGCTGTCAACAGCCGTGCCTGCATTGGCTCCTAGACTCTTTATATACTAATGGGAGTGGTCGGAGGGAACCTCCCAAAAATGCAAATAAATAAATAAATGCAAAAATCTCTTTTAAATAGTATTTATTATCATATACTTCCAATTTAGAGGATAACCACGTCGCAGACTAACCTGCAGTGCTACTGGCTGCTGTCCACATCCCTGCCTGCATTTATCCTAGGCCCTTTGTATAGTAATGGGAGTGGTCGGAAGGAACCACACAATAATGCAAATAAATAGATAAATAAATGAAAAATTTCTTTTTTAAATTGTATTTATTATCATATACTACCAATTTAGAGTTCAACCACATTGCACACTTCCCTACAGTGCAACTGGCTGCTGTCCACAGCCCTGCCTGCATTGACTCATAGGTTCTTTATATACTATTGGGAATGGTCGGAGGGAACTGCCCAATAATGCAAAAAATTAATAAATGTGATTTCTCTTTTAAATAGTATTTATTATCTTATAATACCAATTTAGAGGTCTACCATGTCGCAGACTTACCTCCAGTGCATCTGGCTGCTGTCCACAGCCCTGCCTGCATTGGCTCCTAGGCTCTTTATATAGTAATGGGAGTGGTCGGAAGGAACCACAGATAAATGCAAATAAATAAATAAATGCAAATTTCTCTTTTAAATAGTATTTATTATCATATACTACCAATTTAGAGGTCAACCTGTTCGCAGACTTACGTCCAGTGCAGCTAACTTCTGTCCACAGACCTGCCTGCATTGGCTCCTAGGCTCCTTATATAGTAATGGGAGTGGTCGGATGGAACCGCACAATAATGCAAATAAATAAATAACCGTAAATTTGTCTTTTAAATAGTATTTATTAATGTATACTACCAATTTAGAGGTCAACTATGTCGCAGACTTACCTCCAGTGCACCTAGCTTCTGTCCACAGCCCTGCCTGCAGTGGCTCCTAGGCCCTTTATATTGTAATGGGAGTGGTCGGAAGGAACCGCACAATAATGCAAATAAATAAATAATTGCACGTTTCTCTTTTAAATAATATTTATTATCTTATACTACCAATTTAAAGGCGACCATGTCACAGACTTACCTCCAGTACAGCTGGCTGCTGTCCACAGCCCTGCCTGCATTGGCTCCTATGCTCTTTATATAGTAATGGGAGTGGTCGGAGGGAACTGCACAATAATGCAAATAAATAAATAAATGCAAATTTCCCTTTTAAATAGTACTTATTATCATATACTACCAATGTAGAGGTCAACCAGTTCGCAGACTTACCTCCAGTGCAGCTAGCTGCTGTTCACAGCCCTGCCTTCATTGGCTCCTAGGCTCTTTATATAGTAATGGGAGGCGTCGGAGGAAACAGGAAAAAAAAAAAAAGGAAAAATTTCTTTTTAATAGTGTTTATTATCATATACTTCCAATTTAGAGGATAACCACATCGCAGACTTTCCTTCAGTGCAGTTGGCTGCTGTGCATAGCGCTGCCTGCATTGGATCCAAGGCTCTTTATATAGTAATGGGAGTGGTCGGAGGGAACCGCAAAATAATACAAAAAAATAAATAAATGAAAATTTCTCTTTTAAATATTATTTATTATCATATACTACCATTTTACAGGTCAACCTGTTCGCAGACTTACCTCCAGTGCATCTAGCTGCTGTCCACAGCCCTGTCTGCAATGTTGAGATAAATATATGCAGATAAATATATAAATGGAAAAATCTCTTTTACATAGTATTTATTATCATATACTTCCAATTTAGAGGATATCCACGTCGCAGACTTACCTCAAGTGCAGCTGGCTGCTGTCCACAAACCTGCCTGCATTTGCTCCTAGGCCCTTTATATAGTAATGGAAGTGGTCGGAAGGAACCACACAATAATGCAAATAAATACATAAATAAATGCAAATTTCTCTTTTAAATTGTATTTATTATCAAATACTACCAATTAAGAGGTCAACCACATCGCAGACTTATCTACAGTTCAGCTGGGCGCTATCCAGAGCCCTGCCTGTATGGGCTCCTAGGGTCTATATATAGTAATGCGAGTGGTCGGAGAGAACCACAAAATAATGCAAAAAATAAATAAATGCAATTTTCTCTTTTTTTAAATAGTATTTATTATCATATACTACCAATTTAGAGGTCGACCAGTTCGCAGACTTACCTCCAGTACAGCTGGCTGCTGTCCACAGCCCTGCCTGCATTGGCTCCTAGGCTCTTTATAAGGTAATGGCAGTGGTTGCATGGAACCGCACCATAATGGAAATCAATAAATAACTACAAATCTCTCTTTTAAATAGTATTTATTATCATATACTACCAATTTATAGGTCAACCACATCACAGACTTACCTCCACTGCAGCTGGCTGTTCTTCACAGGCCTGCCTGCATTGGCTCCTAGGCTCTTTATATTGTAATGGAAGTGGTCAGATGAACCGCACAAAAATGCAAATAAATAAATAAATGCAAATTTCTCTTTTAAATAGTATTTATAAACATATACTACCAATTTAGAGGTCAACCTGTTCGCAGACTTACCTCCAGTTCAGCTAGCAACTGTCTACAGCCCTGCCTGCATTGGCTCCTAGGCTCCTTATATAGTAATGGTAGTGGTAGGAGGGCACCGCAAAATAATGCAAAAAAATAAATAAATGCAAATTTCTCTTTTAAATATTATTTATTATCATATACTACCATTTTACAGGTCAACCTGTTCGCAGACTTACCTCCAGTGAATCTAGCTGCTGTCCACAGCCCTGTCTGCAATGTTGAGAATCTATGCATTATCTCACATTCCTTTAGTCGCTACTAGTGCGAGATGACCTGGAGATGCATCAAAATGACTCCCATTTAAAAGTAAACCGTACATATTAGGCGGTCTGTACTGGACAACCACGAAATCCTTCGAGCTCATATTCATTGCCTCCAGGGGACCGGAATGTTGAGGATCTATGTGTTATCTGTCTTTCTTTAGTCGCTACTAGTGCGAGATTACCTGGCAATGCATCAAAACGTCTCCAGTTCAAAAGTAAACCGTACATAAAAGGCGGTCTCTACTTGACAACCACGAAATCCTGCGAGCTGACATTCATTGCCTCCAGCCGACCCGAATATATAGAATCTATTAGTTAGCTGACCTATATTTAGTCGCTACTAGTGCGGGATAATCTGGTGATGCATCAAAACGACTCCCATTAAAAAGAAAACTGTACATATAAGGCAGTCACTACTTGACAACCACGAAATCCTGCGAGCTGATAATAATTGCCTCTACGCGACCGGAATGTTGAGAATCTATGCGTTATCTGACCTTCCTTTAGTCATTACTAGTACGAGATGACCTGGCTATGCATCAAAACAACTCTCGTTCAAAAGTAAACCGTACGTATAACGCAGTCTGTAAAGACAACCATTAAATCCTGCAAGCTGATATTCATTGCCTCCAGGCGACCAGAATGTTGAGAATATATGCGTTATCTGACCTTCCTTTAGTCGCTACTAGTGCGAGATGTCCTGGTGATGCATCAAAATGACTCCCATTCAAAAGTAAACCATACATATAAGGCGGTCTCTACTTGACAACCACGAAATCTTGGGAGCGGATATTCATTGCCTCCAGGCGTCCAGAATGTTGAGGATCTATGCATTACCTGTCCTTCCGTTAGTCGCTACTAGTGCGAGATGACCTGGTGATGCATCAAAACAACTCCCGTTGAAAATTAAACTGTTCATATAAGGCGATCTCTACTTGACAATCTCAAAATCCTGCGAGCTGACATTCATTGCCTTCAGGCGACCGGAATGTTGAAAATCTATGCGTTATATGACTTTCTTTTAGACACTACTAGTGCAAGATGACCTGGCGTTACATCAAAAAGACTCCCGTTCAAAAGTAAACCGTACATAAAAGGCGGTCTCTGCTTGACAACCACAAAATCCTGCAAGCTGATATTCATTGCTTCCAGGCGACCGGAATGTTGAGAATCTATGTATCATCTGACATATCTTTAGTTTTTACTAGTCCGGGATGACCTGGCGAAGCAACAAAATGACTCCCGTTCAAAAGTAAAACGTACATATAAAATGGTCTCTACTTGACAACCATTAAATTCTGCTAGCTGATATTCATTGCCTCCAGGCGTCCGGAATGTTGACAATCTATGCGTTATCTGACCTTCCTTTAGTCGCTACTAGTGCGAGATGACCTGGCGATGCATCACAACAACTCCCGTTCAAAAGTAAAACGTACATAGGAGGAGGTCTCTACTGGACAAATAAGAAATCCTGCGAGCTGATATTCATTGCCTCCAGGCGACCGGCCTGTTGAGAATCCTTGCGTTATCTAACCTTACTTTAGTCGCAACTAGTGCGAGATGAAATGGCGATGCATCAAAAGGACTCCCAATAAAAATATACCGTACATATAAGGCACACTCTAATTGACAACCACGAAATCCTGGGAGCTGATATTCATTACCTTAGGGCGACCAGAATGTTGAGAATCTATGCATTATATAACTTTCCTTTAGTCACTACTAGTGCGAGATGACTTGGCGTTACATCAAAACGACTCCCGTTCAAAAATAAACCGTACATATAAGGTGGTCTCTGCTTGACAACCACGAAATCCTGCAAGCTTATATTCATTGCCTCCAGGCGACCTGAATGTTGAGAATCTATGCGTCATCTGTCCTTCCTTTAGTTGCTACTAGTGCGAGATGACCTGGCGATGCATCAAAACGACTCCCAATAAAAAGTATACCGTACATATAAGGCACACTCTAATTGACAACCACGAAATCCTGGGAGCTGATATTCATTACCTTAGGGCAACAAGAATGTTGAGAATCTATGCATTATATAACTTTCCTTTAGTCACTACTAGTGCGAGATGACTTCGCGTTACATCAAAACGACTCCCGTTCAAAAATAAACCGTACATATAAGGTGGTCTCTGCTTGAGAACCACGAAATCCTGCAAGCTTATATTCATTGCCTCCAGGCGACCTGAATGTTGAGAATCTATGCGTCATCTGTCCTTCCTTTAGTTGCTACTAGTGCGAGATGACCTGGCGATGCATCAAAACAACTTCCATTCTAAAGTAAACAGTACATATAAGGCGGTCTCTCCTTGCCAATCACGATATCCTGCGTGCTGATATGCATTACCGCCAGGCAACCGGAATGTTGAGAACCTATGCCTTATCTAACCTATCTTTACTTGCTACTAGTGCGGGATGATCTGGCGATGCATCAAAACGACTCCCGTTCAAAAGTAAACCGTACATATAATGCAGTCTCTACATGACAACCATTAAATCCTGCGAGCTCATATTTATTGCCTCCAGGCTACCAGAATGTTGAGAATCTATGCTTTATCTGACCTTCCTTTAGTCGCAACTAGTGCGAGATATCCTGACGATGCATCAAAATGACTCCCATTCAAAAGTAAAGCGTACATATAAGGTGGTCTCTACTTGACAACCACGAAATCCTGCGAGCTGGTATTCATTGCCTCCAGGCGACCGGGATGTTGAGAATCTATGCGTTATCTGAGTTTCCTTTAGTCGCTACTAGTGCGAGATGACCTGGCGATTTATCAAAACGACTCCCGTTCAATAGTAAACCATACATAAGAAGCGGTCACTACTTGACAACCACGAAATCCTGCGAGCTGATATTCATTGCCTCCAGGCGACCGGCCTGTTGAGAATCCTTGCGTTATCTAACCTTACTTTAGTCGCAACTAGTGCGAGATGAAATGGCGATGCATCAAAAGGACTCCCATTCAAAAGTAAACCGTATATAAGGCGATCTCTACTTGACAACCAGAAATCCAGCAAGCTGATATTCATTGTCTCCAGGCGACCAGAATGTTGAGAATTCTTGCGTTATCTAACCTTCGTTTGGTTGCTACTAGTGCGAGACAACCTGGCGATGCAACAAAACGACTCCCATTCAAAAGTAAACCATACATATAGGCCGGTCTCTACTTCACAACCACGAAATCCTGCAAAAAGATATTCATTGCCTCACACGACCGAAATGATGAGACTCTATGCATTATCTGACCTATCTTTTGTCGCTACTAGTGCAGGATGACCTGGCGATGCATCAAAACGACTCCCATTAGAAAGTAAACCGTACATATACGGCAGTATTTGCATCTCATCCACGATATCCTGTGAGCTAATATTCATTGCCTCAAGGCAACGGAAATGTTGAAAATCTATGCGTTATCTGACCTTCCTTTAGTCGCTACTAGCGCGAGATGACCACGCGATATATCAAAACGACTCCCTTTCAAAAGTGAACCAAACATATAAGGCTGTCTCTACTTGACAACCTCGAAATCCTGCGAGCTGATATTCATTGCCTCCAGACAACCGGAATGTTGAAGACTTATGTGTTATCTGTCTTTCCGTTAGTCACTACTAGTGCGAAATGACCTGGCGATGCTTCAAAACGACTCCCTTTCAAAAGTAAACCATACATATAAGGCGGGCTCTACTTGACAACAACGACATCCTGCGAGCAGATATTCATTGTCTCCAGGCGACCGGAATGTTGAGAATCTATGCGTTATCTGACCTTCCTTTAGTCGCTACTAGTGCAAGATGACCTGGCGATGCATCGAAAAGACTCCCGTACAAAAGTAAACCGTACATATAAAGCGGTCTCTACTTGACAACCTCGAAATCCTGCAAGCTGATATTCATTGCCTCCAGGCATCTGGAATGTTGAGGATCTATGCGTTACCTGTTCTTCCGTTTGTCGCTACTAGTGCGACATAATCTGGCGATGCATCAAAATGACTCCCGTTCAAAATTAAACCGTACATATAAGGTGGTCTCTACTTGACAAACTCGAAATCCTGCAAGCTAACATTCATGCCGCCAGGCGAAAGGAAGGTTGAGAATAAATGCGTTATCTGACTTCCTTTAGTCACTACTAGTGCGAGATGACTTGGCGATCCATCAAAACAACTCCGGTTCAAAAGCAAGCCGTACATATAAGGCGATATCTACTTGAAAATCTCAAAATCCTGCGAGCTGACATTTATTGCCTCCAGGCGACCGGAATGTTGAGAATCCTTCCGTTATATGACATTCCTTAAGGCGCAACTAGTGTGAGATGACCTGGCGATGCATCAAAACGACTCCCATTCAAAAGTAAACTATACATATATGCGGGCTCTACTTGACAACCACGAAATCGTGCAAGCAGACATTCATGCCCACAGGCGAAAGGAAGGTTGAGAATCTATGCGTTATCTGACTTATCTTTAGTCGCTACTAGTGCGGGATGACCTGGCGATGCATCAAACCGACTCCCAATAAAAAGTATACCGTATATATAAGGCACACTCTAATTGACAACCACGAAATCCTGGGAGCTGATATTCATTACCTTAGGGCGACCAGAATGTTGAGAATCTATGCATTATATAACTTTCCTTTAGTCACTACTAGTGCGAGATGACTTGGCGTTACATCAAAACGACTCCCGTTCAAAAATAAACCGTACATATAAGGCGGTCTCTGCTTGACAACCACGAAATCCTGCAAGCTTATATTCATTGCCTCCAGGCGACCTGAATGTTGAGAATCTATGCAACATCTGTCCTTCCATTAGTGGCTACTAGTGCGAGATGACCTGGCGATGCATCAAAACAACTTCCATTCTAAAGTAAACAGTACATATAAGGCGGTCTCTCCTTGCCAATCACGATATCCTGCGTGCTGATATGCATTACCTCCAGGCAACCGGAATGTTGAGAACCTATGTGTCATCTGACCTATCTTTACTTGCTACTAGTGCGGGATGATCTGGCGATGCATCAAAACGACTCCCGTTCAAAAGTAAACCGTACATATAATGCAGTCTCTACATGACAACCACTAAATCCTGCGAGCTCATATTTATTTCCTCCAGGCTACCAGAATGTTGAGAATATATGCTTTATCTGACCTTCCTTTAGTCGCAACTAGTGCGAGATGTCCTGACGATGCATCAAAATGACACCCATTCAAAAGTAAAGCGTACATATAAGGCGGTCTCTACTTGACAACCACGAAATCCTGCGAGCTGGTATTCATTGCCTCCAGGCGACCGGAATGTTGAGAATCTATGCGTTATCTGACCTTCCTTTAGTCGCTACTAGTGCGAGATGAAATGGCGATGCATCAAAAGGACTCCCATTCAAAAGTAAACCGTATATAAGGCGGTCTCTACTTGACAACCAGAAATCCAGCAAGCTGATATTCATTGTCTCCAGGCGACCAGAATGTTGAGAATTCTTGCGTTATCTGACCTTCGTTTGGTCGCTACTAGTGCGAGACAACCTGGCGATGCAACAAAACGACTCCCATTCAAAAGTAAACCATACATATAGGCCGGTCTCTACTTCACAACCACGAAATCCTGCAAACGGATATTCATTGCCTCACATGACCGAAATGATGAGAATCTATGCGTTATCTGACCTATCTTTTGTCGCTACTAGTGCAGGATGACCTGGCGATGCATCAAAACGACTCCCATTAGAAAGTAAACCGTACATATACGGCAGTATTTGCATCTCATCCACGAAATCCTGTGAGCTAATATTCATTGCCTCAAGGCAACGGAAATGTTGGAAATCTATGCATTATCTGACCTTCCTTTAGTCGCTACTAGCGCGAGATGACCATGCGATATATCAAAACGACTCACTTTCAAAAGTGAACCAAACATATAAGGCTGTCTCTACTTGACAACCTCGAAATCCTGCGAGCTGATATTCATTGCCTCCAGACAACCGGAATGTTGAAGACTTATGTGTTATCTGTCCTTCCGTTAGTCACTACTAGTGCGAAATGACCTGGCGATGCATCAAAACGACTCCCTTTCAAAAGTAAACCATACATATAAGGCGGGCTCTACTTGACAACAACGACATCCTGCGAGCAGATATTCATTGTCTCCAGGCGACCGGAATGTTGAGAATCTATGCGTTATCTGACCTTCCTTTAGTCGCTACTAGTGCAAGATGACCTGGCGATGCATCGAAAAGACTCCCGTACAAAAGTAAACCGTACATATAAAGCGGTCTCTACTTGACAACCATGCAATCCTGCGATATGAATTTCATTGCCTCCTGGCGACCAAAATGTTGAGGATCTATGCGTTATCTGACTTTCCTTTTGTCACTACTAGAGCCAGATGACCTGGCGATGCATCAAAACGACTCCTGTTTCAAAGTAAACCGTACATATAAGACGGTCTGAACTTGACAACCTCGAAATCCTGCGAACTGATATTCACTGCCTCCAGGCGTGGGGAATATTGAAGATTTATGTGTTATCTGTCCTTCCATTATTCGCTACTAGTGCGAAATGACCTGGCAATGCATCAAAATGACTCCCTTTCAAAAGTAAAACGTACATATAAGGGGGTCTATAATTTACAACCATGAAATTCTGCGAACTGATATTCATTGCCTCCGGGCAACTGGAATGTTGAATATCCTTGCGTTCCTTTAGTCGCTACTAGTGCAAGATCACTTGCCGATGCATCAAAACAACTCCTGTTCAAAAGAAAAAAATACATATACGGTCATCTCTACTTGAAAACCACGAAATGCTGCGAAGTGATATTTATTGCCTCCAGGCGATCAGAATGATGAGAATCAATGCGTTATCTGACCTATATTTAGTATCTCCTAGTGCGGGATGACCTGCCTATGCATCAAAACGACTCCCGTTCAAAAGTAAACGTACATATAAGACAGTCTCCACTTGATAACAACAAAATCCTGCGAGCTGATGTTCATTCCCTCCAGGTAACCAGAATGTTAAGAATCTATGCGTTATATGACCTTTCTTTTGTAGCTAATTGTGCGAGATAACCTGGCGATGCAACAAAACGACTCCCATTCAAAAGTAAACCATACATATAACGCGATCTCTACATCACAACCACGAAATCCTGTGAGGTGATATTCATGCCACCAGGCAACCGGAATGTTGAGAATCTATGTGTTATCTGACGTTCCGTTACTCGCTACTAGTGCATATTGACCTGGCGATGCATCATAACGACTCCCGTTCAAAAGCAAACCATCCATATAAGGCGATCTGTATTGACAACCACGAAATCCTGCGAACTGATATTCATTGAACCTAGGCAACCAGAATTTTGATTATCTATGCGTTATCTGACCTTCCTTTAGCCGCTATTAGTGCGAGATGTCCTGGTGATGCATCAAAACCAGTCTCGTTCAAAAGTAAAGTGTACATATAAGGCGGTCTGTACTTGACAATAATTAAATCATGCGAGCTGATATTCATTGCCTCCAGGCGCCCGGAATGTTGAGAATGTATGCGTTATCTGACCTTCCTTTAGTCGCTACTAGTGCGAGATGACCTGGCGATGCATCATAACGACTCCCATTCAAAAGTAAACCGTACATATAAGGCAGTCTCTACTTGACAGCCTCAAAATCCTGCACATGAATTTATCGCCTCCAGGCGACCGGAATGTTGAGAATCTATGCGTTATCTAACCTTCCTTAGTCGCTACTAGTGCGAGATGAGCTGGCGATGCATCGAAACGACTCCCGTACAAAAGTAAACCGTACATATAAGGCGGTCTCTACATGACAATCACGCAATTCTGCGATGTGATATTCATTGTCTCCTGGCGACCAAAATGTTGAGGATCTATGCGTTATCTAACCTTCCTTTTGTCGCTACTAGAGCCAGATGACCTGGCGACGCATCAAAACGACTCCTGTTTCAAAGTAAACCGTACATATAAGACGGTCTCAACTTGACAACCTCGAAATCCTGTGAGTTGATATTCAATGGCTACAGGCGACGGGAATGTTGAAGATTAATGTGTTATCTGTCCTTCCATTATTCGCTACTAGTGCGAAATGACCTGGCAATGCATCAAAACGACTCCCTTTCAAAAGTAAACGTACATATAAGACAGTCTCCACTTGATAATAACGAAATCCTGCGAGCTGATGTTCATTGCCTCCAGGTAACCAGAATGTTTAGAATCTATGTGTTATCTGACCTTCCTTTTGTAGTTAATTGTGCGAGATAACCTGGCGATGCAACAAAACGACTCCCATTCAAAAGTAAACCATACATATAACGCGATCTCTACATCACAACCACGAAATCCTGTGAGGTGATATTCATGCCACCAGGCAACCGGAATGTTGAGAATCTATGCGTTATCTGACGTTCCGTTACTCGCTACTAGTGCATATTGACCTGGCGATGCATCATAACGACTCCCGTTCAAAAGCAAACCATACATATAAGGCGATCTGTACTTGACAACCACGAAATCCTGCGAACTGATATTCATTGAACCCAGACGACCGGAATTTTGATTATCTATGCGTTATCTGACCTTCCTTTAGCCGCTACTAGTGCGAAATGTCCTGGTGATGCATCAAAACGAGTCCCGTTCAAAAGTAAACCGTACATATAAGGCGGTCTGTATTTGACAATAATTAAATCATGCGAGCTGATATTCATTGCCTCCAGGCGCCCGGAATGTTGAGAATCTATGCGTTATCTGACCTTCCTTTAGTCGCTACTAGTGCGAGATGACCTGGCAATGCATCATAACGACTCCCGTTCAAAAGTAAACCGTACATATAACGCGGTCTCTACTTGACAACCATTTAATCCTGCGAGCTGATATTCATTGCCTCCAGATGACCGGAATGTTGAAGATTTATGTGTTATCTGTCCTCCCGTTAGTCACTACTATTGCGAAATGACCTGACGATGCATCAAAATGACTCCCTTACACAAGTAAACCATACATATAAGGCGGGCTCTACTTGACAACAACGAAATCCTGCGAGCAGATATTCATTGTCTCCAGGCGACTGGAATGTTGAGAATCTATGCGTTATCTGACCTTCCTTTTGTCGCTACTAGTGCGAGATGTCCTGGTGATGCATCAAAACGACTCCCATTCAAAACTAAACCGTACATATAAGGCAGTCTGTACTTGACAACCTCAAAATCCTGCAACATGAATTTATTGCCTCCAGGTGACCGGAATGTTGAGAATCTATGCGTTATCTAACCTTCCTTAGTCGCTACTAGTGCAAGATGACCTGGCGATGCATCGAAACGACTCCCGTACAAAAGTAAACCGTACATATAAGGCGGTCTCTACTTGACAACCACGCAATTCTGCGATGTGATATTGTTTGCCTCCTGGTGACCAAAATGTTGAGGATCTATGTGTTATCTGACCTTCCTTTTGTCGCTACTAGAGCCAGATGACCTGGCGATGCATCAAAACGACTACTGTTTCAAAGTAAACCGTACATATAAGACGGTCTCAACTTGACAACCTCGAAATCCTGCGAGCTGATATTCACTGCCTACAGGCGACCAGAATGTTGAAGATTTATGTGTTATCTGTCCTTCCATTATTCGCTACTAGTGCGAAATGACCTGGCAATGCATCAAAACGACTCCCTTTCAAAAGTAAAACGTACATATAAGGGGGTCTCTAATTAACAACCACGAAATTCTGCGAACTGAGATTCATTGCCTCCAGGCAACTGGAATGTTGAATATCCTTGCGTTATCTGTCGTTCCTTTAGTCACTACTAGTGCGAGATCAGTTGCCGATGCATCAAAACAACTCCTGTCCAAAAGAAAACAATACATATATGGTCGTCTCTACTTGAAAACCACGAAATCCTGCAAATTATTAAATTATTAAATTATTATTTATTGCCTCCAGGCGATCGGAATGATGAGAATCAATGCGTTATCTGACCTATATTTAGTAGCTACTAGTGCGGATGACCTGCCTATGCATCAAAACGACTCCCGTTCAAAAGTAAACGTACATATAAGACAGTCTCCACTTGATAATAACGAAATCCTGCGAGCTGATGTTCATTGCCTCCAGGTAACCAGAATGTTTAGAATCTATGTGTTATCTGACCTTCCTTTTGTAGCTAATTGTGCGAGATAACCTGGCGATGCAACAAAACGACTCCCATTCAAAAGTAAACCATACATATAAGGCGATCTCTACATCACAACCACGAAATCCTGTGAGGTGATATTCATGCCACCAGGCAACTGGAATGTTGAGAATCTATGCGTTATCTGACGTTCCGTTACTCGCTACTAGTGCATATTGACCTGGCGATGCATCATAACGACTCCCGTTCAAAAGCAAACCATACATATAAGGCGATCTGTACTTGACAACCACGAAATCCTGCGAACTGATATTCATTGAACCCAGACGACCGGAATTTTGATTATCTATGCGTTATCTGACCTTCCTTTAGCCGCTACTAGTGCGAAATGTCCTGGTGATGCATCAAAACGAGTCCCGTTCAAAAGTAAACCGTACATATAAGGCGGTCTGTATTTGACAATAATTAAATCATGCGAGCTGATATTCATTGCCTCCAGGCGCCCGGAATGTTGAGAATCTATGCGTTATCTGACCTTCCTTTAGTCGCTACTAGTGCGAGATGACCTGGCAATGCATCATAACGACTCCCGTTCAAAAGTAAACCGTACATATAACGCGGTCTCTACTTGACAACCATTTAATCCTGCGAGCTGATATTCATTGCCTCCAGATGACCGGAATGTTGAAGATTTATGTGTTATCTGTCCTCCCGTTAGTCACTACTATTGCGAAATGACCTGACGATGCATCAAAATGACTCCCTTACACAAGTAAACCATACATATAAGGCGGGCTCTACTTGACAACAACGAAATCCTGCGAGCAGATATTCATTGTCTCCAGGCGACTGGAATGTTGAGAATCTATGCGTTATCTGACCTTCCTTTTGTCGCTACTAGTGCGAGATGTCCTGGTGATGCATCAAAACGACTCCCATTCAAAACTAAACCGTACATATAAGGCAGTCTGTACTTGACAACCTCAAAATCCTGCAACATGAATTTATTGCCTCCAGGTGACCGGAATGTTGAGAATCTATGCGTTATCTAACCTTCCTTAGTCGCTACTAGTGCAAGATGACCTGGCGATGCATCGAAACGACTCCCGTACAAAAGTAAACCGTACATATAAGGCGGTCTCTACTTGACAACCACGCAATTCTGCGATGTGATATTGTTTGCCTCCTGGTGACCAAAATGTTGAGGATCTATGTGTTATCTGACCTTCCTTTTGTCGCTACTAGAGCCAGATGACCTGGCGATGCATCAAAACGACTACTGTTTCAAAGTAAACCGTACATATAAGACGGTCTCAACTTGACAACCTCGAAATCCTGCGAGCTGATATTCACTGCCTACAGGCGACCAGAATGTTGAAGATTTATGTGTTATCTGTCCTTCCATTATTCGCTACTAGTGCGAAATGACCTGGCAATGCATCAAAACGACTCCCTTTCAAAAGTAAAACGTTCATATAAGGGGGTCTCTAATTGACAACCACGAAATTCTGCGAACTGAGATTCATTGCCTCCAGGCAACTGGAATGTTGAATATCCTTGCGTTATCTGTCGTTCCTTTAGTCACTACTAGTGCGAGATCAGTTGCCGATGCATCAAAACAATTCCTGTCCAAAAGAAAACAATACATATATGGTCGTCTCTACTTGAAAACCACGAAATCCTGCAAATTATTAAATTATTAAATTATTATTTATTGCCTCCAGGCGATCGGAATGATGAGAATCAATGCGTTATCTGACCTATATTTAGTAGCTACTAGTGCGGATGACCTGCCTATGCATCAAAACGACTCCCGTTCAAAAGTAAACGTACATATAAGACAGTCTCCACTTGATAATAACGAAATCCTGCGAGCTGATGTTCATTGCCTCCAGGTAACCAGAATGTTTAGAATCTATGTGTTATCTGACCTTCCTTTTGTAGCTAATTGTGCGAGATAACCTGGCGATGCAACAAAACGACTCCCATTCAAAAGTAAACCATACATATAAGGCGATCTCTACATCACAACCACGAAATCCTGTGAGGTGATATTCATGCCACCAGGCAACTGGAATGTTGAGAATCTATGCGTTATCTGACGTTCCGTTACTCGCTACTAGTGAATATTGACCTGGCGATGCATCATAACGACTCCCGTTCAAAAGCAAACCATACATATAAGGCGATCTGTACTTGACAACCACGAAATCCTGCGAACTGATATTCATTGAACCCAGGCAACCGGAATTTTGATTATCTATGCGTTATCTGACCTTCCTTTAGTCGCTACTAGTGCGAGATGACCTGGCGATGCATCATAACGACTCCCGTTCAAAAGTAAACCGTACATATAATGCGGTCTCTAATTGAAAACCATTTAATCCTGCGAGCTGATATTCATTGCCTCCAGGCATCCGTAATGTTGTGAATCTATTCATTATCTGACCTTCCTTTAGTCACTACTAGTGCGAGATGACCTGGCGATGCATCAAAATGACTCCTGTTCAAAAGTAAACCGTACATATAAGGCGGTCTCTACTTGACAAACTAGAAATCAGTGCGAGCTGATATTCACTGCCTCCAGGTGACCGGAATGTTGAGAATCTACGTGTTATCTGACCTTCCTTTACTCACCACTAGTACGAGATGTCCATGCGATGCATCAAAACGACATCCTTTCAAAAGTAAACCGTACATATGATGTGGTCTCTACTTGACAAACACGAAATCGTGTGTGCTGATATTCGTTGCCTCCAAGCGAACGCAATGTTGAGGATCTATGCATTATCTGTCCTTCCTTTAGTTGCTACTAGTGCGAGATGACCTGGCGATGCATCAAAACAAATTCCTTTTAAAAGTAAACCGTACATATAATGTGGTCTCTACTTGACAACCACCGAAATCGTGTGTGCTGATATTCATTGCCTCCAGTCGACCGGAATATTGAGAATATATGCGTTATCTGACCGATATTTAGTCGCTACTAGTTCGGGATAATCTGGCGATGCATCAAAACGACTCCCATGAAAAAGAAAACCGTACATATAAGGTGGTCTCTACTTGACAAACTCGAAATCTGTGCGAGCTGATATTCATTGCCTCCAGACGACCGGAATGTTGAGAATCGTTGCGTTATCTGACCTTCCTTTAGTGTTGCTACTAGTGCGTGATGACCTGGCGATGCCTCAAAACGACTTCCGTTCAAAGTATACCGTACATATTAGGCGGTCTCCAGTTCAAAAGTAATGTGAATATATTACTTGACAACCACGAAATCCTGCAAGCTGATATTAATTGCCTTCAGACAACCGGAATGTTGAGGATCTATGCGTTATGTGTACTTCCTTTAGTCCCTATTAGTGCGAGATGACCAGGCGATGCATCAAAACGACTCCCATTCAAAAGTGAACCTTACATATAAAGCGGTCTCTACTTGACAACCTCCAAATTCTGCAAGCTGATTTCATTGCCTCCAGGTGACCGGAATGTTGAGAATCCTTGTGTAATGTGACCTTCCTTTAGTCGCTACTACTGCAAGATGCAGTGGCGATGCATCAAAGAGACTGCCGTTCAAAAGTAAACATTACATAGAAGGCGGTCTCTAAATGAAATTCGCGAAATCCTGCGAGCTCATATTCATTGTCTCCAGGCGATCGGAATGTTGAGGATCTATGCGTTATCTGTCCTTACTTTAGGTGCTACTAGTGCGAGATGACCTGGTGATGCATCAAAACAACTCGCGTTCAAAAGTAAACCTTACATATATGGTGGTCTCTACTTGACAATCACGTAATCCTGCGTGCTGATATTCATTGCATCCAGGCGACCGAAATGTTGAGTATCCTTGCGTTATCTGACCTTCCTTTAGTCGCTACTAGTGCGAGATGGCCTGGTGATGCATCAAAACGACTCCCGTTCAAAAGAAAACCGTCTCAACTTGACAAACACAAAATCCTGCGAGCTGATATTCATTGCCTCCAGGCGAACGGAATGTTGAGGATCAATGCGATATCTGTCCTTCCTTAAGTTTCTACTAGGGCGAGATGACCTGGGGATGCATCAAAACGACTTTCGTTCAAAAGTAAACCGTACATATAAGGCGGTCTTTACTTGACAACCAAGAAATCCTGCGAGCTGTTATTCATTGCCTCCAGCCGACCGGAATGTTTAGGATCTATGCATTATCTGTCCTTTCTTTACTCTCTACTAGTGGGAGAAGACCTGGCGATGCATCAAAACAACTCCCGTTCAAAAGTAAACTGTACATATAAGGTGGTCTCTACATGACTACATCGAAATCCTGCGAAGTGATATTCATTGTACCCAGGCGACCGGAGTGATGAGAATCTATGTGTTATCTGTCCTTTCTTTACTCACTACTAGTGCGAGATGGCCTGGCGATTCATCAAAACAACTCCCATTGAAAAGAAAACCATACATATAAGGCAGTCTCTACGTGACAACCTCGAAATCCTGCGAGCTGATATTCAATGCCTCCAGGCGACCGGAATGTTGAGAATCCTTGCGTTATCTGACGTTCCTTTAGTCGCTACTAGTTCGAGATGACCTAGTGCTGCATCAAAACAACACCTGTTCGAAAGTAATCCGTCTCTACTTGACAACCACGAAATCCTGCGAGCTGAGATCCTTGCCAACAGGCGTCCGGAATGTTGAGAATCCTTGCTTTATCTGACCTTCCTTTAGTCGCTACTTGTGCGAGATGACATGGCGATGCATCAAAACTACTCCCGTTCAAAAGTAAACCGTACATAGTCGGTGGTCTCTAAATGACAATCACGTAATCCTGCTTGCTGATATTCATTGCATCCAGGCAACCGTAATATTGAGGATTGATGCATTATCTGTCCTTCCTTTAGTCATTACTAGTGCGAGATGACCTGACGATGCGTCAAAATGACTACTGTCCAAAAGTAAACCGTACATATTAGGTGGTCTCTACTTGAGAACTTCGAAATCCTGCAAGCTGATATTCATTGCCTCCAGTCGACCAGAATATTGAGAATATATTCGATATCTCACCTATATTTAGTCGCTACTAGAGTGGGATAATCTGGCGATACATCAAAACGGCTCCCATGAAAAAGAAAACCGTACAGTCTTAACTTGACAACCACGAAATCCAGCGAGCTGATAATCATTGCCTCCAGGCGACCGGAATGTTGAGTATGTATGCGTTATCTGACATATCTTTAGTTTTTACTAGTCCGTGATGACCTGGCAATGCATCAAAACGACTCACGTTTAAAAGAAAACCGTACATATAAGGCGGTCTTTACTTGACAACCAAGAAATCCTGCCAGCTGATATTCATTGCCTCCAGACGACCGGAATGTTGAGGATCTACGAGTTATCTGTCCTTTCTTTACTCGGTACTAGTGCGAGATGACCTGGCGATGCATCAAAACAACTCCCATTCAAAAGTAATCTGTATATATAAGGTGGTCTCTACTTGACAACATCGAAATCCCGCGAAGTGATATTCATTGCCCGCAGGCGTCTGGAGTGATGAGAATCTATGCGTTATCTGTCATATCTTTAGTCGCTACTAGTGCGGGATAACCTGGCGATGCATCAAAACAACTCCCATTCAAAAGTAATCTGTATATATAAGGTGGTCTATACTTGACAATCACGTAATCCTGCGTGATGATATTCATTGCATCCAGGCGACAGCAATATTGAGGATCGATGCATTATCTGTCCTTCCTTTAGTCGCTACTAGTGCGATATGACCTGGCGATGCATCAAAATGACTCCCGTAAAAAACTAAACCATACATATAAGGCGGTCGCTAGTTGACAACCACGAAATACTGCGAACTAATATTCATTGCCTCCAGACGACCGGATTGCTGAATATTCTTGCGTTATCTGACGTTCGTTTAATTGCTACTAGTGCGAAATGACCAGGCGATGCTTAAAAACGAGTCCCGTTCAAAAGTAAACCAAACATATAAGGCGGTCTCTACTTGAGATCCACGAAATCCTGCGAATTGATATTTATTGCCTCCAAGCGACCGGAATGATGAGAATCTATGCGTTATCTGACCTCTATTTAGTACCTACGACTACGGGATGACCTGCCTATGCATCAAAACGAGTCCCGTACAAAAGTAAACATTCTCTACTTGACAATCACGAAATCCTGCGAGCTGATATTCATTGCCTCCAGGCGACCGGAATGTTGAGGATCAATGCGTTATCTGTCGTACCTTAAGTTTCTACTAGGGCGAGATGACCTGGAGATGCATCAAACCGACTCCCGGTCAAAAGTAAAACGTACATAATGCGGTCTCTACTTGACAAACTCAAAATCTGTGCGAGCTGATATTCATTGCCTCCAGCCGACCGGAATGTTGATGATCTATGCGTTATCTGTCCTTCCTTTAGTCGCTACTAGTGCGAGATGACCTGGTGATGCATGAAAACGACCCCCGTTCAAAAGTAAACCATACATATTAGGCGGTCTGTACTTGACAACCAAGAAATCCTGCGAGCTGATATTCATTGCCTCCAGGCGAACGAAATGTTAAGAATCCTTGTGGTATGTGACCTTCCTTTTGTCGCTACTAGTGCGAGATGACCTGGCGATGCATCAAAACGACTCCTGTTCAAAAGTAAACCGTACATAGAAAGCGGTCTCTAATTGACAATCGCAAAATTCTGCGAGCTAATATTCATTGCCCCCAGGCGACCGAAATGTTGAGTATCATAGTGGTATGTGACCTTCCTTTAGTCGCCACTATTGCGAGATGACCTGGCGATGCATCAAAATGACTCCCATTCAAAAGTAATCCATACAAAGAAAGCGGTCTCTAAATGACAATCGCGAAATCCTGCGAGCTGATATTAATTGCCTCCAGTCGACCGTTATGTTGAGGATCAATGCGTAATCTGTCCTTCCTTAAGTTTCTACTAGGGCGAGATGAGCTGGAGATGCATCAAAACGACTCCCGGTCAAAAGTAAACCTTACATATAAGGCGGTATGTATTTGACAACTACGAAATCCTGCGATCTGATATTCAACGCCTACAGGCGATCAGAATGTTGAGGATCTAAGCGTTATCTGATCTTCCTTTAGTCGCTACTAGTGCGTGATGACTTGGCCATGCATCAAAACAACTCCCGTCCAAAAGTAAACCGTACAAATAAGGCGGTCTCCACTAAACAACTTCGAAATCCTGTGAGCTGATATTCATTGCCTCCAGGCGACCGGAATGTTGAATATCCTTGCATTATCTGACAATCCTTTAGTCGACACCAGTGCGAGATGACCTGGCGATGCATCAAAACGAGCCCCGTATACCGTACATATAAGACGGTCTCTACTTTACAACCACGAAATCCTGCGAGCTAATATTCATTGCCTCGAGGCGACCAGAATGTTAAAAATCAATGCATTATCTGACCTTCCTTTAGTTGCTACTAGCGCGAGATGACCTCGCGATATATCAAAACGACTCCCGTCCAAAAGTGAAACAAACATATAAGGCTGTCACTACATGACAACATCTAAATCCTGCGAGCTGATATTCATTGCCTCCAGGCGACCGGAATGTTCATTATCCTTTTGTTATTTGACATTCCTTTAGTCACTACTAATGCGAGAGGACCTGGCGATGCTTAAAAACAAATCCCGTTCAAAAGTAAACCATACATCTAAGGCGGTCTCTACTTGAGAACCACGAAATCCTGGAAATTGATATTCATTCTCTCCAGGCGACCGGAATGATGAGAATCTATGCGTTATCTGACCTATATACATTTGCTACTAGTGCGGGATGACCTGGCTATGCATCAAAACAACTCCCATTCAAAAGTAAACCGTACGTATAACGCCGTCTCTACTTGACAACCATTAAATCCTGCGAGTTGCTATTCATTGCCTCCAGGCGACCAGAATTTTGAGAATCTATGCGTTATCTGACCTTCCTTTAGTCGCTACTAGTGTGAGATATCCTGGCGATGCATCAAAACGACTCTCCTTCAAAAGTAAACCGTACTTATAAGGCGGTCTCTACTTGACAACCTCGAAATCCTGCGAGCTGATATTCATTGCCTCCAGGCGACCGGAATGTTGAGGTTCAATGTGTTATCTATCCTTCCTTAAGTTTCTACTAGGGCGAGATGACCAGGAGATGCATCAAAAGGACACCCGGCCAAAAGTAAATCTTACATATAAGGCGGTCTGTACTTAACACCCATGAAATCCTGTGAGCTGATATTCAGCTCCTCCATGGGACAGCAATGATGAGAATTTATGCGTTATCTGACATATCTTTAGTCGGTACTAGTGCAGGAAAACCTGCGAAGCATCAAAACGACTCCCATCACAAGTAAATCGTACTGTTAAGGCAGTCTCTACTTGACAACCTCGAAATCGTGCGAGCTGATATTCATTGCCCCCAGGTGACCGGAATGTTGAGAATCCTTGCATTATCTGACCTTCCTTTAGTCCCTACTAGTGCAATATGACCTGGCAATGCATCAAAATGACTCCCGTTCCAAAGTAAACGATACATATTAGGAGAACTCTACTTGACAACCACGAAATCCTGCGACCTGATATTCATTGCCTCCAGGCGATCAGAATGTTGAGGATCTAAGCGTTATCTGATCTTCCTTTAGTCGCTACTAGTGCGAGATGACCTGGCTAACCATCAAAACGACTCCCGTCCAAAAGTACACCGTACATATAAGGCGGTCTCTACTTGACAACTTCGAAATCCTGCGAGTTGATATTCATTGCCTCCAGGCGAC
This sequence comes from Locusta migratoria, assembly GCA_026315105.1. Taxonomy (NCBI): domain Eukaryota; kingdom Metazoa; phylum Arthropoda; class Insecta; order Orthoptera; family Acrididae; genus Locusta; species Locusta migratoria. The sequence goes on from CM048744.1 coordinate 9,330,676, forward strand.
CGGAATGTTGAATATCCTTGCTTTATCTGATGATCCTTTTGTCGACACTAGTGCGAGATGACCTGGCGATGCATCAAAATGAGTCCCGTTCAGAAGTATACCATACATATAAGGCGGTCTCTACTTGACAACTACGAAATCCTGCAAAGAGATATTCATTGCCTCCAGGCTACCGGAATGATGAGAATCTATGTGTTATCTGACCTATATACAGTTGCTACTAGTGCGGGATGAGCTGGCTATGCATCAAAACAACTCCCGTTCAAAAGTAAACCGTACATATAAGGCAGTCTGTACTTGACAACCACGAAATCCTGCGAACTGATTTTCATTGCCACCAGGTGACTGGAATGTTGAGGATCTATGCGTTATCTGTACTTCTTTTAGTTGCTAATGGTGCGAGATGACTAGACGATGCATCAAAAAGCCTCCCGTTCAAAAGGAAACCGTACATATAAAGCGGTCTCTACTTGACAACCTCGAAATCCTACGAGCTGATATTCATTGCCTCTAGGCGACCGAAATGTTGAGAATCCTTGTGGTATGTGACCTTCGTTTAGTCGCTACTAGTGCGACAAGACCTGGCGATGCATCAAAACGACTCCCTTTCCAAAGTATACCGTATATATAAGGTGGTCTCTACTTGACAACCACGAAATCCTGCAAGTTCATATTCATTACCTCCAGGCAAACGGAATGTTGAGAACCTATGCATTATCTGACCTATCTTTATTTGCTAGTTGTGTGAGATGTCTTGGCGATGCATCAAAACGACTCCCATTCAAAAGTAACCCGTACATATAAGGCAGTCTCTACTTGACAAACTCGTAATCTTGTGAGTTGATATTCAATGCCCCCAGGCGACTGGAGTGATGAGAATCTATGCGTTATCTGACATATCTTTAGTATTTACTAGTCCGGGATGACCTGGCAATGCATCAGAACGACTCCCGTTCAAAAGTAAACCGTACATATAACGCGGTCTCTACGTGACAACCATTAAATCCAGCACACTACTATTCATTGCCTCCAAGCGTCCGGAATGTATAGGATCAATGCGTTATCTGTCCATCCTTTAGTTGCTACTAGTGCGAGATGACCTGGCGATGGATCAAAACAACTCACGTTCAAAAGTAAACCGTACATATAAGGCAATCTCTACTTTACAACCACGAAATCCTGCGAGCTGATATTCATTACCTCCAAGAGACCGAAATGTTGAGTATCCTTGTGTTATGTGATCTTCCTTTAGTCGCTACTGACTTAGATGACCTGTTGATGCATCAAAATGACTCCCGTTCAAAAGTAAACCGTACATAGAAGGCAGTCTCTACTTGACTAATACGAAATCCTGCGAGCTGATATTCATTGCCTCCAGGCGACCGGAATGTTGAGGATCAACGCGTTATCTGTCCTTCCTTAAGTTTCTACTAGGGCGAGATGACCTGGATGATTGATCAAAACGACATCCGGTCAAAAGTAAACCTTCCATATAAGGCAGTCTATACTTGACAACCACAAAATCGGGCTAGCTGATATTCATTGTCTCCAGGCAACCGGAATGTTGAGAATCCATGCATTATCTGACCTTTCTTTAGTCGTTACTAGTGTGAGATACCCTGCGATGCATCAAAACGACTCCCGTTCAAAAGTAAACCGTACATATAAGGCAGTCTGTACTAGACAACCACGAAATCCTGCGAGCTGATATTCATTGCATGCAGGCGACATGAATGTTGAGGATCTAAGCATTAACTGTCCTTTCTTTAGTCGCTACTAGTGCGAGATGCCCTGCGATGCATCAAAACGACTCCTGTTTAAAAGTAAACCTTACAAATATTGCGGTCTCTACTTGACCATCACGAAATCCTGCGAGCTGATATTCATTGCCTCCTGGCGACTGTAATGTTGAGAATCAATGTGTTATCTGGCCTTCCTTTAGCCACTACTAGTGCGAGATGACCTGGCGATGCATCAAAACGACTCCCGTTCCAAAGTAAACCATACATATAAGGCGGTCTCTACTTGACAACCACGAAATCCAGCGAACTGATATTCATTGCCTCCAGGCGACCGAAATGTTGAATATCCTTGCGTTATCTGTCATTCCTTTAGTCGCTACTAGTGCGAGATGACTTGGCGATGTATCAAAACGACTCCTGTTCAAAACTAAACCACACATATAAGGCGGTCTCTACTGGACAACCTCGAAATCCTGAGAGCTGATATTCATTGCCTCCTGGCGATCGTAATGTTGAGAATCTATGCGTTATCTGACCTTTCTTTTTAGCTACTTGTGCAAGATGACCTGGCGATGCATCTGAACAACTCCCGTTCAAAAGTAAACCGTATATAATGTGGTCTCTACTTGCCAACCACGGAATCCTGCGAGCTGATATACATTGCCTCCAGGCGACCGGAATGTTGAAGATTTATGTGTTATCTGTCCTTCCGTTAGTCACTACTAATGCGAAATGACTTAGCAATGCATCCAAACGACTCCATTTCAAACGTAAACCGTACATATAAGGCAGTCTCTACTGGACAACCTCGAAATCCTGAGAGCTGATATTCATTGCCTCCTAGCAACCGGAATGTTGAGAATCCTTGCGTTATCTGACCTTTCTTTAGTCGTTACTAGTGCGAGATGCCCTGCGATGCATCAAAACGACTCCTATTTAAAAGTAAACCTTACAAATAAGGCGGTCTCTACTTGACCATCACGAAATCCTGCGAGCTGATATTCATTGCCTCAAGGCGACCGTAATGTTGAGGATCAATGTGTTATCTGGCCTTCCTTTAGATGCTACTAGTGCGAGATGACCTGGAGATGCATCAGAACAACTTCCTTGCAATAGTAAACTGTACATGTAAGGTGGTCTCTACTCGACAGACACGAAATCCTGCAAAGTCATATTCATTGCCACCAGGCGACCGGAATGATGAGAATCTATGCGCTATCTGACCTATCATTATTTGCTACTAGTGCAGGATGACCTGGCTATGCATCAAAACGACTCCCATTCAAAAGTGAACTAAACATATAAGGCTGACTCTACTTGACAACCTCGAAATCATGAGAGCTGATATTCATTGCCTCCAGGCGACTGGAATATTGAGAATCCTTGCGTTATCTGATCTTCCTTTAGTCCCTACTAGTGCAATATGATGGGCGATGCATCAAAACGACTCCCGTTCCAAAGTAAACCATACATATAAGGCGGTCTCTACTTGACAACCACGAAATCCAGCGAACTGATATTCATTGCCTCCAGGCGACCGGAATGTTGAATATCCTTGCGTTATCTGTCGCTCCTTTAGTCGCTACTAGTGCAAGATGACTTGACGATGTATCTAAACGACTCCTGTTCAAAAGTAAACCATACATATAAGGCGGTCTCTACTTGAGAAACACGAAATCCTGCGAAGTGATATTTATTGCCACCAGGCGACCGGAATGATGAGAATCTATGCGTTATCTGACCTATATTTAGTAGCTACTAGTGCAGGATGACCTGCCTATGCATCAAAACGACGCCCTTTCATAAGTAAATGTACATATAAGACAGTCTCTACTTGACAACAACAAAATCCTGTGAGCTGATATTCATTGCCTCCAGGCGACCGGCATGTTGAGAATCCTTGCGTTATCTAACCTTCCTTTAGTCGCTACCAGTGCGAGATAAAATGGCGATGCATCAAAACGACTCCCGTCTAAAAGTAAACTGTAAATACAAATCGGTCTCTACTTGACAACCTCGAGATCCTGCGAGCTGATATTCATTGCCTCCAGGCGACCGGAATGTTGAGGATCTATGCGTTATCTATTCTTCTTTTAGTCGCTACTAGTGCGAATGACCTGGTGATGCATCAAAACTCCTCCCGTTCAAAAGAAAAACGTATATATAAGACAGTCTCTACTTGACCAACACGAAATCCTGCGAGCTGATATTAATTGCCTCCAGGCGACCAGGATGGTGAGAATCCTTGCGTTATCTGACTTTCCATTAATCACTACTAGTGCGAAATGACCTGGCGATCCATCAAAACGACTCCCGTTCAAAGGGAAACCGTACATATAAGGCGATCTCTACTTGACAACCACGAAATCCTGCGAGCTGACATTCATTGCCTCCAGGTGACCAGTTTGTTGAGATCTATGTGTTATGTGACATTCCTTTAGTCGCTAGTAGTGCGAGATGACCAGGCGATGCATCAAAACGTCTCCCTTTCAAAAGTAAACCGTACATATATGCCGGTCTCCACGTTACAACAACGAAATCCTGCGTGTTGATATTCATTGCCGCCAGGCGACTGGAATGTTGAGAATCTATGCGTTATCTGACCTGTATTTTGTCTCTACTAGTGCGGAATGACCTAGCGATGCATCAAAACGACTCCCGTTCAACATTAAAACGTACATATAAGGTATTCTCTACATGACAACCACGAAATCCTGCAAGCTGATATCCATTGCCTCTAGGAGACCAGGATGTTGAGAATCTATGCGTTATCTGAACTTCCTTTAGTCGCTACTAGTGCGAGATGACCTGGCGATGCATCAAAACAACTCCCGGTCTAAAGTAAAAAGTACATATAAGACGGTCTCTACTTGACAACCACGAAATCCTGAGAACTGATAATCATTGCCTGCAGGCGACCGTAATGTTGAGGATCTATGCGTTATATAGCCTTCCTTTAATCACTACTAGTGCGAAATGTCCTGGCGATCCATCAAAATGGGAGTTCAAAAGTAAACGGTACATATAAGGCGGTCTCTTCTTGACAATCACGAAATCATGTGAGCTGATATTCATTGTCACCAGCCGACCGGAATGTTGAAACTCTATGCGTCATCTGACCTTCCTGCAGTCACTACTAGTACAAGATGACCTGGCCATGCATCAAAACGACTCTCGTTATAAAGTAAACCGTACTTATAAGGCAGTCTTCACTTGACAACAACGAAATAATGCGAGCTGATATTCATTGCTTCCAGGCAACCGGAATGTTGTGGATCTATGCGTTATCTGTCCTTCCTTTAGTTGCTACTAGTGCGAGATGACCTGGCGATGCATCAAAACAACTCCCGTTCAAAAGTAAACCGTACATATAAGGCGGTCTCTACTTGACAACCACGAAAACCTGCGAGCTGATATTAATTGCCAACACGCCATCGGAATGTTGAGAATCCTTACGTTATCTGAATTTCCTTTAATCGCTACTAGTGCAAAATGACCTGGCGATCCATCAAAACGAATCCCGTTCAAAAGTAAACCGTACATATAAGGCGGTCTCTACTTGACAACCTCGAAATTCTGCGAGGTGATATTCATTGCCTCCACGCGACCGGAATGTTGAGAATCCTTGCGTTATCTGACCTTCCTTTAATTGCTACTAGTGAGAGATGAACTGGCGATGCATCAAAACTACTCCCGGTCAAAACTAAATCGTACATATAAGACAGTCTCTAATTGGTACCCTAGAAATCCTGCGAGCTGATATTCATTGCCTCCAGGCGACCAGAATGTTGACCAGGATTACCATTAAGAAACAGCAAAATAAAACATTCTGCCGAAAAATTGAATTCGTGTTATATGCTAGTTGAACTAATCTGTAGTGTTCAGGCGGGAGGAACAATGTGGTCAGGGCGGCTTGTGCGGGTCGGTGGTGCAGCACCTGACGCCCACCTGCCCATTGTAACTATATACAACTAAGTCATCTGCTCCATGAAATTATGACTATTTTACTTAAACAAATGGGGAATAAACTGGATTACCATTAAGAAACAGCAAATTAAAACATTCTTCCCAAAAAATGAAGGCAGTGGCTAAAAGCATCAAACACAGTCAAAACGCGATATACGCTAGTTGAACTATTCTCTATTTTTGGGGCGGGAGCAGCAGTGTGGCCACGGCGGCCAGTGCAGATCGGTGGTGCAGCACCTGACGCCCACCGGCCCATTGCAACTATATACAACCAAAATCATCTGCTTCCCTAAATTATGACTATTTTACTTAAACAAACAACAAATAAACTGGATTACCATTAAGAAACCGCAAAATAAAACATTCTGCCAAAAAAATGAAGTTAGTGGCAATAAGCGTCAATAACAATGAACGCTAGTTGAACTAATTTGTACTTTTGGGGCGGGACCAGCAGTTTGGCCAGGGCAACCAGTGCGGGTCGGTGGTGCAGCACAGGACGCCCGCCGGCCCATTGCAGCTATATACAACCAAAAACATTTTCTCCTTGAAATTATGACTATTTTACTGAAACAAATGGCGAATCAACTGGATTACCATTAAGAAACAGCAAAATAAATCATTCTGCCGAAAAAATGAAGGTAATGGTTATAAGCGTCAAAAACAGTGAAAACCCGATATACGCTAGATGAACTAATCTGTACTTTTGGGGCGGGAGCAGCAGTGTAGCCAGGGCGGCCAGTGAAGGTTGGTGGTGCAGCACCTGACGCCCGCCGGCCCATTGTAACTATATACAACCAAAATCATCTGCTCCTTGAAATTATGACTATTTTACTTAAACAAATCGCGAATAAACTGGATTACCATTAACAAACAGCAAAATGAAACATTCTGCCAAAAAAATGAAGGTAGAGGCTACAAGCATCAAAAACAGTGAAAATGCGATATACGCTAGTTTAACTAATCTGTACTTTTGGGGCGGGAGCAGCAGTGTGGCCAGGGTGGCCAGTGCGGGTCGGTTGTGGAGCACCTGACTCCTGCCGGCCCATTGCAACTATATACAACCAAAATCATCTGCTCCTTGAAATTATGACTATTTTACTTAAACAAACGGCGAATAAACTGGATTACCATTAAGAAATAGCAAAATAAAACTTTCTGCCGAAAAAATGAAGGTAGTGGCCTTAAGCGTAAAAAACAGTGAAAACGCAATCTACGCTAGTTGAACTAATCTGGATTTTTGGGGCGGGAGCAGCATTGTGGCCAGGGCGACAGTGTGGATCGGTGGTACAGCACCTGACACCCGCCAGCTCATTGGAATTATATATACAACCAAAATATCTGCTCCTTGAAATTATGATATTTCACTTAAAAAAACGGCGAATAAACTGGATTATCATTAAGAAAAAGCAAAATAAATCATTCCGCCGAAAAAATGACGGTAGTGGCTATAAGCGTCAAAAAATGTGAAAACGCGATATAAGCTAGTTGAACTAATCTGTATTTTTGGGGCGGGAGCAGCAGTGTGGCCAGGGCGGCCAGTGCAGGTCAGAGGTGCAGCACTAACGCCCGTCGGCCAATTGGAATTATATATAACCACAATTATCTGCTCCTTGAAATTATGACTATTTTCCTTAAACAAACCCCAAATAAATGGATTACCATTAAGAAACAGCAAAATAAAACATTCTTCCAAAAAAATGAAGGTAGCGGCTTCAAGCGTCAAAAACAGTGAAAACGCGATATAAGCTAGTTGAACTAATCTGTATTTTTGGGGCGGGAGCAGCAGTGTGGCCAGGGCGGCCAGTGCGGGTCGGTGGTGCAGCACCAGACGCCCGCACGGCCCAGTGCAACTATATACAACCAAAATCATCTGCTCCTTGAAATTATGACTATTTTACTTAAACAAACCCCAAATAAATGGATTACCATTAAGAAACCGCAAAATTAAACATTCTGCCGAAAAAATGAAGGTATTGGCTATAAGCATCAGAAACTGTGAAAACGCCATCTACGCTAGTTGAACTAATCTGTATTTTTGGGGCGGGAGCAGCAGTGTGGCCAGGGCGGTCAGTGCAGGTCGGTGGTGCAGCACCTGACGATCGCCGGCCCATTGCAACTATATACAACCAAAATCATCTGCTCTTCAACAAATGGCGAAAAACCTGAATTACCATTAAGAAATACCAAAATAAAACATTCTGAGGAAAAATATGAAGGTAGTGGCTATAAGCGTCAAAAACAGTGAAAACGCGATATACGCTAGTTGAACTAATCCCGTAATGGCGGGAGAAGCAGTGTGGCCAGTGAGGGTCGGTGGTTCAGCACCAGCTGCACTGGAGATAAGTCTGTAAAGTTGTTGACTTCTAAATTAGTAGTATATGATAATAAATACTATTTAAAAAAGAAATTTCCATTTATTTTGTTATTTGCATTATTGTGTGTTTCCCTGTGAACACTCCCATTACTATATAATACCGTAAGTGCCAATGCTAACAGGGCTGTGAACAGCAGCGAGCTGCATTGTAGGTTAGTCTGCGACTAACTGATAGTATATGATAATACAATTTACTTAAAAGAGAAAAAAAGCATTTATTTTATTATTTGCATTATTGTTCTTAAATGGTACTATATGATAATAAATACTATTTAAAATAGAAATTTACATTTATATTGATAAATTCATTATTGTGCTTTTCCTTGCGAACACTTCCATTAGTAAATAAAGACCCTAGGACCCAATTCCGACAGGGCTGTGAACAGCAGCCAGCTGAACTGGAGGTTAGTATGCGACGTGGTTGACATCTTAATTGGTGATATATGATAACAAATCCAATTTTTAATAAAAAGTGCAGTGGTTTTGTTATTTGCATTATTCTGTGTTTTCCTGCCAACACTCCCATGTCTATATTACGACCCTACTAGCCAATGCTGACAGGGCTGTGGACAGCAGCCACCTGCATTGGAGGTTGTCTGTGACGTGGTTGACCTCTTAAATGGCAGTATATGATAGTAAATACTATTTAAAATAGAAATTTACATTTATATTGATATATTCATTATTGTGATTTTCACTGTGAACACTCCCATTTCTATATAAAGACCTTAGGAGCCAATGCTGACAGGGCTGTGCACAGCAGACACCTGCACTGAAGGTTAGTCTGCGACGTGTTTTACCTCTTAAATGGTGATATATGATAATAAATACTATTTATAAAAGAAATTTTCATTTATTTTTTAATTTGCATTAATCTGCGTTTCCCTGCAAACACGCCCTTTACTACATAAAGACCCTAGGGGCCAATGCCGACAGTGCTGCGGACAGCAGACAGGTTCATTGGTGGTTTGTCTGTGATGTGGTTGACCATTTAATTGATAGTATGTGATAATAAAAACTATTTAAAAGAGAAATTTGCATTTATTTTGTTATTTGCATTATTGTGCATTTCCCTACGAAAACTCCCATTACTATATAAAATCGCAAGGAGCCAACGCCCACAGGAATGTGTACAGCAGCCAGCTGCACTGGATGTTAGTCTGCGATGTGGTTGACCTCTTAATTTGGTTTATATGGTAATAAATACTATTTAAAAGAGAAATTTGCATTTTATTTGTTATTTGCATTATTGTACATTTTCTGGAACACTTCCATTACTATATAAAGACCCTTGGAGCCAATGCCAACAGGGCTGTCGGTGGACCGCACCCAGCTTCACTGGAGGTTGGTCTGCGACGTGGTAGACCTCTTAATTTGTAGTATGTAATATTATATACTATCTAAAAGTGAATTTTGAAATATTCTCTTCTTTTTTTTTTTTTTTTTTTTTTTTTTTTTTTTTTTTTTTTTTTTTTTTTTTTTTGCATTGTTGTCCATTTCCCTGGGAACACTCCCATTACTACATGAAGACCGTAGGAGCAAATGCCGACAGTGATGCAGAGAGCAGTCAGCAGCACTGGATCTTAGTCGGCGACGTAGTTGACATCTTAAATGGTAGCATATCATGATAAATACTATTTAACGTAGAAATTTGCATTTATTTTGTTATTTGCATTATTGTGCGTTTACCTGGGAACACTCCCATTACTATATAAAGACCCTAGGAACCAATAGTGACAGGGCTGTGGACAGCAGCCAGCTGCACTAGAGGTTAGTCTGTGACATGGTTGACCTTTTAATTGGTAGTGTATGGTAATAAATACTATTTAAAAGAGAATTTTACATTTATTTTGTTATTTGCATTGTTGTGTCTTTCCCTGCGAACACTCCCGTTACTATATAAAGACCCTAGGACCCAATGCCAACAGCGCTGTTGAGAGCAGCAAGCTGTACTGGAGGTTATCAGTGACATGGTTGACCTCTTAGTTGGTAGTATATGATAATAAATACTATTTAAACAAAAATTTGCATTTATTTTGTAATTTGCATTATTGTGGATTTCCCTGTGAACACAGGTTGTGAGTAGGGCGGACAGCAGACTTCGGTTTATTGGGAGAATTTTGGGAAGATGTACTTCACCTGTAAAGGAGGCCGCGTATAAAATGCTTGTACGACCACGTCATGAGTATTGCTCAAGTGTTTGGGACCCACAGCATATCAGTTTAAAGAAAGACATAGACACGGTTCAGAGACGAGCAGCTAGATTTGTTACCGGTAGGTTCGACTAAAGCATGAGTGTCACGGAAATACTCCGGCAATTCAATTGGGGATCGACGATGTTCATTTCGTGAATTTCTGTTGAGTAAATTTAGAGGGCCGGAATTTGAAGCTGAGTGTAGTACGATCTTGCTGCCGCCTACTTACATTTCGTGTAAAGATCACAAATACAAGATAAGAGAAATTAGGGCTCGTACTGAGGCATATAAGCATTCATTTTTTCCTCGTTCAATTTGGGAGTGGAATAGGGAAGAAAATGCCTAATAGTGATGCAGTGTGCCCTCCGCACCTCACGGTGAATTGCGGAGTGTGTATGTAGATGTAGAAACACTCCCAATACATACAAAGATCCTAGGAGCCAATGCCAACAGGGCTGTGGACAGCAGCCAGCTGCACTGGAGGTTAGTCTGCGATATGGTTGACCTCTTATTTGGTAGTGTATGATTATAAATACTATTTCAAAGAGAAATTCACATTTATTTTGTTATTTGCATTATTTTGTATATCACTGGAAACACTCCCTTTACCACATAAAGACCCTAGGAGCCAATGCCTACAGGGCTGTGGACAGCAGCCAGCTGCACTGGAGATAAGTCTGTGAAGTTGTTGACCTCTAAATTAATAGTATATGATAATAAACCTATTTAAAAGAGAAATTTAAATTTATTTTGTTTTTTGCATTGTTGTGCGATTCCCTGCAAACACTCCTGTTACTATATAAAGAGAGTAGGATCAAATTCTGACAGGGCTGTGGACAGCAGCCAGCTGCATTGGAGATTAGTCTGCGATGTTATTGACTTCTTATTTGGTATTATTTGATAATAAATACCATTTAAAAGATAATTTTTCATTTATTTTGTTATTTGCATTTGCGAACACTCCCGTTACTTTATAACGATGGTAGGAGCAAATGCTGACAGGGCTATGGACAGCAGCCAATTGCACTGGAAGTTAGTTTGCAACGTGATTGATTTTCTAATTGGAAGTATATGATAATAATACTTCTTAAAAGAGAAATTTGCATTTATTTTGTTATTTGAAGTATTATGTGTTTCCCCGGGGAACACTCACATTACTATATAAAGTATCCAGAGACAATTCCGACAGGGATGTGTACAGCAGCCAGAGACACTCGAAGTTAGTCTTCGACGTGGTTGACATCTTAATTATTGTATATAATGAAGAATACTATTTAAAATAGAGATAAGTATTTATTTTTTTATTTTCATTGTTGTGCGTTTCCCTAGGAACACTCCTATTACTATATAAAGACCCTAGGAGCCAATGCGGACAGTGCTGTGGACAGCAGCCAGCTGCACGGAGGGTTAGACTGTGTCATGTTTGACCCCTTAATTAGTAGTATATGACAACAAATACTATTTAAAATTGAAATTAGCATTTATTATGTTATTTTCATTAATGTGCGATTCCCTGGGAACACTCCCATTACTATATAAAGACCCTGGGAGCCAATGCCAACAGGGCTGTCTGTGGACAGCAACCAGCTGCACTGGAGATTAGTCGGTGATGTGGTAGACGTCTTAATTGGTAGTATATGCTAATAAATTCTATTTAAACGAGAAATTTGGATTTATTTTGTTATTTGCATTATTGTGCGTTTCCCTGCTAACACTCCCATTACTATATAAAGACCCTAGTGGCCAATGCTGACAGGGCTGTGGACAGCAGCCGGCTACACTGGAGGATAGTTTGCGATGTGGTTGACCTCTTAATTGGTAGTATATGATAATGAATAGTATTTAAAAGAGAAATTTGCTTTTAATATGTTATTTGCATTAGTTTGCATTACCTTGCGATCACTCCCATTACTATATTAAGACCCTATTACCCAATGCTGACAGGTCTGTGGACGGCAGCCGGCTGCACTGGAGGTTAGTCGGTGATGTGGTTGACCTCTTAATTGGTAGTATATTATAATGAATACTATTTAAAGAGAAATTTGCATTTATTTTGTTATTTGCATTATTGTGTTTATCCCTGCGAACACTCCAATTACTATATAAAGACCCTTGTAGCCAATACCGACAGGGTTGTCGACAGCAGCTGGGTGCCCAGGAGGTTATTCTGCGACGTTGTTGACCTCTTAATTCACAGTATATAATAATAAATACAATTTAAAATAGAAATTTGCATTTAGTTTGAAATTTGCATTATTGTGCGTTTAACTGCATACCCTCCCATTACTATATAAAAAACCTTAAAGCTAATGCCGACAGTGCTGTGGACAGCATCCGGCTGCACTGGGGGTTAGTCTGCGATGTTGTTGACCTCTTAATTGGTAGTATATGATAATAAGAACTATTTAAAAGAGAAATTTTCATTTATTTTGTTGATTGCATTAGTGAGGGATTCCCTGTGAACAATCCCATTACTATATAAAGACCATAGTAGCCGTTGCCGAAAAGGCTGTGCACAGCAGCCGGCTGCACTGGAGGTTAGTCTGCGATGTTGCTGACCACGTAATTGCTAGTATATGATAATGAATACTATTTAAAAGAGAAATTTACACTTATTTTGTTATTTGCATTATTGTGTGTTTCCCTGTGAACGCTGCCATTACTATATAAAGACCCTAGTAACCAATGCCAACAGGGCAGTGGACAGCAGCCCGCTTCACTGGATGTTAGTCTGCGATGTGGTTGAACTCTTAATTGGTAGTATATGATAATGAATACTATTTAAAAGAGAAATTTGCATTTATTTTGTTATTTGTATTATTGTACGTTGCACTGCAATAACTCCCATTACCATATAAAGACCCTAGTAGCCAATGCCGATAAGGCTGTGGAAAGAAGCCGGTTGCACTGGAGGTTAGTCTGCGATGTGGTTGACCTCTTAATTGGTATATATGATAATAAATACTATAAAAAAGAAAAACTTTCATTTATTTTGTTATTTGCATTATTCTGCTTCTCCCTTCGAACACTCCCATTACTATATAAATACCCTAGTAGCCAATGCAGACTGGGGTGTTGACAGCAGCCGGCTGCACTGAAGATTAGTCTGCGATGTGGTAGACATATAAATTCTTAGTATATGATAATAAATACTATTTAAAAGAGAAATTGGCAATTACTTTGATATTTGCATTATTGTGCATTTTCCTGCAATCACTCCCATTGCTACATAACGACCGTAGTAGCCATTGCCGAAAGGGCTGCGGACAGCAGCCGGCTTCACTGGAGGTTAGCCTGCGATGTGGTTGACAAAATAATTGGTAGTATATGACAGTAATTATTATTTAAAAGAGATATTTGCATTTATTTTGTTCTTTGCATTACTGCGCGATTCCTTGCAAATAATCCCATTACTATATAAAGACCCTAGGAGCCAATGCCAACATGGTTGTTGACAGCAGCCAGGTGCTCTGGCAGTTAGTCTATGATGTGTGTGGTTGACCTATTAATTGGTAGTATATGATAATGAATAATATTTAAAGAGAAATTTGTATTTATTTTGTTATTTGCATTATTGTGCGTTTTCCTGGGAACACTCCCATTACTATATAAAGACCCTAGTAGCCAATGCCGCCAGGGCTGTGGACAGCAGCCCGCTACACTGCAGATTAGTCTACGATGTGGTAGACCTCTTAATTCTTAGTCTATGATAGTGAATACTATTTAAAAGAGAAATTATCATTTATTTTGTCATTTGCATTATTGTGCGTTTCACTGCGATCACTCCCATTACTATATAAAGACCATAGTAGCCAAGGGCTGTGGACAGCAGACGGCTGCACTGGAAGTTAGTCTGCGACGTTCTTGACCTCTTAATTGGTAGTATATGATAATAAGTACTATTTAAAAGAGAAATTTGCATTTATTTTGTTATTTGCAATATTACGCGTTTCCCTGCGAACAATCCGATTACTATACAAAGACATTAGAATCCAATGCCGACAGGGCTGTGGAAAGCAGCCGGCTGCACTGGAGGTTATTCTGCGTCGTGGTTGACCCTTTAATTGTTAATATAAGATAATAAATACTATTTAAAAGAGATAGTTGTATTTATTTTGTTATTTGCATTATTGTGTGTTTTCCCGCAAACACTCCTATCACTGTATAAATACCCTAGTAGCCATCGCCGACAGGGCTGTGGACAACAGCCAGCTGCACTGGAGGTTAGTCTGCGATGTGGTTGACCTCTTAATTGGTAGCATATGATAATGAATACTATTTAAACCAGAAATTTGCATTTATTTTGTTATTTGCATTATTGTGCGTTTCCCTGCGAACACTCCCATTACTATATAAATACACTAGTAGGCAATGCCGACACGGCTGTGGACAGCAGCCGGCTGCACTGAAGATTAGTCTGCGATGTGGTAGACCAATAAATTCTAAGTATAGGATAATAAATACTTTTTGAAAGATAAATTGTCAATTATTTTGATATTTGCATTATTGTGCGTTTCACTGCGATCACTCCCATTACTACATAAAGACCATAGTAGCCAACGCCGAAAAGGCTGTGGACAGCAGCCGGCTTCACTGGAAGTTAGTCTGCGATGTGGTTGACAAAATAATTGGTAGTATATGACAGTAAATTCTATTTAAAAGAGAAATTTGCATTTATTTTGTTATTTGCATTATTGTGCGTTTCCCTGCAAACAATCCCATTTCTATATAAAGATCCCAGTAGCCAAGGCCGACAGGACTGTTTACAGCAGCCGGGTACTCTGGAGGTTGGTCTGCGATGTTGTTGACCTCTTCATTGGTAGTATATGATAATAAATACTATTTAAAAGAGAAATTTGCATTTATTTTGTTATTTGCGTAATAGTGCGTTTCCCTGCCAACACTCCCATTACTATATAAAGACGCTAGTAGCCAACGCTGACAAGGCTGTGGACAGCAGCTGGCAGCAGTGGAAGTTAGTCTCCAATGTTGTTGACCTCTTTATCGGTAGTATATGATAAGAAATACTATTTAAAAGAGTAATTTTCATTTATTTAGTTATTTGCATTATTGTGTGTTTACCTGCGAACACTCCCATTACAATATAAAGAATGTAGTAGGAAATCCCGACAGGGCTGTGGACAACAGCCGGCTGCACTGGAGGTTAGTGTGTGATGTGGTTGACTTCTTAATTGGTAGTATATGATAATGAATACTATTTAAAAGAGTAATTTACATTTATTTAGTTATTTGCATTATTGTGTGTTTCCTTCGATCACTGTCATTACTATATAAAGACCGCAGTAGAAAACTAATACAGGGCTGTGGACAGCAGCTTAATGCACTGGAGGTTAGTCTGCCATGTGTTTGACCTCTTAATTGGTAGTATATGACAACGAATACTATTTAAATAGAAATTTCATTTATTTTCTTATTTGCATTATTGTACGTATCACTCCGATCACTGCCATTACTAATAAAGACCGTAGTAGCCAATGCCGAAAGGGCTGTGGACAACAGCCGGCTGCACTGAAGATTAGTCAGCGATGTGGTAGACCTATGAATTCTTAGTATATGATAATAAATACTATTTAAAAGAGAAATTGTCAATTATTTTGATATTTGCATTATAGTGCTTTTTACTGCGATCACTCCCATTACTACATAAAGACCATAGTAGCCAACACCGAAAGGGTTGTGGACAGCAGCCGGCTTCACTGGAAGATAGTCTACGATGTGGTTGACAAAATAACTGGTAGTATATGACAGTAAATTCTATTTAAAAGAGAAATTTGCATTTATTTTGTTATTTGCATTATTGTGTGTTTCCCTGCGAACAATCCCATTTGTATATGAAGATCCTAGTAGCCAATGCAGACAGGGCTGTGGACAGCAGCCGGGTGCTCTCTAGGTTGGTCAGCGATGTGGTTGACCTCTTCATTGGTAGTATATGATAATAAATACTTTTTAAAAGAGAAATTTGCATTTATTTTGTTATTTGCATTATTGTGTGTTTCCCTGCGAACAATCCCATTTGTATATGAAGATCCTAGTAGCCAATGCAGACAGGGCTGTGGACAGCAGCCGGGTGCTCTCTAGGTTGGTCAGCGATGTGGTTGACCTCTTCATTGGTAGTATATGATAATAAATACTTTTTAAAAGAGAAATTTGCATTTATTTTGTTATTTGCATTATTGTGTGTTTCCCTGCGAACAATCCCATTTGTATATGAAGATCCTAGTAGCCAATGCAGACAGGGCTGTGGACAGCAGCCGGGTGCTCTCTAGGTTGGTCAGCGATGTGGTTGACCTCTTCATTGGTAGTATATGATAATAAATACTTTTTAAAAGAGAAATTTGCATTTATTTTGTTATTTGCATTATTGTGTGTCTCCCTGCGAACAATCCCATTTGTATATGAAGATCCTAGTAGCCAATGCAGACAGGGCTGTGGACAGCAGCCGGGTGCTCTCTAGGTTGGTCAGCGATGTGGTTGACCTCTTCATTGGTAGTATATGATAATAAATACTTTTTAAAAGAGAAATTTGCATTTATTTTGTTATTTGCTTTATAGTGTGTTTCCCTGCGAACAATCCCATTTGTATATGAAGATCCTAGTAGCCAATGCAGACAGGGCTGTGGACAGCAGCCGGGTGCTCTCTAGGTTGGTCAGCGATGTGGTTGACCTCTTCATTGGTAGTATATGATAATAAATACTTTTTAAAAGAGAAATTTGCATTTATTTTGTTATTTGCATTATTGTGTGTTTCCCTGCGAACAATCCCATTTGTATATGAAGATCCTAGTAGCCAATGCAGACAGGGCTGTGGACAGCAGCCAGGTGCTCTCTAGGTTGGTCAGCGATGTGGTTGACCTCTTCATTGGTAGTATATGATAATAAATACTTTTTAAAAGAGAAATTTGCATTTATTTTGTTATTTGCTTTATAGTGTGTTTCCCTGCGAACAATCCCATTTGTATATGAAGATCCTAGTAGCCAATGCAGACAGGGCTGTGGACAGCAGCCGGGTGCTCTCTAGGTTGGTCAGCGATGTGGTTGACCTCTTCATTGGTAGTATATGATAATAAATACTTTTTAAAAGAGAAATTTGCATTTATTTTGTTATTTGCATTATTGTGTGTTTCCCTGCGAACAATCCCATTTGTATATGAAGATCCTAGTAGCCAATGCAGACAGGGCTGTGGACAGCAGCCGGGTGCTCTCTAGGTTGGTCAGCGATGTGGTTGACCTCTTCATTGGTAGTATATGATAATAAATACTTTTTAAAAGAGAAATTTGCATTTATTTTGTTATTTGCTTTATAGTGTGTTTCCCTGCGAACAATCCCATTTGTATATGAAGATCCTAGTAGCCAATGCAGACAGGGCTGTGGACAGCAGCCGGGTGCTCTCTAGGTTGGTCAGCGATGTGGTTGACCTCTTCATTGGTAGTATATGATAATAAATACTTTTTAAAAGAGAAATTTGCATTTATTTTGTTATTTGCATTATTGTGTGTTTCCCTGCGAACAATCCCATTTGTATATGAAGATCCTAGTAGCCAATGCAGACAGGGCTGTGGACAGCAGCCGGGTGCTCTCTAGGTTGGTCAGCGATGTGGTTGACCTCTTCATTGGTAGTATATGATAATAAATACTTTTTAAAAGAGAAATTTGCATTTATTTTGTTATTTGCTTTATAGTGTGTTTCCCTGCGAACAATCCCATTTGTATATGAAGATCCTAGTAGCCAATGCAGACAGGGCTGTGGACAGCAGCCGGGTGCTCTCTAGGTTGGTCAGCGATGTGGTTGACCTCTTCATTGGTAGTATATGATAATAAATACTTTTTAAAAGAGAAATTTGCATTTATTTTGTTATTTGCATTATTGTGTGTTTCCCTGCGAACAATCCCATTTGTATATGAAGATCCTAGTAGCCAATGCAGACAGGGCTGTGGACAGCAGCCGGGTGCTCTCTAGGTTGGTCAGCGATGTGGTTGACCTCTTCATTGGTAGTATATGATAATAAATACTTTTTAAAAGAGAAATTTGCATTTATTTTGTTATTTGCATTATTGTGTGTTTCCCTGCGAACAATCCCATTTGTATATGAAGATCCTAGTAGCCAATGCAGACAGGGCTGTGGACAGCAGCCGGGTGCTCTCTAGGTTGGTCAGCGATGTGGTTGACCTCTTCATTGGTAGTATATGATAATAAATACTTTTTAAAAGAGAAATTTGCATTTATTTTGTTATTTGCATTATTGTGTGTTTCCCTGCGAACAATCCCATTTGTATATGAAGATCCTAGTAGCCAATGCAGACAGGGCTGTGGACAGCAGCCGGGTGCTCTCTAGGTTGGTCAGCGATGTGGTTGACCTCTTCATTGGTAGTATATGATAATAAATACTTTTTAAAAGAGAAATTTGCATTTATTTTGTTATTTGCATTATTGTGTGTTTCCCTGCGAACAATCCCATTTGTATATGAAGATCCTAGTAGCCAATGCAGACAGGGCTGTGGACAGCAGCCGGGTGCTCTCTAGGTTGGTCAGCGATGTGGTTGACCTCTTCATTGGTAGTATATGATAATAAATACTTTTTAAAAGAGAAATTTGCATTTATTTTGTTATTTGCATTATTGTGTGTTTCCCTGCGAACAATCCCATTTGTATATGAAGATCCTAGTAGCCAATGCAGACAGGGCTGTGGACAGCAGCCGGGTGCTCTCTAGGTTGGTCAGCGATGTGGTTGACCTCTTCATTGGTAGTATATGATAATAAATACTTTTTAAAAGAGAAATTTGCATTTATTTTGTTATTTGCATTATTGTGTGTTTCCCTGCGAACAATCCCATTTGTATATGAAGATCCTAGTAGCCACTGCAGACAGGGCTGTGGACAGCAGCCGGGTGCTCTCTAGGTTGGTCAGCGATGTGGTTGACCTCTTCATTGGTAGTATATGATAATAAATACTTTTTAAAAGAGAAATTTGCATTTATTTTGTTATTTGCTTTATAGTGTGTTTCCCTGCGAACAATCCCATTTGTATATGAAGATCCTAGTAGCCAATGCAGACAGGGCTGTGGACAGCAGCCGGGTGCTCTCTAGGTTGGTCAGCGATGTGGTTGACCTCTTCATTGGTAGTATATGATAATAAATACTTTTTAAAAGAGAAATTTGCATTTATTTTGTTATTTGCTTTATAGTGTGTTTCCCTGCGAACAATCCCATTTGTATATGAAGATCCTAGTAGCCAATGCAGACAGGGCTGTGGACAGCAGCCGGGTGCTCTCTAGGTTGGTCAGCGATGTGGTTGACCTCTTCATTGGTAGTATATGATAATAAATACTTTTTAAAAGAGAAATTTGCATTTATTTTGTTATTTGCTTTATAGTGTGTTTCCCTGCGAACAATCCCATTTGTATATGAAGATCCTAGTAGCCAATGCAGACAGGGCTGTGGACAGCAGCCGGGTGCTCTCTAGGTTGGTCAGCGATGTGGTTGACCTCTTCATTGGTAGTATATGATAATAAATACTTTTTAAAAGAGAAATTTGCATTTATTTTGTTATTTGCTTTATAGTGTGTTTCCCTGCGAACAATCCCATTTGTATATGAAGATCCTAGTAGCCAATGCAGACAGGGCTGTGGACAGCAGCCGGGTGCTCTCTAGGTTGGTCAGCGATGTGGTTGACCTCTTCATTGGTAGTATATGATAATAAATACTTTTTAAAAGAGAAATTTGCATTTATTTTGTTATTTGCTTTATAGTGTGTTTCCCTGCGAACAATCCCATTTGTATATGAAGATCCTAGTAGCCAATGCAGACAGGGCTGTGGACAGCAGCCGGGTGCTCTCTAGGTTGGTCAGCGATGTGGTTGACCTCTTCATTGGTAGTATATGATAATAAATACTTTTTAAAAGAGAAATTTGCATTTATTTTGTTATTTGCTTTATAGTGTGTTTCCCTGCGAACAATCCCATTTGTATATGAAGATCCTAGTAGCCAATGCAGACAGGGCTGTGGACAGCAGCCGGGTGCTCTCTAGGTTGGTCAGCGATGTGGTTGACCTCTTCATTGGTAGTATATGATAATAAATACTTTTTAAAAGAGAAATTTGCATTTATTTTGTTATTTGCTTTATAGTGTGTTTCCCTGCGAACAATCCCATTTGTATATGAAGATCCTAGTAGCCAATGCAGACAGGGCTGTGGACAGCAGCCGGGTGCTCTCTAGGTTGGTCAGCGATGTGGTTGACCTCTTCATTGGTAGTATATGATAATAAATACTTTTTAAAAGAGAAATTTGCATTTATTTTGTTATTTGCTTTATAGTGTGTTTCCCTGCGAACAATCCCATTTGTATATGAAGATCCTAGTAGCCAATGCAGACAGGGCTGTGGACAGCAGCCGGGTGCTCTCTAGGTTGGTCAGCGATGTGGTTGACCTCTTCATTGGTAGTATATGATAATAAATACTTTTTAAAAGAGAAATTTGCATTTATTTTGTTATTTGCTTTATAGTGTGTTTCCCTGCGAACAATCCCATTTGTATATGAAGATCCTAGTAGCCAATGCAGACAGGGCTGTGGACAGCAGCCGGGTGCTCTCTAGGTTGGTCAGCGATGTGGTTGACCTCTTCATTGGTAGTATATGATAATAAATACTTTTTAAAAGAGAAATTTGCATTTATTTTGTTATTTGCTTTATAGTGTGTTTCCCTGCGAACAATCCCATTTGTATATGAAGATCCTAGTAGCCAATGCAGACAGGGCTGTGGACAGCAGCCGGGTGCTCTCTAGGTTGGTCAGCGATGTGGTTGACCTCTTCATTGGTAGTATATGATAATAAATACTTTTTAAAAGAGAAATTTGCATTTATTTTGTTACTTGCTTTATAGTGTGTTTCCCTGCGAACAATCCCATTTGTATATGAAGATCCTAGTAGCCAATGCAGACAGGGCTGTGGACAGCAGCCGGGTGCTCTCTAGGTTGGTCAGCGATGTGGTTGACCTCTTCATTGGTAGTATATGATAATAAATACTTTTTAAAAGAGAAATTTGCATTTATTTTGTTATTTGCTTTATAGTGTGTTTCCCTGCGAACAATCCCATTTGTATATGAAGATCCTAGTAGCCAATGCAGACAGGGCTGTGGACAGCAGCCGGGTGCTCTCTAGGTTGGTCAGCGATGTGGTTGACCTCTTCATTGGTAGTATATGATAATAAATACTTTTTAAAAGAGAAATTTGCATTTATTTTGTTATTTGCTTTATAGTGTGTTTCCCTGCGAACAATCCCATTTGTATATGAAGATCCTAGTAGCCAATGCAGACAGGGCTGTGGACAGCAGCCGGGTGCTCTCTAGGTTGGTCAGCGATGTGGTTGACCTCTTCATTGGTAGTATATGATAATAAATACTTTTTAAAAGAGAAATTTGCATTTATTTTGTTATTTGCTTTATAGTGTGTTTCCCTGCGAACAATCCCATTTGTATATGAAGATCCTAGTAGCCAATGCAGACAGGGCTGTGGACAGCAGCCGGGTGCTCTCTAGGTTGGTCAGCGATGTGGTTGACCTCTTCATTGGTAGTATATGATAATAAATACTTTTTAAAAGAGAAATTTGCATTTATTTTGTTATTTGCTTTATAGTGTGTTTCCCTGCGAACAATCCCATTTGTATATGAAGATCCTAGTAGCCAATGCAGACAGGGCTGTGGACAGCAGCCGGGTGCTCTCTAGGTTGGTCAGCGATGTGGTTGACCTCTTCATTGGTAGTATATGATAATAAATACTTTTTAAAAGAGAAATTTGCATTTATTTTGTTATTTGCTTTATAGTGTGTTTCCCTGCGAACAATCCCATTTGTATATGAAGATCCTAGTAGCCAATGCAGACAGGGCTGTGGACAGCAGCCGGGTGCTCTCTAGGTTGGTCAGCGATGTGGTTGACCTCTTCATTGGTAGTATATGATAATAAATACTTTTTAAAAGAGAAATTTGCATTTATTTTGTTATTTGCTTTATAGTGTGTTTCCCTGCGAACAATCCCATTTGTATATGAAGATCCTAGTAGCCAATGCAGACAGGGCTGTGGACAGCAGCCGGGTGCTCTCTAGGTTGGTCAGCGATGTGGTTGACCTCTTCATTGGTAGTATATGATAATAAATACTTTTTAAAAGAGAAATTTGCATTTATTTTGTTATTTGCTTTATAGTGTGTTTCCCTGCGAACAATCCCATTTGTATATGAAGATCCTAGTAGCCAATGCAGACAGGGCTGTGGACAGCAGCCGGGTGCTCTCTAGGTTGGTCAGCGATGTGGTTGACCTCTTCATTGGTAGTATATGATAATAAATACTTTTTAAAAGAGAAATTTGCATTTATTTTGTTATTTGCTTTATAGTGTGTTTCCCTGCGAACAATCCCATTTGTATATGAAGATCCTAGTAGCCAATGCAGACAGGGCTGTGGACAGCAGCCGGGTGCTCTCTAGGTTGGTCAGCAATGTGGTTGACCTCTTCATTGGTAGTATATGATAATAAATACTTTTTAAAAGAGAAATTTGCATTTATTTTGTTATTTGCTTTATAGTGTGTTTCCCTGCGAACAATCCCATTTGTATATGAAGATCCTAGTAGCCAATGCAGACAGGGCTGTGGACAGCAGCCGGGTGCTCTCTAGGTTGGTCAGCGATGTGGTTGACCTCTTCATTGGTAGTATATGATAATAAATACTTTTTAAAAGAGAAATTTGCATTTATTTTGTTATTTGCTTTATAGTGTGTTTCCCTGCGAACAATCCCATTTGTATATGAAGATCCTAGTAGCCAATGCAGACAGGGCTGTGGACAGCAGCCGGGTGCTCTCTAGGTTGGTCAGCGATGTGGTTGACCTCTTCATTGGTAGTATATGATAATAAATACTTTTTAAAAGAGAAATTTGCATTTATTTTGTTATTTGCTTTATAGTGTGTTTCCCTGCGAACAATCCCATTTGTATATGAAGATCCTAGTAGCCAATGCAGACAGGGCTGTGGACAGCAGCCGGGTGCTCTCTAGGTTGGTCAGCGATGTGGTTGACCTCTTCATTGGTAGTATATGATAATAAATACTTTTTAAAAGAGAAATTTGCATTTATTTTGTTATTTGCTTTATAGTGTGTTTCCCTGCGAACAATCCCATTTGTATATGAAGATCCTAGTAGCCAATGCAGACAGGGCTGTGGACAGCAGCCGGGTGCTCTCTAGGTTGGTCAGCGATGTGGTTGACCTCTTCATTGGTAGTATATGATAATAAATACTTTTTAAAAGAGAAATTTGCATTTATTTTGTTATTTGCTTTATAGTGTGTTTCCCTGCGAACAATCCCATTTGTATATGAAGATCCTAGTAGCCAATGCAGACAGGGCTGTGGACAGCAGCCGGGTGCTCTCTAGGTTGGTCAGCAATGTGGTTGACCTCTTCATTGGTAGTATATGATAATAAATACTTTTTAAAAGAGAAATTTGCATTTATTTTGTTATTTGCTTTATAGTGTGTTTCCCTGCGAACAATCCCATTTGTATATGAAGATCCTAGTAGCCAATGCAGACAGGGCTGTGGACAGCAGCCGGGTGCTCTCTAGGTTGGTCAGCGATGTGGTTGACCTCTTCATTGGTAGTATATGATAATAAATACTTTTTAAAAGAGAAATTTGCATTTATTTTGTTATTTGCTTTATAGTGTGTTTCCCTGCGAACAATCCCATTTGTATATGAAGATCCTAGTAGCCAATGCAGACAGGGCTGTGGACAGCAGCCGGGTGCTCTCTAGGTTGGTCAGCGATGTGGTTGACCTCTTCATTGGTAGTATATGATAATAAATACTTTTTAAAAGAGAAATTTGCATTTATTTTGTTATTTGCATTATTGTGTGTTTCCCTGCGAACAATCCCATTTGTATATGAAGATCCTAGTAGCCAATGCAGACAGGGCTGTGGACAGCAGCCGGGTGCTCTCTAGGTTGGTCAGCAATGTGGTTGACCTCTTCATTGGTAGTATATGATAATAAATACTTTTTAAAAGAGAAATTTGCATTTATTTTGTTATTTGCATTATTGTGTGTTTCCCTGCGAACAATCCCATTTGTATATGAAGATCCTAGTAGCCAATGCAGACAGGGCTGTGGACAGCAGCCGGGTGCTCTCTAGGTTGGTCAGCAATGTGGTTGACCTCTTCATTGGTAGTATATGATAATAAATACTTTTTAAAAGAGAAATTTGCATTTATTTTGTTATTTGCTTTATAGTGTGTTTCCCTGCGAACAATCCCATTTGTATATGAAGATCCTAGTAGCCAATGCAGACAGGGCTGTGGACAGCAGCCGGGTGCTCTCTAGGTTGGTCAGCGATGTGGTTGACCTCTTCATTGGTAGTATATGATAATAAATACTTTTTAAAAGAGAAATTTGCATTTATTTTGTTATTTGCATTATTGTGTGTTTCCCTGCGAACAATCCCATTTGTATATGAAGATCCTAGTAGCCAATGCAGACAGGGCTGTGGACAGCAGCCGGGTGCTCTCTAGGTTGGTCAGCAATGTGGTTGACCTCTTCATTGGTAGTATATGATAATAAATACTTTTTAAAAGAGAAATTTGCATTTATTTTGTTATTTGCTTTATAGTGTGTTTCCCTGCGAACAATCCCATTTGTATATGAAGATCCTAGTAGCCAATGCAGACAGGGCTGTGGACAGCAGCCAGGTGCTCTCTAGGTTGGTCAGCGATGTGGTTGACCTCTTCATTGGTAGTATATGATAATAAATACTTTTTAAAAGAGAAATTTGCATTTATTTTGTTATTTGCTTTATAGTGTGTTTCCCTGCGAACAATCCCATTTGTATATGAAGATCCTAGTAGCCAATGCAGACAGGGCTGTGGACAGCAGCCGGGTGCTCTCTAGGTTGGTCAGCGATGTGGTTGACCTCTTCATTGGTAGTATATGATAATAAATACTTTTTAAAAGAGAAATTTGCATTTATTTTGTTATTTGCATTATTGTGTGTTTCCCTGCGAACAATCCCATTTGTATATGAAGATCCTAGTAGCCAATGCAGACAGGGCTGTGGACAGCAGCCGGGTGCTCTCTAGGTTGGTCAGCAATGTGGTTGACCTCTTCATTGGTAGTATATGATAATAAATACTTTTTAAAAGAGAAATTTGCATTTATTTTGTTATTTGCATTATTGTGTGTTTCCCTGCGAACAATCCCATTTGTATATGAAGATCCTAGTAGCCAATGCAGACAGGGCTGTGGACAGCAGCCGGGTGCTCTCTAGGTTGGTCAGCAATGTGGTTGACCTCTTCATTGGTAGTATATGATAATAAATACTTTTTAAAAGAGAAATTTGCATTTATTTTGTTATTTGCTTTATAGTGTGTTTCCCTGCGAACAATCCCATTTGTATATGAAGATCCTAGTAGCCAATGCAGACAGGGCTGTGGACAGCAGCCGGGTGCTCTCTAGGTTGGTCAGCAATGTGGTTGACCTCTTCATTGGTAGTATATGATAATAAATACTTTTTAAAAGAGAAATTTGCATTTATTTTGTTATTTGCTTTATAGTGTGTTTCCCTGCGAACAATCCCATTTGTATATGAAGATCCTAGTAGCCAATGCAGACAGGGCTGTGGACAGCAGCCGGGTGCTCTCTAGGTTGGTCAGCGATGTGGTTGACCTCTTCATTGGTAGTATATGATAATAAATACTTTTTAAAAGAGAAATTTGCATTTATTTTGTTATTTGCTTTATAGTGTGTTTCCCTGCGAACAATCCCATTTGTATATGAAGATCCTAGTAGCCAATGCAGACAGGGCTGTGGACAGCAGCCGGGTGCTCTCTAGGTTGGTCAGCGATGTGGTTGACCTCTTCATTGGTAGTATATGATAATAAATACTTTTTAAAAGAGAAATTTGCATTTATTTTGTTATTTGCTTTATAGTGTGTTTCCCTGCGAACAATCCCATTTGTATATGAAGATCCTAGTAGCCAATGCAGACAGGGCTGTGGACAGCAGCCGGGTGCTCTCTAGGTTGGTCAGCAATGTGGTTGACCTCTTCATTGGTAGTATATGATAATAAATACTTTTTAAAAGAGAAATTTGCATTTATTTTGTTATTTGCTTTATAGTGTGTTTCCCTGCGAACAATCCCATTTGTATATGAAGATCCTAGTAGCCAATGCAGACAGGGCTGTGGACAGCAGCTGGGTGCTCTCTAGGTTGGTCAGCAATGTGGTTGACCTCTTCATTGGTAGTATATGATAATAAATACTTTTTAAAAGAGAAATTTGCATTTATTTTGTTATTTGCTTTATAGTGTGTTTCCCTGCGAACAATCCCATTTGTATATGAAGATCCTAGTAGCCAATGCAGACAGGGCTGTGGACAGCAGCCGGGTGCTCTCTAGGTTGGTCAGCGATGTGGTTGACCTCTTCATTGGTAGTATATGATAATAAATACTTTTTAAAAGAGAAATTTGCATTTATTTTGTTATTTGCTTTATAGTGTGTTTCCCTGCGAACAATCCCATTTGTATATGAAGATCCTAGTAGCCAATGCAGACAGGGCTGTGGACAGCAGCCGGGTGCTCTCTAGGTTGGTCAGCGATGTGGTTGACCTCTTCATTGGTAGTATATGATAATAAATACTTTTTAAAAGAGAAATTTGCATTTATTTTGTTATTTGCTTTATAGTGTGTTTCCCTGCGAACAATCCCATTTGTATATGAAGATCCTAGTAGCCAATGCAGACAGGGCTGTGGACAGCAGCCGGGTGCTCTCTAGGTTGGTCAGCAATGTGGTTGACCTCTTCATTGGTAGTATATGATAATAAATACTTTTTAAAAGAGAAATTTGCATTTATTTTGTTATTTGCTTTATAGTGTGTTTCCCTGCGAACACGCCCATTACTATATAAAGACGCTAGCGCCGACTGGTCTGTGGACAGCAGCCGGCTGCAGTGGAGGTTTGTCTGCAATGTTGTTGACTACTTTATTGGTAGTATATGACAATGAATAATATTTAAAACAGAAATTCGCATTTATTTTGTTATTTGCATTATCGTGCGTTTCACTCTGATCACTTCCATTACTATATAAAGACCCAAGTAGCCAATGCTGACAGGTCTGTGGACAGCAGCCGGCTGCACTGGAGGTTAGTCTGTGATGTGTTTGACCTCTTTATCGGTAGTATATGATAATAAATACTACTTAAATGAGTAATTTGCATTTATTTAGTTATATGCATTATTGTGTGTTTCCTTCGAACACTCTCATTACTATATAAAGACCGTAGTAGAAAATCCCTACAAGACTGTGGACAGCAGCCTAACGCACTGGAGGTTTGTCTGCAATGTGGTTGACCTCTTAATTGGTAGTATATGATAATGAATACAATTTAAAGAGAAATTTGCATTTATTTTGTTATTTGCATTATTGTGTGTTTCCCTGCGAACACTGCCATTACTATATAAAGACCGTAGTAGAAAATCTAGTCAGGGTTGCGGACTACAGACAGCTGGCCTGAAGGTTAGTCTGCGACGTTGTTTCGTGTTTCGTGTTTCTATGTTGGCAACTGATTTTGCAACATAGCAGAAACGTTACAACTGGAGGTTAGTCTGCGATGTGGTTGACCTCTTTATCGGTTGTATATGATAAGAAATTCTATTTAAAAGAGAAATTTGCATTTATTTGGTTATTTGCATTATTGTGCGTTTCCCTGCAAACAATCCCATTTCTATATAAAGATCCCAGTAGCCAAGGCCGACAGGACTGTTTACAGCAGCCGGGTACTCTGAAGGTTGGTCTGCGATGTTGTTGACCTCTTTATTGGTAGTATATAATAATAAATACTTTTTAATAGAGAAATTTGCATTTATTTTGTTATTTGCTTTATAGTGCTTTTTCCTGCGAACACTCCCATTACTATATAAAGACGCTAGTAGCCAACGCCGACAGGGCTGTGGACAGTAGCTGGCAGCAGTGGAAGTTAGTCTCCAATGTTGTTGACTCCTTTATCGGTAGTGTATGATAAGAAATACCATTTAAAAGAGTAATTTGCACAAAAAGAGAATACTATTTAAAAGAGAAATTTCATTTATTTTCTTATTTGCATTATTGTACGTATCACTCCGATCACTGCCATTACTAATAAAGACCGTAGTAGCCAATGCCGAAAGGGCTGTGGACAACAGCCGGCTGCACTGAAGATTAGTCAGCGATGTGGTAGACCTATGAATTCTTAGTATATGATAATAAATACTATTTAAAAGAGAAATTGTCAATTATTTCGATATTTGCATTATTGTGCTTTTTACTGCGATCACTCCCATTACTACATAAAGACCATAGTAGCCAACACCGAAAGGGTTGTGGACAGCAGCCGGCTTCACTGGAAGATAGTCTACGATGTGGTTGACAAAATAACTGGTAGTATATGACAGTAAATTCTATTTAAAAGAGAAATTTGCATTTATTTGGTTATTTGCATTATTGTGTGTTTACCTGCGAACACTCCCATTACAATATAAAGAATGTAGTAGGTAATCCCGACAGGGCTGTGGACAACAGCCGGCTGCACTGGAGGTTAGTCTGTGATGTGGTTGACTTCTTAATTGGTAGTATATGATAACAAATACTATTTAAAAGAGAAATTTCATTTATTTTCTTATTTGCATTATTGTGCGTATCATTCCGATCACTGCCATTACTAATAAAGACCGTAGTAGCCAATGCCAAAAGGGCTGTGGACAGCAGCTGGCTGCACTTCAGGTGAGTCTGCGATGTTGTTGACCTCTTAATTGGTAGTATACAATAATGAATAATATTTAAAACTGAAATTTGCATTTATTTTGTAAATTGCATTATCGTGCGTTTCACTTCGATCACTTCCATTACTAATAAAGACCATAGTAGCCAATGACAAAAGGGCTGTGGACAGCAGCCAGCTGTACTGGAGGTTAGTCTGCGACGTTGTTGACCCTTAATCGGTAGTATATCATAATAAATAAAATTTAAAATAGAAATTTTCATTCAGTCTGTTATTTGAGTTATTGTGTGTTTAAATGCGTACCTTCCCATTACTATATAAAGACCCTAGTAGCAATTGCTGATAGATCTGTGGACAGCACCCGGGTGCACCGGATGTTAATCTGCTATGTGGTTGATCTCTTAATTGGTAGTATATGATATTGAATACTATTTAAAAGAGAAATTTGGATTTCTTTTGTTATTTGCAATATTGTGCTTTGCACTGCGATTATTCCCATTACTATATAAAGACCCTATTAGCCAATGCTGACAGGTCTGTGGACAGCTGCCGGCTACATTGGAGGTTAGTCTGTGATGTTTGTGGTTGACCTCTTTATTGGTAGTATATCATAATAAAAAATACTTAAAAGAGTAATTTGCATTTCTTTAGTTATTTGCATTATAGTGTGTTTCCTTCGAACACTCCCATTACTATATAAAGCCCACAGTACAAAATCCCGACAGGGCTGTGGCAGTAGCCGGCTGCACTGCATGTTAGTCTGCGATGTGGTTGACCTCTTAATTGGTAGTATATGATAATAAGTACTATTTAAAAGAGAAATTTGCATTTATTTTGTTGATTGCAATAGTGTGTGATTCCCTGTGAACAATCCCATTACTATATAAGCCCCTAGGAGAAAACGCCGACAGTGCAGTGGACAGCAGCCAGCTGCACTGGAGATTAGACTGCGGCGTTATTGATCTCTTAATTGGTAGTATATCATATGAAATACAATTTATAAAAGAAATTTGCATTTAGTTTGTCATTTGCATTATTGTGCGTTTCCCTGCGAACACTGCCATTACTATAAAAAGTCAATTGTAAGCAAAGCCGACAGGGCTGTGGACTGCAGCTGGCTGCACTGGAGGTTAGTCTGCTATGTGGTTGACAAAATAATTGGTAGTATATGCTAGTATATGCTCCCATTACTATATAAAGACCCTAGTAGCCAATGCCGCCAGGACTGTGGACAGCAGCCGGCTGCACTGAAAATTAGTCTGCGATGTAGTAGACCTCTTAATTGGTAGTATATGATAATAAATACTATTTAAAAGAGTAATTTGCATTTATTTAGTTATTTGCATTATTGTGTGTTTCCCTGCGTACACTACCATTACTATATAAAGACCGTAGTAGAAAATCTAGTCAGGGTTGTGGACAACAGACAGCTGGCCTGGATGTAAGTCTGCGACATTGTTGACCTCTTAATTGGTAGTATATCATAATAAATACAATTTAAAATAGAAATATGCATTTAGTTTTTTATTTGCATTATTGTGCGTTTGCCTGCGATCAATTCCATTTCTATATAAAGACCCTAGTAGCCAATGCCGACAGGGCTGTGGACAGCAGCCGGCTGCACTGTCTAATGTCCATCACCCCTTTTCGGAAAAACTCAAACTGAGCCCTAATATTTTCCTGAATCACGGAAATTTTTATTAGTTCACAGTCTATAACAAAGTCATTCCACTGTAGGTGAAGTTGAACTTATCTTATATGCTAGCTGAGGTCCATTGCGTTGTGAGCTGTCTTCGGCATTCACTAAAGAATTTTATTTTACAGGATCTTTTCGTAAATTAAAACCATGTCAGATGATATGGAAACGATTTTATTTCCACTTAAACATTGCACAATAAAAAAATGCAGCGGCAAGCCAACAGAGCTGCTTACAGGTTTCTGGCCGCTAGAATACTCTACAGAAGACTAAACAAACAATGGTTTCTCTCAAACATCCCTCCACGCAACTGCGCAATAAGATTGATGACAAAGTTTTGTAATTCACAATTAAGCAATATTCTTTTACATTACATATGCCAAAATACAGAAATTGAAACATTACATTTAAGCTTTGACTATTTCTCTCAATTTATGTACTTGTTTCATGAAATTTGTATTTAAATGTGGTACACAAATTTAAAGTCATCCTTTTGACTAGTGTTTACTGTGCTCAAATTATTTACATTATGTGTGTTTTCGAAGTGCACATATATTTGTTATGCCAATATTGTGTAGGCGTACTATTATTGTGACATGGAATTTTGATGTGTTTCAGTTTGCGGTCTAATTATTTACTAATACAGATTTGTATATGGTTGTCGTAGTTTTGTTAATTTCGAAGATTGTTTCTTAGTACCAAACGGATTATTAATTTTAGTGCATGAAAAATTATCAGTATTTAATTTAGGATCCAGAGATATATAAATCATGGTCTGCTCTAATTTATTTAAACAAAAGGTATATATGAAATGATGTTGTGCAATAGTTATAACATGTAGTATTGTTGTTTTTATACACATTAGTATCTATATACATAAAAAATAGATGAAGTGCACTTACCAGGCGAAGGGGCACAGGCAGTAATAGCAACAAATAAACACACAGACACACACACACACACACAAAAATGCTAGCTTTCGCAGCCTAGCTGCTTCATCAGGCAGAAGGGAAGGAGAGGGAAAAGGAAATGATGAGGGTTTTAAGTAAGGGGGTAAGGAGCCATTCCAATCCTGGGACAGGAAAGACTTACCTTGGGGGAAAAATGGAGGGTAAATAAATGCACATACACCCACACATTTTCCTGTCCCGGGATTGGAATGGCTCCTTACCCCCTTACTATTTAAAGACCCGAGTAGCCAACGCCGACAGGGCTGTGGACAACTGGAGGTTAGTCTGCGATATGGTTGACCTCTTAATTGGTAGTATATGATAATAAATACTATTTAAAAGGGAAATTTGCATTTTTATTTCGTAATTTGCATTATTGTGTGTTTAACAGTGAACACTCACATTACTATATAAAGACCCTAGTAGCCAATGCCGATAAGGGCTGTGGACAGCAGCCAACTGCACTGGAGGTTAGTCTGCGATGTTGTTGTCCTCTTAATTGCTAGTATATGATAATGAATACAATTTAAAGAGAATTTTGCATTTATTTTGTTATTTGCATTATTGTGCGGTTCCCTGCGCACAATCCCATTTCTATACAAAGAACCTAGTAGCCAAGGCTGACAGGACTGTTTACTGCAGCCGGCTACACTGCAGGTTAGACTGTGATGTGGTTGAAGTCTTAATTGGTAGTATATGATAATGAATACTATTTAAAAGAAAAAATTGCATTTATTTTGTTTTTTGCATTAGTGTGCGATTCCCTGTGAACAATCCCATTACTACATATAGACACTAGTAGCCAATGCCGACAGGGATGTGGACAGCAGCCGGGTGCTCTGGAGGTTGGTCTGCAATGTGGTTGACCTCTTCATTGGTAGTATATGATAATAAATACTTTTTAAAAGAGAAATTTGCTTTTATTTTGTTATTTGCTTTATAGTGTGTTTCCCTGTGAACGCTCCCATTACAATATAAAGACCATAGTAGAAAATCCCGACAGGGCTGTGGACGGCAGCCGGTTGCACTGGAGGCTAGTCTGCGATGTGGTTGACCTCTTAATTGGTAGTATATGATAATGAATAATATATAAAACAGAAATTTGCATTTATTTTGTTATTTGCATTATTGTGCGTTCCACTCCAATCACTTCCATTACTAATAAAGACCGTAGTAGCCAATGCCGAAAGGTCTGTGGATAGCAACCGGCTGCACTGAAAATTAGTCTGCGATGTAGTAGACCTCTTAATTGGTAGTATATGATAATAAATACTATTTAAAAGAGAATGTTGCATTTAGTTTATGGTTATTGTTTGTGTACAATGTTCATGAAATGAGAGAAAGAATGAGTTTATAACTTTTAATTGTCACTCAAAACATTGCAGAATAGAAACAAGAACAGAAAAACAAATTAAAAACATTTGAAGTTATAAAAATTGAATGAAGTTCAGAGATATAATTTACATAGTTTAACACTGGGGTCCTCCGCACACTCCCTCCGCAGTGACAGCGTCCATGTATTTTCAAGGGAAGCTGACCTGTCGACCTGATCTGGTGACCCGTGGTTAAGGTGCACTGGGTTGACTGCTGTCTGTTGTCTTCTGAGGGTTGATAGTCTTTGGGATGGAATGTGATGGAATGTCCGGAGTAGTTTCTCTTGATGTGTCTTCCATGTTATTCGATGAATAGTCTGTCAGAAGAAAGGCAGGTTTCAATCTGTCAATGCTAATAGTTTATTTTCCTGTTGGCATCTCCACCTCAAAGTGCTTGTCACTGCGAGACAAGACTGGTTATGGCCCATCATATGTGGCTGAAGCGCTGTTCGGATATCATCATGTCGCACAAAAACTAACTTGCTTGTCATCAGTTGAGGGTGAATAAAGATCTTTTTGTGGGTGTGATGTTTTGCTGGAACTGGTCTTAGTTTTCTAATCTGTTCCGTCAATTTGAAGATAAAGGTTGGGATGTCAGTTACTAATTTCTGTTCATTGAGAAATGTTCCTGGTAACCTAATTGCTGAACCATAAGTCATTTCCACTGGTGAGGTATTAATTTGCGGCATTATGTAGGAGCGAAGTCCTAACAAGACCAGAGGAAGCTTCGAAACCCAATCATCTGACATTTGTGCTTTTAAAGCAGATTTTAACTGATGGTGCCAGCGTTCAATTTTTCCATTTGCTGCAGGATGATATGCTGTAGTTTTAATGTGTACAATGCCCAGTGTGCTTGTGAGACATTTGAAAAGTTGACTCTCAAACTGCCTTCCGCGATCAGTAGTTATGATTTGAGGCACATCAAAACGAGATATCCATGTTGAGATGAAGGCAAATGAAGCTGTTTCTGCTGAGATGTCAGCTAATGGAACTGTTTCTGGCCATCGAGAGAAACGATCAATGATTGTTAGTAAATAGCGATATCCGTGTGATGGAGGTAGGGGTCCAACAATATCTATCTTGCTGTCGTTGGTGGATAATGTCCCACTGCACTATTGGTGTGTCGTCAGACTTTACTTCTTTGGCAAGGAATACATGTTGAAGTCCAGGTCTTCATGTTCTTTTTTAGTGATGGCCAAATGAAGTGTTTTCTCACTAAATTAATGCTTGCTTGGACACCAGGATGGGCTAGACTGTGTAGTGAGTTGAAAATTGCCTGTCGTAGTTGTTGGGGTTCGTATGAGCGAATCATATCTTCAGACATGTCACAAACAAGTTCTCTACCATTTGGCAACATTATTGTTTGAAGTGCAAGGGATGTCGTATTCTTAATGTGTGGAAGCTCTTCCTCACATTGTTGGCTTTCTGCAATTTGTTACAAGGTAACAGTTGGAGGTATAGTGATTGAAGCAATTCGTGAACAGGCATCAGCTGCGACGTTCTCCTTTCCCGTAGTGTAACGTATGTCTGTGGTGAACTGTCCAATGAAACTAATGTGTCGGATCTGACGTGGAGCAGCTTTGTCTGGACGTTGCTTAAACATGAAGGTGAGTGGCTTGTGGTCGGTGTAAATCGGAAAATCTCATCCTTCAAGCATGTATTGAAAGTCTTCACGGCTGAGTAGGCAGCGAGGAGTTCTCTGTCATAGGTCCTTTCTGCTTTTGATAGTTTCTTGGAGAAGAATGCTAATGGTTGCAGATTATTGTCACTAATTTGTTGTAAAGATGCACCAATAGCATAATCTGAGGCGTCAACCATTAAAATTAAAGGTAAATTTGAAGACGGATGAGCCAGAAGTGCTGAATCAACCAAGCTATTATTCAGCTCATTAAAGGATTGTTGAAGATTTTCTGTCCAATTAAGTTTCCTCTTTTCCTCATTTTTCTTCGTCCCATGGAGTAGGTTCAAAAGATCTGCTTGTTTACATGCTGAATTTGGTAGTGCTCTTCGGTAAAAATTAATGAGGGCAAGAAATCGGCGTAGTTCTTTTATTGTTATAGGTAGCGGATAGTCAATAATTGTTTGTACTCACTCTGGTAGTGGTCTGATTCCTTCTGCAGCTACCATATATCCCAGAAACTGAAAATGCATTTATTCAGATTGATTCTGATGTTGAACTTACTGAGGTGTTCGAAAAGCAATTGAAGATGCTTCTTGTGCTCTTCTTCATCTTGCGATGCTACTAGAATGTCATCTATATAACAGTACACAAAATCGAGGTCTCTCAGTATATTGTCGATATATCTATGAAAAGTTTGAGCCGCGTTTCGGATTCAAATGAAAGTCGTAAAAATTCAAACAAACCAAATGGAGTTATCACTGCTGTCTTAGGTACAACGTCGGGGTGTACAGGGATGTGATGGTAAGATCTGACCAGATCTATCTTAGAAAATATTTGTTTTCCATGCAGTTGACTGTTAAAGTCTTGAAGGTTAGGAATAGTATATCTGTCAGGTTTGGTGATGTTGTTGAGAGCACGGTAATCTCCTCAAGGCCTCCAGGATCCATCTTTCTTGGGAACTAAATGGAGGGAACTTGACCAGGCGCTCTTTGACAGCTGGCAGATTTTCATAGTAATCATTTGTTGGAACTCTGCTTTAGCTGCCTTGAGTTAGTGTCGTGGTGGTTAGTGGTGGTGGTAGTCGTCATGCCTTTGCTGCTACAGGATGTCCTTCTCTGACAATCGTATGAAAAACAGTGGTATCTGGAATGTCAAAATGGATGTTTTCATGAAGCAAGCTGGGAAATTTCTTGAGAATGTCAGCATGTTTTTGATCTGGAGGCATTACATGAACAGTTTCTATGCCCGAGAAACGGTAGCGCTATCTGACTCCATATCAGAAGGTTGCGTGTACAAACCACGTCGGGGTCACCAATATGGTTATTGCTTGTGGACAAGGTTCATAAAATGAGAGAAAGGATGTGTTTATATCTTTTAATTGTGACTCAAAACATTGCAGAAAAGAAACAAAAAAGAATTAAAAACAATTGAAATAACAAAAATTGAAATACAGAGATAGAATTTACATAGCTTAACACTCTGGTCCGCCACAAGTTTGTTATTTGCATTATTGTGTGTTTAACTGCGTACCTCCCATTATTATATAAAGACCCTACTAGCCAATGCCGACAGGGCTGTACACAGCAGCCAGCTGCACTGGAGGTTAGTCTGCGATGTGATTGACCTCTTAATTGGTAGTATATGATAATAAATACTATTTAAAAGAGGAATTTGCATTTATTTTGTTATTTGCATAAGTGTGCGATTCCCTGCGAACACTCCCGTTACTATATAAAGACCCTAGTAGCCAATCCCGACAGGGCTGTCGACAGCAGCCGGCTGCACTGGAGAGTGGTCTGTGATGTGGTTGACCTCTTAATTGGTAGTATATGCTAATAAATACTATTTAAATGTGAAATTTGCATTTATTTTGTTATTTTCATTAATATGCGTTTCCCTGCGAACACCCCCATTACTATATAAAGAAATTTGCATTTATTTTGTTAATTGCATTATTGTGCGTTTAACTGCGTTCACTCCCATTACTATATAAAGACCGTACTAGCCAATGCCGAAAGTAATGTGGACAGCAACCAGCTGTACTGGACGTTAGTCTGAGACGTTGTTAACCTCTTTATTGGTAGTATATGATAATAAATACTATTTAAAAGAGAAACTTGCATTAATTTTGCTATAAGCATTATTGTGCGTTTCCCTGCGAACACTCCCATTACTATATAAAAACCCCAGTAGCCAATGCCGACAGGACTGTGGACAGCAGCCAGCTGCACTGGAGGTTAGTCTGCGATGTGGTTGACCTTTTAATTGTTAGTATATGATAATAAATACTATTTAAAAGAGAAATTTGCATTTATTTTGTTATTTGCATTAATGTGCGTTTCCCTGCGAACACTCCCACTACTATATAATGACCCTAGTACCCAATGCCGACAGGGCTGTGGACGGCAGCCGGCTGCCCTGGAGATTAGTCTGCGATGTGATTGACCTCTTTATTGGTAGTATATGATAATCAATACTATTTAAAAGAGAAATTTGTTTCTATTTTGTTATTCGCATTATTATGCGTGTAACTGCGAACACTCCCATTACTATATAAAGACCCTAGGAGCCAATGGCGACATGGCTGTGGACAGCAACTGGCTGCACTAGAGGTAAGTCTGCGATGTGGTTGACCTCTTAATTGGTATATCTGGGGCTGTATGAGCTGTGCGACCTGAAAGGCTGGTGATGGGAGACGCGGGTTACCAGACGCCTCCACAGCACACCGTTACTATATACTACCAAAAACATATTCTCCATCGAATTACGACAAATTTATTTAACCCTTTCGCGGCTGAAGGGGCGAGTGCCCTGGCTGCTCGCCTGGCTGACGGCGCGAGACCAGCTGAGGGCCCGAGCGGCAGCGGCTGTTTCGGTCCCACGGCCGCTGTGGGCTACGGCCGCTGCAGCTGCACGCTAGCACAGAGTAGCTAGTCGCACGATGCGGTGAACACACTACTGTCCCCAATAACACTGTCTATAAAATCAGTGTTTCACTGCTCTGCCACGTCGGTTGCAGTTTGTGATTCGAAATAACCTTTCAAATCTAAACCACACTTTCAGAAGATTATCCTCAGCTGAGAACGAAAATATTTAAGAAAATTCTAATACATTTTTTATTTGTTGTTGAAAAAAACGATGACTTGCGATGTACGTAACCAAAATATGTTACTGAAATGTATTAAAATTTAATTAACATCGGTCAATTATGGTTCTAAACCTTTAGTTTTAAAGTGAGTTGTTCGTAGGGAAGACCTGCAAATCTCCGATAGTTCTAGTTATAATCGTAAATAAAATATATTTATTGAAATTTATGTTGTGCCATGTAGCATAATGGAGAATTAAACATCAAAAATAATGATGTAATAATGAAATGGAAACAATAAATAGAAATATTGATAGGCCGACTGCTTAGTTTGAAATTAAAGCCTAAATTCAATTAGTTATGCTAAATAATCCGATAATAAGCATCTACATGGTTTCTGCTAGCGGATTTATTTTTCAGATATTAACGGAGTAGTAGAGTCTGACTTAGTGCTTTCCCATCCTCATTTCTGACTGTCCTTCTGGCTGTCCTTCTTGGCGTCTAGGTTTTAGATGTTTATGAATTAAACTTCTCCAGTAACTGACGGATTACTTCCAAGTGGAACTTCGCTAGTGGCTTCTTTTGTTTATTTTGCATTTCAAAAATAGTTTTTGCCTTGAGGACACTCGAGTCAGCTGAATGAAAGAGAACTTTCTTGTACCAATTCACTGTTTTTCGTATGCACTGTACGGAACTTAACATCATGTCAGTGCGACCAACCGCTCCCATTGACTAATTGTAAGTACACAAGTGGGTTTCACTGTATTTTCTCCCGTTTTATGATTCGTTTTTTCTTTCCAAACATACTCCGGTCCATTTACAGTGGACGGCATCCAGACTTATTTACTGTCCATCCCAGACTTCAGTTGTATTTCACTTTCTTCAGTTTATCAAGTATAGGTGGTAAATGTTTCTTGTTTTTACGCACTGTGCCAATAGTATTAGTGCACTTCGCATGGTGCCATAACAAAAGTTCAGGACTCGAATACCAATTGTCTAAATAAATGCTATGATCTTTGTTGAGGTACGGTAACAAACTGACAACGACCTCACCTGATTTGCCCCAATCAGCTTTTCTACTTCAGTAGCGGCACCAGTGTAGACAACATAATCCAGAATATAATTGGTCTGTACGCCACAAAGCATGAAAAATTTACTCCCTAAATGGCTACGTTTGATTGAAATACACTGTTTGAACCGTAGCCTTCCTCTGAAAAGTAGCAACTTTCGTCACTTGGAAGAATTGTCACTCAAGCGTAATAAAAGCAGTATCGAGTGACTGAGCGCAATGAGGCGCTACGCATCGATGCGCGAGGCCGTTCCCCGTCGGGGATTCAAATCGTCCCTGTGGCAGGGATGTTTGTGCTGTCTTTAGTATAAGTTAGTTTATAAATAATTTTTAAGTTTAGGGACTGATATCTCGCATTTAAGTCCCATAAGCTTAACAAACATTTTAACAAACGCAGTATCCACTTGTACTTCTCTCTGGCCATTATTTCAGAAAATACCTGTGTGTGCAGCAAGGAATCTTTTGCCAAATATTCATTCACTGCTAACGGTTTGGACCTTGGCGTAAGGAGGGAACAAGCCAAAAAGCAATAAAATTCTGGAGGGTCTATAGGTTTCCATCTTGTTAATCTGCTGGGCTCTGTAGTCAATTTTTTTTTTTTTTTTTTTTTTGGTAACAAATGTATACTTTTTCATATCTACAAATAGCTGAAGTATCAAAAGAAGATCTACATGGGTTGCTGACTCATCGAAATCTACCTTTAAACCACTAAAAGTGTTCGTGAAATTTCAGTGATTCGTCCCAGGGCGATTATCTGACGAGTCATACAATGTTTTTGTGACGAAATTTTACATAACACGTCATCTTCTTTATCCTCTTAAGAAGAGAAATCTTCTGCGGAAGCTCTTCGTTGTGTTGAATAAATATCGTTAGTTCCATACACATCCAGCTCTGTAGTAGCACTATCGTCATCGTCACTACTATTCATTATGATGTCCACTATTTCGTTGTTTGATAAACTACATTCCGACGGTATAGTGAAACGCTGTTCCCTTGCCAAACAAAAAATACAGGACGGGCCCGATGGAGAGCTCGTGAGCAGGAAGGCCCAGAAATGAAAACTGTAGTGCTTACCGACATAACAAAGAAGGCCTGTTAATGGCTGGAGGAGCTCTGGGACCTGAAAGGCTACTGCAGGGCCGAAGCGGGTCACCAGACGCCTCCACAGCACACCGTTACTATATACTACCAAAAACTTATTCTCCATCGAATTACGACAAATTTATTTAAGAAATAGCCAGTAAACATCGAATACCATTATGAAACAGCAAAATAAATCATTTTTCCTCAAAATGAAAGAAGCAGCAAAAAACGCCAAAAACGGTGCAATCACAGAATACTCAAGTTGAACTAATCTGTATACCTGGGGCTGGAGAAGCTGTGCAACCTAAAAGGCCACTGCAGGGAGAGGCGGGTCACGAGACGCCTCGACAGCACACCGTTACTATATACTACCAAAAACATATTCTCCGTCGAATTACGCCAAATTTATTTAAGAAATAGCCAGGTAACGTCGAATACCATTATGAAACAGCAAAATAAAACATTTTCCCTCAAAATGAAAGTACCAGCAACAATGGCCAAAACGGTGCAAAAGCAGAATACTCCAGTTGGAGAATCTGTTTTTGGTAGTACGGTGTGCTGTGAAGGCATCTGGTGACCCGCCTCTCTCTGCAGTGGCCTTTCAGATCGCACAGCTCCTCCAGCCCGAGATATACAGTTTAGTTCAACTTGAGTAATCTGCGTTTGCACCGTTTTTGGCACTTGTTGCTGCTGCTATCGATTTGGAAGGAGAATGTTTTCTTTTGCTGTTTCGTAATTGTATTCATCGTTTACTCCTCATTTCATTAATATATTCTCACCAATTCTCCTCAATCTGGTCTTAGACAAAGTAGTGAGAGAATGGGAAAAAGAACTAAAAGGGAAAAACATTGAAGGAATTTATCTAGGACAAGGGAGAGGAAGATTCGAAGTGAAATGTCTTGCTTTTGCTGACGATATTGCAGTTATTTCTAAAGACAAAACAGATGCAAAAATAATGATAAAAACACTTCACAGAACTGCAGCCAAAACCGGTTTACAAATATCATATGAGAAAACGGAATACATTGAACATAAACACAACAGAGAGAAATATCTACAAACACAACAAGGGAAAATTAAAAGAGTTGAGAAGTTTAAGTATTTGGGAGAATGGATACAATCAAATGGATTGGATAACACCACAAGTAAAGAAAGATCAAGGAAAATGGAATTTGCATACAAACTCACCCAAAACCTATATAACAAAAGATCGGTATCGTTTAAGGCAAAAATTAAACACTACGCAACAGTAATTAAACCGGAAGCACTATATGGATCTGAATGCCTAACTCTGAATAAAAAAGGGGAACAAGAAGAACTAGAAAAGAAAGAAAGGAAAATACTCAGAAAAATTTTAGGACCACAAAAAAAAAACAAGGATAACAATTGGACGAAGAGAAGAAATGAAGATTTATACAGAAACATAGAAACCATCACAGACTCAATAAGGCAGAGGAGATTAAAGTTTTATGGACACATTTACAGAATGAAAGACAGTAGGCTGACAAAGAAAATTTTTAATTTCATTTCCAAATTGAAGAACACTACAGGATGGCTGGAAGAAACAAAAAGGAATTTGAGAAAACTTAACATCACAGAAGACTTAATACAAGACAGGGGAAATTTCAGGTTACAGATCGATTCTGCAAAATTTCCCATCCAACAACAAAAACAACAACCTAGGAGGGTGATGTCCATTGAACAGAGGCAGGCAACCAGACAACGCATGAAGAAGTTCTGGGAAGATAAGAAGAAAAATATTGTACCATAGTCTTAAGTTCTAAGCGGTCTATAATTGGCCAAATTATTATATATATATTTGTAATAATTCGATGGAGAATATCTTTTTGGTAGTATATAGTAACGGTGTTCTGTGGAGGCGTCTGGTGACCCGCCTCTCCCTGCAGTGGCCTTCCAGGTCGCACAGCTCCTCCAGCCCCAGATATACAGTTTAGGTCAACTTGGGTATTCTGCTTTTGCACCGTTTTTGGCGCTTGTTGCTGCTTCTATCGATTTGGAGGGAGTATGTTTTGTTTTGCTATTTCATAATTGCATTCGTCGTTTACTGGCTATTTCTTAAATAAATTTGTTGTAATTCGATGAAGAATATATTTTGTTAGTATATAGTAATTTTGCGCTGTGCAGGCGTATGGTGACCCGCCACTCCATGCAGTAGCCTTTAAGGTCCCACAGCTTCTCCAGCCCCAGATATCCAGTTTAGTTCAACTTGAGTATTCTCCGTTTGCACCGTTTTTGGCGCTTACTGATGCTACTTTCATTTTGAGGGAAAAAGTTTTATTTTGCTGTTTCATAATGGTATACGATGTTTACTGGCTATTTCTTAAATAAATTTTGTGTAATTTGATGGAGAATATGTTTCTGGTAGTATATAGTAACGGTGTGCTGTGGAAGCATCTGGTGACCGGCCTCTCCCTGCAGTGGCCTTCCAGGTCGCACAGCTCCTCCAGCCCCAGAAATACTGTTTAGTTCAACTTGGGTATTCTGCGTTTGCACCGTTTTTGGCGCTTGTTTCTGGTACTTTCATTTTGAGGGAAAATGTTTTATTTTCTGTTTCATAATTGTATTCGTTGTTTACTCCTCATTTCATTAATATATTTGTAATAATTCGATGGAGAATAATTTTTTGGTAGTATATAGTAACGGTGGCTGTGGAGGCGTCTGGTGACCTGCCTCTCCATGCAGTGGCCTTTCAGGTTTCACAGCTCCTCGAGCTCCAGATATACAGTTTAGTTCAACTTGTCTATTCTGCGTTTGCACCGTTATTGGTGCTTGTTGCTGCTACTTTCATTTTGAGGGAAAATGAATTATTTTGCTGTTTCATAATGGTATTCGACGTTTACTGGCTATTTCTTAAATAACTTTGTCGTAATTCGATGGAGAATATGTTTATGGTAGAATATAGTAACGGTCTGCTGCGGAGGCGTCTGGTGACCTGTCTCTCTGTGCAGGAGCCTTTCAGGTGTGTTGATAACTAAAACATTCTGCGATTTCTCATCTAAAGGCACTTGCAAATAAGCATCTTTTAAATCAATTTCAGAAAAGTACTTTCCCGCCCCAAGTTTGTCCATGAGTTCTTCTGGGCGTGGTGGCGGGAATGTGTCCACAACCAGTTGAGGATTAACTGTCTTCTTAAAATCGGTGCAGATACGGAGCCGACCAGACGGCTAACTCACCAGCACTAGGGGGGAGGCCCACTGACGTGCTGAAATAGGTTCTATAACACCATTGCATTGCCCTTCTGAAAGTTGAAATGTCACTTGGTCCTGCAGGGCGAGAGGCACACGGCGTGCCCGACAAAACTTGGGTTGGGCTGAAACCTTGAATGTCACTTGTGCAATAAACTTGGTTGTTCTACCAAGACCGTCTGTGAAAAGTACAGCGAAGTCGTTGCACAATTTATCTAAGCTGTCGGTGGGCACACACAATTGAACAGTCAGCACATTTTCCTGTATGCTCATGTTGA
This sequence comes from Locusta migratoria, assembly GCA_026315105.1. Classification (NCBI taxonomy): domain Eukaryota; kingdom Metazoa; phylum Arthropoda; class Insecta; order Orthoptera; family Acrididae; genus Locusta; species Locusta migratoria. The sequence continues at coordinate 9,374,112 of CM048744.1, forward strand.
ACAAGTCGAACAAATCTAGTCCAAAAATGTTTGTTGAATCTTCCGAACACAGTACATGGAAAGTCACTGTCTGCGTACAATTTCGGTACTTTGCGGGCAAGCTACATTTACCGAGTACCTGTATAGTGTCCCCATTGTATGCTGACAACTGTACAGGGGTTGGCTGCAACGGAGGTTGGCCCAGCAATTTGTATGTTCTATAATTTAGTAACGAAAGTGACGCTCCCGTATCTAACTGTAATTCCACAGGCAAGTTTTGAATCTGAACGTTCACAAACAATTTATTGTTCTTACAAAGCAACGGGGTCTGTTCACTTTTATTGGACACTGCAACACGAGATTTGTCTGAGAGAACATTTATGAAATGCTCGTTCACTGTACTAGAAGTGATTAAATTTGCAGACGACTCACCAGGTGCCTGTCGCTGTCTTTGTAAACACACCGATTGTACATGTCCTTGAATTTCACACGCAATACACTGAGCATTTCGCGAGGGGCAGTTATTTCGTTTATGTTTCGACAAACAACGTGGACAAGATTTAACATTACGAGTGGTGTCCGTGAGGCTCTGGCGCTTGTTGTCTTTCTGACGTAAGGCGTCCGAGCGAGAAGTCTGTGGCAGTTTCCGCGAACAATGTCTACTGCCTCGGCGGACGCTGCGGCCGTTGTGGGGAGTTGTGTGTCGCTCATTTTGTGCCGCTACACTACACACTTGAGGAGAGTCAAAGCACTGGGTAGCTAATTCACATGCGTCCTGATAATCAATAATAGTCAATACTTGTTGTAATGAGGGATTACTATATTGTAAAATTTTGTCCCTAACTTTGTGATCTGTCACATTTTGTGTTACCACGTCCCTGATCATAGAATCTGCATAGGAAGCACCACACACGCACTTAAATTGATATTTTTTGTCATTCCCTGCAGTTCTGTCACCCATTGGCGATACATCTGATTTTCATTTTTTCTAAGTCTAAAAAACTGATAACGGGCGGCCGCTACATGCACGTGGTCTGAATAGTACTTTGAAAGGGCGTCTACTAAGGTGGAAAACTGTACTTGATCGGGTTTATTATCCGGGAACAGATTTCAGCAATCGCGAAGACTTGAGCGCCACACCACGACAGAAAAAAATGAATTTTGTCAGTACCTGGTACGTGATGGGTGATGAAATGTTGCTCCATCTGCTGAACATATTTTTCGCAGTCCTCCTTGTCGCCGGCCGCGGTGGCCGAGGAGACTGAGGCGCTCCAGTCACGGTCAGCACGGCCACTATGGTCGGGGGTTCGAATCCCCCCTTGGGCATGGATATTTGTGCCGTCTTTAGAATAAGGTAGTTGATAAGTAGTTTGTAAGTTTAGGGACTGATGACCCCGTAGTTAAGTCCCATAAGCTTAACAAACATTTGAACATTTTTCCTCCTTGTCTTCGTTGAAGGGACGGAAAAACGGCACATCCTTCGGTGTGGTGGCGTCCTTGCAGAGCTGCTGTTTGCTGAGCCTGTGCCTGAATAACAAAGAATAAATCAACAATTGTAGGTGGCACGTTGCCTGGCTGTGATAGTTGAGGAAGCCCGGCAGAAACTGTGGGTGGGGGAGCAGTCATGCTTACAACATCTCACAAACAACAACAACAAAAAGAAACACGCATTCCCTAGCAATATAACAAATTTCTTAACTACTTTCCCAAACAACAAAATTAACCAATACGCCAGAGCACTGAGCAAAGACCAAGACAACAAACCCTACTGGCACGTGTGTTCGTGGTGTCGAAATGCTTGCGAAAAATTTGACCACTGGAGCAACGTCGGCAAGGCAATGCAGTGCGCTACTTACAAATACAGCCAATTACAATAGTATCTAAAATCCCATCCTCGTCGCAATGTTTCTGTTGTGTCCTTACCGATCACAAAGAAGGAAGATGGGTTCCAGGTTGTAAGCCGCAGTCGGAAACTCTGAGGAATTGCTACACACATCGAACCATTAGTCAGAAGTATATTCCAGAATTAGTATGATACATAACTTAAATAGAAAACAAGTACAGCAGCTATCATATTTAGATACACGCAAGGTATTTCGATGAGTGCTGGTCGCCGACCGAAGGTCATCTGGCGTGGTGTCTTCTTTCGCTCCATAGCAAAACGCTGGTGGCGTCCCCATCGGCCGTGGCTTCTCGGGGCGCTCTCTGTGGCGGCCTGCGATGGTGCTGTTGCCAACCCACTCATGTGACGGGCGCTATATCTCAGCTATCGATATAGCACAAAGGACTCCTGTTTCAAAAGTGAACCTCATATATAGGGCAATCTCAAATTGAAAAACACGCAATCTCGACAGGTGGGACATGAAATAATTGATTTCAGACGACCGGTATATTGAGACTCAATGCGGTTGGTCGCCACTGTAAGGGTGCCTTGGCGTTCCCACCAAACGACTCCTGTTGCAAAAGTAAACCTCAGATGTATGGCTGACTCTACTTGAAAAACACGCACTCTTGACAGGTGGCCCATGAAATCATTGATTTGAGACGAACGGTATGTTAAGACTCAATATGGTTTCTCACGTTCCCTTGGTCGCCACTGGTAAGGGTGCCTTGGCGATCCCACCAAACGACTCCTGTTTCAAAAGTGAACCACAGATACAGTGCGGTCTCAACTTGAAAAACACGCAATCTCAACAGGTGGCCCATTATAATCATTGATTTCAGACGAACGGTGTGTTGAGACTCAATGCGGTTTCTGACATTCCCTTGGTCGCCACTGGTAAGGGTGCCTTAGCGATACCACCAAACGTCTCCCGTTTCCAAAGTAAACCTCAGATATAGTGCGGTCTCTACTTGAAAAACACGCAATCTCGACGGGTGGCCCATGATAATCTTTGATTTTATACAACCGGTATGTTGAGTCTCATTGCGGTTTCTGACCTTCCCTTCGTCGCCACAACTAAGGGTGCATTGGTGATCCCACCAAACGACTGCCGTTTCAAGAGTGAACCACAGATATAGTGTGGTCTCTACTTGAAAAACACACAATTTCGACAGGTGGCCCGTGATAATCATTGATTTTATACGACGGGTATGTTGACACTCATTGCGGTTTCTGACCTTCCCTTGGTCGCCACTGCTAAGGGCGCCTTTGCGATCCCACCAAACGACTCTTTTTTCAAAAGTAAACCTCAGATATAGGATGGTCTCTATTTGAAAATCACGCAATTTCGATAGGTGACCCATGACAATCACTGATTTTAGAGGACCGGTATGTTGAGACTCAATGTGGTCTCTGACCTGCCCTTGGTCACCACTGGTAAAGATGCCTTGGCGATCCCACCAAACGACTCCCGTTTCAAAACTAAACCTCAGATATAATACGGTCTCTATTTCAAAACCACAAAATCTCGATATTTGATCCATGACAATCATTGATTTTAGTTGACCAGTATATTGAGACTCAACGTGGTTTCTCACCTGCCCTTGGTTGCCAATGGTAAGGGTGTGATAGCAATCCCACCGAATGACTCCTGTTTCAAAAGTAAACCTCAGATATAGTGCAGCCTCTACTTGAAAAACGAGCAATCTCAACAATTGGCCAATGATAATCATTGATAATAATTATTGATAATAATCATTAAGGTCAAGTGTGCAAATTTTCATCAAGATCGCAGCCAAATTATGGTTTTTGTCTAAGTCAGTACGTAAAGTAACCGACGCCATGCACCGAATGAAATTTTATGTAGACAGTGACTTTCCTCTTCCCTTGAAGGTCAAGTGTGCAAAATTTCATCAAGATTGGAACAAAACTGTAGATTTGCATGCCATAGAAACACACACACGGACACACTGTTATATTTATCTCTAAGAAAGTTTCATGCTCAATCACGGTTCATTTATACCCGAAAAGGCTGAAGGAGTATGTAAATAAAGTCTCACAAAGTCAGTGAATTAATAAAAACATCCATATAACTGCAGAAACCGACAGAGACTTATTCCAGTCGGTTGTATCGCATCGAATGAAACCACTCAATGCCGAGAACCTTCATATAAAGGACATGACTTGTTTCATTTGGTGGTCGCGCATCGACTGAAACCACTCAAACCCACTCAATGAGTGAAAACATTCATATAGCGGCTGCAACCAACAGAGACTGGTTTCATTCGATTGTTTCGCATCGACTGAAACCACTCAAACCCCGCCAGTGAGTGAAAACATTCATACGGCCACAGAGACTATTTTTATTCGGTTGTTTCATTCGACTGAAAAAAACCGACTGAAAGAAAAAAACAACCGATTGACCAATCGGTTGTTCCCAGTCGGTTGTCCTATCACTACTCATTAGCTAATTTGGTGCATAGATTCGGGCTAAATAGCATTTAGAATAAAGATCGAGTGAGAGAGAGAGTGAGAGAGAAACCACTCCCATGAACCACAGACATTGCCGAGGTGGGGTGGCTTGCGTGCCTCAACGATAAGATAGCCGTACCGTAGGTGCAACCACAGTGGAGGGGTATCTGTGGAGAGGCCAGACAAACGTGTGGTTCCTGAAGAGGGGCAGCAGCCTTTTCAGTAGTTACAGGGGCAACAGTCTGGATGATTGACTGAGCTGGCCTTGTAACATCAGCTAATGTGGCTTTGCCACACAGCTACTGCGAACGGCTGAAAGCAAGGGTAAACTACAGCCGTTATTTTTCCCGAGGACATGCAGCTCTACTGTGTGAACATATGATGATGGCATCCTCTCGGGTAAAATATTCCGGAGGTAAAATAGTCCCCCATTCGGATCTCCGGGCGGGGACTACTCAGGAGGATGTGATCATCAGGAAAGACAATACTGGCATTCTACGAGTCGGAGCGTGGAATGTTAGATCCCTTAATCGAGTAGGAAAATTAGAAAATTTAAAAAGGGAAATGGATAGGTTGAAGTTAGATATAGTGGGGATTAGTGAAGTTCGGTGGCAGGATGAACAGGATTTCTGGTCAGGCGAGTACAGGATTATAAATACAAAATCAGTAGGGGGTATCACAGGAGTAGGATTGATAGTGAATAAGAAAATAGGAATGCGGGTAAACTACTATGACCAGCACAGCGATCGCATTATCATTGTCAAGATAGATACGAAGCCAACACCGACAACAGTAGTACAGGTTTATATGCCAACTAGCTCTGCCGATGATGAGGAGATCGAAAAAATATATGAGGAGCTAAAGGAAATTATTCAGACAATTAAGGGAGAGGAAAACTTAATTGTTATGGGAGACTGGAATTCGGTAGTAGGACAAGGAAGGGAAGGGAAGATAGTGGGTGAATATGGTCTGGGCAAAAGGAATGAAATAGGAAGCCGCCTGGTAGAATTTTGCACGGAACATAATTTAGTTATAACAAACACCTGGTTTAAGAATCACAAAAGAAGGTTGTATACGTGGAAGAGACCAGGAGACACCGGGAGATACCAGATAGATTTTATAATGGTAAGACATAGATTTCGGAACCAGGTTTTGAAGTGTAGGACATACCCAGGGGCAGACATAGACTCTGACCATAACTTGTTGGTTATGAACTGTAGGCTGAAACTGAAGAAACTACAGAAAGGTAGGAATATAAGGAGATGGGACCTAGATAAATTGAAGGAACCTGAAGTTCTTAAGAATTTCAGAGGGAGCTTCAGGCAACAATTGACAGAAACAGGGGAAAATAAAACAGTTGAGGAGGAATGGGTAAAATTGACAGATGAAATAGTGAAGGCAGCAGAGGACAAAATAGGTAGGAAGGCAAGACCTACAAAGAATCCTTGAATATCACAGGAGATACTAAATTTAATCGATGAAAGAAGAAAGTATAAAAATGCAATAAATGAAACAGGCAAAATGGAGTACAGACGACTAAGAAATGAGATTGACAGGAAGTGCAAAATGGCTAAGCAGGAATGGCTAAAAGGCAAATGCAAGAATGTAGAATAATGTATAAATAGGGGAAAAATAGATACAGCCTACCGGAAAATAAAAGAAACATTTGGCGATAAGAAAAACAGCTCTATGAATATCAAGGACACTGATGGAAAACCAGTTCTCAGCAAAGAAGGGAAAGCTGAAAGGTGGAAAGAGTATATAGAGGGGCTCTACAAAGGAATGAACTTCGAGACACTTTTGTAGGAAGGGAAGAAAATGTAGATGATGATGAAATAGGAGATACTATACTGAGAGATGAATTTGACAGAGCACTGAAAGATCTAAGTCGAAACAAGGCCCCTGGAGTAGATGATATCCCGTCAGAGCTACTGAAGTCTCTGGGAGAACCAGCCATGACAAAATTGTTTCACATTGTGTGTAAGATGTATGAGACAGGCGAAGTACCCTCAGACTTTAAGAAAAATGTTATAATCCCCATTCCAAAGAAAACGGGTGCAGACAGGTGTGAAAACTACAGAACCATCAGTTTAATAAGTCATGGTTGCAAAATATTAACACAAATTATATACAGAAGGATGGAAAAAATGGTAGAAGCAGACCTCGGGGAAGATCAGTTTGGGTTCAGGAGAAATGTAGGAACACGGGAGTCAATACTCACTTTACGGCTTATCCTAGAAGATAGATTAAGAAAAGGCAAACCTACATTTCTAGCTTTTGTAGATTTGGAGAAGGCTTTTGACAATGTTGATTGGAATAAACTCTTTCAAGTTCTGAAGCAAGCAGGAGTAAAATATAGGGAGCGTAAGGTTATTTGCAACTTGTACAAAAATCAGACAGCGGTTGTCAGAGTTGAAGGACATGAAAGGGTTGCAGTGGTTGGAAAGGGAGTAAGACAGGGTTGTAGCCTTTCCCCAATGTTGTTCAATTTGTACATTGAGCAAGCTATAAAGGAAAGCAAGGAGAAATTTGGAGAAGGAATTAAAGTTCAGGGTGAAGAATTAAAAACATTGCGTTTTGCCGACGACATAGTAATTCTGTCAGATACAGCAAAGGACCTGGAAGAGCAATTGAACGGATCGGACAGTGTGCTGAAAGGTGCATATAAGATGAACATTAACAAGAGTAAAACTAGGGTAATGGAGTGCAGTGTAAGAAAATCAGGTGATGCTGAAGGAATTAGACTAGGTAACGAAACAATAAAGGAGGTAGATGAGTTTTGTTACTTGGGCAGTAAAATAACAAATGATGGTCGCAGTACAGATGATATAAAATGCAGAATGGCAATGGGTAGAAAGGCGTTTTTGAAAAAGAGAAATTTGTTAACATCGAATATTGATTTAAGCCTAAGGAAGTCCTTTCTGAAGGCATTTGTATGGAGTGTTGCCTTGTATGGGAGTGAAACATGGACAATAAGCAGTGTGGACAGAAAGAGGATAGAGGCTTTTGAAATGTGGTGCTACAGAAGGATGCTGAAGATTAGGTGGGTGGATCGCGTAACTAATGAGGAGGTACTGAACCGAATTGGGGAGAAAAGAAATTTCTGGCATACATTGACTAAAAGAAGGGATAGATTGGTAGGACACATTCTTAGACATCAAGGAATTGTGAATTTAATGTTGGAGGGAAGTGTGTGGGGTAAAAATCGCAGAGGGAGACCAAGAGACGCGTATAGTAAGCAGATTCAAGTGGATGTGGGTTGTCGTTCTTATGAGGAGATGAAAAGGCTTGCTCAGGATAGAGTAGGGTGGAGAGCTGCATCAAACCAGTCTCTGGACTGAAGACCACAACAACAACACAATCATTGATATCAGACAACACGTATGTTTAGACACGATGTGGTTTCTGACCTTTCCTTGATCGCCACTGGTAAGAGTGCCTTGGCAATCCCACCAAACGACTCCTGTTTCAAAAGTAAACTTCAGATATAGTGCCGTCTTTACTTGAAAAGCACGCAATCTCGAAGTGGCCAATGATAATCATTGATTTTAGAAGACCGGTATGATGAGACTCAATGCGGTTTCTGACCTGCCTTTGATCGCCACTGGTAAGAGTGCCTTGGCAATCCCACCAAACGACTCCTGTTTCAAAAGTAAACCTCAGATATAGGGCGGACTCTACTTGAAAGACACACTATCTTGACGGGTGTCCCATGATACTCATTGATTTTAGACGAACTGTGTGTTGAGACTTGTTGCGGTTTCTGACCTTCCCTTGGTCGCCACTGCTAAGGGTGCCTAGGCGATCCCACCAATCGAATCCTGTTTCAAAAGTAAACCTCAGATATAGCGCTATCTCTATTTGAAAATCACGCAATTTCGACAGGTGACCCATGATAATCATTGCTTTTAGACGACCGGTATGATGAGACTCAATGCGGTTTCTAACCTGCCCTATGTCGACACTGTTAAGGGTGCCTTGGCGATCCCGCCAAATGACCCCAGTTTCAAAAGTAAAAATCAGATATAGTGCAGTCTCTACATGAAAAACACGCAATCTCAACAGGTTGCCCATAATAATCGTTGCTTTTAGACGACCGGTATGTTAAGACTGATTGCGTTTTCTGACCATCCCAAGGGTGCCTAGGAATTTCCCACCAAACGACTCCTGTTTCAAAAGCAAACCTCAGATATAGAGCTGTCTCTATTTGAAAATCACGCAATATCGACAGGTGACCCATGACAATCATTGATTGTAGACGACCGGTATGTTGAGACTATGTGGTTTCTGACCTGCCCTTGGTCACCACTGGTAAGGGTGCCTTGGCGATCCGACCATAGTACTCCTGTTTCAAGAATGAACCTCAGATATAGATCGGTCTCTACTTGAAAAACACGCAATCTCGACGGGTTGCCCATGATAATCATTTATTTTAGATGACCGCCATGTTAAGACTCAATGCGGTTTCTGACCTCCCCTAGGGTGCCTTGGCGATACCACCAAACGACTCCGGTTGCAAAAGATATAGGGCGGTCTCTACTTGACAGGTGGCCCATGATAATCATTGATTTCATACGACTGGTATGTTGACACTCAATGTGGTTTCTGATGTTCCTGTGGTCGCCACTGGTAAGGGTGCCTTGGCGATCCTACCAAACGACTCCTAGTCCAGTCAATGAGTGCTCAAAAGAGGGGTGCAGAGTGCATGGAATATGCGATAATTTTTGACTTCAGGACTTTGTTGGGGATAGTTAGGAGGTGAACATACCAAAAGTCCCCGCCCCTGGGGGGTGAGCTAAAGTGGGGGTGGGGGTGGAAAGGTAAAATTTTTTTGTTTTTTGCTTATATCTCGAAAGCGTTCCTCTTTAGGAAGAAAATGTTCCAAATAAAAATGAGAGATAACTGAATTTGCTATAAAATTGTTTCTATACATTACTCGACTTGCCAACAGTTTTCGAGATATACGTTACTGAAAATCGACAATTTCGGAAAAAATCATTTTTACCTCACTTATTTTGTCAAACATTTACTTCTAGTGACTTACTCGATCGTTTCTCAGAAAATTTGTCAGGAAGCCTCTCAAAACACTCATTTCTAGAAGGACCTCAAAACAGCGCACATCTTACAAATGATGTAACTTCTGATTGGCTGACGATAAAGTAATAAATGCCCATATCAAATTGAAGGAAATTTAATGATCTACAACTTTTCTTCCGACAAATTTTCTGAGAAACCATCGAGTGAGTCACTAGAAGTAAATGTTTGACAAAATTAGTGAGGTAAAAATGATTTTTTCCGAAATTGTCGATTTTCAGTTACGTATATCTCGAAAACCGTTGGGAATTCGACTAATATGTATAGAAACAATTTTATAGTAAATTCAATTATCTTTCATTTTTATTTGGAACATTTTCTTCCTAAAGCGGAATGCTTTCGAGATATAAGCAAAAAACCAAAAAATTGTACCTTTCCACCCCCACCCCGACTTTAGCTCACCCCCCAGGGGCGGGGACCTACAGAATGTTTACCTCCTAACTATCCCTAACAAAGTCCTGACGTCAAAAATTGTCACATATTCCATGCACTCTACAATGCATTCATTTACTGGACTATACAGTTTCAAAAGTAAACCTCTGATATAGCACAGTCTGTATTTGAAAATCACGCAATCTCGACAGGTGGCCGATGATAATCATTGATATCAGACGACCGGTATGTTGAGACTCAATGCGGTTTCTGATGTTCCCTTGGTCTCTACTCGTAAGGGTGCCTTGGCGATCCCACCAAACGACTCCTGTTTCAAAATTAAACCTCAGATATAGGGCGGTATCTACTTGAAAAACAGGCAATCTCTATAGGTGGGCAATGATAATCATTAATTTTATACGACCGGTATGTTGAGACTCGTTGCGGTGTCTAACCTTCCCTTGGTCGCCACTGCTAAGGGTGCCTTGGCGATCCCACCAAACAACTCCTGTTTCAAAAGTAAACCTCCGATATAGGGCGGTCCACCCCCATGAACCACAGACATTGCCGAGGTGGGGTGGCTTGCGTGCCTCAACGATGCAGATAGCCTTACCGTAGGTGCAACCACATTGGAGGGGTATCTGTGGAGAGGCCAGACCAACATGTGGTTCCTGAAGAGGGGAAGCAGCCTTTTCAGTAGTTACAGGGGCAACAGTCTGGATGATTGACTGAGCTGGCCTTGTAACATCAGCTAATGTGGCTTTGCCACACAGCTAGTGCGAACGGCTGAAAGCAAGGGGAAACTACAGTCGTTACTCTTCCCGAGGACACGCAGCTCTACTGTATGAAAATATGATGATGGCATCCTCTTGGGTAAAATATTCCGGAGGTAAAATAGTCGCCTATTCGGATCTCCGGGCGGGGACTACTCAGGAGGATGTCGTCATCAGGAAAGACAATACTGGCATTCTACGGATTGAAGCATGGAATGTTAGATCCCTTAATCGGGTAGGAAAATTAGAAAATTTAAAAAGGGAAATGGATAGGTTGAAGTTAGATATAGTGGGGATTAGGGAAGTTCGGTTGCACGATGAACAGGATTTCTGGTCAGGTGAGTACAGGATTATAAGTACAAAATCAGTTGGGGGTATCACAGGAGTAAGACTGATAATGAATAAGAAAATAGGAATGCGGGTAAACTACTATGACCAGCACAGTGATCGCATTATCATTGTCAAGATAGATACGAAGACAACACCAACAACAGTAGTACAGGTTTATATGCCAACTAGCTCTGCCGATGATGAGGAGATCGAAGAAATATATGAGGAGCTAAAGGAAATTATTCAGACAATTAAGGGAGAGGAAAACTTAATTGTTATGGGAGACTGGAATTCGGTAGTAGGACAAGGAAGGGAAGGGAAGATAGTGGGTGAATATGGTCTGGGCAAAAGGAATGAAAGAGGAAGCCGCATGGTAGAATTTTGCACAGAACATGATTTAATCGTAACAAACACGTGGTTTAAGAATCACAAAAGAAGGTTGTATACTGGAAGAGACCAGGAGACACCGGAAGGTATCAGATAGATTTTATAATGGTAAAACATAGATTCCGGAACCAAGTTATAAACTGTAAGACATACCCAGGGGCAGATATAGACTCTGACCATAACTTGTTAGTCATGAACTGTAGGCTGGAACTGAAAAAACTGCAGAAAGGTAGGAAAATAAGGAGATGGGACCTAGATAAATTGAAGGAAAGTGAAGTTCTGGAGAATTTCAGAGGGAGATTAAGGCATAAATTAACAGAAATAGGGGGAAATAAAACAGTAGAAGAGGATGAGAGATGAAATAGTGAAGGCTGCAGAGGACAAAATAGGTAGAAAGGCAAGACCTTCAAAAAAATCCTTTGATATCACAGGAAATACTAAATTTAATTGATGAAAGAAGAAAATATAAGAATGAAGTAAATGAAACAGGCAAAATGGAGTACAGACGACTAAGAAATGAGATTGACAGGAAGTGCAAAATGGCTAAGCAGGAGTAGCTAGAAGCCAAATGCAAATCTGTAGAAGAATGTATAAGAAGGGGAAAAGTAGATACCACCTACAGGAAAATAAAAGAGACATTTGGAGACAAGAAAAGAAACTCCACGAATATCAAGATCTCAGATGGGAAACCAGTTCTCAGCAAAGAAGGGAAAGCTGAAAGGTGGAATGAGTACATAGAGCAGCTCTACAAATGAAATGAACTTAGAGACGATGTTGTAGGAAGGGAAGAGGAAGTAGATCAAGATGAAATAGGACATTCTATACTGAGAGATGAATTTGACAGAGCCCTGAAAGACCCAGGAGTAGATGACATACCCTCAGAGCTACTAAAGTCTCTGGGAGAGCCAGCCATGACAAAACTATTTGAACTGTTGTGTAGGATGTATGAGACAGGCGAAATACCCTCAGACTTTAAGAAAAATGTAATAAAACCCATTCCAAAGAAATCGGGAGCAGACAGGTGTGAAAATTACAGAACCATCAGTTTGATAAGTCATGGTTGCCAAATTTTAACACGAATTATCTACAGGAGAATGGAAAAGCTGGTAGAAGCTGACCTTGGGGAAGATCAGTTTGGATTCAGGTGGAACACAGGAACCCGGGAGGCAATACTCACTTTACGTCTTATCTTAGAAGATAGATTAAGGAAAGGCAAACATACATTTTTAGCTTTTGTAGATTTGGAGAAAGCGTTTGACAATGTTTACTGGAATACACTCTTTCAAATTCTGAAGTCAGCAGGGGTAAAATACAGAGAAAGGAGAGTTATATACAACTTGTACAAAAGTCAGACCGCAATGATTAGACTCGAAGGGCATGAAAGGGAAGCATCAGTTGGGAAGGGAGTAAGACAGGGTTGTAGCCTTTCTCCGATGTTATTCAATTTGTACATCGAGCAGGCGGTGAAGGAAAGCAGGGAAAAATTTGGAATTGGGATTAAAGTTCAGGGGGAAGAAATAAAAACATTGCGTTTTGCTGATGACATTGTAATTCTGTCAGAGACAGCAAAGGACCTAGAATAGCAGTTGAATGGAAAGGACAGCATGTTGAAGAGAGCGTATAAAATGAATATTAACAAGAGCAAAACAAAAATAATGGAATGCGGTCTTCGAAAATCAGGCAATGCTGAAGGAATTATGTTAGGTAATGAAACAGTGAAGGTGGTAGATGAGTTTTATTACTTGGGTAGTAAAATAACATGAGATGGTCGAAGTACAGAGGATATAAAATGCAGAATGGCAATGGGAAGGAAAGAATTTTTGAAAAAGAGAAATTTGCTAACATCGAATATTAATTTAAGTGTAAGGAAGTCTTTTCTGAAGGCATTTGTGTGGAGTGTTCCTTGTACGGGAGTGGAACATGGACGATAAGCAATGCGGACAGGAAGAGAATAGAGGCTTCTGAAATGTGGTGCTACAGAAGAATGTTGAAGATTAGGTGGGTAGATCGCATAACTAATGAAGAGGTACTGAACAGAATTTGTGAGAATAGGAATTTTTGGCATACCCTGACCAAAAGAAGGGATCGCTTGGTAGGATACATTCTTAGACATCGAGGAATCGTAAATTTAGCATTGGAGGGAAGTGTGTGGGGTAAAACTCGCAGAGGGAGACCAAGAGACGCGTATAGTAAGCAGATTCAAGTGGATGTGGGTTGCCGTTCTTATGAGGAGATGAAAGGCTTGCTCAGGATAGAGTAGGGTGGAGAGCTGCATCAAACCAGTCTCCGGACTGAATACCATAAACACATAGGGCGGTATCTACTTGGAAAACATGCGATGTAGACAGGTCGCCCACGATAATCATTTATTTTGGACGACCGGTATGATGAGACTAAATGCGGTTTCTGACCTGCCCCTGGTCGCCACTGGTAAGGGAGCTTTGGCGATACCACCAAACGTCTCCTGTTTCAAAAGTAAACCTCAGATATAGTGCGATCACTACTTGAAAAACACGCAAATTTGACAGGTGGCCAATGATAATCATTGATTTCAGATGACCAGTATGTTAAGACCCAATGAGGTTTCTGACCTTCCGTATGTCGCCACTGGTATGGGATCCTTGGCGATCCCACCAAACGACTCATGTTTTAAAAGTAAACCTTAATATTGTCACGTTGCAATGGCAGTAGGCTTGACTTCAAAGGCAACTAAACACAGCACTTGTACTGAAAGCACGTTTATTACGAACTCAACATACATGCAGCACGACTGCCTCTCAGGCAGAGTGCTCTGCTATTTATACACAGACAGAATTTACCAGAAATTAGAAGAACAGTTAACATAAGAAACAAGTAGAATTTACAAGTTAACATAAGAAAGATGTAGAACCTTCTGGAATTGTAAATTACAAAGAAATAAATTTTTGCCGGTGGGCGGGATTGAACCGGCGACCTTCTGCTCCGCAGTCCGTGACGCTATCCCCGTCGCCACAACGGCAGTTGGTGTTCGTCGTCTCTCGCGGCATTGCTCCCTCTCCTGGATAAACAGCGACCCGCTGTTATGATCCCTGTGGAGCCAGCTGCAATGTCCTGGATCTTGACCGTGTCATGGGTCCTCTGTATGACAGTTCAAGACCATCCTTCCCTTCTCCGCGATTATCGACGATGGACGTTCCAGTCGTGGCTTCATCAGGAACATTACCGTCTTTAAAGTCCTTGAACAAGATGCCATTGTCGTCTACCTGCTCTTCAGGATTGTAGTAAGGCTTCATGCGCAGGACGTGAATAATGTCTCTTCGTTTTAGACGTTTCGACGACGGCTCATAATCCTCAACTTCGTATGTGACGTCTGACAGGCGGCGTAGGACACGATACGGACCAAAGCATCGCTTCAATAACTTTTCTGACAGTCCAACCTTCCGTACAGGGGTAAAAATCCATACCAGATCTCCTGGGCTGTACACAACAGGTCGGTGCTTGTCGTTGTACCGCTGACGGTCCTTCTCCTGGGCGTCCAGTGTCTGTATGCGAGCCAGCTGTCTTGCTTCTTCAACCCTGGTGATGAGCTGTTTAACATAGTCATCCTGAGTGCCGTCCGGTTGGAACGGGAACAGTGTATCCATTGTCGTCTCAGCTTCAGGCCCATGGAGCAGGAAAAACGGAGTGAAGCCTGTGGTGTCTTGTCTTGCGGTATTGTAAGAAAATGTCATGACTGGCAGAATTGTATCCCAATCCTTCTGCCCAACATCGACATACATCAACAGCATGTCGACTAACGTTTTGTTAAAACGTTCCATGAGACCATTTGTCTGAGGATGGTATGCAGTTGTCATTCTGTGGACTATGTTGCACCGTGACATTACCTCTGTATGTCTATCCAGCAGGAACTTGTGTCGCAAGAATAACCATCAACAACAGGATGCAGCCGTTTGAATTTGTCGTGTTAACAGAATGTAGTCAAAATGTCATCTTCAGATGGGACTTCCTTCAAGCATCCCAAGCTATCATTGACTGTGGAAGATCTGAGCTGCACATTGAAGAAGTTGCTCCGCCGGATGCACGTAATACAGAATTTTCTGGGTAGTTATTCGTCATTGACAATGTGACGATACTGCCGTTGACAATGAGAAGAGTTGCAGTGACAAACACAGATGACTGGTTAAACTGTGAAGTTCTAGTTGACAGTAAAAAGTTTCTCAGGCTCACAGAAGAAGTTTACATACCAGCGGCTGTCATAAGCATTACCGGTGGTCAAGGAGAGATTTGGATCACAAATTGTCACGAGTAGTCACAACTTATCCCCAAGGGAATATGTATCGGGACAGCTGAACCAATCCAGGACGGTGAGCTCAATGTCATCAATGAAGACCCATGCCCTGCTGTTAGTACAGACAACACGGTGGAGGAAACAAACATGGCACTGTCACTAGGGCCTGGACTGACCAAGGAACAACGCCAGTGGGTGTTAGGTATACTACGCCAATTTTCGGGTGCATTCACACCTCAGCAGGGGAAAAGTCAGACGAAACGGCCCACGATAAAGCACCGTATCACTACTGGGGATCATCCGCCAATTAGCCAGCGTTCGTATAGAGTGTCGCCAGCCGAAAGACGAATAATTCGGGAGGAAGTGGAGAAGATGTTGCGAGATTATGCAACCTGCGGAGAGTCCTTGGTCATCTCCGGTGGTCCTCGTAAAGAAGAAGGATGGCACGTGGCGATTCTGTGCCGACTATCGTCGGCTGAACAGAATCACAAAGAAAGATGTCTACCCATCGCCGCGCATTGACGACACCTTAGACTGCTTGAAAGGAGCTACATACTTCTCAACTATGGACATGCAGACAGGTTACTGGCAAATCGAGGTTGACGAAGCTGACAGGGAGAAGACGGCTTTTATTTCACCTGATGGCCTCTATGAATTTAAAGTAATGCCATTTGGACTATGTAATGCTCCGGTCACATTCGAACGCATGATCGACAACTTACTTCGACACCTTAAGTGAACGACGTGTCTCTGCTATTTAGATGACATTCTCGTTTTCTCGAAAACTTTTGAAGAACATCTGAGTCGCCTGTCAACTGTGTTGAAGTGTGTTCAGGCTGCAGGTCTCCGCCTCAATCCAAAGAAGTGCCTCTTCGTCGCCAAAGAGATAAAAATCCTGGGGCACCTAGTCAACGGAGATGGTGTCCGTCCTGATCCAGATAAAGTAAGGGCAGTCACAGAATTTCCAACTCCTCAGCACATCATGATGTGAGAAGTTTTCTCGGGCTGTGCTCATACTACCGACGTTTCATAAAAGGATTTTGTAACAAGTCACGTCCATTACAAGAACTTCTGCAGGGCGACGTCAGATTTTACTGGGATGAGACAAAAGAAAGAGCTTTCTGAGCACTTAAGGGAGGCTCTAACTTCCACACCAGTGCTAGCCTTGTACGACGAGAATGTAGAAACGGAACTTCACACAGATGCCAGTGGCTATGGGATTGGTGCAGTGCTTGTACAAGTTCAGGAAGGTGCCGAAAAAGTGATAGCCTATGCGTCAAGAGTACTCTCAAAGTCCGAGGTAAACTACTCTACAACTGAAAAAGTATGTCTAGCGGTTATCTGGTCTATCAACAAGTTCCGGCCGTATTTATTCGGCAAACCATTCACCATCGTGACAGACCACCATTCTTTGTGTTGGCTGACTAGCTTGAAGGATCCATAAGGTCGACTAGCAAGATGGGCACTAAGACTCCAAGAGTACGATGTCACAGTGGTATTCAAGAACGGGCGCAAACACAAGGATGCCGACTGCCTTTCGAAGAATCCATTAGTGGAACACAACAGCATTAATGAAATTTCAGCTCTCACTGAATTAGATGACGTTACAGCTGAACAGAGGGAAGATCCAACACTATTAAAAATGATAGAGGCCTTGGAGAAAGGAGAACCGACCAATGGAGAGTTCCAACTTATAAATGGAACATTGTACAAGAGAAACTACGATCCACTGGGCCCCAAATTGCTACTTGTTGTTCCAGCTCATCTCCAGTTAGCTATTCTCAAATATTTCCATGATGCTCCAATATCGGGTCATCTAGGATTCGTGAAGACCCTAGACAGAATCAGACGCAGGTATTACTGGAAAGGTCTCTACCGATCTGTCAAGCACTATGTGAGTCACTGTAAAGAGTGCCAGCGACAGAAGCATGTGCCGCAATTACCTCCAGGACATCTCGTACCGATTCCGCCGGCAGCAGCTCCATTCCACCGAGTTGTGATCGATCTTTTAGAGAGGTTCCCGAAGTTGACAACCGGTAACCATTGGATAATAGTCTGCACTGACTACCTCACACGCTACGCTGTCACGATACCTGTGCCGACTGCAGAAGCTCCAGAGATCGCAAAATTCCATGTAGAAGACATTATTTTGAAGCATGGAGCACCACGTGTCATGATATCTGATCGTGGAAAAGTATTCCAGTCAAAACTAGTATCAGAGGTAATGTCACGGTGCAACATTGTCCACAGAATGACAACTGCATACCATCCTCAGACAAATGGTCTCATGGAATGTTTTAACAAAACGTTAGCCGACATGCTGCTGATGTACGTCGATGTTGAACAGAAGGATTGGGATACAATTCTGCCAGTCATGACATTTGCTTACAATACCGCAAGACAAGACACCACAGGCTTCACCCCGTTTTTCCTGCTCCATAGGCGTGAAGCTGAGACGACAATGGATACACTGTTCCTGTTCCAACCGGACGACACTCAGGATGACTATGTTAAACAGCTCATCACCAGGGTCAAAGAAGCAAGACAGCTGGCTCGCATACGGACACTGGACGCCCAGGAGAAGGACCGTCAGCAGTACAACGACAAGCACCGACCTGTTGTGTACAGCCCAGGAGATCTGGTAGTCAGAAAAGTTATTGAAGCGATACTTTGGTCCGTATCGTGTCCTACGCCGCCTGTCAGACGTCACATATGAAGTTGAGGATTATGAGCAGTCGTCGAAACGTCTAAAACGAAGAGACATTGTTCACGTCCTGCGCATGAAGCCTTACTACAATCCTGAAGAGCAGGTAGACGACAATGGCTTCTTGTTCAAGGACTTTAAAGACGGTAATGTTCCTGATGAAGCCACGACTGGAACGTCCATCGTCGATAATCCCGGAGAAGGGAAGGATGGTCTTGAACTGTCATACAGAGGACCCATGACACGGTCAAGATCCAGGACATTGCAGCTGGCTCCACAGGGATCATAACAGCGGGTCGCTGTTTCTCCAGGAGAGGGAGCAATGCCGCGAGAGACGACAAACACCAACTGCCGGCGTGGCGCAGGGGATAGCGTCACGGACTGCAGAGCAGAAGGTCGCCGGTTCAATCCCGCCCACCGGCAAAAATTTATTTCTTTGTAATTTACAATTCCAGAAGGTTCTACATCTTTCTTATGTTCACTTGTAAATTCTACTTGTTTCTTATGTTAACTGTTCTTCTAATTTCTGGTAAATTCTGTCTGTGTATAAATAGCAGAGCACTCTGCCTGAGAGGCAGTCAGAGCTGCGTGTATGTTGAGTTCGTAATAAACGTGCTTTCAGTACAAGTGCTGTGTTTAGTTGCCTTCGAAGTCAAGCCTACTGCCATTGCAACGTGACAATATGCAGGTTTACTTTTAAAACATGAGTCGTATGGTGGGATCGCCAAGGATCCCATACCAGTGGCGACCTACGAAAGGTCAGAAACTTACATTGGGTCTTAACATACTGGTCGTCTGAAATCAATGCTTATCATGGGCCATATGTCATGAGTGCATGTCTTTCACGTAGAGACCGCCCTATATCTGAGTATTACTTGCGCCGCAGGAGTCGTTTGGTGGGATCGCCAAGGCACCATTACCAGTGGCGAACAAGTGTGGTCAGAAAGTGCAGTGAGACTCAAGATATGGGTTGCCTGAAATCAATGATTATGATGAGACACCTGTCTAGGTTGCATGTTTTTCAAGTAGAGACCGCCTTATATCGTAGGTTTACTTTTGAAACAGGAGTCATTAGGTGTGATCGAAAAAGGCACCCTTTTCAGTGGCGACCAAGGAAAGGTCAGAAACCGCATTGAGTCTCAACATACCGGTTGTCTGTTATCAATGACTATCATGGGCCACCTGTCGAGATTGCGTGTTTTTAAAGAAGAGACCGCCCTGTATCTGAGGTTTACTTTTGAAACAGGAGTCGTTTGGAGGGATCGCCAAGACACCATCTCCAGTGGCGACCTAGGGAAGGTCAGAAACCTCCAAGGGTCTCAACATACCGGTCGTCTAAAATCAATGCTTATCATGGGCCACATGTCTAGATTACGTGTTTTGCAAGTAGAGACCGCCCAATATCTGAGGCTTTCTTTTGAAACATGAGTAGCTTGGTGGGTTCGCCAAAGAACCTTTACCAGTGGCAACCAAGGAAAAGGTCAGAAACCGCAATAAGTCTCAACATACCGGTCGTATAAAATCGATGATTATCATGGGCCACCTGTTGAGAACGCGTGTTTTTTATGTAGAGACCGCCCTATATCTGAGGTGTACTTTTGAAACAGGAGTCGTTTAGTGGGGTCGCGAAGGCACCCTTACCAGTGGCGATCAAGGGAACATCAGAAACCGCATTGAGTCTCAACATACCGGTTGTCTGAAATCAATGATTATTAACAGTCACCTCTCGAGATTGGGTGTTTTTCAATTATAGACTTCCCTATATTTGAGGTTTCCTTTTGAAACAGTAGTCGTTTGATGGAATCGCCAAGGGTCCCTTACCAGTGGCGACCAAGAGAGGGTCAGACACTGCATTTAATCTCCACATACCGGTCGTCTAAAACCAATGATTATCATGGGCAACCTATCGAGACTGCGTGTTTTTCAAGTAGAGTCCGTACTGTATCTGAGGGTTAATTTTCAAACAAGAGCCGTTTGGTGGGACCACCATGGACCCTTACCTGTGGCGATCAAGAGCAGGGCAGAAACTGCAGTGAGTCTCAACATACCGGTCGTCTAAAATCAATGATTATCATGGGCCACATGTTTAGATTGCGTGTTTTTCAAGTAGAGACAGCCCTATATCTGAGGTTTACTTTTGAAACAGGAGTAGCTTAATGGAATCGGCAAAGCACCTTTACCAGTGGCAACCAAGGAAATGTTCAGAAATTGCACTGTTTACTTTTGGAACAGGAGTCATTACGTGTGATCGAAAAAGGCACCCTTTTCAGTGGCGACCAAGGAAAGGTCAGAAACCGCATTGAGTCTCAACATACCAGTCGTTTGAATTCAATGATTATCATGGGCCACCTGTCGACTTTGCGTGATTTTCAAGTAGAGGCCACCCTATATCTGAGGTTTACTTTTGAAACAGGCTAAATTTGTTGGGATCACACAGGCATCCTTACCGGTGGCGACCAAGCGAAGGTAAGAAACCGCATTGAGTCTCAACATACCGGTTGTATAAAATCAATGATTATCATGGGCCACCTGTTGAGATTGAATGATTTTCAAATAGAGATAGCGCTATATCTGAGGTTTACTTTTGAAACAGGAGTCTTTTGGTGGTATCGCCAAGGCACGCTTACCAGTGCCGACCAAGGGCAGGTCAGGAACCGTATTGAGTCTCAACATACCGATCGTCTGAAATCAATGCTTATCATGGGCCACATGTTGAGATATCGCGTTTTTATAGTAGAGACCACCCGATATCTGAGGTTTACTTTAGAAACAGGAGTCGCTTAGTGGGATCGCCAAGGCAACATTACCAGTGGCGACCAAGGGTGGTCAGAAAGTGCATTGAGTCTCAAGATACGGGTTGCCTGAAATCAATGATTATCATGAGACAACTGTCCAGGTTCAAGTAGAGACCGACCTATATCGTAGGTTTACTTTTGAAACAAGAGTCTTTAGGTGTGATCGAAAAAGGCACCCTTTTCAGTGGCGACCAAGGAAAGGTCAGAAACCGCATTGAGACTCAACATACCGGTTGTCTGTTATCAATGATTATCATGGGCCACCTGTGGAAATTGCCTGTTTTTTAATTTGTGTCCGCCCTATTTCTGAGGTTTACTTTTGAAACAGGAGTCGTTTACGGAGATCGCCAAGGGACCCTTACCAGTGGCGACCAAGCGAAGGTCAGACACTGCACTGAGCCTCAAAATACCGGTCGTCATAACCAACTATTATCGTGTGTTTTTTAAGTAGAGACTGCCCTATATCTGAGATTTATTATGAAACAGAAATCGTTTGGTGGGATCACCAAGACACCCTTTCCAGTGGCGACCTAGGGAAGGTCAGAAACCTCCATGGGCCTCAACATACCAGTCGTCTAAAATCAATGCTTATCATTGCCGCATTGAATCGCCAAGGGGCCCTTACCAGTGACAACCAAGAGATGGTCAGACACTGCATTGAGTCTCAACATACCGGTCGTCTAAAACCAATGATTATCATGGGCCACCTGTCGAGATTGCGTGTTTTTCAAGTAGAGACTGCCATATATCTGAGGTTTACTTTTGAAATAGGAGACATTTGGTGGGATCGCTAATGCACCATTACGAGTGGCGACCAAGTGAGTTCATTAACCGCATTGAGTCCCAACATACCGGTCGTCTGAAGTCAATGATTATCAAGGGCAACCTGTCGAGATTAAGTGTTTTTCAAGAAGAGACCGCCCTATATCTAAAGTTTACAACTGAAACAGGAGTCGTTAGGTGGGATTGTTGAGGCACCCAAGGGCTGGGCAGAAGCCGCATTGAGTCTCAAAATACCGGTCGACTGTAATCTACAATTATCATGGGCAACCTGTCGATATTTCGTGTTTTTGAAGTAGTGACCGCACTATATCTGAGTTTTACTTTTCAAACAGGAGCCGTTTGGTGGGATCGCAAAAGCACGCTTACCAGTGGCGACCAACGGAACATCAGAAACTGTATTTATCTCCACACACTGGTTGTCTAAAATCAATCGTTATCATGTGCCACCTGTCGATATTAAGTGTTTTTCAAGTGTCCGTCCTATATATAAGGAGTCGTTAGGTGGGATCGCCGGGGCACCCAAGGGCTGGGCTGAAGCCGCATTGAGTCTCAAAATACCAGTCGTCTGAAATCAATGCTTATCATGGGCCACCTGTGGAGATTGCCTGTTTTTTAAGTTGTGTCCACCCTATTTCTGAGGTTTACTTTTGAAACAGGAGTCGTTAGGTGGGATCGCCGAGGCACCCAAGGGCTGGGCAGAAGCCGCATTGAGTCTCAAAATACCGATCGTCTAAAATCAATGATTATCATGGGCCTCATGTCTAGATTGTTTTTTTTTTTTTCAAGTTGAGACCGCCCAATATCTGAGTTTTACTTTTGAACCATGAGTAGCTTGGTGGGATCGCCAAGGCACCCTTACCAGTAGCGACCAAGGGCAGGTCAGAAACAGCATCGAGTCTTAACATACCGGTCGTCTATAAACAATGCTTATCTTGGGCAACCTATCGAGACTCCGTGTTTTTCAAGTAGAGACCGCCCTATATCTGAGGTTGACTTTTTAAACAGGAGTTGTTTGGTGGGACCCCCAAAGCACCCTTACAGTGGCGATCAAGGGTATAGGTGAGAACCGCATTGAGTCTCAACATACGAGTCACCTAAAATCAATTATTATCATGGGCCACATGTCAAGATCGCGTGTCTTTCAAGTAGAGACTGCCCTACATCTGAGGTTTACATTTAAAACAGGAGCCGTTTGGTGGGATTGCCACAGCACCCTTACCAGTGGCGACCACAGGAAAGTCAGAAACCGCATTGAGGCTGAACATACTAAGTCCAGTCAAATTAGGGTTTCACCTCGGAATGAGAGGTAACATGCTGAATATTTGCATGAGCCTTTGTTTTGACGTTCTAAATGATATGTCAAAAGTCTCATAAAATCTCGTGTCCGCGTCTTAAGTTATTAAAGGTCAAAGGTCACGAAAATCAGTTTTTCGCAAATATCTCGCTTCCTATGCGTTAAATGGTTTTTACATTTCCGATAAAAGTTGTAGCGCATGAAATTCTCTACAATTTTTGTTTTAAACATTTTTTGTGCAATTCATCGTTTTTTAGATAGAGGGCGGAGAGCGCTCAGGTCACAGCGCACAGACATATAAGCCGTAATACGGCGTCAGCTGCGAATCACAGTCAACGGCACGAACTAAGTGCGTATCCAACATCTTTATTTGATAATAATGGTGTGAGGAAAACTGCGAAAGCGACATTATATGACAACATGAGACCTATCGACATCGATCTTGCTGAAAGTAATGTAACATATATTATCGTGTGGAGCAAAGACGATACTTTCACTGTTGTTTTAGATAAATATATAAAGTATTTACAAATACATTATGGCTCAAGAATGGTTGTTGTGTTTGATGGATACTCGGACTACAGTAGAAATACTAAAGCAATGGGACAACTTGTGTTCTTTCAGAATCGTATTAAGTTTGATTTGAGGAAACAACGATTGTGCCAATCAGCCAAGAGAAATTTTTATCAAATCGATCTAATAAAAAAAAGCTAATTGACTTGCTTGTTGAGAAGATGTTTGTATAATCAAAACAGGTATTGAAGAATCAGAGCACCAAAGGACTGCCGTCATCGTAGGAGAAGATACTGATTTGCTTGTCAATTTAAATGGACATACTTAATCGCATCAACAAGAAATTTTCTTTAAAAAAGTCGGTAAAGGCAATGTTAAAACTCAGATATAATCCTCCAAAAGTTTTGAACATTATCCCCGTTGTAAAAAACACATTTTATTTTTGTACGCGTTGATTTGCTGTGACACATCTGCGTTGTTTAAAAAAGGCAAAAAAACTTTTGTTAAAATATTGGAGAAACTTCCAGATTTGGATCTGCTAGCTCAAGTATTTCACAAGAAAATTGTCCTGCGCAAACGTTACTTGAAAATGGAGTACGTATCTTGTTGGCAATATCTGAAGACAATATAGATCATCTTCGATACACGTAATTTGTTATATCGTCAGAACTTAATACACCTGTGCAACTATCAAATCTGCCACCAACAAGTGCAGCAGCTAGCTCATCAACATATCAATCGTGCTTACTACCAAGTACAAATGTGGTTAGGAAACTATATAGAACCCCAGGAATGGGGTTGGGTGCTGCAGAGTGAACATTTGGAACCAATACTAACAATATTACCACCTACACCAGGCGAGCTCCTGAATACAATATTTTGCAACTGCAAAAATGGTTGCGGTTCGCGCTGCGGGTGCAGGAAATCGGGGATGCAATGTTCATCAGCCTGTGGCCAGTGTAATGGGCAAGCTTGCCTCAATGAGTCATCACACCAGAACAACCTCGATGAAGAAAGTGCATATGACCCCGAAATCTTGGAAGGATTAGACGACGACGATCGTCGATTACGAGGATGATGATAATGAAATGGACGTTTTCGAGCGACCGGATGAAGACGACGATGATGATCAAGAAGGTGAGAGTTGAGACCTATGTATGATTAATAATTAAAGTGAATAAAACTCCTCCTCACTTCTAATTATAATAAATGAATCATACATAACTACTAAATACAGATTTACATAAAACGTATTTCCTCGTTTTTTTATTTAATGTTTTATTGCTTCAAATATAATTAAGTCTTAGTTATAGTTATTTTTATTCTTTTCTACATGAAACATAATTAAGATATATTAGAATATAATTAAAATATACTTGAAGTATTTGGCTTCATAACTTTATAATTTCATGAAATAAGTAAATATTATTAAACAAATCTTTTTGATTTATGAATAATATTATGAAATATTGGACATAATTCATACAGAATGAAGGTTTGTAATAGTAATTATTGCAATGATGTATTAACTTTAAACAACCTACCATTGACTGGGATTCGCGGTTGACTTGGATTACGTCTTATATGTCTGAGCGTTGTGACCTGTGCGCTCTCCGCGCTCTATCTAAAAAACGACGAATTGCAGGAAAAAATGTTTATAACAAAAATTGTAGAGAATTTCACGCTCTACAACTTTTATCTGAGATGCAAATACCATTTAACGCATAGGAAGCAAGATATTTGCGAAAAACTGATTTTTGTGACCTTTGACGTTTAATATCTGAAGACGCAGACACGAGATTTTATGAGACTTTTGACACATCGTTTAGAATGCCAAAACAAAGGTTTATGCAAATATTCAGGTTGTTACCTCTCATTCCGAGGTTGACGCCTTTTTTTGGCTTATTTGACTGGACTAACTGGTCATCTGAAGTCAATGATTATCTTGGGCCACCTGTCGAGATTGCGTATTTTTCAAGTAGAGACCACACAATATCTGAGGTTTACTTTTGAAGCAGGAGTAGTTTGGTGAGATCGCCAAGGCACCCTTACCAGTAGCGACCAAGGGCAGGTTAGAAACTGCATCGAGTCTCATCATATCAGTCGTCTGAAATCACTGCTTATCTTGGGCAACCTATCGAGACTCCGTGTTTTTCAAGTAGAGACAGCCCTATAATAAGGTTTACTTTTAAAATATGAGTCGTTTGGTGGGATCGCCAAGGCACCCTTACCAGTGGCGACAAGGGAAAGTCAGAAACCGCATTGAGTTCCAACATACGGGTCGTCTGAAATCAATGATTACCGTGGGCCACCTATGGAGATTGCGTGTATATCAAGTTGAGACCGCCCTATTTCTGAGGTTTACCTTTGAAACAGGAATCGTTTGGTGTGATCGCCAAGGCACCTTTATCAGTGGCGACCAAGGGCAGGTCAGAAACCGCATTGAGTCTTAACATACCGGTCGTCTATAAACAACGATTTTCATGGGTCACCTGTCGCGAATGCGTGTTTGTCAAGTAGAGACTGCCCTATATCTGAAGTTTACTTTTAAAACAGGAGTCGTTTGGTGGGATCGCCAAGGCACCCTTACCAGTGGCGAACAATGGAAGGTCAGAAACCGCATTGAGTATCAACATATGGGTCGCCTGAAATCAATAATTATCATGGACCAGCTGTCGTGATTGCTTGTTTTCCAAGTAGATCCGCCCTATATCTGAGTATATCTCAGGTTACTTTTGAAATAGGAGTCGTTTGGTGGGATAGCCAAGGCACCCTCACCAGTGGCGACGAAAGGAAGGTTAGAAACCGCAATGAGTCTCAACATACCAGTCGTCTAAAATGGGCAACTGTCGAGATTGCGTGTTTTTTCAATTAGATACCGAACTATATCTGAGGTTTACTGTTGAAACTGGTGTCGTTTTGTGGGATCGCCAAGGCACCCTCACCAGTGGCGAGCAAGGGCAGTTTAGAAACTTTTGAAACAGGAGTCGTTTGGTGGGATCACCAAGGCACACTTACCAGTGGCGACGAAAGGAAGGTCAGAAACCGCATTGAGTCTCAACATAATGGTTGTCTAAAATCAATGATTATCATGAACACATGTCTAGATTGCGTGTTTTTTAATGTAGAGTCCGCCCTATATCTGAGGTTTCCTTCTGAAACAGGAGTCGCTTGGTGGGATCGCGATAGCACCCTTACCTGTGGCAAACAAGGGAAGGTCAGAAACCGCATTGAGTGTTATCATACCGGTCGTATCAAATCAATGATTATCATGGGCTAACTGTCGAGATTGCGTGTTTTTCATGTTGAGACCATCCTATATCTGAGGTTTAATTTTAAAACAGGAGTCATTTGGTGGGATCGCCAAGGCACCTTTACCAGTGGTGACCAAGGGGAGGTCAGAAAGCCCATTGAGTCTCAACATACCGGGCGCCTGAAGTCAATGATTATCTTGGGCAACCTGTTGAGACTGCGTGTTTTTAAAGTAGAGACCACCCTATATCTGAGGTTTACTTCTGAAATAGGAGTCACTTGGTGGGATCGCCAAAGCACCCTTACCAGTGGCAACCAAGGGAACGTCAGAAACTTTTGAAACAGGAGTCATTTGGTGGGATCGCCAAGGCACCCTTACCTGTGGCAAAGAAGGGAATGTCAGAAACCGCCTTGAGTCTTAACATACCGATCGTATTAAATCAATGATTATCATGGACCACATGTCTAGATTGCGTGTTTTTCAAGTAGAGACCCCCCTATATCTGAGGTTTACTTTTGAAACTGGAGTCGCTTGGTATTATCGCCAAGTCACCCTTACCAGTGGCAAACAAGGGAAGGTCACAAACCGCATTGAGTCTCAACATACGGGTCGCCTGAATCAATGATTATCATGGTCCACATGTCAAGACAGGTAAATGAAAAATGGTAAGATAAGCACAGTTAATCAAAAACTGACATAAAATAAAAAGAGAGGGGTGATTTTAAAATATATGAGAAGGTGGAACCTTCAGAGTTTGCTAACGGTTTTGGGGGATTGAATTTGGGAGGTTTTATATTTTGTTGATTGGCATTCCATACGTTGTTATATATTGGTTGGGGATAGTATATGTGTAGTAGCCAGACCTTGAAAGGTTTTCCATCATCTGCTAATGGCAGTTTTATGAGTTTCCATTTTATGACAAAACTGCCATGCACTTCTAGTGCCAAATTTATGAGTTTCTATTTTTTGACAAAACTGCAAGGAACAAATATAAATTAAACTTACCTGTAATGTATCCACGATGTAATGATGTCTCGTATGAAGAGATGCCGACTCAAATAGTTTATACTAATCATTTGAAAGCTTATTAAAAGTAACCGATCCTACACCCCACCATCTAGTGGATGTGATGTTCTGAGAATAGATGAATTAATGTACCAACCAAAATAGTGCATGATTGATAGTTATTACCTAGTAATATTTTTTGAAATCTGAAAAAAATGAAAAGCTTCCCATTAGGAATCAAATGACATTGAACCTTTTGTAAGCTTGTGAATTTAAATGTAAGGGTAATGTTGTAAACTATGGGAATAAATCATAAATGGTGTTGTACTGATAACCTATGCCCAGGCGGGCACTTATGTAGTGTAACGTGTTTACACTAGGAAAGCAAAGGTACAAGTGGCACCAACGGGAAGATACCGTTACAACTGTGTTACGTTTAAGGGGAGAGAATTCGTCTGCTGCGAGTTATTTTGGTAAGTTTAGACGACTGGCTGGAAAGTTGGCGTTGCACTACCTGTTCCAGGAGGCGCGACGGTGGATGTCCAAATAGCGTGCTGTTCGGAAATCTTATAATTATACGTTCAGACTTTGAAACAGTAAGAACTATCATGTCGAAAACTGTAATTAATCTAGCAATGGATCACTGTATCAAAGTTATAGGACAAGTAGCTCTAAAACATACACGTTAAATGAAGAACAGATGTTTTTATTTCATAGTAGAAGAGAAGTTTGGAGTTATAACCACTTCTTTCCTAAAGGAATTGAGTGGGAAGTAATAGCCTTTCCAAAGGTTCAAAGACTAGGAGAACTGATAGTGGCTCCCCTCCTCCAGAAGATTGCAGTAAGAATTTTGCTAACAAGTAAGGCTCTGGGGGGGGGGGGGGGGGGGGGGGTCTTACAAGCTACGCCATTGTCATTTAATGAGATGCAGACCCGGGCTACACAGCACTGTACTATGAATATGAACTTGAAACTTCCTATCTCTCATCCCATCATAGTGATTAATTTATTTCTGAACAAGAGTGTAATATGACTTCTGTCTATTCAGTGTCATGTTGTCAATTTCTAATGTATATTTCTTTTTAAACTACATAAATATAAAAAGTCAAATTTTCACCAAAAAAGTTCTGAATATCACTATGTAATCCTCATGACTTCCAGAAACAAAGTAGGCTCCAGATACATAACTGTCGATTCAGATGAATTAGAAACCTCAACATAGTTTTTATACATCTCAGACTAAACTTGCATTGAAAGTTTGATGAAAATAGTGGAAATCAGCCAGCAAAAGAGAATGACATGCCACTAAGAGCTCAAAATGGTAAGTATTGTACTGTGGGTGGTACTGAAGAGGTTCAGAAAAACCAAAATACGTGTAATGTCAATTTACAGCTCACAGCAGAGACATAACAATGAGCTGTGACAGGCACATAAGAAAAACTTACACCCCAAATCCTCTGTCTGCCAGCACCCAGTACTACCCTGGACTCTAACAACTAGCTATATCCATGGCCAAGGTTTTGATTTTCTGTCCTGGTGCCCGTAAGTGAGAGAGGTCTTGCCAAAGATCCTTCCCATCCTTCCTAAAGCGGTGTTCCGTCACCCTCCCACCCTCCGCAACATCTCAGTCCGTTGCTACGATACCCCGAAACCCAGCCCACCACCACAGGTGTCGTATCCCTGTAAAACATCCCGCTGCGAGACCCGACTGGCACTTCCAATTCTGGTCCCGTCACAGGCTTATCATACCCAGTTGTACACCGAGCGAGATATAGCAGTGACGTAATTCACTGACTGTGCTGCAATCACTGTGCAGCTATCTATATCAGCGCAACCACTAACCACTCGTCCATTAGGACGAATGGCCACGGCCAAACTGTGGCACGACATGCTCCATTTCAATGGCCACTTCATGACCCGAGCCATCTCTATCCTCCCCCCCACCACCAGCTTTTCTGAACTGCACAGTTACCCTTACTTATCCGATTCTGAAATTATCCTGCCCTCAAAATATGATAACTTCCTTTTTCCCAATATTTCCTGACCGCAAAGCAAGATTCGGAGTGCGGCAGCTGGAAATGACGGTCGAGTGCCTCAGTGAATGTTTTTTATTCTGGAGGAGGCCACAGCCAATAGCGTAAGTATTATATGTGTGTGTATTTTTTACATCCCTGTCGCAGCTCATCTTTGTGTAGAGTTGTAGACTGTCCTCATTATACTGTTTAATTCCGACCTGGAGTTTCCATTATTAAATAAGTGTAACATATTGACATAATACCACTTAAGAATTTTATTTGCAATTGAATAAAGTGAGATTCTGTTGATGTGTGTCATGTGTCATGTACAAAATACAGAAATGATAAATGAAGCATTTAAAATTTACAATATTTCAACACACAACTTTTCAATTTACAAACACTAATTACAAAAATAAAGGCACACTGTTTCTAAATTAGCACTGAATAAAATCCCATCAATTTTCACAAACATAGTACTAACACATTTCCACTGGATTCTTCCTTCTTTTAGTTCACAGCAGATCATCTTGCATTTCTCACAGTTTCTGTGTGGTACTACCATTTAGTCACTTCGGCATTATGGCAGTGCAGAAACATCACTGGTCAAACATCTGCAGCTGCTTTGTTCCTTTCTCGTTCAAGAGCTTCTTTAACTTTGCTTGTTTTCCCAATGCCCAAACGTGGTAAGCCTCGGTTGAGTCCATCCAACAAAACACAGGCTTTGCACAATTCCTGACTCGAAACGAACCCACAACGAGAACACTTGCTAACCTCAGGCATTCTTACGTCTTCACGAACAGATAGACTTTCACCTGGAAATAATTAAGTTATAACAGATTAGATCCCTGAATGGAGACTTGATTATGCATTCAATTTAAGGGACGAAAGTTAGTAATCTCGATAACATCATATCGACACACTACAATTATCAACATCACACAGTTACACTACAATAGCACAAATGAAATGCTTTAAATATAAATTGTACTGTTATTTAAGATGGAAGAGGCAGCATCTTTTTTTGAAGGGAATAGTTCCCTCTAATTTTTTGATTTAAATTTAGTGAGCATCAGCACCGACAGATGTAAGTGATGCAGTGTCAGTTCTGTGACGACTCTGTAATGGGTTGTGCACCAAACTGTAAGAATACTATGAGGGCAATGAGTAATTAGAGACACAAATTGGTCAGGTGAAAAATGTTAACAGAGCAAGTTAGGTACCTTTATGGCTTTAAGTTGGAATCGACGGGATGAGCTCCGATCAGCTGATTTATCAACACCGTTTGGTTGTAACCTCAGAAAAACATTACGAGATGGTTAGTCTGCTCGAAAGTGCCACATCAGATGAACAAAGTTCTGTTATTCGTCTTTTACCTGCCGAACGCAAGGAACCAGTGAATATATATTGTAGAATGTCTTAAGTTTACGGTGGAGATTTTACGAATTGTGCAAATTCTTACAAGTGGGTACAGCAGTTAAAAAATGGTCGTGCCTCGGTGACTGACAAACACTACTCTGGTGATAATGTGCTACAGCACACTGGAAACATTTTACTGAAATTATGCCATTTCTCTTCAATTGCAAGCCAGAAATCGCAGTAAAATTACACACTTTCTCTTGAGATTCGAGCCAGATATCCCAATAAAAATATGCTTATTCTCTTCCAGTGCTTATTAGAATGATAATAACAAAGTCTCAAGCTCAGCTAATTATGACCCTGTCTTCCTCCCCCAAAAACAGGGAGAGGAGGCACGAGTGCCTTCTTTTAAATCTCGCAATCATGAAAGTTATAATGCCACCTTCACCAAGCAGGAGCTAGAATGTGCCCTTGTCCTCTCCTGGTCCTCTGCCCCAGGGCCCGATGCAAGTCATATTCAGATGTTGTTGAACCTCTTCCCTGCAGGTAAATGATTTCTTCTTCAAACTTATAATCGTGTCTGGACTGAAGGTGAAATTCCCAGTTGTTGGCATGAAGCAATTGTTGTCCCCATACCCAAAGCAGGGAAGGACACACATCCTCCTTCCAGTTATCACCCCATTTCCCTGACCAGCTGTGTCTGTAAGGTAATGGAGCGCATGGTTCATGCTTGGCTGGCTTGGCTGGTTTGGCTACTCTAATCTCAACACCTCCTCATCAATGTCCAGTGTGGGTTTCGAAGGCATTGCTTTGTCATTGATCATGTCATTAGCTTGTCAACCTTAGTTATGAATAACTTTTTGCTAAAACGTCAGACAGTGGCTGTGTTCTTCGATTTGGAGAAGGCTTATGACACTTGTTTGCGGGCGGGCATTTTCCGCACCATGCATTCATGGGATCTTTGTGGCTGCCTCCCCCTCTTTATTCATGCCTTTTAAAAAGATTGAATGTTCAGGGTACGAGTGGACTCTGTTT
This sequence comes from Locusta migratoria, assembly GCA_026315105.1. NCBI lineage: Eukaryota > Metazoa > Arthropoda > Insecta > Orthoptera > Acrididae > Locusta > Locusta migratoria. Next base: position 9,406,424 of record CM048744.1, read on the forward strand.
TGTCGGACACCTTTCGCCAGGAGAATGGGGGGCCACAGGGTAACACTTGAATGTAACACTTTTCGTCATTTCAATCAACCCAATTATGGATTGCCTCCCAGCTGATGTTTCAGGCTCCCTGTTTATGGACGACTTCACAATCTATTGCAGCACTCAGAGAACGTGTCTCCTCGAGCATCGTCTTCAGCATTGCCTTGACAGTCTCCATTCCTGGAGTGTCACAAATGGCTTCCTTTTTCTCCCATGAGAAAACGGTCTGTATCAACTTCTGGAGATACAGAGAGTTTCTTCCACCATCTCTCCATTTGGCCCCGTCGCTCTCCCATTTGTGGAGACATTTGTAGGCTAACGTTGGATAGGAAACTAAGCTGGTCTCCACATGTGTCTCCTCTGGCTGCCTGCTGTACTCATTCACTCAACTTTCTGTGTGTTCTTAGTGGTCCACTGTCAGATCAAAGCTGGATTACGGGAGCTTCGTGTACTCTTCTGCACAGCCATCCATTTAACACCGCCTAAACTCGATGTACCATTGGGGGTTGTGCCTGGCGATAGGAGCATTTTACACTAGCCCTATTGAAAGCCTCTATGCCGAAGCTGCCGAATTGGATTTGACCTATCGACGTGACATATTGCTGTGTTGGTATGCATGCTGTCAATGCCCCACCACCCTTGCTATCCATCATTCTTTAATGAGTCCCTCAATAGCCAATATGGACTGCCCTTCTCCCTCCTGGAGTCCATCCTCATCACTTGCTTCGGCAGCTCGATTTTACCCTCCCTTCCACATTTCAAATAGGTGAGAGCCCAGTGCCACCTTGGCTTCAGGCTGATGTTCGCGTTCACCTTGAACTCACCTCACTCCCGAAGGAGAGTACTTCGGATGCTGTTTCCCGCTCAAGGTTTCTTGAACTTCGTGTGTGGCTTGATAATTCCACATTCGTATATACAGATTGCTCCAAGACCAATGAAGGTGTTGGATGTGTGTTTGTCGTCGGAATGACGGTTTTCAGTACAGGCTTCATGACCACTGCTTGAATTTCACAGCTGAGCTATTTGCTCTCTATCAGGCTGTACTATATATCCGCCGACATCGTTATCCTTCCTATGTCATCTGCTCTGACTCCCTCAACGAAATCCAGAGTCTCAGAGACCCCTATTCGGCTCATCCTGTTGTGCACCGAATCAACCACTCCCTCCTCCAATTATTAGCTGCCGATGGCCCTCGCGTTCATCTCCTGTGGGTACGTGGCCATGCAGGTATGCCTGGTAACGAGGCTGCTGATGCCGCGGCCAAGGCTGCAACTCTCCTACCTCGCACATCTACGTACTGTGTCCCATCAAATGATATTCGAGGGGCTCTTTCCTGTCACCTTATATTGTTGTGGCATAATGTGTGGTCCTTGCTTACAAATAATAAGTGCAGAACCATTAAACTGCTCCTGGTGGCACAGAAGACCCCTCATGCTGCTTGCAACGAGAAGAGGTCATCTTGGCCCGGATGCGGAACGGACAGTACCAGTTCAGCCACCGCCACTTGCTAACTGGTGATCCCGCACCGTTGTGTTCCTGTGGTCATGCATTGACGGTGTGTCATGTTTTATCATCTTGTCCAAATATTATTCCTGTTCTTATTGGACTGAATCTACCAAATACCCTGGAAAAACTTTTAGCTATGACGCAAGAGATGCTGCTAGAGTCTGGAATTTTATCAACTTGACCAATTTGTCAAAGGACACTTAGTTCTTCCTTTTGTTGTATTTTGCCCTATGTTTTTAGCTGTTTTCGTTATCCTTCAGTATATCTCAGTTTTGATTCAGGTGCTAATAACCTCAGCAGTTGGCAGTTGTGTGCCCTAACCCCCCCCCCCCCCCCACACACACACACACACACACACAAATACTAATGGCAGTTTGGGTGATTGGAGTTTTATCTCAAATACGTCAACTTTGTATGATTTCCTTTAATTAAATAACAATTAGTACTGTACTGATAGTGCAAAACTTCAGGGAAAGCTATTGCAGTGTCGTCAACTGAATATATTCACTGTGGGTGGTAAACATAACTTTTAAAACATATTAATTTTATTGGCAAAAATTAAAAATCTGGGATCAGAGGTATTTGAATTCGAGCCTCACACAAGTAGAACTAAACATGATGCTGAAAAGGACTCAGCCAGGGCACCGTACGACTCCATATGCCAAAATATTCGTCATAAACAATTCTTGTGTAACCTTCACGTGTAGCACGAACAAAAATACGGATCTGTTGCTCCGTTGGCCTTGGCGCGCAATTCGCCGGGCTTAATGTGGTGCTTGCGTGTGCGTACTAGTGGACAGTCGACTGTGCCACCTCTCCGAGTTTGAAGATAGAAGTCATTTACCTGTAGGGAAGAGGTTCAACAACATCTGAATATGAATGGCATCGGGCCCTGGGGCAAAGTATCGGGAGAGGACAAGGGCACATTCTAGCTCCTGCGTGGTGAAGGTGGCATTGGGAGATTTAAAAGGCGGTTGTGCCTCCTTTCCCTGCTTCTGGGGGAGGAAGGCAGGGTCGTAATTAGCTGAGCTTGTGACCTCAGCGAAAGATCAGCCTAAGGCATTGGATATATCTACATCTACATGGAATACTCTGCAAATCACATTTAAGTGCCTAGCAACGGGTTCCACAAGAACTTTGTTTCCTATGTTCAGGCCAGGTATTGGGGAATGGTCCTTTGTGCCAGATAGCTGGTGTAGGTTAACCCAGACGAACGACAGAGGAAATCTGTTGTAGGAACTCTCAAAAGAAGTCCAACAAGCTTTTTTGCTTTCTTTAATGACATGACAGAATTTCGCTCGTAGTCTTTTGTAATTGATAAAATTCTCCAATGTAGGCCGGCGTTGAAACTGACATAGAGCACGTCGCCTGGCTCCAATAGCATCGCTACATGCTGCATTCCACCAGGGAACTGGGACCCTATGTCGAGAGGTGGAAGTTTGGAGTATGGAATATTTGGCAGCAGTGAGGATGAAGTTGTGAGGTAGCTGACCTCACAGTCAATCCTGGGGAAATTCTTATCATGGAAGAATAGAGTCCTCAGTCGGCTTTGGAGATGTTCCACCTGGTGGAACATGGAGAAGTGGTATGATGTAGTAGAGAAATTATACAGGGGAAATGGTCGATTGAGTACCTATCAGACAGAACATACCATTCGAACCAATGCACAAGTGGAGACCCTCTGGCAAGAAGTGGGAGAGCCCCCATAGATGGTGGTGGGCATTGAAGTTGCCAATCAACAAAAATGGCATAGGAAGCTGAGCAACAAGTTTCAGTAAGTCTGCCCTAAGAACGGCAGATGACGATGGGGTATAGATGTTACAAAGAGAGAAGGTGAATGCGGGGATGGTGATAAGGATGGCAACCGTCTGTAGGGGAGATTGCAGTGCGATGAGATAATAGACGTATTCTCGAATGAGCAGTGTAGCACCTTCATGGGCAGGCATACTTTACACAGGAGGTAAATCAAAATGAGTTATTCGTGAAAGAAAAACTTACTTCTGCATTAATTAATGGTACAGACATGGATTTTTTTGTTTTACATGCAGATGGTTTTGAAAGAGACTTTGGCTGTAACAAATCATGAAACCTTATGGCTTGTAGTATCGAGCATAAGTTAATGTATCCTTTTGGAAGTGATTAATTAATCAGCAAAAGTTCACATGCTGTAAACATAACTGAAATTGGCTGTTTTGACCTACAAAATAGCCATGAGATACAAAGCCATACCCTGAACATCACCCACACTCCTACCCTACTTTTTGTTAACACCACAAGCATTAAAAGATGGTGAAATAAAGTTCATAAGATGACACTTTGTATTCATTATATACAGCCCTTTGCACTGATGAAGCATAGGAAACCAAATTTACTGTAGCAAATTATTGGTATAAAATGTTCAGTATTCTTCTACAGCTGTTCACATGCCATATTAACATAGCTATTCCGAGGACATTCCCTACCAGAGGGACACTAACAACAGCTCCCTAATTGAAACTATTTACAAGTTATACATTATTCTGAATAAAATATTGCATAACACAGAAACATTCTTCATAGTGTAGCAATGTTTATGAACAGTAATTACCAATTACAAATATTTATTAACAATCCTTCAATATCTTGCTAAATTGTGGTCTGTTTGAAGTACAACAAAATAATGAAATATTTAATGAAAAGCACATTTATATACAAAGATAGTTTAATTCTACAATCGTTGTGGATTACGTCATGCGGCTGTATATGTATAAGATGAATGCAATATTTATAAAATGCAGAATGTGATGTACATTAATATGCAGCCTTAATTGGACCATGTTTTCATTTGCAAAATATTGAGATTTAGGACCTACAAAAAAACAAAATTTCAATGAAATGTGTTGAAATGATTGGTTTATTTACAACTGTCAACATCAACAATGTGTCATACACCTCGGTCAACAGTGAAATCTATTTGCTGATAATTAAAAACGAGAAGTGCGTAACAGAGCTTTAAATACTTTTCACATATTTGTCATGGCACGCGTGCCCCATCCTTGGCATCTGCCACCCCTTCTTCATAACAGAACACACTTTTAACCCTTTCATGGTTTTTACTCATTTTTTAGAATATCTGAAAGTATCTCAGCTGTTACAGAGTCTTATTTGGATCAGGATTACAAATATGACACTCAAAAAATTTTAGCAAATTCCATTTTTCCTAAAAAAAAAAAAAAGGAGGAAAAAAAACGAGAGAGAGCTGTCTCACAGCTTCTATAATAGAAAATGCAGATAATAGTAAACCACATATTGTGTTTTATTAGTGCAAAAATTTACAAAAAAAAACTTGTTTTCTTCAAATATGAGTATAATAATATCGCAACATAAAGGCACTATAGGGCTACACAGTGGTCACTGGGACACATGCGTCCCACTAATTGTAAATTCACTGAAAAAAAAAATTTTTTTTTAAGTAAAATGAGTTTTAGAAAGCGTAATTGTTATTTGTAAGCTTCTAAGAAACATAAAATAGCAAATATACTTACTTCGGACATTTTCGGTAGCGATAAAAATACGAAAAACAATTCAAGGCACAATAAACTATGGTTATGGCGCAAAAATTCACGCGGCAGCCCATATAAACAGTCACAGCCTCCTACACTGTAAGAATTTCAGTGCCTCGATTTTTTTTCCGCGTTCTGAAGGGCCACCAACAGATGGCAGCACTATGCACAATTACGTAACTCGCCACCTTGTGGTACAAATGAGGTCCGCAGTTAGTGGGACGTATATGTCCCAACAACCACGAAAGGGTTAACTGGGCAGGCAGCAGTTAGCTCTTCTGTGTTTCTAGAAACTAGCAATACTTTTTGTGTTTTTAGTACTCATGAGGACAATAACGATAATAATGGTGACGATTGGCACAGCTCGCACTCGATATTGAGTTTCTGGCATTGCACTGCTACGAGATAGGTGTTTGGAAGAAAAGTACAAAATTTAGCAATAGTGATACAAAAACACTTATGAATTTTGCTTGTAATGGAGACTTACTTACCTGAATGTATTATATCCATTATTACAGACGGTCTAACCTTCTCCAGATCTTTCAGGAAAGTTCTGGCATAACCACGATATGCATTTGGTGAATATACACATTCAGTGGAGAAATAATGTAGTCGTTTAAAATATGCATACATCACGATTTCTTTCTCGTACGCATATTTCAAAGGTTTACAGCGAGGGATTGCATCATCACTTGCCTTAAACATATAAAACATACCTGTTTTGTTCATTATTTGATCACACGAGAAAATATCTGGATTGCAGCAGAGATAAGCAACACACTCAACAGAAGCTTACTGTAACAATCGCAGTGCACCTCCGGAGCCGGGCAACGTCTCCTCGCAGAACGTTCATCAGTACTGTTTCCGCGACATCGTCCGCATTGTGGCCCGTAGCTACACAGTCCACAGCGAGCATCGCTGCTCCCCTGTCTAGCGCCTGGCGCCTGAAGACACCGCAGAATGTGCAGTTGTTTTTCTTTCCTATCTGTAAAATGTTAACAAAAATCATAAAAAAGTACTGTTTAGTACAGCTGATACACTGTTTAAACAGCTAATATACGAGGGCCATTCACTACGTAATGCAATATACTTTTTGTCGGTCACTTTTGATTGAAAATATTTACAATTTTATCAGTTGTTCTTTGACTATTACCATTTCATCTCCTACAGTTTCTGTAATTTCCAACACGTGCTTGTGCTGCATCTCCCCTTGAAAATTGTGTCTGTAATGGAGGTCATTCCAAACAAAGAGCAGTTACTGTTTTCTTTCGGCAGAAAAACCAAACATGGCAGATATCCACAGACACTTGCAGAATGTTTGATAAGACACAGTAGCAGGCACAAACACAGAGAGCCACCTGTTACCATCACGACGACATCAAGTAAACGCATCCGAGCTCCTGCGTACCGGTTAGCCGTTGACAACTGCAACTCCTGCAGGCCTGGAATGCGTTTGTCACCAAAAAAGGCAAATGAAGTTCTCCTGCTCCATTACAACACGAGCTTCACAGGAGCCGACAAACTGCCCACCCACACTACAGGTCGGCACCCACACCTTTCTATTCCTCTCACTCGGCCCGATATGGAGAGCACTACATGGGCAATCAAGAAGATACCGATATGGCGAGACGGAGGATCCAACACAGACCATTTGGGTCAACCCGCACAGGCGTACAGGCCCTTTCATTAAGATGGCGCAACATGGCAGCACGGAACAGACATTATGTTGAAAAATTGTGTTTTCTAGCCAAAAATAGTGAGGAACAATATGGAGCATTTCAATTCTAAACAAAACCTATCTGACAATCTGTTTCAGATTTTCATGAATACGTATTCTGTGAGAATACGTACTTCAGTTGATCGTCTCGATTCCTAAAGGAGCATATCGAACCGACACTCGTATCCATCTCTAATTTTTGTAGGTTAACCCACAACACAACTGACAGCTGTAATAAGTACTTTGACCTATCACATACAGCCCCAAACGTCTGGATTGCTACAGTTCTAGAATAGCAGCACAACAGTATTTTTGAGAAATACAAGTCAGAATATGAAATGTGCAAAGGTTATACACTGAGCAGTAAGAAGTTAGTTTCAGCACTATGGTGCCAATTTGCAAGTACGTACAATACAATGAGGTGAGAAATGTGATGGGATACCTCATAATATCACATCAGACATCTTTTTGTCCAGAAAAGTACAAAAAAACCTGACACGGTGTAGAGTAAACGAGTTGTAAACCCCTACAAAAATACCAAGGTGTGCTGCCTATACTGGCATCCGTAATTGCAAAAGTTTTGCTGGTGCAGGATTCTGTGCACAAACCGAACTCTTGATCGTATCCCACAAATGATTTACAGGATTAGTGTAGATCTGAAATTGTACAGAATTTTTAATGAAACTCCAGCTCCAGCTCCACAGTTGCGGCAACAGCAAGCATCCAGTGATGGAGAAACTAATAATTGTACAGAATGTTGGTCAATGACACGGTGCATTCTCATCCTTAAAGCTCTTTATCATTGTGAAGCCCATGAATGACTGCAGACTGCCTGCAAGTACCTGAACACAGGCATTTCCAGTCAGTGACCAGCCAGTTGGTCCGGAGGACACGAGTCTACTCTGTACAGAGACAGCCTGCACCACTAATGGAGTCACCAGCAAGTAATATGGCACACTGTAGCCTCGCCATCAGCTCTCGCAAACTGAAATTGGGTCTCGAGTGACGGAACACACAGTTCTCCAGTCGTTACATCGCCACGAACTGTTAGCAGAGGCACCCGTGTCAGATGTCTGCTGCCATAACTGAAAAGTGCCCTGATCTACTTCTGCAATGCTGACAGCCCTACACAAAAGCTGTCGCTCTCTGGCATCAAGTGCAGATCGCGGGCCACTGTGTTGTCCATTGTGACGCATAATGCCTGGCATATGGTACCCTTCGCACACTCTTGACAATGTGGATCTCAAAACACAAATTCACAAATAATTTTCATAATGAAATGTCCCATGGGTCTGACTCCAACTACAATTCTGCATTCAGAGTCTCAGTTCCCATCGTACAACCACCTTACATCAATCACCAGAGTACTAATTACAGTTCTGGCTCAGTACCCCATTGTATACCTCAGAAATGCAATATTACCGGCTGTCTGTATCTGTGCCTATCATCACCTGCAATGATATTAATGTAAGATAAGAATGAAACTATCACTCTGCAGCTGAGTGTGCGCCAATATGAAACTTGCTGGCATTTTTAGTCAGAGGCTTGCACAGGATAGGGTAGTGTGTAGAGCAGCATCAAACCAGTCTTTGGACTGAAGACCACAACAATAATGTGTGTAATAATTCATAATTAGACAATTACAGAAATAAAAACAACCATTACTGTACCCCGATGGATCGACATTAGAAAAACTGTGAAGCTCCCGATGAGCAGTGTTCCAGAAGATGCGGTATACATGACATAAATTAAAAGACAAAACTACCTCTGACCCCAGTCTTATGAAAAGGAAATTCACTTTTATGAAAATCTTGAGAGCTCATCGAATTTTAAAGCAAGCATGGATGACTAAAGTACTTTATGTCAAGGCAGCATTCCTGTGTTTCAGATATAGATACTTCCATATTGAGGTAAAAAGATTACACTCTCAAACATGTTTGCAATATTGGCAAAAGTGAACTCGATTGGAAATCTTTGACTAGAAATTATCTTAATTAAAAATGCTCAGTCTCTGTTGCAATATTTTATTCTCCAATAACGTGTTTCGTGCTGTTAGCGCATCGTCAGACTGGAAAAAGACAAATGTTTTGTTACAGTCCGTGTACCTGGCGGGCAGCGAATCTAATGTGGCTAAGGTGAGTAAATTTGAAAATTCAAACTTACTTGGGCGGAGATGGAGCCACAGAACTATCTATAGCTGTGTAGCAGGTATCTTAACAATTTGTGTTGTCATTGGGCGGCTGATTATTAAAAAATCGCAAGAAAGTGGTTGGATGGAGAGTATGATCTTCACACAATGATTTATAAACATTTTTGCACCATCTATAAAAGAACTTCAGTTTAAGAATGGCAAAAAGGGAAAAACACTGATCCTTTCTGTGGTATCCTACAAGAAAAAATAATTTCATATAAGAGTTATTCGTTCCCCCTAATATAAGCCCTTTGCATTAAGGAGCTATTGAGACACTACTGAAGAAAATAATTGTTATATAATTAATTGTTAGAAAGAGAAGTGGTAGGAGGAGATAGTTATTAAAATATTAACTTGGAACATACATCATAATTGACCACAGCATCCTAGAATGGTCTCGTGGAACAGAAATGGAAAAGGGCTAGAATAAATTTCGATGTGGTGGCTAGTTCTCAAAGTCTAATGGAAAATAACAAATAGAGTGATATGTCCAATATGCTCAATATTCTACAATAAATCAATTAGCATGAATACGATGCCAAAGATGTTCTAGCAATGAAAAGTCCAGGTTAGAAATTACCAACATGATGAGAAAACTCGCAACCCACATGAGACTTACAGCTGGAGCCTCCATCACGAAGTCTCCACACTGTCGTTTGTACATTCTCTCTGTAAAGGACACTTTCCATTTGATTTAACTGCTTTTCTGGATTCTTTGCAGTCCCCGATTTTCCCCAAATTTCTCCAAGCTTTCCTTCACAGCTTGCTCAATGTGTAGCTTGAATAACATTTCAGAAAGGCTAAAATCCTATGTTACTCCCTTTCCATCCCTTTCACACTCTTCAACTTTAATAACGACTGTCTGGTTTCTGTACAAGTTTTATTCCCTATATTTTTTTTACCCCTGCCACCTTCAGAGAATATTCCAGTCAATGTTTTTCTCCAGAAGCTATAAACACAGTTCTGCCTTTCCTGTGGGCCAGCTGGCATTCACACTCTCTCCCCTTTGCACGGCACTTTTCGGAAGTAGTTGCTGTGCCGTGACATTTTGTGTTGCACTGAGATGTGGTAGTTTTCCTTTCTTGTTACAGTGTGCAATTTTTACAACTGCCAGTGCCCATTTCCCTATGCTTTCTAGTTCCAAAAAACAATGGATATTTTGTTACATTAATTAAGTTTTACAAGAAATACAGAAACGGTTTCCAAATCTTTTTCGAGATACTACCTAGGTAGTATGTCTTTTTGAGGCATTTTCGAGACCGATTGCTGTATTAGTCCCCTAACCGTTTATGGATGGAACTGATAGATTTGCAATGTAATTTTTCTTCATAAAAGAAATTATAATCAGTTTCAACTGTTCAGTTCTACGAAGAATTTCCTCGAGGAGTTCATGTGTCTTTATAATGAGGCTGGAAAACATATCCGTATTTAGCTATACTTCTGTGTGTGAATGATTTTTTCAATAATCAAATTAAATTGCAGTTTAAGTGATGAATGTCTAATAAACTGCTTTCATCTGTCAGTGTGCCAGGAGTTTCAGAAAAATCAACTCTTGGCCTCTGGCTAAATTCTTTTACAACTAATCTTGCCTTGTAGCTTATGATGTCATTGTTATTATTCAGTTTTGTTGTAAATACTCAATTATTACCAACAGCTTTCCTTCCAACTGATAAATCAAGTAGTTTCCAAGTACCAAACTTGTGATGGAGCACATTTCTTCATCCATTGCAGCTTTCCAATTTTCTGAATCTCGAGACTTCACTGCTTCATGATAGTCTTTCGGAACTTCCCTCAGCATCAGCAACTTTGGTTGCTCAGGTTCATATTGATAACGTTTTGGCTTTCTAAGCAATTTTCTATCTCTCAAAACTCTAGGTCCATCAATATTTTCAGATCCAGTCAAAGTTATATCATTTCCTTCTTCATTTCATTCCACATAAGCATGACGGTCTGTCCTTGCTTTGTGTCAGTCTACAGTTTAATTATCTTCTAGATTAGGTGGTGTGACATTCATAAATTCATTCATACGTCCTGCAATATTTCCTTCTACAGTTTTCTTGACATTCAGGGTAGATGAAGTCACATGTGTTAAATCATCCCTCATCGAGATATCCAGTAACTTGGTTACATCACTCTTTATGCCTGTTGTAATGTTACATTCTTGAATTTTACATCTCGGCTGACAACAACTGACAACAACTGTATCTGGAAGGTACACACAATAGCCGCAGTCATCGTAGCCAGCTATATAACCCTTCAATGTTTTTGCATTTAAATTCTTCATTTTCTGTGCTGCAATCAAAACAAAACTTTGTTGTAAATACTTTTAGATACTCAAACTGACTTTTATTTCTCAAAAATAATTCAATTGGTGTTTTTCCTCTAACTCTTGTTGGCCCAGTTTGTTAAGAGTACAACTTGCAGACTGGAGCACACTGGGTGCGGACCAGATAGAAAGTATCAGACACTGCTTAGGCATAAATATGTGACATGGTCGGCTTGCCGCTCAGTCTCAGGAAACACCTGATGAAGACACCGAGTTACAGTGTCGAAATATTGTGTTTGAAAGACGCAGATCACCGGCAGTACACCCGAATCCACGAGATGTCACTTTGAATATGGCTGTATTTTTATTCAAGTAGAAAATAAAAAATCTCTTTGTGCATATAAGCCAGTCATAAATAAAATCAATATCATCTTAGACAGAAAGAACAGCATTAAGAATGACATTAAATTAAAGTAAATTAAATGTATTAGCCATAAAAAAATTTGTATATGCCAGCTTATATAACTGTTATAAAGGTTACCTCATTTATTTTACAGAAAACCTGATGACAATATGAAGCCAAAATGAGCTCACAGTAAATAAATAAAGCATTATAATAGTGTGAAAGGTATACATGTCATTTATAATTATGTCACTCAATTACATGTTCCACACTGCGGGCCCCAAAGTATAGAAATTATTGACTATTAGTCATACACCATAAAGGGGAACTTTCTGAAATACCTAAGACTAAAAATTAAGTTATAAACCTTATCGAATGTGTGAAATTCAACAAAATGTGTTTAAAGAAGACACTGATCCCAGCACACATCAAGATCTCTGCAGAACCTCAGCTGATACCAAACATCAGACAGTTTGGAGCAAAATTATGGACACAACAAGAAATTAACAACAAACTGATTTATAAAGAACACCTGAACCAAGATATGCATATAGCCCACCTAAAATTAAGTAACTGTACCACTCCATTATTTTTTGATATTATTACTAACTTTATAAATTCATATGTACATGATATAATTATCAATACTAGATCTAAACACAAGTGTATAATCAAACACCTTATTGAAAAACAATATCCCACTATTGTTAAAAATACTCACATAACACCTTTCAATTTTTATAAAAGAACGGTCAATATGACAGAAATTGTTTTTAATAGCCAAGAACAAAAGCTATTAGATAGAGGACTGAAGTATGCTATTGAACCTAGATTGCGTACTAATGAACAGAAACATTTAATAGCTTCTGCAAAAGTAGTTATACACTTAGCAAAATTACCCATCAAACAACAGAATGAAATTACCATCAAAATAGCAAATGAAATAGAAAGAGAACTTCAACAATGTAAATACCTTAAAGGATTCAACAATATTTGGGAAAGGCCTTCATCTGCCACAGTGAACACACACACACACACACACACACACACACACACACACACACACACACTGTCCTCAGCTGTTGGAACAGCCAGAGACAGCGGTTGGGTTTGTGTGATTGTGAGTGAGTGAATGAGGGTGTGTGTGTGTGTGTGTGTGTGTGTGTTTGTTTGTTTGTTTTCTCTGTGGCAGATGAAAGCTTAGCAGCCAAAAGCTTCATTTTTTGTTTATTCTATTGTGTGTTCCTTTTTGCGGCTCATCAGATGTTTTTGTGGTGAGTAGCAACCTATCCTTTCAAGGAAGAGAACAAGCAATAATACATGTTCAGATATCAAAACACTACAACAAATTAATGGAAAACCAACAAATAATAATGCTATAGGTATCAAATCTGACAAAGGTAATAGTCTAGATATCTTATCTTACATCATTATATAAATACACTAACACGAAAATTGTGGTACAGATTACCATTTTATTAAGACGAAAAATTCCTAGCAGGAAAAATAAAATATAAAAAATAGACGAAGATTACTCACCAGGCGAAGGAGCACAGGTGTGACAGCATCACAAATAAATAAATGAATACACACACACACACAATCGCAAGCTTTCGCAACCCAGTTGCGTCTTCAGGCAGTAGGGAAGGAGAGGGAAAAGGAAATGATGAGGGTTTTAAGGAAGGGGGTAAGGAGCCATTCCAATCCCGGGAGAGGAAAGACTTACCTTGGGGGAAAAAAAGGAGGGTAAACAAATGCACACATGCCCACACATTCACACAGACACAAGTACACCTAGGCAGACATACTGTAGAAAGCAAAGAAGTTAAGTTATAGAAGTTAAGAAGTTAGACAGAGATACCACTTGAGGCAGAGGCTCTGTCCAGAGAACTGATGCAAAGATGTTAAGAAGGTGGGTGGGAATTCAAATTTAGCGGAGGTTGAGAAGAGAGAATATGCTGAAGGGCTAGTTCCCATCTCCGGAGTTCTGAAGGATTGGTGTCAGTGGGAAGTATCCAGATAACCCGGACGGTGTAGCACTGTGCCAAGATGTGCTGGCAGTGCACCAATGCGTGTTTAGCCACAGGGTGATCCTCGTTACCAACAAACACTGTCTGCCTGTGTCCATTCATGCGAATGGACAGTTTGTTGCTGGTCATTCCCACATAGAACGCTTCACAGTGCAGGCATGTCAGTTGGTAGATCACGTGGGTACTATCGCAAGTGGCTCTGCCTTTGATCGTGTACACCTTCCGGGTTACGGGACTGGAGTAAGTGGTGGTGGAAGGGTGCATAGGGCAGGTTTTACAACGGGGGCGGTTACAAGGGTAGGAGCCAGAAGGTAGGGAAGGTGGTTTGGGGATTTCATAGGGGTGGACTAGGAGGTTACGGAGGTTAGGTGGGCGGCGGAAAGACACTCTCGGTGGAGAAGGAAGGATGTCATGAAGGACGGATCTCATTTCGGGGCAGGATTTAAGGAAGTCGTATCCTTGCTGGAGAGCCACATTTAGAGTCCGCTCCAGTCCCGGAAAGTATCCGGTGACAAGAGGGGCACTTCTGGGATTCTTCTGTTGAAGGTTCTGAATTTGGGGGGATGAGGTAGTAGCTCTGGCAATTTGTTTCTCATCCCGCGGCTATCCTCCTAATCTGGTAGAGAAACAAATTGCCAGAGCTACTACCTCATCCCCCCAAATTCAGAACCTTCAACAGAAGAATCCCAGAAGTGCCCCTCTTGTCACCGGATACTTTCCGGGACTGGAGCGGACTCTAAATGTGGCTCTCCAGCAAGGATACGACTTCCTTAAATCCTGCCCCGAAATGAGATCCGTCCTTCATGACATCCTTCCTACTCCACCGAGAGTGTCTTTCCGCCGCCCACCTAACCTCCGTAACCTCCTAGTCCACCCCTATGAAATCCCCAAACCACCTTCCCTACCTTCTGGCTCCTACCCTTGTAACCGCCCCCGTTGTAAAACCTGTCCTATGCACCCTTCCACCACCACTTACTCCAGTCCCGTAACCCGGAAGGTGTACACGATCAAAGGCAGAGCCACTTGTGATAGTACCCACGTGATCTACCAACTGACATGCCTGCACTGTGAAGCGTTCTATGTGGGAATGACCAGCAACAAACTGTCCATTCGCATGAATGGACACAGGCAGACAGTGTTTGTTGGTAACGAGGATCACCCTGTGGCTAAACACGCATTGGTGCACGGCCAGCACATCTTGGCACAGTGCTACACCGTCCGGGTTATCTGGATACTTCCCACTGACACCAATCCTTCAGAACTCCGGAGATGGGAACTAGCCCTTCAGCATATTCTCTCTTCCCGCCTGGTCTCAACCTCTGCAAAATTTGAATTCCCACCCACCTTCTTAACATCTTTGCATCAGTTCTCTGGACAGAGCCTCTGCCTCAAGTGGTATCTCTGTCTAACTTCTTAACTTCTATAACTTAACTTCTTTGCTTTCTACAGTATGTCTGCCTAGGTGTACTTGTGTCTGTGTGAATGTGTGGGCATGTGTGCATTTGTTTACCCTCCTTTTTTTCCCCCAAGGTAAGTCTTTCCTCTCCCGGGATTGGAATGGCTCCTTACCCCCTTCCTTAAAACCCTCATCATTTCCTTTTCCCTCTCCTTCCCTACTGCCTGAAGACGCAACTGGTTTGCGAAAGCTTGCGATTGTGTGTGTGTGTGTATTCATTTATTTATTTGAGATTACCATTTTATTCGTACAAGAAGGCCAATGAAAGTTATATAATTCGAAAATGGCAGGAGAAGTATATACTTCTGTTTTTCTTTGTTGTTATTGTGTCAGGCCTTTTCCTTAACACGGAAAAGATAGCATTTCATACCTCCCAGTGCCGGTTAAATTTTACCAAATATCCCAGCGGCCTCCTATGATAATGTTGGCAACAGATGCTGAATAGTGAGAATCCTGTGAGTCTTCATTTTAAGCATTTGCTTGTGGAATCTTTGCTTTACGAGGGCATTTATTTTTACTGAGCGGATGAAGGTACATACAAGAACCTGGCAACCATAAAACAGGAACAGCATTATTTGTTTACTTCATGGTCTGTACGATACACTAATCGAGTTATTCTATGTGGTTCGAACAAATGGGCAAAGATTTTCTAGCGTGTTGTTGATGTTGCCAACATAACCATGCGAGGCTGCCGACATGATACGTAAGATTTTACCTCTAGTGACCATTGTAAACACAAATGGTCGATTTTTGACCACAGGCAATACTAGTCTTATAAAATAGGCAGTATGTGTGTATGTATGTACAACAATGGAAAGTCTTGGTTGGAATTAATAATGTAGTAAGGAGAGTTTACAACTCACCACAAAGATGTGGCGATGAGCTGCGACAGGCACATACAAAAGACACACACATCCAACACTTTCAGCTATCGGCCATGGCCTTCTTCAGAAAATAGAACTCTCACGCAATCACACAAGGCACACAACACAGTCATACAACCATCACCTCCGGCTGCTCCACTTCAAATCACGCTCTGCGGCGAGTAAATCGGTAACGGGAGGGGAGGGAAGAGGGCACAGGTAGGTTACGTCACAGTGGTGGGGATGGGTTAGATGGGAATAATGAGATGCAACTTAGGAATGGAGTGGGGAGGCGGGTGAGGGGAGAAAATAAAATTAAACAAACAAATGCATGCACACTGCAAGTACACAAGACCGTATACGCACACGCACACGCACACGCACACACACACGCACACACACAATCACATGTTCACGCACCACTCAAAATAGGTGAGGTTTGGGATAGAGAGGTAAGAACTGTAAGGTATGAGGGAGGAATAGCCATGGTCTACTGAAGTACAGGAACCTTTTTCATATAGTGAAGCTCAGGATACCAGTTTCCTTCCTTCCTACCTTATATCAACCACATTTTTTCTACCTCTAAGAATTCCTTTCCTTTTATTCCCTTTATTAAATTCCAATAAAATTCATAGTATTTATGGCTTGACCAAATTTCAGTACATCTAGTTAATGAAGCAATTATTGATGATTGATTGTCAAGCATTATTTACAAATTTTAAGTAACAATTTAGTATGTTCTAGAAGTTCGATTATTTAATACAATCCTATTGTTCAATTATCTAATACAATCGTATTGTTAAATAATGCTGTAATTTATTAATTTCTTGTAACATAAAACTATTTTGTCTTACGGTTTCTATCCAATATTGTACATTTTTATCAGACTATTGTATTTTGAAAGATTTAATTGTATATCAATAATTATAAGTCATTGTTGTACCAATGTTAATTGTCATTAACTCTATATAAGGGAGACGAATGGAGCAAGAGGGGGATGGAGCGGTTGTTGAATGTAGATCTGGTGCTGTTGTACAATATGAATCTGTGATAGACACGAGTTCACTTTGAAGAATTTTTATTTCTAAGTATCAAATTAAATTAATATTTATGATGGTAGCCCAGATTAAATGGGGATTGTCATTATTGGTGTTAGGAGCTGGGATTGTGAACAAGAATATTAAAGACTTTCGATTCCAGGTTGAGGCAGATGACGTAATATCAAAGAAGAACTGTGGACTGTGAAAAAACTGGAAAAATGAATTCAAAATGTTGCTTTAGAGTCACTGAAAGTAAAATGAACAAACAAAGGTGAACTTGGTACAATTACGATAACAGCACTATAAAATAACAGCAAAGGAACTTCTCATCTGGACTCCAGAAAAGATAAGTTGACAAACTCTTTTTTTCTTTCTTTCTTTTCTTCATTAGTGTGGTGAAAACTGTTGTATCATTCACATGTGATGCAGAGAAAGTAGACTAATTAGCCAAAATGTCAGGCACAGGGAAAAACAACATCAAATTAGAGCAAGAAAGCGTATATTTTGTGGAAAATGCTAGTAACATGAGTAGGGACAAAAACATGCAAGAAATCAAAGTAGATCCAGTTTCGGAAATACTGAAGAAACTCAGGGTACTAAGTGAAATTTCAGCAAAAATAGATAGAAATAAGACCGAACTTTCTGAACAGATAAAAGGCATAGATGTCAAATTTGACACCAAACTGAAACAATTAACAGATTAAATTGCTGAATTTAAAATATCAGTTGAGTCAAAACATGTCCAGTTTGATGCTTGAATGAGCAACTTAGAGTGTAAAATTAGTGAAGTAGAAACCAAACTGTCTGAAAGCATCACTGATAACACTGAACATATAGTTGCTTTAGAAAGGGTTATCAAAAGTGATCTGATGCAACAGCACAAAGTAGACATTGAACAACAGTTTCAGGTTCATAGACAAGAAATTCAGTGTAAAGTTGATAATTTAGATGTAAAAATCTCTAATGTAGAAAAAGAAGTACTAAAATGTATAGAAAAGTGTGATCAGAATGTACTAGATTTAAGCAGAAAGTTGTCACACATAAAGGATGATGATGTATCTAAAATGTTAAATTCCAATCCTCTTGACTTTAGTAGCATTCACATGAAATGTTATCCTGGTGATCCATCCTAAAGATTTTATTAAGTCATGTACTGACAATTTTACTCTTGATATGACAGATCATACAAAAATTAAGTTTGTCAAAAGATTTCTTGATAAAGATGCTCTTTCCTAGGCAAATAAAATGGTTGACTCAGACTTATCATATGTAGAATTTGAGAAAAAATTCATTGAAAAATTCTGGTCTAGTAGGGAACAAGCATGTATCGAAAGTGCATTTCTTAATGGGCCCTTGTACAAAGAATCTGATGGGACCTTGAAAGAATTTTACGAAAAATAGCTCAGAAAATCAGTGCATATTGATAAGCTCTTTGATTATGTGAATATTATTGATGCCTCGCAGAGAAAATTGCCTTGGAAAATTCAGAAAGGATTAGATTATGCATCTGATGACTCCATTGACTTGTTTCTAAACTTTGTAGACAAACTAGATTGTAGAGTAGAAAGGGAAAGAAAATTTAACCAAAATAAACAGAATAGATACAATACTAGAGGGTGGAATCAACCTAACGAGAGGCATACTTATGATGACAGGAATAGAAGTATTGGAAGAAGTGATGGCAGTAATAATGATAATTTCAGACAACATAATGGAAACAATAAGAATCAATATTCTTTCAAACCGTCTTGATTGCAAACTTTTTTATTAGTCAATGACACGTTTCGTCCTTTAGCAGGGCATCTTCAAATTATCTGCGTGACAGAATTTACACAAAATTACAAGGCAGAATTACAAACGGTTATAATTCCGCCTTGTAATTTTGTGTAAATTCTGTCACGCAGATAATCTGAAGATGCCCTGCTAAAGGGCGAAACATGTCATTGACTAATAAAAAAGTTTGCAATCAAGATGATTTGAAAGAATATTTATTCTAACTGATTGCTGTTACACCATGGATTGGAAATCATTCAATAAGAATCATGGATTTAAAGGAAGAAATTTAGAATACCAGAATAGACAGTGGGGAAATGATACTCCACAAAACTATAATGGCACAGGAAACAGACACCATAGGCAGGGAAACTGAGAGCTGCCCCATTTGGTGCCTGTCAGACGGTGGCTAACAGGTATAGGAAAAATCAGGCTAGCACTTTTGGGAATCACAGCAGAGGAGGAAAATTTTGCAATTATAGTAATAAAAATAGAAATCATGTTGTGAGCAATGTTGTTTTGGAGATATGTAAACAATAGTAGTAATAATGTATCAAATAATTGTGTGACTAATATATGTGAAGACACTGAATTAGATAATGACACAATTGCTAATTTGTATGACAATGACAGTAATATTGAAAACAGGGATAGTAATGTTTGTGATCTTGTGGAATTATTTGATGTAGAAAAAGATTATAACCAAAATGACCCTATTGCATCAGAAAGTATCAATGCCAACTGCACGAGTGAACTAGAATCTACTTACAGTGACTTTAATGCAGAAATTGACTTATCACATAGCCAAGTAGAGGAGGACTGTATTCTTTCTGATGTAGTACAGGAACTCGGTGGTATGATTCATGTAGAATTAAAAGATGTAGGTAGTGAAGCCAACAGGGTGTCATGTGAAATAGGCAGTGAAGATGAAGAGTATGTACATAATTAATCTGGCAAGGAGCTAACTAGTATAGAAATTAGAGATGTGCTCAATGATGATGTTGAATGTAATGATGTAATTAGTTGTGGCAAAGTGAGGCAAATAATAGATCAGAGGAAACCAGGCGTATGTAATTCTAATACCAATCTTGACTGTAATAAATGTAATAACAAACCAAATACTTGCCATGTGATTGCAGTAAAACCGAATAATGAGTGTAGTAATGATTAGGAAATAAGTGGCCATGTTAATGATATGAATTTTGATAAAGTAATTGATGATTTACTGTATGAAAAGATGTCCAACAATGAAAATGTAGTATCTGGAAGCCCATATATATTGATCAAATTAGAAAATTGGGAAGAGAAATTCTTGCTTGACACAGGTAGTCCCATTTCTGGAATATCCGAATGACTTGGAGATAAAATATGTAAAACTAAAGACTTTGTAGAGGTACCTGTTGTGGGGGTAAAAATTAAAGGAGCAACTGGAAAACACAGCAAAACTATCAAGTCACAGGTATTGACTTCTAGTGTAGAAGTTGTGAAATTCACTCAAGGCTATCTAGTTATTCCTGAACTCAGTGAATCTTTACTTATGGGAGCTGACTGGTTAACTAAAGTTAACTTAAATTTTGATTGGAAAAACAAGAAAATTGTTTTAACCGAACCTAGTAACAAAACCTGTATACAAACTGATTTACTAATTAGAAATTGTGTAGATACCAGTAGCTTGGTTAGGAAAGTAAGTTGCAAAAACAAATTTTCTGCATATGATGAGGAGTATGTTGAAGTGAGTACTGAATTTTGTAACTATACAGATTTAGTCAACAAAAAGGTAGAAGACGCTGATGAACTCAATGATAGGGCAAAAGATCAACTTGGGCACATTCTGTGGAAATATAGTGCTGTATTTAGTGACAAAAGTGGAAAAGTTAAGAATTATGAATGTAAAATAAAAATGAAACCACACAATCCTTTCTTTATCAAACCATATGGGATTCCCTTTTCAAAAAGACAGGCTGTAGAGCAGGAGTTACAAAAAATGGAAGATTGGGGAATTATTCAAAGGGGAGAAAGTCAGTACAATAACCCATTTGTCATAATTTCCAAAAAGACAGGAGGGGTAAGATTAGTACTTGATTTCAGACAACTAAACAAGTTCATAGAAAGGGAAACAGATCATCCAGAAAACATAGATGAGTTATTGCATAAAGTTGACCACTTACAATACATGTCTAGCCTTGATTTGACTGCAGGGTTTCATCAGGTTCCTTTAGAATACAATTCCTGACAATATACTACATTTCCTTATGGTGGAAGATGTTATGTGAATTGTGTTGTGTCATTCGGATTAAAGATATCTGTTGCAGAATTTATAAGAGCATTAGATTCTGTTTTGGGGAAAGAACTACTCAGAAAGTTTGTAGTTTATGTTGATGACATCTTAGTAACTGGAAAATGTTTGGGGGGTGGGGGGCATCAAAATTTGCTAGAGGAAGTTTGCACTAACCTTAGAGAAGGGTGCATGTCCCTTAAACTGGAAAAATGCAAGTTTGCTGTCAAAGAACTAAACATGGTATTGCACCTGATAAGAAAAAATTAGAAGCGACTGAAAAATTTCCAGCACCTAAAACAAAAAAACAAAGTCATTTTTAGGAATCAGTGGGTATGTAAGCAATCAGGTTCTGAATTCCCCTTATCTCACCAATTCAGTCAAGAAAAACAGTGTCTGGTTATGGGACAGTCACTGTCAGGAAGCCTTTGATGCTATAAAAAGAGAACTGGGAAGGGAAGAATGTTGTACAGACCTGACATGACCCGATTTGTATTACTACAGACAGCAGTAATTATGGGGTAGGTGTACATTTATTCCAGGAAAAAGTGGTAAATGGAGAAATTATTCAGTAATCCATTGCTTTCGCTGGCATAAATTTGCAAAAACATGAAAGGATGTATACTATTACTGAAAAGGAATTATTAGCTATTTATTGGGGATTTTCAAAGTTCAAAAATTACCGGTTAGGTCATGAAGTAGTTCTGTATACTGATCACAAGGCTTTAATTCATCTTCAGGAGTGTAGCCTGTACCATGATAGGATAACAATGTGAGCAATATTTTTACAACCATTTAATAACTCTATCAGGCCCATTAAAGGCAAGGATAATGTCATTGCAGACTGTCTTTCTCGTTTACCTGTTTGTAACAAAAATGGGGATTATAGTAGGGAACATGAGAGAGAATTCAGACTCATGTATATTAAAGGTGTGAAAGATGATGGTCAAATATGGAAAATCTGAAAAAAAAAATGTAGAAGATGCCAAAATGATGATCAAAATTGGAGGTTAGTAAAAAGCTATCTTGGTAAAAACGGGCATGAAAAAGTTGACAAATACTACAAGGTTTATAATGGTATTCTGTTTAGAAGAATGAACATTGATAGGGATATGTGGAAATTATGTTGGCCAGAACCTTATATAGATATATTGATCAGATACATACATGAAAGTTTTGTACACTGTGGAGCCATGAAATGTATCAAAAAAATACAGGAAATTGTATACTTTTATAACATATCCAGATGAATAATAACATTATTGACTAAATGTGAAATATGCCAAAGAGTAAAAGTGTCTAACCAAAATTGTAAGGGGGTACATGCAAAATATTTTATCTAAGGAGAAACTAGATATTGTTTCTATAGATTTGTATGGGAGTTTAGCTAAATCTAAAGGTTTTTTCTATATATTTGTAATGGTTGATGTATTCTCTAAGTACATAAAATTTTATCCATTGAAAAAAGCAACCAGTCATAGTATCATTAATAAAATTAAATCTGATTATTTTAATTGTATGGGAAAACCTAAGTGTATGTTGTCAGACAATCCAGTCAATTCACATCTAAATTATGGAAAGATTTTGTTAGTGATGAGAATATTAATCATATTGTAACATCTGTGTATCATCCCTCCAGCAATCCTTCTGAGAGATATGAGGGAAATTGGCAGGTTATTTCGAACCTACTGTAGCTAAAATCACTCTGATTGGGCTATGTTAATGAGTTTGAGTAAATTATGAACAGTCTCCAACACTCATCTACAGGGTTTTCTCCAAACGAAATTGTACCTAACAAACTACCAGACAACCTTATAAATGAACTTGTAACTTTACCTGCATGTAAATGCCTATCACCCCAGGAACATGAAAAAATTGTAAAAACAGTTATGAAAAAACAAGCTGATGTTAGAAAAAAGAGACATGACAGGAAAGGGAAGATGACTACCTTTGACGTGGGACTGTATGTATTAGTGAACACTAATGAGAGGTCGAAAGCTTTAAGTGGTGAGTTAAAGAAGAATTTTGATATATATGTTGGTCCATTTATGATAAAGGAAATTCCTCACCCAAATGCTTATAGACTTGTATACCCCAAATCAGGAAAACTATTTGGTCTGAGAAATGTGGCTGAGCTAATTTTATACAAATAGTGTAGTACAAGATGATTTTGCAAATTAATTGTAATGTCATAATGTTATACTTTATGTAAATTCTTAAATATAACAATGTAAATAGCCTTTACAGTGTAATATTGTGGGGTTTAATTAGTCATGGGGGGGTGGATTGATGGAATATGTATGAAATTTTGCCTATTAATTTACTGTGGATCAATATAAGTAGAACCTTTGTATTTAGAGATGACATGTTATATTCATACATACAAATCTACACTTAGACACTTAAAAAGAATCATTGGCTTATAGCATGTAAGATGAAGCTACAGTGTTCAAAAAAAATGTCTACCTAGGTGTGTTTGCATGTGGATATGTGTGAGTGTGTGTATTTGTTTACCTTCCTTTTTGTCCCCCAAGTCCGTCCATTCCTGGGATTGGAATGGCTCCTTTTCCACTTCCTTAAAACCTGTATCCTTCCCTTTCTCCTCTCCTTCCTCTTTTTCCCGAAGAAGCTGCCAGTGGTGGCGAAAGCTCGAATGTTTGTGTGTCTGTTTTATGTTTCTGTCGACGAGCCTGTACTTTAGGTAAGTCAAAAATCTATATTTTATACATATTTTTCCCACCCCATTCCTGATGTCCAGGCAGAGCTTCAGGGAATTCTCAGATCCTTAGGCCCCCTACAAAACCTTTCACCTGAGTCCATCAAACTCATGACGCCCAAGAGTTCCCATTGACCTGCGTGGAAATCGACGGCAGCCTGCGGATCGGCACTGTGTGAGGTTCCCAAAGTTACGCGAGTAAACGGAGAGGCGGGCCGCTGGACCACCAGTGTTAAGCACGGGAATCAAAAATGTGTTTTGCTGGCCTATGAGGCCGACTGCGCCCGACGGAGGGTTAATTGGCATTTCACAACAATTTTCGGCATTTCATTACAATTTTCGGCATGTCGTAGCTACTTCGCGATTACTTCCATTCCCGTTTTTCGATATTTCCGTCTGTTCTTCCAACATTTCCAATCCTTTTTCTACACATTTTCATTTCATAACAATTTTCGGCATTTTGTAGCAACTTCGCAATTTTTTCCATTCCCGTTTTTCGATATTTCCGTCTGTTCTTCCGACATTTCCGATCTTTTTTCTACACGTTTTCACTTCTATTCATTCATCAGATTATTTTTACCCTCCAACCGTATTCTGCCACTACAGATCGAATCCTTTCAGTTTACTTTTCTTTCATTCTTACACGGTTTGCAAATTTTTCCCAAATTTTCTTCGCCCCATAACCTGTTGGACACGCATACAACTGCCATACCCCCGTGCATCACATTACTGACTAACTGTGATCGATCACAGTTTCAACAACGTTTCTCTTCTACTACTCTCTCAAACAACTTTTTCTATTTTTTCCTATCTGAATAATACCTTTTCCTATCTGATCACCTTTATATCTCTCCCATACATAATTTTATTTATTCACTTTTTTTCTTTGTACCTTTCATTTCAGTTTTCTCTTTTTTTCCATACTATACATGTCACCCTACTTTGACCCCATCAAATTTTATTTATATTCCCTCCGCAATCATGCCTTTACCCTTGCCAGATTGAGGTCACACATTCTTTTCATTCAGGCCTGTTTAACATATGGCATCACCCCCAACGGCCTCACACTAAAAGTTCCCATCTCTGGCTGTAACCCATCCTTTCATCCTGCCTTATACCAATTCCAAACAGAACAATCCACAGCTCTCACCCGCCTGATCCTTAACCTATACCTCAACTCCACCAATGAACACACCTGTCAACTCCTATCCCTGATCAAAATCCTCAACCTTTCCACTCCCACATCCACACCTACAGTTCAGAACATCCTTTTACAGGCCAACCGCAAATTGGAACAGCATGCCAGCCTCCACCTCAAAAAACTATCCAAACTCCTGGTCACCCACCCCCGGAAAGGCAATACACTCTCCCTCAACAACCTCTCCAAAAAACCTCAAGCTCCTCTTATTGCACAGAAACCCAGTCTCTCCCATTTACTCAATCTCCCACTTCCAGCTCCACTCCCCCCCCCCCCCCCCAAACCTCACAATCCTAACCCACACAATCCTGAACCACAACATCCCAATTCAATAGTCAATCTCTCCTCTAAACCTCTCTTCCAATCTGAAACCTCCGTTCTATCCAAAGGCCTCACCTTTAGTCCCACTCCCACATTCAATCAGACAGCCCTTGTCAAAGACCTACTATCCTATACTCGTAGCCTTGGCTGGAGATATCACTTTGCCACGAAGAAAAATAATGCTACTCCTGATGATCCAGTTCCCCAAGACATCATTCAAACTGAACCCTGCCTAGAACAGTTCCGTCCCCCATCACAGCGAGACCCACCCGCTCTCCCTCAAAATCATCCCCTTCAAACCTTCCAGGAATTCCTTACTTCCAACCTTGCCTCTCAGTCCTTCCTGAAAAACCTTAATCCTACTCCCAACATTACCGCAGCTGAATCCCGAGCTATCCGTGGTCTGAAGGTTGACCATTGCATCATCATTCTCCCCGCCGACAAGGGATCCACGACAGTGGTACTTGATCGGCGGGGGTATGTGGCTGAGGGACTGCGTCAGCTTTCAGACAACACTACCTACAAAGTCTGTCATGGTGACCCCATTTCTGATGTCCAGGCAGAGCTTCAGAGAATTCTCAGATCCTTAGGCCCCCTACAAAACCTTTCACCTGAGTCCATGAAACTCATGACCCCACCGACACCCCGCACCCCTACCTTCTACCTACTTCCTAAAATTCACAAATCTAATCATCCAGGCCGGCCGATTGTGGCCGGTTACCAAGCCCCCACAGAACGAATCTCTGCCTACATAGACCAACACCTTCAACCCATCATGTGTAGTCTCCCATCCTTCATAAAAGACACCAACCACTTCCTCGATCGCCCGAAATCCTTACCCAGCCTGTTACCTCCTGAAACCATCCTTGTAACCATTGCTGCCACTTCCTTATACACAAATATCCCACATGCACAGGGCCTCGCTGCAATGGAGTACTTCCTTTCACGCCGGCCACCCACTTCCCTACCTAAAACCTCTTTCCTTAATACCCTAGCCACCTTCATCCTAACCCACAACGTCTTCACCTTTGAGGGCCGGACATACCAACAACTAAAGGAAACAGCCATGGGAACCAGGATGGCCCCCTCGTATGCAAACTTATTTATGGGACGCTTAGAGGAAGCCTTCCTGGAAACCCAAGCCTGTCAACCCAAAGATTGGTACAGATTCATTGACGACATCTTCATGATCTGGACCAACAGTGAAGAAGAACTCCAGAATTTCCTCTCCAACCTCAACTCCTTTGGTCCCATCAAATTCCCCTGGTCCTATTCCAAATCCCATGCCACTTTCCTTGATGTCGACCTCAATCTGTCCAACGGCCAACCACCAATAACCTAATAACACCTTTTAAATCCCGCAGCTATCCTCCTGACCTGGTTCAGAAGCAAATTACCAGAGCCACTTCCTCATCCCCCCAAATCCAGAACCTTCCAGTGAAAAACCCCAGAACTGCCCCTTTTGTCACCAGATACTTTCCGGGACTGGAGCGGACTCTGAATGTGGCTCTCCAGCAGGGATACGACTTCCTTAAATTCTGCCCCGAAATGAGATCCATCCTTAATGACATCTTTCCCACTCCACCAAGTATCTTTCCGCCGCCCTCCTAACCTTCGTAACCTCCTAGTCCATCCCTATGAAATCCCCAAACCACCTTCCCTACCCTCTGGCTCCTACCCATGCAACCACCCCCATTGTAAAACCTGCCCTATGCACCCTTCCACCACCACTTACTCCAGTCCCATAACCCGGAAGGTGTACACAATAAAGGGCAGAGCCACTTGCAATAGCACCCACGTGATTTACCAACTGACATGCCTGCACTGTGAAGCGTTCTATGTGGGAATGACCAGCAAATAACTGTCCATTCGCATGAATGGTCACAGGCAGACAGTGTTTGTTGGTAAAGAGGATCACCCTATAGCTAAACACACCTTGGTGCACGGCCAGCACATCTTGGCGCAGTGCTACACTGTCCGGGTTATCTGGATACTTCCCACTGACACCAACCTTTCAGAACTCCGGAGATGGGAACTTGCCCTTCAGCTTATTCTCTCCTCCCGTTGCCCACCTGGTCTCAACCTCCGCTAAATTCATATTCCCGCCCACCATCTTTAGCATCTTTGCCTCGCTTCTGTGAACAGAGTCTCTGCCTCAAGTGGTATCTCTGTCCAACTTCTTTGGTTTTTACAAATGTCTGTCTAGGTGTGTTTGTGTTTGGATATGTGTGAGTGTGTGTGTATTTGTCTACCTTCCTTTTTGTCCACTAAGGTAAGTCCTTCCGCTCCTGGGATTGCAATGACTCCTTTTCCACTTCCTTAAAACCCATATCCTTCCCTTTCCCCTCCCCTTTTTTCCTCTTTTTTCTGAAGATAGTGTGTTTTGAGTGTGATTTTTATTTTTATTTATGTCTATCGATGAGCCGGTCCTTTTGCCTTCTGCCTGACGAAGCAGCTAGGCTGCAAAAGCTTGCGTTTGTGTGTGTGTGTGTGTGTGTGTGTGTGTGTGTGTGTGTGTGTGTTTATTTGTTGCTATCACTGCCTGTGCACCTTCGCCTGGTAATTGGACTTCACCTATTTTTTACATATATATGTATATATATAAATGAATACAAACACACACACACACACACACACACACACACACACACACACACAAGCGCAAGCTTTCGCAACAAAGTTGCTTCTTCAGGCAGAAGGGAAGGAGAGGGAAAAGGAAATGATGAGGGGTAAGGAGCCATTCCAATCCCAGGATAGGAAAGACTTACCTTGGGGGAAGAAAAGAAAGGTGAACAAATACACACACACCCATACATTTACACAGATGCAAACACACCTAGGCAGACACACTATAGAAACCAAAGAAGTTAGAGATGCCACTAGAGGCAGAGGCTCTGTCCAGAGAACCGAGGCAGATGTTAAAGATGGCAGGGGGGAATACAAATTTAGCGGAGGTTGAGACCAGGTGGGCAACGGGAAGAGAGAATATGCTGAAGGGCTAGTTCCAATCTCCGGAGTTCTCAAGGATTGCTGTCAGTGGGAAGTATCCAGATAACCCGGACGGTGTAGCACTGTGCCAAGATGTGCTGGCCGTACACCAAGGCGTGTTTAGCCAAGCCACAGGGTGATCCTCGTTACCAACAAACATTGTCTGCCTGTGTCCATTCATGCAAATGGACAGTTTGTTGCTGGTCACTCCCACATAGAACGCTTCACAGTGCAGGCGTGTCAGTTGGTAGATCACGTGGGTACTATCGCAAGTGGCTCTGCCTTTGATCGTGTACACCTTCTGGGTTACGGGACTGGAGTAAGTGGTGGTGGAAGGGTGCATAGGGCAGGTTTTACAACGGGGGCAGTTACAAGGGTAGGAGCCAGAAGGTAGGGAAGGTGGTTTGGGGATTTCATGTGGATGGACTAGGAGGTTACGGAGGTTAGGTGGGCGGCGGAAAGACACTCTCGGTGGAGTGGGAAAGATGTCATGAAGGATGGATCTCATTTCGGGGCAGGATTTAAGGAAGTCGTATCCTTGCTGGAGAGCCACATTCAGAGTCCGCTCCAGTCCTGGAAAGTATATGGTGACAAGAGGGGCACCTGGGGTTCTTCTGTGGAAGGTTCTGAATTTGGGGGGGATGAGGAAGTGGCTCTGGAAATTTGCTTCTGTACCAGATCAGGGGGATAGCCGCAGGATGTGAAAGCTGTTATTAGGTTATTGGTGTAGTGGTTCAGGGATTCGGGGCTGGAGCAGACTCGTTTGCCACGAAGACCTAAGCTGTAGGGAAGGGAACGTTTGATGTGGAATGGATGGCAGCTGTCATAGTGGAGGTATTGTTGTTTGTTGGTTGGTTTGATGTGGACGGATGTGTGAAGTTTGTCGTTGGACAGATGGAGGTCAACATCAAGGAAAGTGGCATGGGATTTGAAATAGGACCAGGTGAATTTGATGGGACCAAAGGAGTTGAGGTTGGAGAGGAAATTCTGGAGTTCTTCTTCACTGTGATTCCAGATCATGAAGATGTCATCCATGAATCTATACCAAACTTTGGGTTGCACAGAAACCCAGTCTCTCCCATCTACTCAATCTCCCACTCCCAACTCCCCTCCCCCCAAACCTCAAAATTCCAATCTACACAATCCGGAACCACAACTTCCCAATTCAGTGGTCAAGCTCCCTTCTAAACCACTCTTCCAATCTGAAACCTCTGTCCTATCCAGGAAAAATACACGTAAAAAAAAAAAAAAAAAAAAAAAAAAAAAAAAAAAAAAAAAAAAAAAAAAAAAAAAAGTCTGCCCACGTGTGTTTGCATCTGTGTAAATGTGTGGATGTGTGTGTATTTGTTTACCTTCCTTTTCTTCCCCTAAGGTAAGTCTTTCCTCTCCCGGGGTTGGAATGGCTCCTTACCCCCTCCCTAAAAAACCCTCATTTCCTTTTCCCTCTCCTTCCCTTCTGCCTCAGGAAGCAGTGAGGCTGCAAAAGCTAGCGTTTTTGTGTGTGTGAGAGTATGTGTGTGTTTTATTTATTTGTGTTAGTATCACTACCTTCGCCTGCTAAGTAATCTTCATCTACTTTTTATTAATATGATTATCAATCTATAATTTACTGTCTGACCTACCAAAAATTGGTGTAAATAATATTATTGTGTAATTATATTTTCTGGATATTATTTTCATCTTAGTATAAATCTTATGTAACAGTAAATGAAGTATTTTGGTGCCTTCACACATCTTTAATAATTGACTGAATAATCACTAATTTCGCTGATATAAGAAAACTTAGTCATTTCCAGATTCAAGTTAACTTTTGAGAGATAATCACTATAACTGATAAAATAAAAACAGAAAAATTTGTGATTTGTGATTTGATGTTGTGTTCAAATCAGAGGTACCAGGGGTTGACATTTGAGTGATTAAACTCAGGGTGGCCACCAAATCTTCAGTTTCAAATTCAAGGTTTTTTCCAGGTAAAAAACAATTATTTTCCCGGTTTTCACAAAAATTTTGCTCAAAGGGGTTAGCAAACAATTATACCATAAATAAACTAGTTACATATTTTTAAAACACATGTCATCAAAGTTGAACCATTGCGGGCGGGGGGGGGGGGGGGGGTGGGGGGGTGGGGGCAGAGCTCAAAAGATTGTGGCATTGCACCTCAAATTGATCTAAAAAGAACCAGCTTATATTATGAGGTTTTCCTCATGGTTTTGGGGAATCTGCAGCCCCATAGACCCCCCTCCCCCC
Organism: Locusta migratoria; assembly: GCA_026315105.1. NCBI lineage: Eukaryota > Metazoa > Arthropoda > Insecta > Orthoptera > Acrididae > Locusta > Locusta migratoria. The sequence continues at coordinate 9,436,986 of CM048744.1, forward strand.
AACCCAGATTCGACACTGACACAATGTATGGTACAGGGTGCACATTTTAAGTTGACAAAAAACTATATATTCAACAACGCTTTTCATCATTATGAACAGACGGCAAAGGCTTAGGAAATGATACTACACTTGAACTGTCTCCACCGTTTGGAAACGGTGTGGGTGGTTAGTGTATCATTTTAAATGGAAACTCCCAATTTTTATTGCAGATTCTACAGACCAAATCATGTATAGATTGAATTTCTTTCTATTAATAGGCAACATATTGCAATGTAATGGTAAGAATTATTTGCCATAGTGCTGAAGAAATGTACCACCCAGGAAAGAAAAAGGTTAATCATATTGATGATGCTTCAGAACCCTACTAAATGATATGAGATGTATATTTTTCCGGCTAGTTCGATTACATGTTTCTTCGGAAATTCATAACTGGTATTCAGAAAAGGGCAATCTGGACTACGATACCACTTTGCAAGACTGCCCAGTCCACTGTGGGGAGAGGGAGGGATCACTTTGGGGATCATTTGGTAGCGTTCTGAAGCATTATCAATATGGTTTTCATTTATTTTATTTCCTGTTTAGTACATTTCTTCACCAGTATGGCAAGTATTTCGTACTATTACAGCGCCATCCGTCGTAAAAAAATAAAATAAAAAAGGACCAGACCATATATGATGTGGGCCTTAGAATCTGAATCTGCAATAAAAAAAGTCGGGGCTACCATTTAAAATTTTACACTTGATACTACCACCCCCCCTCCCCAAACGGTGGAAACGGTTCAGGCTGAGTATTATTTCTTAAGCCTCTGCCATGTGCATAAGCTGGTGTAAACCATTTTTGAATATCTAATGTTTTTCCGAGTTATTCTGGTTTGTCAACTTAAAATTTACACTCTGTATAATGGACTAAGTCGAGTTCAAGTAGTTGGAGGATGCTGTACGTTTTAACGTGAATTGCATTCGTTTATGCAACATAGCCCGTTCATTTATACTAGACCTCCTGATACACTAAAATACAGTCACATCTCATGAACTAGTGATCGAAAACTCAATACATATGATTTACTTTACCTTCAGGATATGAACAACCTCTTCACCTCTTTCAAGTTTTCATTTAGATTCTTCATAATGATGGTTTCAGTTGCCTTTTTACAAAAGTCGCGTACCGTATTACAGAGTTATACTGACATCTGTTTGGTGGACAATTAGCAAAGATCTTCAAGATCTGGACACACAGTAAAGAAGAACTTCAGAATTTCCTCTTCAACCTCAACTCCTTTGGTCCCATCAAATTCAACTGGTCCTATTCCAAATCCCATGCCACATTCCTCGATGTCGACCTCCATCTGTCCAACGGCCAACTTCACACATCCATCCACATCAAACCAACCAACAAACAACAGTACCTCCACTATGACAGCTGCCATCCATTCCACATCAAACGTTCCCTTCCCTACAGCTTAGGTCTTCGTGGCAAACGAGTCTGCTCCAGTCCCGAATCCCTGAACCACTACACCAATAACCTAATAACAGCTTTCACATCCCGCGGCTATCCTCCTGATCTGGTACAGAAGCAAATTTCCAGAGCCTCTTCCTCATGCCCACAAATTCAGAACCTTCCACAGAAGAACCCCAGAAGTGCCCCTCTTGTCACCGGATACTTTCCGGGACTGGAGCAGACTCTGAATGTGGCTCTCCAGCAAGTATACGATTTCCTTAAATCCTGCCCATCCTGCCCCGAAATGAGATCCATCCTTCATGACATCCTTCCTACTCCACCGAGAGTGTCTTTCCGCCGCCCACCTAACCTCCGTAACCTCCTAGTCCACCCCTATGATATCCCCAAACCACCTTCCCTACCTTCTGGCTCCTACCCTTGTAACTGCCCCCGTTGTAAAACCTGCCCTATGCACCCTTCCACCACCACTTACTCCAGTCCCGTAACCCAGAAGGTGTACACGATCAAAGGCAGAGCCACTTGCGATAGTACCCACGTGATCTACCAACTGGCACGCCTGCACTGAGAAGCGTTCTATGTGGGAATGACCAGCAACAAACTGTCCATTCGCATGAATGGACACAGGCAGACAATGTTTGTTGGTAACGAGGATCACCCTGTGGCTTGGCTAAACACGCCTTGGTGCACGGACAGCACATCTTGGCACAGTGCTACACCGTCCGGGTTATCTGGATACTTCCCACTGACACCAATCCTTGGGAACTCCGGAGATTGGAACTAGCCCTTCAGCATATTCTCTCTTCCCGTTGCCCACCTGGTCTCAACCTCCGCTAAATTCGAATTCCCACCCACCATCTTAACATCTTTGCATCGGTTCTCTGGACAGAGCCTCTGCCTCAAGTGGTATCTCTGTCTAACTTCTTAACTTCTTTGCTTTCTACAGTATGTCTGCCTAGGTGTACTTGTGTCTGTGTGAATGTGTGGGTGTGTGTGCATTTGTTTACTCTCCATTTTTTCCCCCAAGGTAAGTCTTCCCTCTCCCAGAATTGGAATGGCTCCTTACCCCCTTCCTTAAAACCCTCATCATTTCCTTTTCCCTTTCCTTCCCTTCTGCCTGACGAATCAGCTAGGCTGCGAAAGCTTGCGTTTGTGTGTGTGTGTGTGTGTGTGTGTGTGTGTGTGTGTGTGTGTGTGTGTGTGTGTGTGTATTCATTTATTTATTTGTGATGCTGTTACACCTGTGCTCCTTCACCTGGTGAGTAATCTTCATCTATTTTTCACTATATACTTATCCATTTTAACAATTTTTACATGCAAGACAACCCTTTAACCCCAAATTTTATTGATTTATGAACAAAAACATTTCTTTGCATATATCTATAAATAATGATTGGATTAATGTATATTTGACACAATTTTTGATTATTTTTAGTTTTTGGAAAGAAATTTTGGATGACTACAGATGGCACCGGTGTGCAGGATATGTTTCCTTTATCGTAACTAATAACATTTTCAAACTGTTGACTACTAATTTAGACATTGGACAATTATTCAGTAATAAAGTTTTTAAATTATTTTGTTTCCTTTACCTTGAAACAATTATTTGAAAGTATTGTTGCATGGGGGGATTCGAACTCCTGACCGTAGCGGTCATGCAGACCGTGACTAGCGCTGCAGACCGCTCGGCCACTGCGGCCGGCTAACAGAATGTTTTAGCTAGAAGGAAGTATGTCAGTTCACTGGTAACGTATGTGGTTTTCAAAGGGTTAACTCAAAAGACACCAGGCATTAAATTCGTAATGTAAACATTTTCAATGTAACGTACCAAACCCCCTTCATTTCTAGTCATTTAATACAATTAAAGGTTGTCGCCTTCAGTTTACAATATTGACTTAACAAGCAGAATTCCATTAACATTCGGACTATTTAGAAAACTGTCACTTCACTTACATGTGAACGTGGTTTTTTATGCCTACGAATTCAATTACCTGTTTAAAATAATCTTTTTAGAGTGGTGTCTTACAAAAGCCAGTCGGCCATCAATGGGATGAGAGAGTCGATTTTAATTACAATCAAGAAATATAACGTAAAGAAAAAGTGATACCAAAATTTTCAGTGGGGTATGCCTAGCATACGCACTCAAATTTTGGGATATGCTTGAGCGACTGAGCATACCCATAGTCGGCGTCTATGCTAACGAAGCATCACAATACCAACTTTTATGAAGTTTATAGTTAAAAATCAACAAAATGCTTCCGTGAAGAGATTTTTCAACACAGAAGCAGACAGACGAGATCTGTGTTGATGAGTATCACTGTTGGGGTCAATCACGAAAATTGCTAAAATTTAGTACAAATAAACATCTCCTTTCATTCTAGCTGTGATTTCGCAGTAGCGCCTTACGATAACATCGCGTCTCTTCGACGTACATCGCAAGGAATTAGTCGCGTGGTTGAATAACACTTCGAGATAAATACATAAAGATAACGGATATGTAACCTATAATTATAAAACTTTTTAAAGTGCCCAGAAATATATTTGAAAATGTTTTTGTACACAAAAACGAAGCGATGAATATTATTTAACCCACAGGCACTAACTATCTGAGCATTTTGCACACCGTAATTTTAAAACAACTGGCATTTTGTCACTTTTAAATATTAAGCTTTGAGGTTTTTCTTACTAAAACTACAGGGAACTGGTCGTCTAATCTGAACAATAGGCTATACACGTGAACGATCTTTTAACTCTTTAAAGCCGCGAGAACTCATGGGTAAAAATCCCGGTTTCTGGCTGAAATCCAAGTTTTTTCCTGGTTTTCCCCAGTTTTTTGAAATTCAAGGCTTTTTCCCGGTTTTCCTGGTTTCAAGGTTCGGTGGCCACCCTGAAACTGGACATGTCAGCAACTTGGTCACCGTTGGTTTGACTCAATGTTTTCCATTAAAAAATATTGACATAATTTGTGTTATTTCAGCTCAATCCTTTGTGCTAGTGTGGTGACCTCAGACAGATGGTGATGAAGACTGATATAAATCTTCCATCCATCAGACAAGTGAAAACCTGGACCCGCAGCAGAAAGAAAAGTGTAATGTAAAAAAAAATATTAATTTGTCAAAGAAACAGTCAATGTGATGGTCAAGTCACGAATACTACGATTTAATTTTGCTCCGTTGATAATGTTTTATTCTTTACTTTCCATTTTGTGAACATTTTTGCTTTGATAGTACTGACCACGTTCTTCGTTGCACGCAATGACAGATCTTTTGTGTGTGGCAAGAAACACACAGAAGATCTAGAGGGGTGTGTAATGCAACATCTACAACTACATCTACATAGATACTCTGCAAATCACATTTAAGTGCCTGGCAGAGGGTTCATTAACCACCTTCATAACTTTTCTCTACCGTTCCATTCTCTAATAGCGCGCGGGAAGAAAGAACACCTAAATCGTTTCGTTTTCGATCTGATTTCTCTTATTTTATTGGGATGGTCATGTCTCCCTAAGTAGGTGGGTGCTGGCAAAATATTTTCACATTCAGAACTAAAAGTCGGTGATTGAAACTTCGCAAACAGATCACGCCGCAATGAATAACGTCTTTCTTTTAATGATTTCCACCCCAATTCGTGCAACATTTCCGTGACGCTTTCCCCCCCGTAATGTGATAAAACAAAAAGAGCTGCCCTTCTCTGAACCTTCTCAATATCTTCCATCAGTCCCACCTGGTGAGGGTCCCACAAGGGGCAACAGTACTCCAGTACTCCAACATGTGCCACGGTCTACTGAAGAACGGGATACGTTTTTCCTGTAGTGAAGCTCAGGATACCAGTTTTCTTCCTTCCTACCATATATCAACCACATTGTTTCTACCTCTAAGAATTCCTTTCCTTTTATTCCCTTTATTAAATTCCAATAAAATTCGTAGTATTTATGGCTTGACCAAATTTCAGTACATCTAGTTAATGAAGCAATTATTGACGATTGATTGTCAAGCATTATTTACAAATTTTAAGTAACAATATAGTATGTTCTAGAAGTTCAATTATTTAATACAATCCCATTGTTCAATTATCTACTACAATCCTATTGTTAAATAATGCTGTAATTTATTAATTTCTTGTAACATAAAACTATTTCGCCTTATGGTTTCTATACAATTATAATGTACATTTTTATCAGACTATTGTATTTTGAAAGATTTAATTGTACATCAATAATTACAAGTCATTGTTGTGCCAATGTTAATTGTCATTAACTCTATACAAGGGAGACGAACGGATCACATGGGGGATGGAGCACTTGTTGAATGTAGATCTGGTGCTGTTGTCCAATATGAATCTGTGACAGAAATAAAAATTCTTCAAAGTGAACTCGTGTATAAGTTTCAAATTAAATTAATATTTATGATGGTAGCCCAGATTTCAACTGTGTAGTTTAGAAAAGCTGGTGGTAGATGGAAGGATCCAGATGGCCCGGGTTGTGAAGCAGCCATTGAAATCAGGCATGTGCTCCGCTGCATTCTGTGACACAGGGTGGTCCACCTAGTTTTTGGCCACAGCAGCCATTCATCCTAATGGATAGCTGGTTGGTGGTCATGCCAATATAGAAAGCTGCACAGTGTTTGCAGCACAGTTGGTAAATTACGTGGCTGTTTTCGCAGGTGGCACAGCTCTGATAGGGTAGGATAAGCCTGTGACAGGACTGGAATAGGAAGTGCTGGGTGGGTGGATTGGACAGGTCAGGCAGCTATACACCACGGAACCCAACGAAAAATAGGTGAAATCAAAAGACCATTACACTAGGAAATAAAAGCGACTCGCCAACAAGACTAAGACCAACCCAGGGCAGCAAATGCTACAGTGTCCGATCCCACAGCTCTGGAAGCGACCTCTAGCCTAAACCACCAGGTACTAATGGCACAGTGGTCAACTTATCATAGCTCCAGAGCAGGGAGAAATAAAACTACATTAAAATGTAAAAGAGTGGGGGGGGGGGCGGGGGGGCTGATGGGGATAAGGCTCTAAACCCCACAATCAGCCAAGAATCACAAACCCACTCACCCCGACCAAGCGAGTCCTAGAGCTGACAATAAAATCTACTTTCATGGAGGAAGGCAAGGACGCGATCAACCATCCGTGGGTCATCCGCCAAAACTAAAGGCAGTGCAGGCGGTAGGCCATAGTCGCCACGAAGTGTCGAATGGAAAGAACATTCAGTCAGAATATGAGACACGGATTGTACGGCTCCACACTCACAATGTGGTGGATCGTCATTTTGTAAAAGAAATCCATGGGTCAGCCTGCAGTGTCCAAGACGGAGGCGACAGAGGACAATTGATTCTCTCCGGAAAGGGCGTAAAGATGAACTCCAAGCTGCAGTCGTATCTTTGATGGTGTGGAGTTTATTGGAAGGGGCAGCAGCTTTCCAACTGCTATCCCATGAGGAGTGAAGCAAAGACCTGATCTGCACCCGCAGATCCGCACCCGGAATTTGAAAGGGAAACGGGCAGCGAGTAATTGCCGATCTAGCCAACTGGTCAGCTACTTCATTCCCTGTAATACCAACATGGCTTGGCACCTAGAGAAAGGTAACGGAGCAGGCAGCACGATGAAGGTCAGCAAGGAGTTCATGGATGGAAATAACTAAAGGATGGGAGGGGAAACAACGATCAATGGCCTGCAGACAGCTCATGGAGTCAGCAGCACAGATTAAACCACGTTCCACGGCAGAATGTTTAATAAAACAGAGGGTTCTATAAATCGCCATCAGGTTTGCCGTAAACACACTGCATGCCTCTGGCAGAGAATGGCATTCCGCCCCAACAGGAGATGTAAAAGCATATCCGGAGTGGCCCGCTGTTTTCGAGCCATCAGTGTAGAAGATAGAGGCTCCCTGAAACTCTTCTAGTACTGGGCGCACCAAACGCCGAAAGACCATGGGGGAAATTAAAGCTTTTGGGCCCTGGAAGAGATCCGCCCGAATTAGTGGTCGCGGCACCATCCACGGAGGTGTGCGTGCAGTAAAATGGGGGGCGCAATCAAGCGAAGGGAAATGGAAATCCCGGCAAAGAGAGCCAAGCCGCAGTCCGACGGGAAGCCCCGCCCGTGGCCGGGTATCAGGGGGTCGAAGCCCTTCATATGCAAAAAGAACCTGGTAAGCGGGATGAGCAGGATATTGCCGGATGGCGATGGCATAAGACGCCAGAAGCTGATGCTGCCTGACCTGAAGAGGGCAGATTCCCGCCTCAACAAGGAGACTGTCGACCGGACTAGTCGGGAATGCACCTGTAGCCAAGCGGACACCATAATGGTGAACCGGGTCTAATAATTTCAGGGCAGAAGGAGCTGCCGAGCCATAAACTTGACACCCATAGTCCAATCGGGACAAGATTAGAGCCCGATAGATACGGAGGATAGTTGTGCGGTCTGCACCCCAAGATGAATGAGCAAGGAAACGTAGGGCATTGAGTTTCCTCATACAACTAATCTTTAGGTGGAAAATATGGGGCACCCAAGTCAATTTTTTGTCAAAGAGAAGACCCAGGAAACGATGCTGTGCTGCAACTTCCTGGCGCTGATTACCCAAGAACAGTTCTGGATCAGGATGAACTGTAGTTCGACGACAAAAGTGCACCACCCTCGTTTTTGATGAGGAAAACTGGAAACCATGGGACGTAGCCCACACTGAAGCCCGCCGAATGGCACTCTGGAGCTGACGTTCAGTAGAGGCTAATGAGTAGGAGCTGTACCATATGCAAAAGTCGTCGACATACAATGCTGGGGTTACCAGTGACCCAACAGAGCTCACCAACCCATTGATGGCGATTAGAAAAAGTGTAACACTCAACACAGAGCCCTGGGGGACACCGTTCTCCTGTATCCGAGGGGAGCTAAAGGAAGCCAACTCTGACACGGAACAGACGGTGGGATAAAAACTGATGGATAAAAATTGGTAAGGAGCCTCTGAGGCCCCAGTCATGAAGAGAACGTAAAATATGATGACTCCAAGCAGTGTCGTACGCCTTATGCAGATCGAAGAAGACTGCTACCAGATGATGTCTTTTAGAGAAGGCCTGTCTGATCGCAGTCTCCAGTCGAAGTAAATGGTCAATAGGGGATCGTCCCTCCCGGAACCCACACTGGTAAGGTGAGAGAAGTCCCCGGGATTCAAGAACCCAGCATAATCTGCGGGCTACCATCCGTTCAAGTAGTTTACAAGGGACACTTGTCAGGCTTATTGGTCGATAACTGTCCAGCGCCGACGGGTCCTTGCCAGGCTTGAGGGCAGGGACCACAATACTCTCCCTCCACTGGGAGGGGAACACCCCTTGAAGCCAAATACGGTTAAACACTTTTAGGAGAAATTGTCGTTGTGAGTGGTTAAGGTGTTTCAGCAATTGATTATGGATATCGTCAGGGCCAGGTGCTGAATCACGAGAAGAGGAGAGGGCCAGCGACAGCTCCCAGTCAGTAAAAGGTTCGTTATATGGTTCCACCTGGTGAGAAGTAAAGCCTAATTTGAAGGTTTTGGCCTGGTGTTTCTGAAGGAGAAAGGTCGCCGGATATGAAGTTGTCGCCGATACATTGGCGAAGTGAGTTGCAAGATGTTCTGCAACAACAGATGGCTCTGTGCAGGCCCCATCAGGCAGGGCAAGACCAGGGACGGAAGACGGCCGCCAGCTACCTTGGATAGATCGGAGCATAGCCCACACTCTTGTCAAAGGGACAGAAGAACCCAACGAGGAGACAAAATGCTCCCAGCATGTCCGCTTACTTTGTTTGATTAAGTAACGAACTCTGGCACGCAGACGTTTGAAATTTATTAGACCAGCGAGCGATGGGTGGCGCTTAAGATGTTGCAAGGCCCTACGGCGCTCGCGAATGGCTGCGGCAACAGTTGCATTCCACCAAGGGACAAGCGAGTAGGAGGGCCTGTCGACCGGGGAACAGCGGCTTTGGCAGCTTGGGTAATCATGTTGGTCATTTGGCTTATAATATCATCTATACAGCCTGAGAGGGAAGATGGGAACACAACCTGGGATGTATATAGCGGCCAATTAGCACGACTGAATACCCAGCGGGGTACCCTTGCTCGTGGTAGGCGTGAGGGAAGTGAAAGGATCAACGGAAAGTGGTCGCTATCGCAGAGGTCGTCATACGCCGACCAGTGAAATAAAGGAAGGAGAGAAGGAGAAGTGAGAGAGAGGTCTATGGCAGAAAAGGTGCCGTGAGCGGCACTAAAATGAGTTGGGGAACCATCGTTGAGAAGGCTCAGATTGTGGTCAGCAAGAAACTGGTCTATGAGGCGGCCCCGGCTAGATGTATAAGCACTGCCCCACAAAGGATGGTGGGCATTGAAGTCCCCAAGGATGAGGTAAGGAGGGGGGAGTTGCTGAAGGAGGGCCACTAGGGACGTGAGTGTAGGTGGCCTGTCAGGTGGAAGGTAGAGGTTGCAAATGGTCAATGGAGTGTCCAAGTGAACCCGGACAGCAACCACTTCCAATGGAGTTTGGAGAGGAATCCAGGTACTGACAATATCTGTCCGGACCAAAGTACAAACCCCACCAGACGCCTGGAGGGGACCAACCCGGTTCTGACAAAAAGCACGGAACCCACGGAGGGTCAGTGAATGTGCATCCATAAACCTCGATTCCTGCAGGACGACACAGGCCGCAGAAGAGAGAGAGATGAGCTGTTTAATCTCCAAGAGGTGACGGTAGTAACCATTACAGTTCCATTGGATGATCACATCACGAGGATCTAGGCGGGAAGCAAATGGCATAACGTCTGTCACGCTGCTTTGTCAGCGTCCGTCACCAAAGAAGAAGGGACAACATCCATAAATAGCTGATCAGCCTCGGGCTCAATGGGATGAGCGAGTTGCGAAAGCACAGTCGGCACCTCCGGTGGTACCGGAGGGGCTTTATCTTGTAACTTTGGTTTCTTCTTCTTGTTCTTCTTCTTCTTCTTCTTCTTCTCCTTCTCTTTCTCTTTCTCCTTCTCCTTCTCTCGTGTGGGACGGGCAGGACCCACCCCAGAGAGAGGACTTTTGTCAGTTAGGTCTGGTACTGACGAGGATCGAGCGACCTTTGAACTCACTGACTGGGAGTCCGATGGCCGGCTGGAGGTCGAAGATCTCCGATCTGGGGAACGCCGGGACGGAAGGCCCTGAGATAGGGCACTGTCACCGGCAAGCGACGGAGAAGGGGTGCACTTCTCCGGCTGGGAAGGGGTGGGACACAAAGGGAGGGCTACAGGAGCTACAGGAGAGGGAGATGTGAGGGAGGGGTGTGGACGGGGTGTAGGGGGGAGATGGGAGTGGGAAGGGGAGGGTGAAATGCTAGACGATAACGTCGTAGCGAAGGTCGTCGCCATTTGCACGGGATGCAGACGTTCATATTTACTGCGGGCCTCAGGGTACGTCAAACGCTCCAGGGATTTGTACTCTTGTATCTTCTTTTCTTTTTTGAACATAGGGCAATCTGGCGACCGTGAAGAGTGGTGTTGTTGACAGTTGACGCACAACGGCAGAGGATCACAGGGGCTCCCCTCATGTAGTGGGCGTCCACAATCACCGCATACTGGGACTGCTGTACAACGAGAGGACATATGACCAAACCTCATACATCGAAAACACTTCATGGTAGGTGGAATGTAGGGCTTCACTTCACATCGATATATCATTATCTTGACCTCCTCTGGGAGTGTGTCCCCCTCGAAGGCCAAGATAAAGGCCCCAGTATCGACGCGGTTATCTTTAGGTCCCCTCTGAACGCGGCGAACAAAATGTACACCACGCCACTCGAGATAGGCCCTAAGCTCCTCATCAGTTTGAAGGAGGAGGTCCCGGTGGAATATCACACCCTGTACCATATTCAAGGATTTGTGCGGGACAATTGTTACTGGAATGTCGCCAAGGGTGGTGCAGGCGAGCAAAGCTTCAGACTGGGCTTCCGAGACTGTTTTAATGAGTAATGAGCCAGATCTAAGCTTACCCATAGATTCCACTTCACCAAACTTGTCCTCTATGGTCTCGACAAAGAACAGAGGTTTGGTGGTAGTAAAAGTTCCTCCATCAGTCCTTGAGCAAACGAGATAGTGAGGAAAGGGTTTTGCTCCTAACCGGCGAGCCTGGCCTTCCTCCCAAGGGGTAGCAAGGGAGGGAAACATCCTCTTATCCGCAGTAGCAGCATTAAACGATCTCTTCCTGTCTTGAGAGACGGCCGATGCACGACCATTTTGGAGTCCAACTCTTTTCATAGTGCTAGACGTCCGCCCTGGTGTCACCCACTCCGAAACAGGGGCTCTCTCCATGGGCGCCACCCAGCCTCAGTAAAGGCCACCTGGCACGATGGCCATTGCCAGGAGTTCTGATACCCCCGAGGACAGGCATCAACTCCTTGGCTTGCATGGAGAGGTCGCAGCTCAGACACCAGTAGTGTGATCCCTGTGGTGTCAGGGGGCTCAGCCAAAGGGTACATAACAGCCCCCCCACACGGACTGGCTACACGTGCTAGGGACCTAGCGAGGGATGGGGGCTACAGCGAGGAAAGGAAGTGGAAAGGAACGGATAGGACCCGCGCCGTAGGGGCTAGGTCGGGAGTTCTTCCCCAATTGGCTCACACATTATCGGACAATTTGGGTATGGAAGGTCAAACCCCGAGGGGGACCAAACTGGGCCAAAAACCGGTGTACACAGCAGACAAAACCAAAGTGCAGGACAATCGGTACCATGGGATAGCCAAGCCGTCATCCAGAGTACCACCGAGAGACGCGGTTGGAGAGGGTGGGAAGGAGGAATTGGGATGGGAAGGAGGGGAACTAGGAGGGGTAATGCAGCCTGGGGAAAGCAGGAAAAAAGGCTGCAATGGCTCGGGGACCCGTGCGCGCCACACACGTACCCACAAAAGAGCTGTGGGCCCCCTGGGGGGGGGGGTGGCATAAGGATGAACTAGGATGTTGTGGAGGTTGAGAGGGCGACGGAACACCACTTTAGGAGAGGTGGAAAGGATCTTGGGCAGGATGTCTCTCATTTTTTGGGTACAAGGATAGAAGGTTTTGATTTTCTAAACTACTGGACGAATTTTGATGCGATTTTCACAGGTAACATTAGTGAAGATTGGTTCAGGATCTAATGATTTCATCAAAATAGAATCGCAAAGTGTTTTCATAGACAATCGTGTCTGTCTGTTCTATTAGAAACTACTTTACGAATTTGCAAGGGTAACTTCAGCGTACCTTGGTACAAGATATAGACTTAGTTTCATAAAAATCAGATCACAGAAAGAAAAACATCACAATTTAATGTCTATCTTTCTCTTTCATCTCCAAACTAATAGACATATTTTCAGGGAATTTTCGCAGGAAACGTGAGGGTACCTTGCGGTTACAGAAACGCTTCATTTCACAAAATCAGAGCAGAAAAAGTAAGATATCACAATTTAAATATTTCTCTCAAAATATCAAATGTATCTATTTGTAGAGAGTAATCTCCAAAAGTACTAAATGAACATTCATGGTTGTATCACAGATAAATAGAGAATATCCTGGGGGCAACATATAGGCTTTATTTCATCAAAATCAGATCAGGAAAGCAAAAGATATGATAATTTGAAGTTTTAGGTGTATTTCTTGCTCGGAAAGTACGGTGAAATGCAGCAAAGAACTAACAAATAGTGCTGCAGATGTCCGTGTGAAGTTCGGGGCAGTGATCGGATTATTACCCTTTGAAAATACTACTTACTCTTTGACTTTTCAAATGTACCATATTTCTGAAAATCGTTTTCTTGGTTGGTATGTTCTACAAAATATGATTTAACGCAATGAATATAAAACTGATACAATCCTTGTCATGTTAATCCATACATTTACATACCAATATTACTGTCTAACATATATGTACAACTGCTACGGAAGTTTAAGTCTCACACTTGGAGTGACAATGGCGCATCTAACAAAAAGAGAGCCAACCACAAGAATAATAATTGTTATCAGTTATATTTCCACTTCATTAAGCAAATACTTATTACTTATTATATTTCAGTTTTCCATGCCTCAGCCCATTGCCCAGAGATATGAAAGATCATGAAACGTTTTAAATGGCGAATATAACTGATGAATTGTGTAAGCTACATCATATTCATGAAGAATGCCTATTTCTAACATGTTTTACAAATGTATTAAAAGAAAAACAAAACTACTAACACATTTTTAAGCGGTTTTCACCAGAAATTTGAGCTGAGATTGGGGCAACATATAGGCACGATTTCATCAAAATAAGATCACAGACTAAAGTTACATCAGAACCGTAAGTGATTTCAGTAACTGTATGTTCATGTATTAGACATACCTAATCTCCTAAACTAATTCACGGATTTGCATGGAGCAACTTCATAGGGGAAATTGTTTTAGATGTAGGTAATGCTTGAAGTAAGGATTGCGTAGTACAGCAAATAAGCGATAGAGGCACTGTATTGCACCAAAGAACTAATAAACACCGCTGCTGCATAATAATTCTGGGGTAGTACAACAAGGAAGTGAACATCTGTTACAGAATTAAGCATGGATGGATGGTTTGATTTTTAAAGGGACTAAACGACTACAGTTATCAGCCCCCAGAATTAAGCAATCTTATGTCTACGAATACCAACAAACATTGAACGTAGTGTTACTGATTTCGCTTTGTGTATGAAATACTTAACGACATTTCTTTGCTTATTTTGGCACATTTCATTTTTTGTATCAAGAACTTTATGAAGATACATCATTTCGGACAATGACTTTTACCTATTTGACATCTTGGCTAGGACAACTGAGTTTACTGACAGAGCTATCCAACAAGGATTCTATTTTAACTGACTGAGGTCCAGAACCCTAAAAAGCCATGATACACACAGGTCCTCCTCCAAGAACCATTGCGAAGCACGGGTATATAAGCTAGTTATCAATAAAAATGAATTCATACAAAAGGTTTATGAATTCTTCCATGATATTGGGCTCACAGAAATTCCAAGTAATCCCACAAACAATTTTTTTAGCTCACACTAAGAAAACCATAAAGGAACGCCATACAATCCTTACTAATTATGATAAAAGAACATGCATCATGCATACCCATGCATCATAGAACACTACATGGAGGCCCCAAGATACATAAATAATCTGCTTCTATTCGACCTGTGGTAGATAATGTTAACAGCTCTACATACTACATAAGCAAGAAACTAATCAACCTCCTCAATTAATTCAACACATATAACAGAAAATATACAATAACAAATTCTAGGACACTAGTAAAGAATATCAGACATAACAATCCCCACAAATGCAAAATTTGTCTCTTTTGTTATTAGAAACATATATACAAACATTCCCATTGAAGAAACAATAAATTTCATAAAACAGAACCTACAACAACACAGAAAGATTTCAATACAAAGTACTAAAGAAATTTGGAACTAAAAAATTTAGCACTCCATCAAAACTACCTTGAAATTAACAATAAAATATACATAATGATTAATGATGGAAATTCTCCTCAGGGATAATAAATCATTTTTCAAAAGCGATAGATTGGCTGGCCAGTACTTACCTCTGTGCTGTACTGCCGATAGTGACACAAATGAAGAAAAAATGAAAAAGGGTGAAAAATGACACGCTTTCAGAACACAGTTCCTTCATTAGGTGGGAGAGAAGGAAAGAAAAGAAAGAAAGAAGGGTTTTCTTTTAACTGTACACCCTATATTTTTTCTTCAGCAATCCATAGCATGACAACATTATTGTTCTTGTTGGGTGGACAAGATAGCTGGGACACCCTGTAGACAACATACATAAAGAACTAAACAAACCTACAATGATATTCACAATAGAACATGGAGAAAGAAAAGAAAAAAAGGATTAGTACTTCCTCCACAGATCATGAATACGACACTTCATAATGATGTGGAACATGTCAGATTATTGAAAGGTGTCATTACAAATTATTACTTTGTACTAAATATTACATGACATAACTTGTTTATTACTTTATATTTTTATTTTTTTTATTTAATTTAATTTACTTATTTATTATTATTTTTTCAAATTTACTAATTTATATCTAAAAATTCATCTATAGTGTAGAAGGAGTTGCTATTCAGAAATTCTTTTAATTTATTTTTAAATGCTAGTTGGCTATCTGTCTGGCTTTTGATGCTGTTTGGTAGCTGACCAAAGACATTTGCGGCAGCAAAATTCACCCCTTTTTGTGCCAAAGCTAGATATAACCATGAATAGCGAAGATCATTCTTTCTCCTAGTGTTGTAGTTACGTACACTGCTATTACTTGTGAAATCGGTGAGATTGGTAATAACAAATTTCATACGTGAATATATATATACACACACTGTGAAGATCCCTAGCTCTTTAATTAAGTGTCTGCAGTATGATCTAGGATGGGCTCCAGCAATTGGATGATCTAGGATGGGCTCCAGCAATTATTCTGATTACATGCTTTTGTGCAATGAATACTTTTTTACCCAATGATGAATTACCCCAGAAAATGATGCTATACAAAAGCAGAGAATGAAATTAGACACAGTAAGCTAATTTACTGAGATGTATATCACCAAAGTCTCCAATTACAATACAACATTAAAAACAATCACTGTTTCAAAATTTATAGAAAATCCACCACAATCGATTGCATTATAAATGCAATATCATGTCACCCAAAATCCCACAAACTTGCATTCTTCCACACAATGCTTAACAAACTGATAAATTTGCCACTAAAAGAAAATGAAGTTAAAAAGGAAATGAAAAATATTAGAATACATAGCTATTCAAAATGATAATGACCCAAAAATCATATCAAAACTGTACCATAGCAAAACACAACCAAAAAAGGTCAATAAACATAAAGAAATAACACAAAACAGACAAAAACGGGAAAGGAGAAACCACAGAAACCACAATATGTAACCACACACTATCTAGGAAACATTTCTAACAAAATTAATAAAATATTCAAAAACACCAACATCATATTTGCATACAAAAATAGATATAAGCTCAAACAAAAGGTCTACAAGTGAAACACAGTAACTCCCACATATAAAAAAACATGGTACCAACAAAATTGAGTGTAAAACATGTCTCAAATTTCATATAGGGTAGACTGGCAGAAACGTCGAAATTAGATATAAAGAACACACAAGAAACACCAAAAACAATCCTACTTTGTATCATTGCCTACAAACTGAAAAATGAAACACTGAAAATTCTTCACATCATGGAAATAGGCCAATCATGAACATCTTTGAAGAAATCTAATTATATTCATATGCCTAATAGATCCCATATATTTACTCAATGGGCACACAGAGCTAAAACACAAAAAATACATTGAAAATTTTATTCATATTTTCAGCCACAAAAATGGATAGTCACAAACATGCCATAGATATTCACTCCATACGGTAGTAATAACATAAACATCAACCACCAAAGCTATAATATCAAGGAAAATAAATTATCTGATAACTACAGTGATCTCTGGGTAACTATGTAAACATGTAATGTCGTTGAAACACTTTGAATATAGCTGTCTTTTTATTCAGGCAGGAAATAAAAAGTCTGTTATGGGCATATAAGCCAGTCATAAATAAAATCAATACCACCTTAAAAAGGAAGAACAGCAATAAGAATGATATTAAATGTAAGTAAATTAAATTATTAGCCATAAACAAATTGTATATGCCAGCTTATGTAACTGTTGTTATAAATTACCTCATTCATATTACAGAAAACCTGATGATGGGAATAAATATTGTTGAAATGAAATAGAATGGCTGGCCAGTACTTACCATTGTGCTGTACCGCCGATAGTAACACAAAATGAAAAAACAGAAAAAAAGGGGACAAAGGGACAAGCTTTCGGAACAGAGTTCCTTCGTCAGGTGGGAGAGAAGGGAAGAATAAAGGATGGGAACAGAAGGGAAAGGTGGTTCACTACCTAGGTCATCACCTTCATGTCCTAGGTCGTGAACCACCTTTCCCTTCTGTTCCCATCCTTTATTCTTCCCTTCTGACGAAGGAACTCTGTTCCGAAAGCTTGTCCCTTTGTCCCCTTTTTTTCTGTTGTTTCATTTTGTGTTACTATCGGCGGTACAGCACAATGGTAAGTACTGGCCAGCCATTCTACTTCATTTCAACAATATTTATTATCTCTGAGGAGAATTTTCATCATTAATTGATGATGGGAATATAAAGCCAAAATGAGCACATAGTACAGAAATAAATAAAGCATTATAATAGCAGTGTGAAAGGTATAAATGTCATTCAGAAATGCATGAATTAATTAAATGGTTCATGCATGCCATAAATCTAAACTAACCTGTTTCACTATGGCATCCATGCTCCAGCCATAAAGTTCTTCATAAGACAAAATTTTCAGGGGCATCTCATATTCATCTCTGTTCCTTTTCACTGTTTCCAAACTATCATCACGATAACCTTGGGCAAAAAATAAATTCATGAATTACATACTTGTTAATGTAATGATCAAAGCTTATTCCATTTCTTAAAATGATTGATTTAAATGAATACTTTATCAAAGACTACAGGCCAGAGTTCATCATTTTTATGTACACAAACAGATTTGGCCATTCGTCCCCATAAAAACAAAAACACATGACGTGTGGCGTTACAGATACCTCATATTGGGACTTTCTCTTTTACTTTTACTGAGTTACAGGGCCGGTCATGGTGGCCGAGGGGACTGCGGCGTGCCAGTCACAGTCTGCACGGCCACTACGGTCGAGGGTTCAAATCCCCCCCCCCCCCGGGCATTGATATTTGTGCCGTCCTTAGTCTTAGCTAGTTCATAAGTAGTTTGTAGAGCTTATGGGACTTATCATCAGTCCCTAAAGTTACAAACATTTGAACATTTTGAGTTACAGGATGCCCAAGTTACAGGAAGAATAAGATGGTGAAGCACAGCTTATCGAGTCAATGGGCTCAACAGATGCATAAAATCGAGATAGCCTAATTTGTTATTGCTCGTGAGATTACTGTGGTTTAACTTATGCTCGACATAGTCGATGCGAAACTTCCCGGCGGATTAAAACTGTGTGCCGGAACTGGCATCTGTGCCTTTCACAAACGAGGGCTCTACTGTCTGAGCTATCCCGGCACACTTTATACAGTCTGTCCTCACGGCCTTACTTTTGCCAATACCTCGCCTCCTACCTTCTGAACTTCACAGAAGTTCTCCTATGAAACTTGCAGGACCGGCACTCCTGGAGGAAAATACATGATGGAGACAGCTTAGTCACAGTCTGTGGGATGTTTCCATATGATACTTTCACTCTGCAATGGAGTACGTACCGACAGGAAACTTACTGGAAGATTAAAACTGTGTCCCATAACTGTGATTCGAGGTTGTGACTTTGCCCGAGAACGACAAAGATCCCAGGTTTGAATCCCAGTTCCAGTCCTTAGTATTAATATGGCAGGATGTTTCATATTGGCACACACGTCGCTGCAGTGTGGAAGTTCCGTCGTGGCCTACTCTACTTTTCTAGCACTTTCTTTCTCTCTTTTTCTTATCTGCTTTATATTCGAGCTGTAACTAACTGATGATACTACTCAACACTGAAACCACTGTAATACTGAATCTAAATAATAAATACCACACAAAGCACAATACTGAGTCATCTAAAATTGTAATAATACCAAATTTAAAAGACAAATTGAGGAGTGAAGCAGTCAAGAGGCACACACTTTTGTGCTTTCACATACAATGTCATTTTTAGAATTACCTCATGCCCTCCCCAAAGTAATGTATTTATTTAGCGCAGGGCTACATCACAGGTTATTTGCAGGTACAAAAAAATTATGAACAATACAATACAGTGAAAATAGCCATAAAAACACTAATAATAAATTTTACAAACAAACATCTAGATTACAAATACATTTAATCGACTCTTTCATCACAACTAGGAAATTGGACCGGTTGCCGCTATACGATCTGCTCTCGCATTCCTCCACCGAGTGTTTAATGATTGTCTCTCAGCTCCAGAATCACACTTCGGGGACGATATTTTTTTCTCACCTGCCTCAGCTCATCCTTTTTCCATCAAGTGTGGCCCATATTCACCTCGATCGGTCGAGACCATCTTGCTTACTTGATTACCAGATGCCGCATTCTTCTCCCAGTTTTTTCTCCAGCACTCAAGTTCACGTTTTTCTCAATTAGTATTTTTATGAGAATGAAACTTCACTCTGCAGCGGAGTGTGCGCTGATATGAAACTTCCTGGCAGATTAAAATTGTGTGCCGGAACCGGGACTCAAACCTGGGACCTTTGCCTTTCGCGGGCAAGCGCACTACCGCCTGTGCTATCCCGACACGACTCACGATGCCGCCTCACAACTTTATTTCCGCCAGTACCTCGCCTCCTACTTTCCAAACTTCACAGAAGCTCTCCTGCAAACACGCAAGACTAGCACTCCTGGAAGAAAGGATATGGTGGAGACATGGCTTAGCCACAGCCTAAGGGATGTTTCCAGAATGAAACTTCACTCTGCAGCGGAGTGTGCGCTGATATGAAACTTCCTGGCAGATTAAAATTGTGTGAGTCGGCATCGTGAGTCGTGTCGGGATAGCACAGTCGGTAGTGCACTTGCCCGCAAAAGGCAAAGGTCCCAGGTTCGAGTCCCGGTTCCGGCACACAATTTTAATCTGCCAGGAAGTTTCATATCAGCGCTAGTCTTCTTCACTGACGTCTTTCTCGGTGGGTTCACAATGGTGACGGCATCATGCTCTCTGTCCACTACAGTCATAAGTGCCTGTGTCAGAATGTATTAAGAGTACGGACTATGCAAAGGCAAAGGGAAATAAAAGAAAAAGGCTCTTCGCAGTCGGTCAACATCATAAAAGGAACAGGCAAGAACAAGGCCGTGCCTATGTAGATTTCTCAGTACAGTAGAAATCTAACTGTATTCCCTGGGTCAGGCACTTTATATTTCCTTCTACACATTGCTAATGCAGATAGAAACTGAAATTAGAAGAGTGTTGTCATCGTCGTCACTGTCATTCGCCTCCTCGGACTTTCCTTGGACTCAGTCAACAATTGCACTATCACTCAGTATTACATGGCCTGCCTCTGTGTTGTCCACGTCAAACCATTCAGAAATATTTTCTCTGTCTACTGGGCACACTGATTTTTTTTTTTTTTTTTTTTTTTTTTTTTTTTCCGGAACAGCAGCTAATGTTGCTAATGCGCAATGTTCTTCATCATTGGGCTCATTGATATTTTCTATCGTTGGGTTTATGTTTTTCCATGACTTGGGTGTGGTTGATTGTTTTATCTTAATGCCATGCCTTTGACACTTCATAAATTGCATCTAGCACAGTTAACTGTTTCCAAAATGTTTGGTGATTGCTGCCCTTGTCAATAAGCTCTTGTAGCAGACTTCCTCTACAAATTTTCTTCATGGCAGCAATGACATCCTGATCCATTGGCTGAATTAAGGCTGTTACATTCGGTGGTAAATATTTAACAAATATCATACCGTCATCTGATCTCAGAACACGTTCATTGGGATATGATGGTGCATTGTCCAGTAACAACACAGCCCTTGCAGGTAGACCCTTCAACATTAAATATTCTCGCACCTGTGGCACAAAGCAGTTATGAAACCATCTTTGAAATATGTGGTCCATCCAAGCCCCTTTCTGATGAAAATAACTGACAGGTAAGTTGTGCATTTCTTCTTCTTTGAAACAGCGGGGTTTTTTAGCTTTACCTATTATACCAAGCTCAATTTTATGTGATCCCATACCGTTCGCACAACACAACACAGTTATCCTTTCCTTACTTGATTTATAGCCAGGTGTGCTACACTCTGCTTCGAAAGCTAAAGTATTGCCTACTGACTGTCTTCGACTTTCTGGGCGAGCAGAACTGTTGGTGGGGGAAATGGGGTTTCCCGGATTAGTCCACCGGTAGCCACAGGCACTCTGAAAATTTGCTACCTGGCCAGCAGAGTAGTCCTGTGGTGTAATGTGTGAGGTTTGGCGGAAATAAAAAAAAAAAAGAGCTAAATTAAGTCTTGGTCGTTTAGTTCTTAGAAACATGAAGTAGTGTACTCCAATTCGCAAAATCGCAATCATTTACAGTACATACTGTACTGTATTTCCTCTTAAAATGTTTGCGAAAAATAAAAATCAGACATGGTCTGTCAATTAAAAGTTGCACTTTCGAGACGCAACAAACTTATGACCACCTGTAACAAGAGCTCTAGTGGCGTGCAACAGTGGAAAGGGGCGGGACTCCCGTGCTCGCTCATCAGGTCGTCAACGCACTGTATGTACTCTGTCTTATCTTTTGCAACAAATACTGTAGTGCAGCACTCAGTGTTCAAGCAGCCCATAAATTACTACACTCGTGTTGTAGCCCAAAATTATCTTTGACATAGAGAATCCCACTCACAAGCAAAGGTAAATTTTTGAAATAAAATATAATAATAATAATAATAATAATAATAATAATAATAATAATAATAATAATAATAGAGAAGGAGGCAGTGGATAATCCGCAAAGCGGTTAATCCATTTGCGGATATAGTCCAGTCAATGAGTGCTCAAAAGAGGGGTGTAGAGTGCATGGAATATGCGAGAATTTTTGACTTCAGGACTTTGTTAGGGATAGTTAGGAGATGAACATACTAAAAGTCCCTGCCCCTGGGCGGTGAGCTAAAGCGGGGAAGGGGGTGGAAAGGTACCATTTTTTGGTTTTCCGCTTATATCTGGAAAACAGTCGGCTTCAGGAATAAATTGTTCCAAATAAAAATGAAAGATAATTGAATTTGCTATAATATTGTTTCCGTACATACACGTCGAATTCCCAACGGTTTTCGAGATATACGTTACTGAAAATCGACAATTTCGGAAAAAAATCATCTTCACGTCACTAATTTTGTGAAATATTTACTTCTAGTGGCTCACTCGATCGATTCACAGAAAATTTGTCAGAAAGAAAGTTGTAGAGCATTAAATTTCCTTAAATGTTATATGCATGTTTGCTACCTTATCTTCAGCCAATCAGAAGTTACATCATTTATAAGATGTGCACTTAGTGTCGATGTCCCTCCAAAGATGAGTATTTTGATGGGTTGTGACGATTTTACCTTATGAAACGTGCTAGCATGGTAAATAACAACAGTTTAATAATGACAAGAAGGTACTTGCAATTGAAACCTTTTCATAATTGTAGCTTTTATTTCTATTATTTACAATGAAAGTTCTTAGAAACACTGATAGTGATTCAGGATGAAAAATAAGTTCATTCAAAGCAACATCTTCGTTTTTCTGGGAAGGAATGGTAATGATTCGTACACCTTCATCAGTAGTGGAGACTACGTCCAACGAGATTGGTAGGGTCCCTATGTCACTGTCGTCATCATGATCCTGAATTAGAACTTAGACTCCGTTGTTGCAGTTGCAGTTGCCCTTGCAGTTCAGGCATGTAACAGAGCAGTGTAATAACGCTTTTCTGCAACTACATCTGCCACAGTCACATCCTTTCGGCATCGACAAAAAAATCATCTTCAAGATTTCGTCAGGGGCAGCAACTAACTCTAAGAGTTTCAAACTAGTTGACAATTCCAACCCCAATTCGGCGCTCCACTTTTAGGTTCCTCTCATAACCAAAGGCGTACTTGGTGGAAAGTTCGGAATGCATGCTGCTTAACAGCTCCTTCAGCTGGACGGAGAGTTGAAAGTAGGCTTCATGTTCCCAGCTGCTTTTATAGATGATTTGTAGCGGAACTCGTTGAGGGATTCTGTGGTGGCTGAAGCTCCATATCATTATAGATTACTCGTGATTCCCGCTGTCTCAATGGAGTCGGGGAAAGAAGAACTGTTGGCAAATATCTCAGCAGCATGTTGTATGATTTTGGACTTCTGGTGCATTTTGTCAAACTCCACTTTACTCTTGCAATACGCTATGGGTGTTGTGTCACAGTCTGCAAATGTATGCGTCATCCTTCATTTTCAATTCCTGCTGTAGCTATTGTGAAGAATATAAACACGTCATAACCTTTCTTCTTCCTGCTTCTACAAGCAGAATGTTACGATCAGTTGCAAATTTTGCTATTAAGAGAACAGCTAAGTCGACATTCTCTCCAATAATGGTAATCGAGGAATTGTGTTACTGTTGATAGCTAATAATAATAATAATAATAATAATAATAATAATAATAATTTCGTGTGGCTCATTGGCCTGGCGCAAGTCTTTCAATTGGACGCCACTTCGGCGACTTGCGTGTCCCTAGCCTACCCCAGTTATCCAACCGGGGAAAGGGGAGCTACAGCTTAACGTGGAATCCGAACCACGTGTCGTTTCTGGCGACTCCTCACATCGTTGAGAGGTGAAGGATGGATTAAAGTGTAGACTGAAAAAATCCGAGGTCCGACCGGGTTTTGAACCCGCGACCCTTCGGTTTCCAGTCGAAGGACTGTTGATAGCTGTCTCCAAAATATCAACGTCAGTATCACCTGAAGCTTGAATGCCATTTATCCCGTTTTTCAGTAGTTGCAGCAACAGGTTTATCAGCTGATACTTATTGTTAAATTTGGAAAGGAAATCCTCTTGCTTCACTGTAATTTTAGTTTCTAGACTGACATTCATTTTCCCATATCTCCTGAGCCGATATCGTCGACTTTGTTCAGCTGCTTTTATGCTCTCTGATATGTTAGAGTACTCATTAAAGACCACAGTACAACCTCTCCCAAGACAACTGGTCTTCAAAAATCTAACATAACCATTGCAACCTGATGTAATTTTTTCGGCATTCAGTATGAATCAGAAGGATGTCCAGAGGGTCTAAAGATGAGTCATTGTTATCTCCCCTTTCTATACTAGCTTTGATGAGTGATAGTATCGTCTTTTTCGTTTTGTCACTGTGGAAACACCTGGTCCATCTATTGTTTCATTACGTACAAAACTCCGTGCACTACAAAGTCAACATTCTTATAAATAAATAAAAACATCTCGAAAAGCTAACACACAATACCAACACACAAACTTTCTCTGCGGTTGGCGAACTTTTGAAGTGAACTAAGTAAGAAGTGAGTGAGAACACTCCATTCACCC
The DNA here is from genome assembly GCA_026315105.1 of Locusta migratoria. Taxonomy (NCBI): domain Eukaryota; kingdom Metazoa; phylum Arthropoda; class Insecta; order Orthoptera; family Acrididae; genus Locusta; species Locusta migratoria. The sequence goes on from CM048744.1 coordinate 9,461,583, forward strand.
CCCCGCCCAACGCCAGCCAGTGACAGACCTTCGACGATCGTCGTGGGGCTTCCCCATCGTTAACCCTCTCCCGGACGTTAGGTACTGACGACCCTGACATGTCCATTGCAGACGACAATAAATAAGCCTTGGCTCGTCCGCCTCAGAAAAACGATGTTGCGTTGAATGCACTTTTTCATTCTGAATCACTTTCAGTGCTTGTAATACTTTAATTGTATGATTCATAATACTATCATAAAAGCTAAAATTATAAGAAAAGTGTTCTGTTTCAATTGCAAGTACCTTATTGTCATTATTAAACTGTTGTTATTTACCATGCTCTCACGGTTCATACGGTAAAAACTTCACAGCCCCTCAAAACACTATTTTCTGGAGGGACATCGAAACTGAGTGCACGTCTTATAAATGATGTAACTTCTGATTGGCTGAAGATAAGGTAGGAAACGTGCATATCAAATTGAAGGAAGTTTAAAGCTCTACAACTTTCTTTCTGACAAATTTTCTGTGAAACAATCGAGTCAGTCACTAGAAGTAAATGTTTCACAAAATTAGTGAGGTGAAGATGATTTTTTTCCGAAATTGTCGATTTTCAATAACGTATATCTCGAAAACCGTTGGGAATTCGATGTATATGTATAGAAACAATATTATAGCAAATTCAATTGTCTTTCATTTTTATTTGGAACAATTTTTTCCTAAAGCCGACCGATTTCGAGATATAAGTGGAAAACCAAAAAATGGTACCTTCCCATCCCCATCCTCGCTTTTGCTCCCCCCCCCCCCCACCCCACGGGCGGGGACTTTTAGTATGTTCACCTCCTAACTATCCCTAACAAAATCCTGAAGACAAAAATTCTCGCATATTCCATGCACTCTACAATGCATTCATTGACTGGACTAATAATCGAGTTTACTGTAATTGAATGTAAAGCAACTTTGAAAATCATTTTATACAAGATACAAATGTAGTTAAGTAAATACGTGCAGTTACTATACTGTGGTGTTCTATAAAGATTCCAATACAGATTTAAATGAATGTTGAACAACTTTGAAAATTATTTGATTTAAGATACAATTGTGGTTAAGTGAATATGTGCAGTTACTATGTGCCATTTATATTTAGTATTATTAAAACTGTTGATTATTTTAGTTACATTGTTTTCAAAGTTGTACTTGATCTGCAGCTAGGTGTGAGTTATTTAAATTGGAGTGTGGAAAGTAGTTTTTGATAGTTTTTTTAGAAAGGGAGTATTAGCCAGTTCAGTCTGCTCATTAAGGATATAATCATGGAAGACATTTTTGTGTATGTGTATTTTAATTTCTTCCAAAAAATTCATTGTGCCTCCTTTTTCTGTCAAGTGCAATATTTTCATACTGTTTTCTATGTTTTTCACCAAATGATGGGCTGCAAATGTAGATCTGTTCAAGTTGTAAAGTCTAAATGCATCAAGGTGTTCTTTTTTATCTAATTTCAAAGCTTCTGCCAGTCTCACCTATACAGAATTTTGGGTAGGAATCACATTGAAGCTTGTATATTCCTGATTTACTGTAGGGGACCTTGGAAGGATTTATATAATGGATTAGTTTTTGTTTTAATTTATTGTTAGTAGAGAAACTGATTTTAACATTTTTCTTTTTGAACAGATTTGCTATTTAGTGTAATAGTGGGCCTATGTATGGGATAACAGTGTATTTGGGTTAAGCTTCTATGGGGGATGGATTTGTTTTTGGGTGACTGTTGGGTCAACTACTGTTCTGTAGACCAGTGGTTTTGACTTTTATTCTGTTGTGGAGTTGGTCTATTACTGTAGGATTGTATCCATTATTATGCGCGACAGTTATTAGTATATTGATTTCATTTTGTTGATATGTGACTCATAGGCCCTTTCTCCATTCGGTTGATCATGGCTCTTTTTTTTTTTTTTTTTTTTTTTTTTTTTTTGTGGTTTTAGGGCGCACAACTTCTATGGTCATTAGCGCCCAGCTAAGAACATAGATTCGCTATGATCTAAAAAAATGTAGACTGTCAGAACATCAACAAGAGGCTAAAAACGTAAGATAAAAGACAATTAAAAGAGTTAAATATCCTTGGATAAGTTGGCCAAGTTGATAAAACGCAAAACTCGAGCAGCTGCTCGTGTGTCATCAGCTAAAATTTCCTCCAGAGTAGACGGAAAGTGAAGGGCTACACGGAGGTGATTAAAATTAACACAAGTCAGTAAAACATGTCGCACTGTCAACAGTTCACCGCAGGAGCATAGCGGTGCAGGTTCGGCGGACAGCAAGTGACGGTGGCTGAAACGGCAATGACCGATCCGCAACCGAGCCAGGATGACCTCCTCCCGCCGAGAGGGGCGTGAGGATGTCCTCCAAGCGGTCGGGATCGGTTTGACAGTTCGCAATTTATTATTGTACAGTGAAAGCCACACACTGTGCCATTGCGACACGATACTCCGGCGAAGATCCCGTTGAACATCGTCCGATGGGACGCAAAAGGTAGCCATGCGAGGCAAAAGAGCTGCTGCCTTGGCTGCTGTGTCGGCGGCCTCATTCCCGGGCACACCCACATGGCCAGGAACCCACAGGAAAGAAACGTGACAGCTGTCATCAGCCAGCAACTGGAGGGAGCGTTGGATCCGATACACGAGAGGATGGTTCGAGAAAGAGTCCTTAAGACTCTGCAGGGCACTTAGGGAGTCAGAACATATGGCATAGAAAGGGTGGCGGTGGCGGCAGGTATACAAAACGGCCTGGTGGAGGGCGAAAAGCTCAGCCGTGAAGTTTGAGCACCGGTCAGGGAGCTTGTATTGGAAACGGTTGTCCCCGACGACGAAGGCAGATCCGACACCGGCAGTGCTCTTGGAACCATCAGTGTAAATAAATACGGCATTATCGAACCGCGAACGGAGTTCGACAAGCCTCGAGCGGAATACCAAATCCGGAGTGCTCTCCTTGGGGAGCGAACTAAGTTCGAGGTGTGTGTGAACCTGGGCCTGATGCCACGGTGGCAATGGGCTTTCGCTCAACCGAAGGGTGGAAGGAAGGGTAAAATCGAGCCGCTGTAGCAGGCGGCGAAACCGAACTCCCGGTGGAAGCAAGGCAATCGCAGACAACTGATATTGGCGATCGAGTGAGTCGTCAAAAAATAATCTGTAAGATGGATGGTTGGGCATCGACCGTAGGCGGCATGCGTACCGACACAAGAGTATGTCACGTCGATTGGTCAAGGGTAATACAGCAGCCTCGGCATACAGACTTTCAACAGGGCTGGTATAAAATGCACCGGTCGCCAAACGTAATCCACGATGGTGGATAGAATTGAGACGGCGGAGAATAGACGGCCGTGCTGAAGAGTATACAAGGCTTCCATAGTCGAGCTTCGACTGAACAATGGCCTGGTAAAGGTGAAGCAGGACGGTACGATCCGCTCCCCATGACGTGCCACTGAGGACACGAAGAACGTTAAGGGATCGGGCACAACGGGCAGCCAGGTAGGACACGTGTGTGGACCAGCAAAGTTTCCGATCCAACATGAGTCCCAAGAATTTTGTAGTCTCCACGAAAGGGAGAGCAACAGGGCCGAGACGTAGAGAAGGTGGAAGAAATTCCTTGTATCTCCAGAAATTGATACACACAGTTTTCTCAGTGGAGAATCGGAAGCCGTTTGCGATGCTCCAGGAATACAGACGGTCAAGACAGCGTTGGAGAGAACGCTCCAAGAGACACGTCCGCTGGGCGCTACAATAAATTGCGAAATCGTCAACAAAAAGAGATCCGGAAACGTCGGCTGAAAGGCAGTCCACGATCGGATTGATTGCAATGGCAAAGAGCGCCACACTCAAGACGGAGCCCTGTGGTACCCCATTCTCCTGGCAAAAGGTATCTGACAAAACAGAGCCCACCCGCACCCGGAACTTGCGATCCGCCAAAAACGCTTGAATGAAAAGAGGAAGGCGGCCCCGAAGGCCCCATGTGTGCAACGTGCGGAGAATGCCCGCTCTCCAACAGGTATCGTATGCCTTCTCCAAGTCGAAGAACACGGCTACTGTTTGACGCTTCTTCAGAAAGTTGTTCATAATGAAGGTCGACAACGTAACGAGGTGGTCAGCAGCAGAGCGGTGTCGACGAAAACCGCATTGGATATTAGTCAGAAGGCGGCGAGATTCGAGGAGCCAGACCAACCGAGCGTTAACCATGCGTTCCATCACCTTACAGACGCAGCTCGTCAGAGAAATAGGACGATAACTGGAAGGAAGGTGTTTGTCCTTCCCTGGTTTGGGGATGGGGACAACAATGGCTTCACGCCAACTTGTGGGAACATGACCTTCAGTCCATATGCGATTGTAGGTACTAAGAAGAAAGCACTTGCTCGCAGGAGAGAGGTTCTTCAGCATTTCAATGTGAATGGAATCGGGCCCGGGAGCAGAAGACCGGGACAGGGCGAGAGCACGATCTAGCTCCTGCATGGTGGAGGCGACGTTATAATTTTCCCGATTAAAAGAACGGAAAGAAGGCGGCCGTGCCTCCTCTACCTGTTTGCGAGGGAGAAAGGCAGGGTGGTAATGGGCAGAGCTCGAAACCTCCGCAAAGAAACGACCCAATGCGTTTGAAACATCAGCTGGGTCCACGAGGACCGCGTTCTCCACGGTCAGGCCAGGAATCGGGGAGTGGACCCTGATGCCGGACAAACGGCGTAGGCCACCCCAGACAACCGTGGAGGGAGTAAAACGGTTAAAAGAACTAGTAAAAGCTGTCCAGCAAGCTTTCTTGCTGTCGTTTATGATACGACGACACTGCGCTCTCATACGTTTGTAATTGATGCAATTCTCCAAAGTTGGGTGGCGGCGGAAGGTGCGTAAAGCACGGCGCCGGGCTCGAAGCGCGTCGCGGCAGGCTGCAGTCCACCAAGGGACCTGGACACGACGTGGAGAAGAGGATGTACGAGGTATGGAACGTTCAGCAGCAGTGAGGATAACCTCTGTGAGGTATTCGACCTGACTGTCACAGTTGGGAAAATTCTGATTGTGAAAAACAGCCATGGAAGAATAAAGCCCCCAGTCGGCTTTAGAAATGTTCCAACTGGTGGGACGTGGAGATGGGGAATGATGTAGGAAGTGGATGATACAAGGGAAATGGTCACTCGAGTACGTGTCAGAAAGTGCATACCACTCAAACCGACCGGCAAGCTGAGGAGTGCATATTGCGAGGTCTATATGGGAATAAGTGTGTGTTGTGTCAGAAAGGAAGGTCGGTGCACCGGTGTTGAGGCAGACAAGATCGAGGTGGTGGAGAATGTCCACCAAAAGGGAGCCTCTCGGACAAGGTGCCGGAGAGCCCCATAGGGGGTGGTGGGCATTAAAGTCGCCTACCAACACGAAAGGTGAAGGGAGCTGGTCAACAAGGTTTAGCAAATCTGCCCTAGTAAGGGCAGATGACGATGGCGAATATATATTACAGAGGGAGAAGGTAAATGTGGATAAGGTGATGCGGACGGCAACTGCCTGTAGGTGAGTGTGCAAGGAAATGGGATGGAAATAGACGTCGTCTCGAAGGAGCATCAGAACCCCTCCATGGGCTGGGACACCTTCCACAGGTGGCAGGTCGAACCGCACAGAGGTGTAGTGTGGAAAGTCTGCACGATCACGTGGACGCAACTTAGTTTCCTGGAGGCAGACTAGAAGCGGGCAGTGCAATCGAAGGAGTAGTTTTAACTCCTCCCGATTAGAACGAATGCCGCGAATGTTCCATTGAAGGAGCGCCATGATAGAAATGAGAGAAGAAATAAGGATAAAAACCAAGTAGCGAGCGGGGTCACCTCGACGGCCGCTGAGGACCGGATTTCGAGGGAGCACTGCTATCGCTGTCCAGGGGCAAAGGGTCGTGGTCCATAGGTTCGACCGACGCGCCTGCCACCTCCCTGAGTTGATCAGGAGGGGCAGTTTCCACCGCCGGTAAAGGGCCGGGCGCCCGGCAAACGGAGCGTCCCGGTGAAACAGAAGACGGCCGAGGCCGGCAACTGTTGGACGGCGCGACAGATGGGTCACGCCTCGGCGGGGAAGGAGAGGAACTCTTTTTCTTGTCAGCTCTTCTGGAAGAGTGACGGCGGGAAGAGGCAGTTGACGGTTGGGAAGCCTGAGAACGCAGAAAATCCTCGCGGACGGGTTCCTTTTTCAAGGTCCGGGCATCTTGTTTAGGTGCCCGCGGTTTACTAGATGTTGACGAAAACTGTACCTTAGAAGCAGCAGGAGGAAGCGGGGACGTGGAACGGGCAATCTTCGGGCTGGCGGATCGCACAACTGTGTCAGCGAAAGTGAAATCACATGTCTGGGTACTGGAATCTTTGGTAGGTCGAGGTGAGGTGAGTACCTTACTGTATGTACCCGCTGGGAGGACAGTGGGCTTTCGACTCGCCAACAACTTACGAGCGGCAGATGTTGATACCTTCTCCGTAACCCGGATTTGCTGGATTACCTTCTCATCCTTGTATACAGGACAGTCGCGAGAGGAAGCCGCATGGTCACCGTTGCAGTTTAGGCAGTGAGGGGACGGAGGTGGGCAATCCCCCTCATGGGCGTCCCTACCACAAGTGACACACTTTGCTGCATTTGGGCAATGTTCACGGGTATGATTGTACCTGTGGCATTGAAAACAGCGCGTTGGGTTAGGCACATAAGGTCGGACAGAGATGACTTCATACCCTGCTTTGACCTTCGACGGGAGGTCAACTCTGTCGAACGTCAAAAACACAGTACGAGTCGGTGTCAATTGGGTATCGACCTTTTTCATCACCCTGTGGACGGCTGTCACACCCTGATCGGACATATACGATTGGATGTCTTCATCAGACAGCCCGTCAAGGGATCTCGTAAAAACTACCCCCCTTGACGAGTTGAGTGTGCGGTGTGCTTCTACCTTAACGGGAAACGTGTGCAACAACGTAGTACGTATAAGTTTTTGGGCTTGGAAGGCACTGTCCACTTCCAGCAACAATGTGCCATTGCGCTGACGTGAACAGGTTTTAACAGGGCCAGCAATTGCATCTACACCTTTCTGTATAACGAAAGGATTGACAGAATTGAAATCCTTTCCGTCGGTGCGAGAGACAACCAGAAATTTAGGCACATTAGGCAGAGTCTTTTTAGGCTGAGGCGAGTCTAACTTACGTTTGTGAGTCAACGTCACGAAAGAAGATAAGGAAGTCATCGCGGAAGTGTCCCCCGTGATTACCGGCGTCTCCGATGGCGCGCTCCTTCCTAGTGGGGGCCCTCTCCGAGGGCTTACCCGCCTTAGGTGATTGTTCACACCTCAGGTCACACCTCCCGAGAACTGACGGAGGGACCAATCGGCACGTTCGGAAGGTACCAGCTCGGGTAATCACCCCTCCCTGGGCCTGGCCTTTACCAGGGGGTACGTACGTGCCCTACTTGTCTACCCGGGGCGGGGAATTACGCGTTACCCCGTCACCTGCTACGCACGATAATGCGTGGGTCGGCCTTCAGACACGCACAGGGAGGAAAGAAGAAGAGGATAGGAAATGAAGAGAAAGAAGGAAGAAGTGTCTCAAACGCCGAAGCGGAGACTAATGAGGAGAAGAAAGCCAGGAGAGTACAAGGAGAGAAAGACAAAAAACAAAGGGTAAGAAGGGAAGGAACGAAGGAAGAAAAACCACAACAAGAACCACAGTAGCTCACGAAATATGCCCGTCTCCGGGCGAAGGCATAAACCGGGAGGGACAGTGAAGCAGCCTGGGGCAGAAGAAAGGCTGCTCCGGCTCGGGGCCCCGTGCGCGCCACACACGTACCCACAAAAGAACTGTGGGCCCCCTGGGGGGGATCATGGCTCTGAAGTATGCTACCTTATGTTGACTTGGGTGACGAGTTATCAATGCTAACATCATATGCCATACTGATGTTTGTTGTTAATGTTGGAAATTTGAAGATCAAGAACATTTATGCTCTTATTTGTTTCATGTTCAACTGTGAACTCAATATTTTTATGCATTTTACTTAAGTCTGCTACCAATGCATTAATTTCACTGCTTGTACCATCAAATAGCAAGATGGTACCATCAACATATCTTTTGTAGTATATTACCTTGGTTGTGATATGCTGATTATTTGTAAAGAAATCTTGTTCCAAATGGTTTATGTAAATGTCAGCTAATATTCCAGCCAGGCTACTTCCCATTGCCAGGCCACCATGTTGCTGGTAAATTTTGTTGAAGCTAAAATAATTGTGATCAACTGTTCAAATGTCTGTAAATCTATCGGACCAAACTGCGTGGTCATCAGCCCGTAGCTTACAAACTACTTAAACCTAGGTAAACTACCTTACAGACAACACACACACACACACACACACACACACACACACACACATGCCCCAGGGAGGACTCTAACCTCCGACGGCGAGCAACCGCATGCTCTTTAGTGAGGCGCCTTAGACTGCTTCGCTACTCAACCGCAGCTGTGCTCAACTATACGTGTGAGAATTTCTATGAGTTCATAGGTTTCTGCAATGCTAATTTTCTTATATTTAATCAGATTATTCCTTATGATGTTAATGGTTTCTTTTACTGGGTTGTTTGTATATAGATTGACTATGTCCGGTGATGCAAATTTAGCTGTGGGTGGGATCTGGATGTTTTCAGACAAATTTATGAGTTCATAGGTGTTACGGATGGTGTAGCTGCTTTCAAAAGTGTAGTATTTGGCAATAATGTCTTTTAGCTTCCTACTTATGAAGTACGCAGGGCAGTTTCTCGAGTTGACTATCGGTCGAAATGGGCTATTTTCTTTATGAATCTTTGGCTGTGCATGTAGTTTTGGTGCTGAGAGATTCATTGCTATACTGCTGCGTACTTCATATTTGTTCAGTAAAAAGTTACAGTTATTCAGTAACTTGCAGTTTGAAATTTCATTGTTGGATCAGATTTCATTGCAGGAATGTTGTTGCTCTGAAAAAAGTTTTAGGTTTTCTCTAGATATTCATTTTCATGTATTATGACAATAGAACTACCTTTATCAGCCTTTAATATGAGTGCAGGTACGGAGGGGAGCAGCCAGAACTAGAAACACTAGAGTAAATTAGAATGAGATATATATTGCACAGAATTTATACAATACTTAACTTTTACATAGTACTGCAGAATGTTGATACATAGTTGAGCTAGAGTCCTGCCTAGTGCCTAACTGATAGCCAAGCCTTCACTGGTGCCTATCGGATTCCGAAGTCTTTACTGGTTCCTAACTCAGTCCCAAGTGAACGATGTCGTTCAGTGGTGGCCACGAGCGGAGTTGCAGCAGAGGGCGCTCGTGGCTGTCGTCGTAAGAACGCTGCGCCGTGCGTGCGTGGCGGCGCGCAGCGAAAGTAGGTGGCGCGCACTTTGGACTTGTGCGACACCACACCCCCCCCCCCAAACCGCTGCGCCGTCGTGGCGTAGGGCTGAGGGCCACGGCGACGGCACTGGGAGGAGGGCCTGGGCGGGGGCGTTACTGGTGGGACGGGCGTCGTAGCTGAGGCTGGGATCGAGACGCCGTCCACGTCCCGGTATACACCTTGCGATCCGCTGGAAAACCCGCGAAAACCAGAGGAAGGGAACCCGCCCCCGCCCAGAGGGAGCAGGTCATCTTCTGAGGTGCGTGGCCCAAGCTGGGGGGGCCCGCACGGTCCCGGAGTCCCTCTCGGTGACGCTGAAATCTGCGGCGGCGACGGAGGCGGAGGGGCCGACTGCGTAGGAGGCGCGTCGACATCCATCGGGAGCTCGTAGCCCGGGGAAGCTGGGCCCAGCGGCGAGCGATGTGGCTGTGCTCCCTGGCGGTGAACTGGGTCTGGAATCAAGAAACCGGAGACAGGATTGCGCGGCCTGTGCAAGCGCAATTGGTTTGCGTGGCGCCGCAGCTCCGACCCTGTGGAAGAACGTACAACATACATATTGCGACCGAGCACGCGCTGAATGGTGCCAGGCAACCATATCTTCTTCATACCAGCAAACACCCTGTACAGCACCGGCGTAGAAACCTGAAAACGCGTAGCGCCGTACGAACCAACTCGGTGCGTGGGAGGCTGCAGCAGGTGAAGGAGAGTGCGGTGAAGGAGAGTGCGGTGACGGCGGCCGTGTAGCAGCTCGGCAGGAGACGGGCCGTCACGTGGCATGCATCGATATGTAGACAGGAAAATTTGAAGAGCTTGCTGCCTGGAGTGCTGACCTTTCATCTTCTCCATGTGAGACTTGAATGTTCGAACGAAACATTCTGCTTCACCATTGGACTGAGGGTGAAAAGGTGCAGTGGTAATATGCTGAATGCCATTCACACGACAAAACTTTTGAAATTCCGCACTAACAAACTGAGGTCCATTGTCACTGACGATAGTTTCAGGCAAGCCTTCGATGCAAAACACTGATGTTAAGGCACTGATTGTACTAGAAGCTGTCGTTGAGTTCATGTCAATCACAAAAGGAAACTTGCTGAAAGCGTCTACAACAATTAACCAGCGCATATTCCAGAAAGGTCCGGCAAAGTCAATGTGTAAACGTTGCCATGGTCCCTTGGGGCGTGGCCGCCTGATGCTCCGCACAATCTGTACACTGTGACGTCATGCTCTCTATCTGAGCGTCCATACCAACCCAGGTACAATGACGTCTGGCCAGTTGCTTTGTCCTAACAATGCCCCAATGTCCTTGATGCAGGAGGCGTAACACTTCTCGTTGCAGGGAACGAGGAACAATCACTCTTGCTTGGTTGTTGTCAGTATGCAACAACCGTACACCCTGACTTAAAGATAATGCATGACGTTGTGCAAAATAACGTCGAACCAGAGGCCGATCAATGTCTTTGGCTCTGGCAGGCCACCCTGAGCGAACAAAATGTGCTACCACACTTAGGTCCGCATCCACAGCTGTTTCCTGTGCAACCCGACGAGAGTTCAAAGGGAAGTCTTCGACAGCGGAAGTATCTCTAAAGCATGTTGAGTGGTAGGTCGGTACAAAATCTCATACTGATAATTAGACAGTATCAAGGACCATCTCTGAAGCTTTTGTGCCGTTCGTGGCGGAACTGGCTTTGTGGGTGAGAACAACGACGTGAGAGGCTTGTGGTCTGTCAACAAATAGAATTTTCTGCCATAGATATAATGATGAAACTTTGTGACGCCGTAAATGATTGCTAAGGCCTCCTTTTCTATCTGACTGTAATTCTGTTGCATTGGCGTCAGTAGCTTGGATGCAAAGGCAATAGGACGATCGTGAGAACCAATACGATGCGACAAAACTACACCTAGACCATACGATGAGGCATCAACTGCTAACACGACAGGCTTCTGTGGGTCAAAGGGAATCAAACATGCATCACTGAGTAGTGCAGACTTTAAATGTAAACGAAGGCTTCCGCGGCCGTTGTCATTGTATATAAAACTCTTCTGGGTGTTGGACCGCATTGTCAAAATATCAAACACTTCACCGACGTTTCGGCCACTATTGCAAGTGGCCATCTTCTGGGTGTTACATTTACTGCTGGGTGACGGAAAGCTGGTGTCTTAAATACTAAATGTTGCTAGTTGCTATTGGTGGCAACATTTAGTATTTAAGACACCAGCTTTCCGTCACCCAGCAGTAAATGTAACACCCAGAAGATGGCCACTTGCAATAGTGGCCGAAACGTCGGTGAAGTGTTTGATATTTTGACGATGCGGTCCAACACCCAGAAGAGTTTTATATACAGTGCAGACTTTGACAAACTAAAGGCAACCTGACAATCTTTAGACCATACAAAAGGAATATTCTTCCTACGTAAACGATGTAGTGGAGCTGCAATTTGAGAGGCATTGGGAATAATTCTGAAATAGTAGTTAAGTTTTCCCATTACTGCTTGCAATTCGTGCACATTATTAGGAGGAGGCAAGTTTTTGATTGCTCTAAGATGTGACTGTAAGGGATGTATTCCTTGGGCATTAATCACATGGCCTAAGTACTCTATTTCAGTTTGAAAAAACGAACACTTTGCTTTATTGCAATGTAGACCTGCTGCAGTCAAAACTTTGAAAAGGCACTCCAGGTTTACTAAATGTTCAACTGTACGTCCGGATACCACAATATCATCTAAGTAGTTCGAGCAACACGGTACAGAAACTGTCAGCTGTTCCAAGAAACGCTGAAAAATAGCGGGGGCGGAAGAACTGCCAAAGGGTAGGCGTTGAAATTGAAAAAGGCCCATGTGAGTATTAATGACGAAAAACTTTTTTGACTCGTCATCAAGTGGAATCTGTAAGTATACCTCTGCTAAATCAATCTTGGAAAAGAAGCGAGACTGTCCTAATTTGTCCATAAGTTCGTCAGGTCTGGGCAGGGGGTAAGTGTCTACAATTGTTTGACTGTTCACTGTTGATTTGAAGTCCGCACAGAGACGAAGTTTTCCTGACGGCTTGGGTATAATTACTATAGGCGAGGCCCACTGACTCGCAGAAACAGGAGAAATCACCCCACTATCTTGCCAACGTTTAAGTTCTTTGGCAACTGTATCCCGAATTGCGATAGGCACTGGTCTAGCTTTACGAAATTTTGGAACTGCAGATTCTTTTAAAGGTACATGTGCCACAAAGTCTTTTGCACAACCTAATTCCGGCGAAAATAAGTCACTATATTTTTCAAACAATGCATTTATTTTGTCCTGAGGCACTACTGACGAAATTTGAAGGACATCTCTTTGAATACATAAACCAAACAAGTCAAACGCATCTAGTCCAAAAATGTTCTGTGTAGATTTGGCCTGAAGAAATACAAAAGCAACTGTCTTTGTTACACCTTGAAAAGAGGCGGGCAGGCTACACGTTCCTAGCACGGGAATATTTTGACCTGTATAAGCTGTTAACACTTGCTGTGACGGCGACAATTTTGGCGAACCCAGAAGTTCATAAGTATCTTTATTTATTAATGTGACAGTGGAACCAGTACCAAGCTGAAATTGCACCGTCTTATTTTCTATGAAGAGAGTCACAAACAGTTTTTGCTTGTGGCGCTCGACAGGTGCGCGAATGTGGGCAACGTCTGCTACGGTTTGTTTACTGCGCTTGCGCGGGCCGCGTAGTGAAGTAAGCGGCGCAGACTCTGCACGCAGCGGATTAACAACACTGTCACTAGATGGCCGGATCGGCGTCCGCGCAAGCATGCGAAGCTACTCCAGATGTACTAACTACTGCACTACACTTTTGAGTAGCTACTTGATGTCTACTGTCACTAGTTACACAGTACTGGGCACTATTACAAGGAGCAGTTGCAGAAGGCACTAGTTTCACTACAGGAATGCACTGTTCATAGTCATTTTGCTTGTCCCGAACCCTTTTCCGTTGCACTGTTTTACGAGCTCGTCGGCACTTGCTACGTGGTGCACTATATAGTTTTTCCGTAGGCGCAGAAAAATTGTCTTGCATTTGAGAATCACGAGAAACACTGTTCAAGTTCACAGCGCATATGACATTTACAGCCTGAATTGTTCTTGCACTCTGCGAAGCGCTGTTTCTAACGGCACCGTTCTTAGAGTTTTTAATTTGCATACACACAGACTGTACATGTCCCGATTTGCCACATTGATAACAGGTTGCGTTGCGACTGGGGCACTGTGCACATTTGTGGCGTGATACACACTGGGGGCATGACTTACGAACGTTTTTCTGAAATGAGCGTTGGCGCCCGTTATTGAAATTACTTTAAATAACACGACGGGGCGACCTTTGTGTCGCACTTTTACACTGGCTACTATTCACTGTCCGTTCAGCACGGCCGGTCGAAAAATAATCACTAGGGCTAGGCTGAAAAATACGGCGAGGAAAGCGTCCATTACGGCGCACTGAATTAACACTGTGGCTTTGCATTTCTACATCAGCTAAGTCAAAAGTATCATGCGCTTCTATAAGCTGCAGTACACTGTCTAATGAGGGGTCAAGACTGTTTCAGAATTGCTGCTCTAATTCTGGGGTCCTGAATATTCTGCGTAATCGCATCCCTCAACATCACGTCACTATACGAAAGTCCACAAGAGCAAGTAAATTTACAGTTGCGGGTTAAGCCCTTCAATCCCGTAATCCACTCTTGGTGTGACTGCTGCAGTAATTTTTTAAGTCTGAAAAATCGGTACCGTGCCGCAGCTACAAGAACTTTTGTCTCATAATGAGCATTTAGTGCCTCTACTATTTGTTCAAAGTATACATCACGAGGAGATACGTTGGGGAAAAGTTTTTTCAGTAACACGAAGGTGTTGGTGCCCACCACAGATAATAGCAGATGCTTCACTTTCTGACCTGTAATTTGATGAGCTGCGACGAGTTCTTGAAACTGTGCGAAGTAGTCGCTCCATTCTTCCTCACGTTCGTTGTACTGGCGAAATGTAGGAAGCGTTGCGGCGGCAGGTGTGGGCTGCTGAAGCAGCAGCTGTTGTTGTTGGTTAGCTGCTTGCGCTGTGAGCTGGGCCACAGCCTGCAGGAGTTGTTGTTATTTGCGCCGTCTGTAACTGAATAATTTCCATTAAGTTTGGGTTCGGGGTAGTGGCCATGCTGACCGATTAGGCGCCGCGCATACAAGTAAATTATAACAAAACACAAATGCAAGATAAATGAGGACGCACTGCAACAAAAAAGTCCACAAAACACGTAACTGAAAACGTTCCCTCAAAAATCTTATAATAAGGATGGGTGGGCGGGAGCAATTTCTGCGTGCTCCAACTGCTGCTGTCTGACTGCTGCAAGCGGACTGGTCCATGGATTGTCTATCACTCCTCGTCGCCACTTTTGTGTCCCGGCCTCGTCGCCGCTTTTGTGTCTCGTTCCTTTGTAGGTGTCGGTGGCCGAGTGGAATGAGACCGACAAAGAAATAAAGATAGCACGCTGGTGCAGGTATGGAGGGAAGCAGCCAGAACTAGAAACACTAGAGTAAATTAGAATGAGATATATATTGCACAGAATTTATACAATACTTAACTTTTACATAGTACTGCAGAATGTTGATACATAGTTGAGCTAGAGTCCTGCCTAGTGCCTAACTGATAGCCAAGTCTTCACTGGTGCCTATCGGATTCCGAAGTCTTTACTGGTTCCTAACTCAGTCCCAAGTGAACGATGTCGTTCAGTGGTGGCCACGAGCGGAGTTGCAGCAGAGGGCGCTCGTGGCTGTCGTCGTAAGAACGCCGCGCCGTACGTGCATGGCGGCGCCCGGCGAAAGTAGGTGGCGCGCACTTTGGACTTGTGCGACACCACACTTTGTTTTCAGATTCATGCCCACAATTCTATATAGGTCAGACTGGCAGAAGCTTTGAAATCAGATACAAAGAACACCTCAATGCATTGAAACTTGGCAACTCTAACAGATCTACATTTGCAGCCAATATGGCTGCAGCGAACCATTCAGTGAAAACCATAGAAAACAGTATCAAAATATTGCAAAAGGAGGCATTTTTGGAAGAAATGGAAATACACATACACAAAAATGCCTTCCCTGATTATGTCCTTAATGAGCAGACTGAACTGGCTAATACTCCCTTTCTAAAAAACTATCAAAAACTATTTTCCACACTCCAATTTAAATAACTCACACCTATCTGCAGACCAAGTACAACTTTGAAAACAATGTACGTAACTAAAATAATCAACAGTTTTCATAATACTAAATATAAATAGCTCATAGTAACTGCACATATTCACTTAACCACAATTGTATCTTAAATCAAATAATTTTCAAAGTTGTTCAACATTCATTAAATCTGTATTGGAATCTTTATAACATATCACAGTATAGTAACTGCACATATTCACTTAACTACATTTGTATCTTGCATAAAATTATTTTCAAAGTTGCTTGACATTCAATTAGATCTGTGTTGTAATCTAGGACTTATCACAGTTTCTTTAGTGCTCATGTTCTTTAACACTTATCACAACATCTATGGTGCTCATGTTCTTTGCTATGTTTTTTCTGTTGTCATCTGGTGCTTGTGCACGTTTATTTCAGTGATCAGTGAAACGTACATGTGGTGCATAAATATGAGGTGTAGACTTAAAATCACTGTACAAGTGGCTAGATATATATATCCTAGGTCACCAGTTGTTTAGAAAGCATATACCATCTGAAGATGAATGTATAATATTCGAAACCGGTAATGGTACTTTATAAATAAAGTATAATAAAACCAACTGTGGCTGGTTGCTGTTCCCGAAGTAAGAGTGACATCAGGTGTGCCACAGGGGAGTGTTGTGGGTCCGTTGCTGTTCACAATTTATATATAAATGACCTTGTGGATAACATGGGAAGTTTACTGAGGCTTTTTGCAGATGATGCTGTAGTATATAGAGAGGTTGTAACAATGTAAAATTGTATTGAAATGCAGGAGGATATGCACTGAATTGACGCATGGTGCAGGGAACGGCAACTGAATCTCAATGTAGACAAGAGTAATGCGCTGCAAATATATAGAAAAAAGGTACTTTATCATTTAGCTACACTACAGCAGGTCAGCAACTGGAAGCAGTTAATTCCATAAATTATCTAGGAGTAGGCATTAGGAGTGATTTAATATGGAATGACCATATAAAATCAATCACCAGTAAAGCAGATGCCAGACTTAGATTCATTGGAAGAATCCCAAGGAAATGCAGTCTGAAAAGATATGAAGTAGGTTACAGTTTAGATTAGATTAGATTACATTAGTTGGTTCGTTACATAGATCCGTGTTGAGGTAATCCTCGTGGATGTGGAACATCCTTTTATTTATTTATTTTTTAAGTTGATAATATAATATTACTAATACAAGTACATACACTTTTTATAAGGTGAATATAATAATGCTAATAGCATGAATACAAATACATGCATCATTTGGTTCTATTTAATAATTAGTCAGTGGAGTATAAGAAGTTGGCCACTAGAAAGTCTTTTAGGCTCCTCTTAGGCTGATCTTTATTTGTAGCTATTTTTTTTTTTTTTTTTATGGTTGTTGGTAAATTATTGAAAATGTGTGTTTCTGAGTAGTGGACCCCTTTTCGAACTAAAGTAAGTGAGTTTAAGTCCTTGTGTAGATCATATTTGTTCCTAGTATTGTAGGTATGAACTAAGCTGTTTGTTGGGAAAAAGGATACATTATTTATGACAAGTTTCATTAAGGAATAAATGTACTGACAGGCAGTAGTTCTTTGAAGAGGTTTCTGCAGGATGTCCGTGAATTTACACCACAAATAATACGTATTACACACTTTTGAACTCTGAAAACTTTTGCTTGTCTTGACAAGTTAGCCCAAAATATTATACCACATGACATTATCGAATGAAAGTAAGCAAAGTATGCAAGCTTTTTTTTTTATTATTTGTCTCCCATGTCTGATACCACTCGTATTGCAAATACACATTTGTTAAGCTGTTTCTGCAGTTCTGTGTTGTGCTTTTCCCAACTGAATTTATGATCAAGCCATAATCCCAGGAATTTTATACTGTCAACCTCTTCTATCTGCTCTTCTTCGTACTTTATGCATATACTGGATGGGAATCTCTTACATGTTCTGAACTGCATGTAGTGAGTCTTTTCAAAGTTTCATGTCAATGAATTGGCTTTAAACCATTTATTAATGTTAATGAAAATATCATCAACAGACCTTTCTAAAACTAAGCTCAACATGCTATTTATTGCAATACTTGTATCATCTTCAAACAAAACTTGTTCCCCCACTGCTTGAATACTGCTCACCAGTGTGGAATCCATACCAGGTGGGGTCGATAGAGGAAGTAGAGAAGATCCAACAGAGAGCAGCGCACTTTGTTACAGGATCATTTGGTAATTGTGAAAGCATTGCGGAGACAATCGATAAAGTCCAGTGGAAGGCTCTGCAGCTCAGTATGGGCGTTCGTCGAAGTTTCGAGAACATACCTTTACCAATGAGCCTTTCAGTATATTGCTCCCTCCAACGTATATCTCACGAAGAGATCATGAAGATAAAATCAGAGAGATTAGAGCCCACATAGAGGCATACCGATAATCATTCTTTCCACAAACAATACATGACTGGAATAGGAGGGAAAACCGATAGTGGTACTCAAGGTACCCTCCACCACACACCGTCGGGTAGCTTGCGAAGTATGGATGTAGAGATGTAGATTTACTGCTGCTGATGATACTGCCCTGTATTTGTCAAACAAGAAATGCTTATTTCCTTTTCACTTCACTGCCACAAATATGTAGGTAGAACCTTTTCGTTTCCCTTTCCAGATTTATGTGTTTCCCTACTGACATTCCACACTTCAACTCACTGACTCGTGGAGATCCAAATGGAAGTCTGGCCAAGAATCTTTACGAATGGACAGATTGTCACGCCAGTTTTTCAGTTAAAAGCCACATGTCTAGAGGATAAACCTTAGCATTTCTAAAGCAGTGATTTCCATTGCATTCAGTACCCTCATGTTGATGAAAATAGCTTATTATTTTGTGTGTTCGTAGGTTTTCCCAGCGAATATGCTGAGTGAAGATCTCTGGGGCGTGCAGCCGGATGGATTCATCGTTGTAGAACGAATTTTCGATAGCGTAACGTGCCATTATCATCAGGTTACTCCCGCTGACTGAGGCGCTGGACCGGCGGCTGTGCTATATATACACCCGCGGTCACCCCCCTCCACTGACCTCGAGTGCGGACACCGGGATGCTGCGGTGGTGGGGGTAGCTCCTGCTCTGGACTCGAGTGGCGGACCAGCCCCCGGTCCAGCGCCTCAGTCAGCGGGAGTAACCTGATGATGATGGCACGTTACGCTATCGAAAATTCGTTCTACAACGATGAATCCATCCGGCTGCACGCCCGAAAGATCTTCACTCAGCTTATTATTTTGCTTTTATGGGACAGCTTTCCACTCTGGGGGGAAAGAGGGAGCTCTTACCAGAAAGGACAGATCATTTTGTACGATGCAACATACTGGGGTGAATGTCACAGATACAATATACAAATCTGAGTTGCATTTTCATTGTGGCGACATCTTTTCACTAAATTTAAGATGTTACCTTTCTCCTCCAAATGTGAAAACATTCTGTTGACATCCACCTACATCACTGCAATAAAATAAGAGAAAACAGAGCTCATAAAGAAATATTTAAGTCTTCATTTTCCTCTCACACACAGTGGAATGGTATGGAATTATTGTGGAAATGGTTTGATGAGCCCCCTGCCAGACAGCAAAGTTTGAATTGTGAAGGAGTCATTTAGATATATATTATCAATTCATAAAACATACCAAGAAATGAAATCCACAGTTTCTTTGACAAGTTGTCTTGAATCCACACAATTCATCACTTACCAGTAATTCCTTCATCTACTGAGAGCAGAACCAACCTCAGCCCATAGTTATGTCGTTCATTTAGGACCTTGAGAATATATGCAAGTACAGTAGAGTCTTTGCCACCTGATGCTGCCACCGCTACTAACTGTCCAGCTCTGAAGAGGTTGCCATTAATGATAGTGTTGTGTATTTCTGTCTCAAATGCCCAAAAGAAACAATCTTTGCAGAGTGCATCACCAGTTTTCGGTCTCTAAAAAAATGAGAGATTAAAAAAATAAATAAAAAATTGATATTTCTATTGCTAAACTAAGCAATGAGAAAGAACCTTCTGAATTTTTTATTTTATTTTTTGTAGCTATAAGGATATAAATAGTGTAACAAATTCATTATAGATTATACCTATTTCAAAAAGACGGTAATTAATTACAAAGTCCACTTGCAATTACCTAATTCATCTACAATGAGTTTCTGTTAGCAGCATTTTACCATATCAGAGTAACCTAATTTTGTGTTGCAACAAGCTATAACATAAAGAGTAACCAATTCAAAGTTCATAGGTGTGCATACTGAAAAAAGCTCAAGATGAGAATAATCAATCGGTAAAAATTCATTGCAGACATTAAAGCCAGTAGCTCAGGGTGTTATATGAAGTGTATGTTCGATCATTTGTTGTATGAAGTAGCAACAGTTGCTGCCACACATCGATCCAAAAATCAATTAAAACAAAAATTCCATCATTGTTGTACTACATAATCTATAATAGGTCTATTATAAAAATGTAAGTAAGTCTGTTCCAAATTTCAAACAACTAGACTCATTTCAACCATAATTAATACACACGTCTCTTTTTATTAGACAACAATAACTGTGGGCTTAATAACCAACTGCAACACACATTTAAGGAGATATTAATAATTAATTAATGTTTTGATGATGATGATGATGATTGGTGTTTTAGAGCGATCAACAGCGAGGTCATCAGCGCCCGAATGATTCGACATCCACTAAAATTGTACAAATATTCTTTACCGTCAAGAAACAATTGATGTTGTTGTCATGGTCTTCAGTCCGCAGACTGGTTTGATGCAGCTTCCACCCTTCTCTATCCTGAGAAAGCCTCTTCATCTCCACATAAGAACAGCAACCTACAACCACAGAATAAGGAGTATTCTACTATTCTGTGCTACAACCATCTGAATCTGCTTCGTGTCCTGGCCTCCCTCAGCAATCTCCCTCCCCCCCCCCCCATTTCCCTACAATGCTAAATTTACAATTGCTTCATGTCTAAGAATGTATCCTACTAATCGAGTGCCGAGTGTACATGTACATGATAATGAGAGATAAAAAAACGTCACGAAGGTAAAAACAAGGAGTGTAAAAACATGGCACGATGGAAAACATTGAAATCTTATAAACTGGACACTGGAGACAATAATGCAGGCTTAAAACACATGAACATGAGAGAGACTGACACAAACAGTTTAAAACAGTCGTCAGTCTGTGCCACGGTGGCGATAAAATCACATTGAGGAACATCACTGGACACACGAAGAAATAACACGACGGCACAGGTGAAGAGGAGACGTGTTGCGACGCACTGGAAATGTACACTGAGACGCGGATGCACTTGACACTTGACGACACTGGTGTTAAAATGCATCACTGCAGCCCCCGCAGGGCAAGGAGAAGGGGGAGGCGAGGAAGCGCGAGGGAAGGTTGAAGAGAGAGAGAGAGAGAGAGAGAGAGAGAGAGAGAGAGAGAGAGAGAGGAAAGACGGGTGCGATTGAGACTCCAGGAGGGGTGGGGGGGGGGGGGTGAGGCCAAGCGGGGAAGGGGAGGAGAAGGGGACGGGAAGAAGGGGCCGCTAATGCTACGGGGATGGGGTCAGAGTTGATAGGAGGGGTATATTACGGGACGAAGGGCATCATCCGGTAGGGGAAGGGTGCGGAAGGCTGTTATTGTAATAACCGATCATCAAATACTGACAGTTATCGAAAGAACTGTGCGTAGTGCCATCTGGTCACAGAAGTGGGTACTAATCAGTGATTCGACCACAGTATCGACCATGGGTCCTGTCCAAATACGTGTCAGTTCTACATTCCATGGAATTAACCGCATAAGAATCATGGGTAATAACTGTTTAACTGATTATCCATCTGTTAGTGGAAGTTGTACTATGTTCTCATGGAAAACTTGTATCTATCTACACAGAGTGACCATTAGGAATTCGTGGTTCTACGATAACCGTAGATACTGTAAGGAGTATTGAGTATTGGAAACAAGGAGGTTAGAATAAAGGGAGGTGGCATTATCTATGCTGAGAACAGTTATTGGTTGAAGCCAAGGGACCA
This sequence comes from Locusta migratoria, assembly GCA_026315105.1. Taxonomy (NCBI): domain Eukaryota; kingdom Metazoa; phylum Arthropoda; class Insecta; order Orthoptera; family Acrididae; genus Locusta; species Locusta migratoria. Next base: position 9,483,228 of record CM048744.1, read on the forward strand.
TGCTTTTGTGCCCAAAACAAAGATTTCTCGCTCTAAATCCTGTGTGAATTCTGGTCTCTTAACGTAAAGCCACTAAACCGGTAGTCAAACCGCAGCATTTACTTAGATATGACATACATTTCAACAACTAGAACTAATTAAGCACACAGTACGACCAATGTTTTGGGCACAAACAAATGCCAGGATGTGCATATTGTTGGCTTGACTTTTTCAGTGATAGGGCATCTCCAGAGATTCCAACCTCCTTGATTGGTAACCAGTACTCCAGTAGAAATATCAGTGGCAGTTATCGGAATGCCAGTTGTTGTGATAATCAATTAAAAAATGTTTATTATTATTATTTTAAAGTACTGTGCTACTGTCTTATGTTTTGTCCACTTTGTAGTTGTCTATGCTTTGGCATAATAGTTCTTTGCAAAGAGTAAATGCATATACAGACTTTTTGTAGATTTACTGCTCTTTGTCTCTTGCCTAATGGTTGTGTGCCTCTTGAGTTAAAGATAACTGTACCAGTTTTTCTTGTTAATAAAACTTGTCATTATCCTTTTGTGAGAATCAGTGGTATTATATTTAGCCTTTCAACAGGTTTTGGGCCCAGTAATCACTGAGTGACAAGTTTTGAACTGACAAAAGTAAAACTGAATAGTGGGTGCATTATTGTAGTATTAAACTTGTGTGAGCAAAAGTTTTAAGGTTATTTCTGCTGTGTTAAAATGATGGAAAACGAAATTTCTAGAATTACAAAACTCAAAGGCATTGAAAATTGGTCTGCCTGGAAATTTCAAGTTCGTGTTACTTTAAGTGCTATGGGAGCTTGGGACATTGTCACAGGTGAAGTAATTAAACCAGAGTGTAATGACAACATGAATACTGAAGCAAGGCTGAAGTATGAAAAAGATCTTGTAAGATGGAATAAGTTGGACAATGCAGCTCAGAAAGTTATTGGAACATCAATTGAAGACAAGCCATTGCTACATATCATTAACTGTGAATCTTCAGCTGCTATGTGGATCAAATTACTTTCAGTTTATGAACAGAAAAACAGTGTAAGCATACATTTACTCCAGCAGCAATGGTATAACCTAAAAAAGGATATTTCAAATGATATGGCTACATATATTTCACAATTAGAAGACCTGGTACATCGGTTAAGGAATCAAGGTGAAAATATTTCAGATTCTATGGTGATCACAAAACTGTTAATGACACTACCAAAAAGTTATAACCATTTTCTGAGTGCATGGGAATCAACACATCCGGATCAACAGACATTAGCAAATTTGACATCAAGATTATTGATGGAGGAAAAACGCCTTAATCTTCAGGAAGACGTGAAGGGGGAAGCATTTGCAGCAGGTACACAAGGAAGAAGTAATCATTTTAAGAATAATCCCTGTCCTACAAATAAAAATTCAAGAAAACAAGGTAAGTGCTTCAAATGTAATAAACCTGGTCATTGGGCTAAAGATTGCAAAACCATTTGTTTCAAGTGTAATAAACCCGGTCATTGTGCAAAAGAATGCAGAAGTACTGTATCAAAGCATCAAGGTCGGAATCAGTGTGAACTAAGAGGGGATGCTTTGATAAGCAAAATTTTAGCAGCCAATCATGTAAATAAAAATGCATGGTTTTTAGATTCTGGTGCTACTGATCACATGTGTAATGAAATTGAATGGTTTGTAAATTACAGTCCATTTGAGAGTGAAGTCCAAATCTGTATTGGTGATGGTAGTTATATTACTTCACATGGGAAAGGCGACATAAACATTCTAGCCTTTGATGGTAAAAGGTGGAATGAAAAGTATTTGTCAAATGTTTTATATGTGCCAGATATTCGGTTTAATTTATTTTCACTTGGAGCAGCATTAGACAAGGGCATACAATTTAAATCTGACAAGACAACATGCAGACTTTTCAAGGGAGAGAATGTTGTTGCAGTGGGAGTTCGTGAAGAAAGGTTGTATAGGATGAAATTTAAGATTTCACTTAGTGAAAATGACAGTGTTCAAGCAAATGTGGCTACCAAGGAAGATATTAAAATTTGGCACAAAAGACTTGCTCATCAAAATTATCCCCATGTGAAAAAGTTTCTGAAGGATAGGCAGATTCAATTTAAAGAAGAAGATAAAAGTTTGTGTGAAGATTGTGTCGTTGGGAAAGTTCATAAATTACCTTTCCACAAAAGTGATTCAAAGTCAAAAAGGGCAGGTGAACTGATTCACTGTGATTTGTGTGGCCCTATGCAAGTTGATTCTATTGGTGGTTCAAGGTACTTTCTTTTGTTAAAAGATGATTATTCACATTGGAGAACTGTGTATTTTCTAAGACATAAATCTGAAGTTGCGGAACACTTGGAATCTTTCATAAAAACTACTGAAAAACAAATTGAAAATGGCATTAAAGTGATCCGAACTGATAATGGACTAGAATTCATTAACCATGAAGTGCGAAAAATAATGCAGAATTATGGGATAACACATCAAAAATCAGTAACTTATTGTCCTCAACAGAATGGTGCAGCCGAACGTGAGAACAGAACTGTGGTGGAGACTGCAAGAACAATGATTCATGCAAGTGGGCTGCCAATACGACTGTGGGCTGAAGCCATTAATACAGCAACTTATATTTTGAATAGAACAGGTACAAGCAGTGTCAATGGCAAATCACCTCACAAAATGTGGAATGGATTGGATTATGATGTGACCAAACTCAGGATATTTGGAGAGATGGTTTATACACACATTCCAAAGGAGAGACGGCAGAAATGGGATTCCAAAGGTGAAAAAGGTTTTCTAGTTGGCTACGATACAGAAGTAAAGGGGTATCGTGTTTGGTTTTCTCATAAAAATCAAGTTAAAATATATCGTGACATTGTTTTCATGGGCAAATTATATAAGGACTGTCAATCAGAGAAAACTTTCAATACTGAATGTGTACCTTTCCTGATATCTGAGACAACTGATGACAAGCAGACTACTCAAGAGGAAATCCTGAATCAAACAGGAGAAGAAATTAGAATCTTTGAAGAAGAATCAAATACTGAAGCCAACTGTAGATCTTCTATGCAAAATGACAATCAAGAGGTCATCAAATCTGAGAATAAAATTAGAAGCAGCCTACGAGACAGGTCAAAAATCAAAAAGCCTGTCAGATACGCCAACTATACTACTGTAAATTCTACCTGCATAACGAAGTGCTATGAACCCATCTCATATCAAGATGCAATGGAATGTGACAATGCAGAAAATTGGAAACAGGCTATGCAAGAAGAAATGTATTCTCTTAATCTTAATGAAACTTGGATCTTGACTGAGCCCCCAGAAAACCAAGAAATACTTGACAATAGGTGGGTGTTCAAAGTGAAGAGGAGAACTGATGGAACTGTGGATAGATTTAAAGCTCGACTTGTTGCTAGAGGATTTAGACAGAAATTAGGCATGAACTATACTGAAACCTTTAGTCCAGTGGTTAGATTTGATTCCATAAGAATAATCTTGTCTATTGCAGCATCCAAAGCAATGCATATGAGGCAGTTTGATGTGAAAACTGCATTTTTATACAGTGAAATAGATACTGAAATATATATGAAACAGCCAGAAGGGTTTGAGGATGGTACCAAAAAGGTATGCAAGCTGAAGAAAAGTATCTATGGGCTTAAACAAGCTTCTAGACTATGGAATAAACGATTCACCAGTGTGTTGAACAAATTTGGACTGACAGAAACAAGTGCAGACCCCTGTGTTTTTGTCAATAATAAGGGTGAATTCTTGACCATTCTAGCCATTCACGTTGATGACGGACTAATCATATCAGAATCTATGGAAGTAATTAATTTACTAATGAGTGATTTGGAACAAGAATTTGAGATAACAACCAGCAGTGTTAATCATTATCTCGGTTTGCAGATAGAGCAGTTCAAGGATGGCTTCATCTTCTTAAACCAAGAGGCATATGCAAGAGCTGTACTGGAACGGTACAACATGGAAAATACCAATGCTGTAGCTATTCCTGCTGATCGTGGACAAATGTACTCTGAGATGGGGAATGACTCAAAAATTATCAATGCTCCATACCGTCAGGCTGTTGGAAGTTTACTATATTTGTCTGTGGCAACCAGACCTGACATCACTTTTTCAGTACATAATGCTAGTCAGCATCTTGAAAAACCAGAAAAGATGCACTGGAATGCTGTGAAGAGAATCTTAAAGTACCTAAAGGGAACTATTTCTTATGGCTTGTATTATCCAAGGAATGAGGATATTCGTTTGTCTGTATTTTGTGATTCAGATTATGCAGGAGATGTTCTTACTCGAAGATCGACCACAGGTTTTGTTGTTAAGTTTGGTGAAGCTACTATAGCTTGGAGCTCTCAGAGGCAAAAAGTGGTGGCATTATCAACAACTGAAGCAGAATATTTAGCTTCTTGTCAGGCTGTAAAAGAAATTGTATGGATACAGTCAATTTTACAAAATATTATTAATCAGAAAGAAATTACTACCACCTTGTATATGGACTGTCAAAGTGCCATCCGGTTGATCAAGAACCCTGAGTATCACAAACGAACAAAACACATAGACGTGAAGTATCATTTCATACGAGAAAAATTTAAGTTGGGAATCTTCAACCTTGAACATGTAAGCTCTACAGATCAGCAAGCAGATATTCTTACCAAACCACTCACTAGAAGCAATTTTGAAAAAAATAAGACAGCTACTTTATGTTGGTGATGCTAAAGTTCTTGCTGACAGAAGACTACAGAAGTGTTAAACATTTGTTAATTGAAGTGGGAGTGTTGTGATAATCAATTAAAAAATGTTTATTATTATTATTTTAAAGTACTGTGCTACTGTCTTATGTTTTGTCCACTTTGTAGTTGTCTATGCTTTGGCATAATAGTTCTTTGCAAAGAGTAAATGCATATACAGACTTTTTGTAGATTTACTGCTCTTTGTCTCTTGCCTAATGGTTGTGTGCCTCTTGAGTTAAAGATAACTGTACCAGTTTTTCTTGTTAATAAAACTTGTCATTATCCTTTTGTGAGAATCAGTGGTATTATATTTAGCCTTTCAACACCAGTATAATGACGACGATAACCGCCATACTCTTGACTCAGTAGTCAGTACCGAGTATTGATGAGAATTAACCATTGCAATTAATTTCCGCTATCATTATTAGGAGTTGGAAATTTGCTAAACAGACGATTATAACCTCCTGGAGTAAAACGTTTAATAAGACTACCGTGTACAAGTGCTTCTTGTTCTTAATTTGTCGTGTTCGTGTAACAGCTAGTTTTAATGAGCCACACGTAATTTTTATTTATACTAAAAATTACATTGTTTATGTTAATAAAATAGTGTAAACATGGCAGTTTAATATGTTTTTGTGGTCTCGAATGCGTATTTCATCCAGTAATGTGATGTATTTGGCCTCGTTACAGAAATTCATTTTGAACATACGAGTGCAATAACCCACAAAACGAGTATGTGACGTGAGAAATATGCTTTCGTAACCAATTTAAAATCTCTTGTACAATATTTGTGTCCACAGCAAAAAGTCCTATAGGTTGTTTGTGGGTGTTATTCACACATGTTCATCTCATTTGATCAACATATTTAATGTTCACACTCATAAAAATACATAGCGGTACGTACCTACATTCTGTTTATTAACCCCTAAATGTGTGCTATGGGGAAAGAAACGGGACATGTTACCGTTTGGCGTGGTACTGTAGATGTCAACAAGAAAAACGTTCACGTATCAGAACGGCTAAATTTTACTTGCGGCTTCAGAGGGGTAGTGTGCTAATCATGGCAATAAAGTGTTCACTTTACGAGGATAATTAGTTTACTGACCAGATAAGAATACATACAAGAACCTGTCATTATTGATGGAGCAGGTACAGCACTAATAATTATTCACCCCCATTCTGTGTGATTGAGCTTTAAAAGGTCCTTGCCAACATAAGCACACTATACGTATCCTCCTGCCATAAGTAAAATTTTACTGTTTAAAAAAGAAAAATTCTTATCGTATTAGATTGTCAGTGCATCCATTTCAGACTTTCAGTGTAGTTTACCTACCTAACAAATTGTCATACAGTGTATGACCAATCTTAGCATTACACAATCCGTGTTCAAAACAGTTTCGGCAATCTGCAATTCTACACACGTCACCAGTTGGTGGTTAAGATTGTATTAGTGAGGATTGTAGCAGATACCTTCTACCATTATTATTTAATGATAGCCAAAATCCCTTTAATAGATACATGTTTGTCCATTCTTGTCCAATAACAATTTGTACTCAGGCTGTATTGACATGTATCCCATTTTGTCCTTCCTCATATAATACTGTGATGTGTTAAGAAATTCTCAGTATTACTGTGCACTATAGTCAAGCTACAAAAACTAATTGAACATATACTTTTTCAAATTGTGTACCAAGTTGCAGATTGTTGCATTGCATTGCAACTCCCTCTTATTCTGAATGGTCTTAATGGGAGCAGTTAATAAACATAGAAGGAAGAATGACATTTTTTTCTTACATTAAACCAATAGATATTGTACAGCTCTGCAATATTTTTGTCAGAATATAGTGTGTTAATCATTTTGGGATGGTACGGAAAAGAGTGAACATGGTACATCTCAATTTTTTTTTAAAGTGCTGCATATCTTGATATAACTGTGAGGAATATCAAAGTGTATTACCCCCTATGTAGTAGGCCTACACATCTATGAGGTACTGTAAAAATACTGGCATGCATTGTGTTAAATTTATTTTAGGGACATAATGCATACCAAAATGTATGTGAAGGTGACCTAAAAGGAAGATTTCTTCAAACATCTCAAAACACACTATGCGTCTGGTGTTTGAGCACATCACTGTTACACACAAAAACTGTACAATGACATATTCACACTTAGGACACAGGATGTTTATGGCAAATTTACCATGCCGTGGAGGCATATTGTGAATGACAAGTTCTATGTTTACAACAGTTAATTCACATACATTAATTAGTAGCAGGACAGTTGTCATTGTGGCTAGCACACAAGCATACTACAAGGCATGTTTTTATAGACAATTCTTTTTAAAGAGCTCACTTCCTGCCATGTGCACAGTTAAAGGTTGAGGTTTAGGCCTTTATGTATTTACAGATATTTAAGTCATTATTCTGCAATAAAAGAGGTCAAACTAAGTTAGGTGAGTATCTCATGGCAGTATGTTATTGTTATTAGTCTTCAGAAGTTTATCAGATAAAAAAAAATCAACAAAATGTGTGTTCCTGTATGAGTTCCTGTTGAGAATCTCACAAGCTGAGTTTGTATAGAATATGAACGGAGAGGGAATAGTGATGTGGATCTAAGGTGGAACAGCTGATTTGTGTTACTAATACCTAAGTACAGAACTAGGTTCTATAGACTCATTACTTGGCTTCATAAGCTCACAAGCAAACTGTTGCCTCCCAACGTAGTCTCATGTGCTTTACTCCAGATCAGCCTATTGCCATAACTAAGTTTTTAAAATTTCGTATTTTCCGGTACCATTTGACTACCATACAATAGATGCGCCACCGATATCTGCACTATGAACAAGCTCTGACAAGCAGTTGCCATTACAACATTCAAGTGTTTTGTGTCTTTCCCCCCCCCCCCCCCCCCCCCCCCCCGTAAAACATGGGGTTCGGGTAGGAGGATGGGCAAACGTAAATTGATCAGTTTTTATTGTAAAAAGTAACGTCACATTCGCAACAAAGAAAATGATCAAGTCAAACAACAACACACTGACGTCAGGGATCAAAGCGACAGGGGGTATCGCGAGCTTCAGTTGACTCTAAAAATGTAGTTACGTTTGGTACACTTAAAACAACCACTCATGTGAAGCTTGCACATTAATTATTCATTCACCAGCGTTCTGCATAGCGAAATGCTGAACGTAACAACACTGGCGACTTGGATATACATAGTTACTCTCGCACTTAAAAATGACGCTGTCGTTAATTGAAGAAAATTTTGTAGAAATCAAACCGTTTTTCAAAAGGAACTGTTTCCTTAAACAAAATATCTTGTAGAGGAATAAACGAAACTACAAGCCTAGCATTACGTCTACTTTTGTGTTGAATATCATGATCCTACATTTATCAAAGCACCGTTACCAATTTTAACTACGGTACAATATTCAGTTTACACGCGTTATTTAAGCACGTCTTTAATAATCCACATTTATTTGCATACTCTTTTTATTGGGGCTTCGATAATTAGGGCTACATTTGCGGTAGCAACGAATTAACATGTATACAGTACACGCAATATTTTATTAGACACAAATAACCCTTCGTATATCAGCTGAAATATACTTGATAATCTGTTTTCTATGTTTATGGCACGATTCATACGATATTCTTGCCATTACACAATGCCCGCAGTTTTATTTACACGTGATACACTATACTGATAGATTCCACTAACATCATTATTAGTACTGAGAGTGAGTAGAAATAAGGATAACGTTATTCCTACTACACAATATTTCTACGTAGTGTTAACTGCACAGTGCACAGTCTCGCTACCTAGTAGAAATAACGGAATACTCATAACGAAAACGAGAACTGCTACTGCGCGGCCTCCTCCTGTTTCAACCACGAACTCCAGCTCGAACGCCTCGTGGTTTGACCACCTGTAACACTAGTTCACTCAATTGTTCTCTCGGCTGCGTGGATGAAACGTTTGTGATTTAAATTTACGAACATTTTTCTGAGAAGAACATTGGCGCCCATTATTCAAATAACGTTGTCTAACACGACGGGGCGACCTTTGTATCGCAACAGCAAAAAAATTTTTATGCTTAGCACTATGCCTTTTTTTACTTTTCTGCTGATTTTGATACTGTGTCTTGTGTTATAGGTTATACGTACCACATCATTGAAAATGCCAAATGGAAAAAGGAAAACAACGGTGGTATTTGTGTGTAAGAGGAGGCACTACTTTTATAATTTCAAGCTGATTACAGTGAGAGAGAGGCAGTTAAATCACAGAAATCGCCTGCATTACGTACGGTACGTAAATGTTTGATCATCTCGAGATATAGCCTACTCAATAAGCGTCATGTAAAGCATAACAACATACAGATATCTTTCAGTGTTTCATTAATCAAGTAATGTATGTCTAAAAACATCAACTATATTGAATGAAATTATGTCAAATTGTTAAACAAAGCACTTAATAGCTAAGGACAACAGTTTCCCCTGAATATCTTGTTTTACTTTACATTTTTAGATTACAGGCTATGGACAAATTTAATTGTGGCATATATTTTGGCATAAATTTCGCCATTGACAGGTGTTAATTATCTGCTATTTAATGTCAGTGTTGATAAACTAAAATGTTGTTCATGACCAGACATAAACAACGCTATAAATTGTCTAATTCCAAGAAAGGTTAAGAATTCTAACTCATTAATTTCATTGGCAGAGTCTGCAACGTGTCCACTGAGCAAATGTACGGCTGGTGCTAGAGGTATTTCGTATATAAACGAAGTTGCTTACACATTAGGAGAAATGAATATGAAAACTATTTGTATGTATTTAAAAAGAAACAGTGGCCAGTTATTTCTTTGAAAATTGCACAAGGCAAACTTTTTATAGTAGACCAATCACTAATAGCGACCCACAGTTAATTTTTAAAGTGAGCTACTACTTTTGATATCAATACATGTACGTAAATGTCAGATATCTGCTGAAAAATCCCTAAATGGAATAAAATAATATTATAATGTATTAAATTTCCACGAGACTGCTACATACCACCCATTTAAAAGAATAATAAGAATTTCGCACTATCTTTCTTCAAGGAAAAGGAACGAGCTGCATTACAAAACAGTTTGCACATGTGCTGGTTTATCTATTTGGTGCAAGGTTATTTAACGCTTTGGAGTCGGTGAAAAGAATTTCCTCTTACAGTCACAAACGATTGCAACTCTTTTCGCACCGCAACTCTAACGTCTTACTGGCAGTGATATTTAGTTTGAAACGGTAGCGCCCGCAACTTAAACGCTTTTGAAAGTGTCATGCTGCGTTGCGCGCGGCCGTTCGCTGCCGGGGGTTGAGTCCCGCCTCGAGCATGGGTGTTTGTGTTGTCCTTAGGTTAGTTTACCTCAGTTTAAGTAGTTAGTAAGCTACGGACTGATAACCAGACAGTTGAGTCTGATAGATTTACAAACATTTTAACATTGCTTAAGCGTGGTTGCAACCGCAACTCGAATGAAGCTATGTTGCAGCATCGCCATCTGGGAGTTAATTCAAAAATAATGGGCAGTTATTTATAACCGTTAAAAATAACTGATGGAAAAGATAATGATAACCGTTATAACTGATATGGGAGAATACCCGATTTGCCCAGCTCTAGTCAGAAGTGCGCGCCACATACTTTCGTTGCGCGCCGATATGCAAGCACGGCACGGCGTTCTTACGTCGTCAGCGACGAGCGCCCTCTGCTGCAGCTCCGCTCGTGTCCATCCTGAACTGCATCGGTCACTTGGGATTAAGACAGGCACTAGGAAAGTCTCATCAGTAGGCAGGCCTCTACCGACAAACTATGTATCTGCTTTCCACTACACTTCAGTTAACGAAGCCAAGTATTTGTATTCTCTCTCTCTTCGAAATATATCTTGTTCTAATCTAGCTTAGTGTTTCTAGTTTCTGCTGTCCCATTGGCTGGTCACCTCAGACACTGTACCCGCACACGCGTGCACCCTATTTTCCTGTGTCGGTCTCTCTCTACTCGGCCACCGACACCCAGGACAACCGGCGGAAACGAGTTACAAAAGTGGCGACGAGGAACGATAGAAGAACCTTGGACCAGCCCGCTAGCAGCAGCCAGACAGCAGCAGTCGGAGCACGCAGAAATTGCTCCCGCCCACCTGCCCTTATTTTAAGATTTTTGGGGGAACACATTCTGTTGTGTGTTTTGTGGTCTTTTTGTTGCAGTGCGTCCTCATTTCACATTGCATTTGTGTTTAGTCCCAATTTACTTGTATGCGCGGCGCCTAATCGGTCAGTGTGGCCACTACCCTGAACCCAAACTTAATGGAAATTATTCAGTTACATACGGCGCAAATCACGCAACTACTCCAAGCGGTGTCCCAGTTGACGGCAACTCAACAACAGCCGTCGCATCAGCCACCAACACCTGCCGCCGAACCGCTCCCTACGTTTCGCCAGTACGACGAACGTGAGGAAGACTGGAGCGATTACTTGGCGTAATTTCAAGAACCCGTCGTGGCTCATAAACTTACATGTCAGACAGTCAAACACCTTTTAGCAGTTGTGGGTACCAAGACCTTCGTGTTACTGCAGAAACTTTTTCCCCACGCATCTCCTCGTGATCTAGATTTTGAGCAACTCATAGCTGCACTGAATGCTCATTATGGCAGAAAAGTTCTTGTAGTTGCGGTACCGATTTTTCAGACTGAAAAAATTACCGGAGCAGTCACACCAGCAATGGATTACGGAGTTGAAGGACTTAACCGGCAAATGTAAATTTGCTTGCTCTTGTGGACTTTCTTATAGTGACGTTATGTTGAGAGATGCGATCACACAGAACATTCAAAACCCCAGAATTAGGGCAGCAATTCTAAAACCCTTCGTTAGACAATGTACTACAGCTTATTGAAGCGCATGATACACAGCGTTAACTCAGTGGGACGCAACGGACGCTTTCCTAGTCACAGTTCTCAGAGTAGCCCAAGTGTAATTCTAGCGGCCGTGCTGAAGTCAGTAAACAGTAGCCAGTGTAAAATCGCGATACAAAGGTCGCTCCGTCGTGTTAGACAAAGTAATTTGAATAACAGGCGCCAATGCTCTTCTCAGAAAAATGTTAGTAAATCTTGTCGCCAGTGTGTATCTCGCCACAAGCGTGCGCAGTGCCCAAGGCGTAACGCCATCTGTTATCAATGTGGCAAATCAGGTCATGTACGGACAGTGTGTATGCAAAACAAACATTCTAAGAACGGTGCTTCGCAGAGTGCATGAACAGTTCATGCAGTAAATGTCATACATGCTGTGGATTTAAAGTGCTATTCTTGAGTCTCAAATGCAAGAAATTTTTTCTGCGCCGACTGCAAAACTATGTAGTGAGCCAATGTAGCAAGCGTAGTCGAGCGCGTAAAACTGTGCAATGGAAAAGGGTTTGGGACAAGCATAATGGCTATGTATAGTGCAATCCTGTAGACAACCTAGTGCCTTTTTCAAACTTCTCATTGTAATAGTGCCCAGTGCTGTGTAGCTAGTGACAGTAGACCTGGTGTAGCTACTCAAAGTAATTTTAGTGCAGCAGGTGGTACATCTGGCGTAGCTTCGCATGCTTGCGCGGAAGCCGATCCGGAGGTAGTGCCATCTAGGGACAGTGTTATTAATTTACTGTGTGCCGATTCTGTGCCGCTTCCTACCGTACGCAGCCCGTGCATGCGCAAGTGTAGCAAACACTGTATCAAACGTCGCCCACATTCGCACACTGGTCGAGTGCCATAAGCAAAAAGTTTTTGTGGCTCTTTCCATAGAAAATAAGACTGTGCAATTTCAGCTCGACACGGGTTCCACTATCACATTAACCCTTTCGCGGCTGCAGGGGCGAGCGCCCTGTCTGCCCGCCTGGCTGACGGCGCGAGACCAGCTGTGGCCTGAGCGGCGGCGGCTGACCCGGCCCCACGGCCGCTGTGGGCTACGGCCGCTGCAGCTACACGCTAGTCGCGCGCTGCGGTGACCACACAGCTGCCCCCAATAACACTGTCTATCAAATCAGTATCTCACTGCTCTGCCACAGCAGTTGCAGTTTGTGATACGAAACAGCCTTGCAAATCTAAACGACATTGTTATAAGATTATCATCGGCTGAGAACGAAAATATTTAAGTAAATTCAAATACCTTTTTGATTTGTTATTGAAAAAACTATACTTGAGGTGTTTTACCTAAATATATTACTACAACGTATTAAAGTTTCATTAACATCGGTCGAGTATGTTTCGCAACTTTATTTAAAGTCAATTTTTCGTAGGGAAGACCTGCAAAACTCCGACAGCTATAATCAAAATAAAAATAAAAATAAATAAATAAATAAATAAAACAGTTATTGAAATTTATGTTGTGCCAAGTAGCACAACGAAGAATTAAACAAGAAAAATAATTATGTAATATTGAAATGGAAACAATAAAATAAAAATATTGATAGGTCGTTTGCTTCGTTTGAAATTAAAACCTAATTTCCACTCACTATGCTAAATAATCCGATAATAAGTATCTGCATGCTTTCTGCTAGCGGATTTATTTTTCAGATTTTCACGGAGTGGTAGAGTTTGACTTAGTGGTTTCCCATCCTCATTTCTAACGCAGCCATTCGACTGCCGCTGGCTGGCTGGCACAACCTTTTTTTCTATTACTTCTATTGCTTTTATTGTTTTCTCTTTTTTTTCATTTTTTTTTTTTTCAACATTCAAAGTACCTGAAGAAACTAATACTTCCTTAGTTTGTGGTGTCTCAAAACATGGCACCATACAGAGAGCAACATTACATGTTTTTGCAACTGATTTATGTCATTTTCCGTTTTGTACGGGCAGTACACACTACACAATGTCTTTGCGGTATCTCCTTTCTCTCCGTTGTCCGAAAAAATCGGGATAAAGTTATTTTTTATTCTATTCGAAAAGGGCTGTCCTTTTTGGTGTCAGTGGCATCTAGCTTTTAGATGTTTATGGATGAAACTTCTCAGGTAACTGACGGATTAGTTCTAAGTAGAATTTTGCTAGTGGCTTCTGTTTATTCTGCATTTCAAAAATAGTTTTTGCATTGAGCATTCTCAAGTCAGTTAAATGACAGAATACTTTCTTGTACCATTTCTGTTTTTCGTATGCACTTTAGGGAATTAATATCATGTTAGTCCTATCAATCGCACCCACTGACTAATTGTAACTAACTACGTAAGTGTGTTTCACTTTATTTCCTCCAATTTTATGATTCTTTTTTTCAGTCTGAGCAAACTCTGGTCCATTTACAGTGGATAGCATCCAGGACTTAATTATTGTCGACCCCAGACTTCAATTTACCTTTCTTGAGTTTATCAGGTAAAGGTAGTAAATGTTTCCTGTTTTTACGCACCGTGCCAATGGCATTAGTGCACTTCGCATGGAGCCATAAGAACAATTCAGGACTCTAATACCAACTGTCTAAATAAATGCCATGACTTTTTTCGAGGTATGGTAACAACAAACTGACAACGACATCACTTGATTTGCCCCAGTCAGCATTTCCGGATTGTAATTCAGTAGCGGCACCAGTGTAGACAATATAATCCAGAATGTAACTCGTCTGTACGACACAAAGCACGGAAATTTTAATCCCACGGCTACGTTTGTTTGGAATATACGGTTTGAACTGTACCCTTCTTCTGAAAAGTAGCAACTTTCGTCAGTTACTAAGTTCTCAAATGGGACTGCAGCCTGTCGGAATCTCTTTTTGGCGTGTTCCACAATCATGCGTATTTTCATAAGAATATCTTGCGATGCGGACGAATTGTCACTGAAGTGTAATAGGCAGTATCGAGTGGCCGATCGCGTTGAGGCACTGTGATTAGTTGCACGAGGCCGTTCCCCGTCGGGGGTTCGAATCCTCCCTCGGGCATGGATGTTTGTGCTGTCTTTAGTCTTTAGTATAAAATAGTTTATAAGTAGTTTGTAAGCTTAGGGGCTGATGATCCCGCAGTTAAGTCGCATAAGCTTAAGAAACATTTTAAAAAAACGCCGTATCACCTTGTACCTGTCTCTGGCCATTGTGTCAGAAAATACTGGTGTTTGCAGCAAGGAATCTTTTGACCAATATTCATTCACTGCCAACTGTTGGTACCTTGCCATAAGGAGGGAACAAGCCAAAAAGCAATAAAATTCTGGAGGGTCTATAGGTTTCCATCTTGTGGCGATTTGCCACAGGACGATTATCTGACCAGTCACAAAATCTTTTTCGTGTCGAAATTTCACCTAACACATCCTCTTAAGAAGAGGAATTTTCTCCAGAAGTTCTTCGTCGTGTTGAATAAATACCGTTAGTTCCATACACATCCAAGTATGGATGTAGTAGCACTACCATTATCGTCACTACTATTCATGATGTCCACGATTTCCTTGTTTGATAAACAACGTTCCGACATTGCAACGACAGTACAGTGAAGAGCTGTTCTTTCGCCAAACAAAAAATACAGAACGAGCCTGATGGAGAGCTCGTGAGCAGGAAGGCCCGGAAGTGAAAACTGTAGTGCTTACCGACATAACAAAGAAGACCTGTTAATGGCCGTGCCACCAAGAATGTTGAGCCGCGGGTAAAACCGAGTCGCCACCGCTCCATTGTGCGCCCGGGCCCCGGGCGTATATGAATGCCCTTAGCCTCCAGGCTGCTCTACCTGCTGGGCGTATATGAATGCCCGTAGCCGTCTGGGCCTCCTGCCTGCCGGGCGTACATATACGCCCGTAGCCGTCTGGGCCTTCTAACTGTTGGGCATACATGTATGAGGGTTAATGAATAAAAACGCATATGAACTTCTGGGTTCACCAAAATTGTCGCCGTCTCAACAAGTGCTAACAGCATATACAGGACAAAATATTCCGATGCTGGGAACGTGTAACCTGCCCTCCTCTTCTAAGGTGTAACCAAAACAGTCGCTTTTGTTGTTCTTCAGGCCAAATCTACACAGAACATTTTTGGACTAGATGCATTCGATTTGTTTGGCTTATCAATTCAAAGAGATGTGCTTCAAATTTCGTCAGTAGTGCCTCAGAACAAAATCAATGCATTGTGTCAAAAATACAGTGACTTGTTTTCGCCGGAACTAGGTTGTGCGGAAGACTTCGTGGCACATGTAACTTTAAAAGAATCTGCAGTAGCAAAATTTCGTAAAGGTAGACCAGTGCCTACCGCAATTCGTGATAAAGTTGCTGAAGAACTTAAACGTTGGCAAGATAGAGGGGCAATTTCCTCTTTCTGCGAGTCAGTGGGCCTCGCCTTTAGTGATTCTAACCAAGCCGACAGGAAAACTTCCGTCTCTGCGAGGACTTCAACAGTGAACAGTCAAACAATTCTAGACACTTATCCCCTGCCCATACCCGAGGAACTTATGGACAATTTAGGACAGTCTCGCTTCTTTTCTAAGATTGATTTAGCAGAGGCGTACTTACAGATTCCGCTCGATGACGAGTGTTTTGTGGTCTCAGGACGCACAGTTGAAGAACATTTATCAAACCTGGAGTGCCTTTTCAAAGTGTTGACTGCAGCATGTCTACGTTGCAATAAAGCAAAGTGTTCGGTTTTTTCCCTCCAAACTGAAATAGAGTACCTAGGCTATGTGATAAATGCCCAAGGAATCCATCCCTTACAGTCACATCTTCAAGCAATCAAAGACTTGCCTCCTCGTACGAATGTGCACGAATTGCAAGCAGTAATGGGAAAGCGTAACTATTATTTCAGATTTATTCCCAATGCCTCTTAGATTGCAGCTCCACTGCATCGCTTACGTAGGAAGAATGTTCCTTCTGTATGGTCTAAAGATTGTCAGGTTGCCTTTGACAAATTAAAGTCTGCACTACTCAGTGATGCATGTTTGATTCCCTTTGACCCACAGAAGCCTGTAGTGCTAGCAGTGGATGCCTCGTCTTACGGTCTGGGTGCAGTATTGTCACATCGTATTGGATCTCACGATCGTCCTATTGCCTTTGCGGCCAAGCTACTGACGCCAAAGCAACAGAATTACAGTCAGATAGAAAAGGAGGCCTTAGCAATCATTTACAGCGTCACAAAGTTTCATCATTATATCTATGGTAGAAAATTCTATTTGTTGATAGACCACAAGCCTCTCACGTCGTTGTTCTCACCCACAAAGCCAGTTCCGCCACGAACGGCACAAAAGCTTCAGAGATGGTCCTTGATACTGTCTAATTATCAGTATGAGATTTTGTACCGACCTACCACTCAACATGCTTTAGAGATACTTCCGCTGTCGAAGACTTCCCTTTGAACTCTCGTCGGGTTGCACAGGAAACAGCTGTGGATGCGGACCTAAGTGTGGTAGCAAGTTTTGTTCGCTCAGGGTGGCCTGCTAGAGCCAAAGACATTGAGCGGCCTCTGGTTCGACGTTATTTTGCACAAAGTCATGCATTGTCTTTAAGTCAGGGTATTCTGTTGTTACATACTGAAAACGACCAAACAAGAGTGATTGTTCCTCGTTCCCTGCAACGAAAAGTCTTACGCCTCCTGCATCAGGGACATTTGAGTATTGTTCGGACAAAGCAACTGGCCATACGTCATTGTACCTGGGTTGGTATGGACGCCCAGTAAGAGAGCATGACGTCACAGTGTACAGTTTGTGCAGAGCATCAGGCAGCTCCTCCGCAAAGTTTCTCGGATTGGCCACGCCCCAAGTGGCCATGGCAACGTTTACACATTGACTTTGCCGGACCTTTCCGGAATAAACGCTGGTTAACCGTTGTAGACACTTTCAGCAAGTTTCCTTTCGTGATTGCTCTGAACTCAACAACGGCGTCTAGTACAATCAGTGCCATAACATCAGTGTTTTGCATCGAAGGTTTGCCTGAAACTATCGTCTGTGACAATGGAACTCAGTTTGTTAGTGCGGAATTTCAACAGTTTTGTCATGTGAATGGCATTCAGCATATCACCGCACCTTTTCACCCTCAGTTCAATGGTAAAGCAGAACGTTTCGTTGGAACATTCAGGTCTCACATGGAAAAGATGAAAGGTCAGCACTCCAGGCAGCAAGCTCTTCAAATTTTCCTGTCTACGTATCGGTGCATGCCGCATGACGGCCTGTCTCCTGCCGAGCTGCTACACGGCCGCTGTCGCCGCACTCTCCTTCACCTGCTGCAGCCTCCCACGCACTGAGTCGGTTCGTATGGCGCTTTGCGTTTTCAGGTTTCTACGCCGGTGCTGTACAAGATGTTTGCTGGACACAAAAGATGGACGCCGGGCACCATTCAGCGCGTGCTTGGTCGCAATATGTATGTTGTGCGTTCTTCCACAGGGTCGGAGCTGCGGCACCACGCAAACGAGTTGCGCCTGCACAGGCCGCGCGATCCTGTCTCTGGTTTCTTGATTCCAGGCCCAGTTCACCGCCCGGGAGCAGATCCACATCGCTCGCAGACAGAACCCAGCGTTCCCGGACTACGAGATCGTCCCTATGGACGTCGACGCGCCTCCGATGCCTTCGTCCCCGCCGCCGCAGTTGACAGCGTCACTGGAGGACCGTGCGTGCCCCCTTGCCTGGGCCATACACCTCAGAAAAAGATGACCTCATCCCTCTGGGAGGAGGGGTGCGCCCTTTCCCTCATTTTGGTGGGTTTCCCGGGGGATCGCAAGGTGGATACCGGGACGCGGACGGCGTCTCGATCCCAGCCTCAGCTACGACGCCCGTACCACCACTAACGCCCTCGCCCAGGCCCTCCTCCCAGTGCCGTTGCCGTGGCCTTGGCCCTCAGCTCTATGCCATGACGGTGCCGCGATTTGGGGGGGGAGGGGTGTGGTGTCGCACAAGTCTGAAGTACGCGCCACGTACTTTCGCCGCGCGCCGCCATGCAAGCACGGCGCGACGTTCTAACGACATCGGCCACAAGCGCCCTCTGCCGCTACCCGCTCGTGACCACCACTGAACTGCATCAGTCACTTGGGTTTAAGACAGGCACTAGGCCTCTATCGCCTTCAACTATGTATCTGCTGTCCACTAGACATCAGTTAACAAAGTATTTGTACTATCTCTCTTCGAAATATATCTTGTTCTAATCTAGCTTAGTGTTTCTAGTTTCTGCTGTCTCACTGGCTGGTCACCTCAGACTCTGTACCCGCAAACGCATTCATCCTATTTTCCTGTGTCGGTCTGTCTCTACTCGGCCACCGACACAAAGGACAACCGGCGGAAACGAGACACCAAAAAGCTCTATCAGCATTTACATCCTTCTATAAATAATTTGTGTTAAAATTTTGCAACCATGACTTAAACTGATGGTTCTGTAATTTTCTCACTCGTCTGTGCCTGCTTTCTTTGGAATGGGGATTGTTACATTTTTCTTGAAATCTGAGGATATTTTGCCTATCTCATACATCTTACTCACCAGGTGAAAAAATTGTGATGTTTTGTCACGGCTGGTTCTCCCAAAGACTTCCAATAGCTGTGAGGGTACATCATATATTCCAAGGGCCTTGTTTTGACTTAGGTATTTCAGTGCTCTGTCAAATTCATCTCTCACAATGGAAAACCATCAACTCCACCTCATATTCTCTTGAGAAAAAAAAAATATACGTGAGCTAGATATCAACTCCAGAAATCGATATAACGTGAAAATATGGGCCATTACTCAGATACTATGCAGTTACTCCTCAAAGTACAGCGTTTAAACATTCGCGCGCTCTGGTTGGTCCTCAGTTGGCCGCTTAATATCCGACTGTGAAGTGCTGTGCAATGAAGGGGCGATGACAACGAGTCCCCCAAAATGTAAAATCTGACGAGCTAGGGAAGTGGAGAAGGAAATTAATACTACACAATGAAACATACGTACTGTAACTCTTTCAAATTTACTCCACTTCAATGCAATGGCTCTTTGCATATATTGTTCTGTTACAGAGACGGGCAAAGTGGTATTTGACGATTTAAGATCATCAAAGCAGCTTTCAGCATCACTGATGACCTCAATTCCACGCTCAAGCTCCGTTGAAGTAATGAAAGTGATCAACGAATCTGACGATGGTGAAATGGCAGCGTCATTATCGTCGACGTCATCCTATTTTAAATCTGCACCAAACGTCAACCCGCTATTTTCCTCTATACCAGCGGAAAGGAGAAAAGGGCACAATCCTTCGGTAAACCCACTTGAGGGCGAGTATCGGGAAATCAAGAACTGTTGCCCACAAAAAGTACACAGTATGTGAGTTGTCCAGGAAATTGTCAAATGGCAATAGCGTAGGAATCCAAAAACTGATGTCGCCTAATCTGAAGATGGAGGATTCCCACTTCACCGAGGAGACTTAAGAGGGCCGGTCCTGAAGGCACCCGTAGCCAAGCAGACACCACAATGGTGAACTGGGTCTAACAATTTCAGGGCAGAAAGAGCTGCCGAGCCACAAACTTGACACCCGTAATGTAATTGGGACTGGATCGGAGTCCAGTAAATATGAAGGAGAGTTGTATATTCTGCACCCCATGCAGTTTATCTTAAGCTGCAGAATCAGTTCCTTTTTCATCAAAAAGGAGACCCAAGAAACGGAGCTGTGCCACAACTTTCAAGTGCCGAGTACCCGAGAAGAGTTCCGGATTACTGTGGAGTGTCGTACGACGACAGAAATGCATTACCCTCATTTTAGAAGTGGAGAACTGTGAGCCCACGTGGAAGACCGCCAAATGCCATGGCGTTCAGTCAAGGCTACCAAGTGGGAACTGTACCGTACACAAAAGTAATTGGAGTGACAGAGCTCACCAGCCCAATGATGGCAATTAGGAGGAATATACTACTTAACACAAAATCCTGTGGGATGCCGTTCTCCCGGATCCGTGCAGAGTTAAAGGCAGAGCTGTCCCTTACCCAGAACATGCAGTGGGATAAAAACTGACTGACAAAAATTGGTAGGGGGCCTCCTAGGCCCCAGTCATAAAGAGTACGTAAATGACACCGAGAGGTGTCTTACGCCTTAAGTAGATTGTAGATGACTTTTGAAAAGGCCTCTCTGATAGCAGACCGTCTCTCCTGAACCCACACCAATATGTGGCTGAAGTCCATGTGATTTGAGTACCCAGCATAATCGGCAGGCGTCCGTCTGTTCGAGCTGTTTACGTGTCATTTGTCAGGCTAACTGGCTGGTAACTGTCCAGGGATGATGAATCCTTGCCAGGCTTAAGAACAGGAACCAACAATCTGTCCCTCGACTGCGAGGGGAAATCCTCTCGAAGCCAAATATATGTAAATAGCTGGAGGAGATATTGCTGTTGTGGAGGATTAAGGTGTTGGAGAATTTGATTACGGATGAGATCAGGCTAGGTGCAGAATTGTGGGAAGAGGAAAGGGCCAGAAGTAGTACCCATTCAGTAAAGGGTTTGTTATAAGGTCCTTCCTGGTGAGTGGTAAAAGATACGTTAAGACATCGGCCTGTCGTTTCTCGAGAAGAAAGGCTGCCAGGTAGGAGAGCGTAGTCAATGCCCTCGCAAAGAGAGCCGCAAGATTCTCTGTTAGAACAGGTGAATCAGTACGCACTATTTGCTAGGGCAATGCCGGGGATCGGAAACAGCTGCTGGGCTACCTCGGATGGAGCGGAGCGTAGTCCGTACTCGTGTAAAGTGTACAGAAGAGCCCAAGGAAGAGACAATATGCTCCCAGCACACCCACTTGCTCTGCTCGATTATGTAACAAGGCATTTAAAGTCGGTAACCGCAGTGTGGGGCGGGTGGCACTCGAGATGGTGCGACGCTCGACGTCTCTCGCAGTAGCTGCATTCCTGCGGCTGAGAGGGCCTGTCAACAGCTAACAGCTCGAGTAATAGCAGTAGACTTATCACTGACGACATTATCAGTACGGTCAGACGGGATGGTCTCAAAACCACCCAGGATGTGTACAGAGGCCATTTAGTATGAGAGAAAACACAACAGCGTACCCTGCCCCCCGTCAAGTGGTAGGGGACTGAAACAATCAATGGAAAATGGTCACTGAGCCGTGCCGGCTTATTTTTGTCGTTTTCCTCCACTACGCACTGGCGCCATTTACCAGCCACTCACACTCACTCACCGATATATTTTAATTACTTCACCGGTGGTGGCGTGCCGGTGCTCTTTGCCACAATCGGTGACGATATTTAGTGTGCTCGCGCGAGCAGTTCTGACCTGACCGAGGGAACGGCGAGTACAGCTCCGATCGAGGAAGTTGACGGCCGGCCGGTGCCCGGGTAGTGAGCCACCCGGACAGCACGTCGTCGCGATAGCTCGCAACGGGTCAGGCTCTGCGGTCCTTCAGTGGTTACAGTCGGCCATGGCCTCGTACTTATGCATCGGATGTCAGTTCCTCGTTGAAATTTGTCATCCCTGGAGTAAAGTTCGGTCTTCTGTGCCTACCACGTTTAGGGAGAGCCGAGTCACGTGTTGTGTTCATCGCCACTCACATCGTCACAAAGTGGAAATGCCTTAGCCGCAGGCACAAATGAAGTGATTCTGTTTGACAGACTTTTTCTTATTCTTATGTCTTTATTTGATTTTAAAATCATTGCCATCATCATCACTATATTATTATTATTATTATTATTCAGCAATATGATAAGAAATGTAATTCTCCAGTAAGTGGTGACTATCTTTAGTATATCGGCCACATCGCATTACCCTTCTGATACTATTACCAGCTTATATTCCCCTTCTTCGCAACGGTTGTTGAAGGAGGGCCTGTGTGTATCATGGAATTTTAGCGTTCGGACCTCAAGTCTGTAAAAATATAATCCTTGTTGGATCGCTCTGTCAATAAACTCAGTTGTCCTAGCCAAGGTGTCAAATGCAAGTAAAAGTCATTGTCCGAAACGATGTATCTTCATAAAGTTTTTGATACAAAAGGTGAAACGTGCCAAAATAAGCAATGATATGTCGTTAAGTATTTTGTGCACAGCCAGCCGCAGTGGCCAAGTGGTCTGCGGTCTGCTGCGTGCCAGTCACGGTCTGCACGGTCGCTGCAGTCGGAGGTTCGAATCCCCCCTCGGGCATGGAGGTTTGCGCCGTCTTTAGAATAAGCTAGTTCACAAGTAGTTTGTAAGTTTAGAGATTGATGACTCCGTAGTTAAGTCCCATAGGATGTACAAACTTTTCTCTCTCTCTCTCTCTCTCTCTCTCTCTCTCTCTCTCTCCTCTCTCTCTCTCTCCCTTCATACACAAAGCGAAACCAGTAACACTATGTTCAATGTTTGTTGGCATTCGTAGACGTTGCTTAATTCTGTCACAGACGTTCGCTTCCTTGTTGTACTACCCCATACTCATTATGCAGCAGCGGTGTTTATTAGTTCTTGGGAGCACTACAGCGCCTCTATCGCTTGTTTGCTGTACTACGCAATCCATACTTCAAGCATAACCTACATCTAAAACAATTTCCCTGATTCCACTTTTATGAAACGAAGTTGCTCCATGCAAATCCGTGAAGTAGTTTAGCAGATTAGGTATTTCTAATAAATGAACATACAGGTACTGGAAACACTTAAGCTATCGATGTATCTTTTTCCGTGATCTGATTTTGGGGTCATTCCATGCCAAGTGGTCTAGAGGCTCCCACATGACCCTCATGGATTTTGTATGAACATTCACACATGTTCTCAATGAACACTGGCAAAGTTTCAGTTTCAGAAATTCAATACTTACGGAGATACAGTCACTTATTTAAGACCATAGCACAGCTTCCAATAGCGCGTCCTTGAATTTTCAGCAACTTTGAGATGATATATCTCTGGGAGTATTTGAATGAAAGAAACACAACTTGGCCAGCTTATACAACTTTTAGAGCTCTTTAAAGTAAAATATTAAGCACAGGATTTCTGAACAATTTTCATATAGATAATTTGGGGCAAAGTTGGGCGAAAAAATTGCTGGTTAAAAAAAGTGCGAGCTTTAGCTTTTTATATCTCCGGAAGTGATTGTGTGATGTACATGAAACTTTGCACACCATAACTCACCAACACAAGGCATTAGAATATAAAATTTCATTCTCCTATTGCTTCGCATTATTTCACAAATCTAGTGTAAAGTTGATGATTTTTCAAAAAGTGCTAAAAATGGGTATTTTTAGTCAAATTTTTCAAAAAAGTGTTTTCTCCAAACTCCTTTAAACTATGTTCATTAGAAAGAGTGTATTCTAAACTATTTAGAAAAGTGGATTTGGTTTTGCAATGCAAGCATATAAGGCCCTAAAAAGTAGCATCATCATAGAGGCGCGCTGGAAGTTTGAACCCATTTTTCTGGCACTCAAATTATACTTGAAAGCTTATTATGTCTAATAAATGTTTGTTAATGCCTGGGATAAGTGAAATAAGAAGTCCTGATGAATAGGACGTAGCTTAATTCCGAATAGGAAAAAAATAGAAACAATGTTAAATGCAAACGTAGGCTTCCGCGGTTGTTGTCACTATCAATAAAATTCTTCTGGGTATGAAACCGCGTCGTCATTTTATAAATTACACCGACGTTTCGGCCGCTGTTGCAGGCGGCCTTCATCAGGGTCTGTGTCTGACTCTGACCCTGACCCTGATGAAGGCCGCCTGCAACAGCGGCCGAAACGTCGGTGTAATTTATAAAATGACGACGCGGTTTCATACCCAGAAGAATTTTATTGATAGAAACAATGTTATTTCTTAATTGTCACGCCCCCCCCCCCCCTCTCTCTCTCTCTCTCTCTCTCTCTCTCTCTCTCTCTCTCTCTCTCTCTCTCTCTCTCTCTCTCTCTCTCTCTCTCACACACACACACACACACACACACACACACACACACAATTATAATTTAGATTGAATGTAAATTGTAAAATTTATTTGCACAATCATTATCTAATTATTAGTAGCATTTTCAATTAACACCACCAGCTTACTGAAGGAAAATAAGTATATAAATGAGTTGTTGTTGTTGTTGTTTTTTTCCTATTTCATCTTTACTGATGAAAACAAATTTAAATCCATTAATGTTTTCAGAGCAGAAATGAAACAGATCTAGGGGGGGTAAGATTGAGCACTGGAGCCTTCACTGAAATTATAAATGTGAGATATCTGTGCAAACTGTGCTTTTATATATTTGATGAGCTCCTTGATAAAAACGTTAACTGTACCAGTGTCATGCCGCAAACAAGAACTGATAATGCAGAAACTTAAAGATTCCACTTTCTCATTTTGATGAAAGTAGATAACAAATGTATGAATTGTTGCTTTCCTGTGGAAGCCTTACACAGCATCCTGAATAATAAACGAATAATTTTCCAAAAAGTCCATTAGGACAACAAGCTCTTTGTTTTTCAGATGACATTTAAGGCCTTTAAGATGCAGTTATTCCAGCTCCATCAGTAAATTTGTCTGTCTGACAATACACCATTCCTCTTGAGATTCATCAGAAAATTAATGTAGCATATCAAAAATTCAAATAGGTTAGAGGAAACTAAGCACCCTATTAGTGGCTTCTAATTTTACCCAGGGAACTTCAATAATTTTATTATCAGGCTTGGGAACCTGGGTAAAGAAATGCTTATCAGGCTTGGGATATCCTGTGGTAAAGGAACCCACCTGTGGCTGTTGTTGCCCCTATGGCGATGGGTATGCTGGTTTTCTCAGGTGAAATGAAACTAGCAGTGGTTAAACCATAGCAGCTCATTTATACATTTCTTTTCCATCAGTAAGCTAGTGTTGTTCATTACACAGGCTACTAATAATTAGATAATGATTATGGAAATAAATTTTATGAATTAAATTCAGTTTGTGTGTGTGTGTGTGTGTGTGTGTGTGTGTGTGTGTGAGAGAAAGAGAGAGAGAGAGAGAGAGAGAGAGAGAGAGAGAGAGAGAGAGGAGAGAGAGAGAGAGAGAGAGTTGGGGGGGGGGGGGCGTGACAATTAAGAAATAACATTGTTTCTATTTTTTTTATTTCCTATTCGGAATTAAGCTACGTCCTATTCATCAGGACTTCTTATTTCACTTATCCCAGGCATTAACAAACATTTATTAGACATAATAAGCTTTCAAGTATAATTTGAGTGCCAGAAAAATGGGTTCAAACTTCCAGTGCGCCTCTATGATGATGCTACTTTTTAGGGCCTTATATGCTTGCATTGCAAAACCAAATCCACTTTTCTAAATAGTTTAGAATACACTCTTTCTAATGAACATAGTTTAAAGGAGTTTGGAGAAAACACTTTTTTGAAAAATTTGACTAAAAATACCCATTTTTAGCACTTTTTGAAAAATCATCAACTTTACACTAGATTTGTGAAATAATGCGAAGCAATAGGAGAATGAAATTTTATATTCTAATACCTTGTGTTGGTGAGTTATGGTGTGCAAAGTTTCATGTACATCACACAATTACTTCCGGAGATATAAAAAGCTAAAGTTCGCACTTTTTTTAACAAGCAATTTTTTCGCCCAACTTTGCCCCAAATTATCTATATGAAAATTGTTCAGAAATCCTGTTCTTAATATTTTACATTAAAGAGCTCTAAAAGTTGTATAAGCTGGCCAAGTTTTGTTTCTTTCATGCAAATACTCCCAGAGATATATCATCTCAAAGTTGCTGAAAATTCAAGGACACACTATTAGAAGCTGTGTTATGGTCTTAAATAAGTGACTGTATCTCCGTAAGTATTGAATTTCTGAAACTGAAACTTTGCCAGTGTTCATTGAGAACATGTGTGATTGTTCATACAAAATTTCATCAAAATCCGTGAGGGTCATGTGGGAACTTTTCTCGATATTAGACCACTTGGCATGGAATGGCCCTTTGTTGAAATCAATCCTGTGTGTTTCCACAAAATTTCCCGTGGAAACAGCATGAAAAAGTCAGTTTTTTTTAATACGTTTGCGAAACTTGTTAGAAATAGGAATATTCCTGAGTATGCTGTAGCTTTCATCATGCATCAGTTATATTAGTCATTTAAAACACTTACTTCATCATCGTTCATATCTATGGACAATGGAATGAGGCAAGGAAAGCTGAAATATAATAAGTATTTCCTCAATGAAGCAGGAACATCACTGAAAAAAAATATTCTTACGGTTGGCTCTTTCCGTTATATGTGTTATTGTAGCTCCAAGCATGAGACTTAAACTTTCATAGCAGTTGTACATATGTTAGACTGTGATATCTGTATGTAAATATATGGATTAAATACGGCGAGGATTGTATCGCTTTTATATTCATTGAGTTGAATCATATTTCGTAGAACATTGCAACCAAGAAAACGGTTTTCAGAAATATGGTAAATTTGAAAAATCAAAGTAGTATTTTGAAAGGGAACACTCCGATCGCTGCCCCGAACTTCACAAGAACACCCGCAGCGCTATCTATTAGTTCTGTGGCAACAACAAGATTAATATGAAGCTGAATGACGTACAGTGCAGACGGACGACGGCAAAGATTATCATTAATGCTGAACTTTAATTTATCTTTGATGAAGATATAATTTCTGTTGTTTATTGCATTCTATTCTTTGTTCTAGTATTTGACGTGATTAAAGTGTATTAAGTGCAAGCAGTTATTTTTAATTTTATTTTAATATGATGCTAAGAAGCGGCTACAATGTGGTGACCCCAGAGACTGACGAACACGCACAAGAAGAAGAAAATACGCGGGAGGATGTAAATTCGCCGCTACGTAGAGTGGAACGTAGCAACCAGGTGTTGGATTTAACACAGTTACAAGACACGTTAAGGAATCAAATGCAAGATTTACGTAACGAGATGAGACGACAACAGAGTAATTCGCCCCAACGAATTTCCGAGAGACGCGCGGCAGATTGCGCAGACAGTGGAGAAGATAAAAAGAATTGGTCCAGAACACACATGAAAGTACGCACTCCACAATTCCTTGCAGACAAATCGGAGTTATGGTTTTCCATGTTAGAGCTAGCGTTTGTTCATAATGGGATTGCGGACGATAACGAGAAGTTTGCGATAGCAGTTAATGGTTTGGACTACAGAGCTGCGTCAATAGTTGAAGACGCAATTAAAAGCCCTCCGTCGACGCAACAATATACTCACCTTAAACAGTTGTTAATTGACAGACTCAGCAAACCTCTAGATCAACGGATACATCAGGTACTGAGAAACGAACGTCGAGGCGACAGATCTCCGTCAGAATTCTGGCGACAGTTACGAAGTATACTAACAGAGGAAGACCTATCAAATGTTACGCTTCGTTACATTTGGGCGTCACAGCTTCCATCGGCAGTCAGAGCAGCTGTAGCGGCAGACGGTGGTCAAGATATGAGCCATATTCTTCGATTAGCCGACAGAGTTTTCTCAACGATCGAGACAACGGACACATTTGCGTCGATGGAAGCAATATCAATGACGGATCACTTTGAAGCAGCAGCAATCAGCAAAGAACGTAAACCGGAGACAAAATCTCATTTCCTACAGTTAAAGGAACAATTAGATGGACTACAAAAACAGTTTGAAAACTGAAAGATGACGGGGAGGGACACACGCGTACGAGATGGGGGAGAAGAGAAGATCGACCAATTATGTTGGTACCACCGGAGATTTGGTGAGCGAGCAGCTAAATGTACACCTCCTTGCAATTACGTACGTTCCGTGCGTAACATGGAAATAATTGTAAGTACAGACATTTCTTTTTTACCTTTGTCCAGACGGCTCTACGTTCAGGATGTAAATACTTCATGTTATCATCTTGTAGATACTGGATCTGATGTAAGTACCATACCTGTGCAGTCGAGTAGAACAAGTAGGCAACATCCGTTGATTAGTCTCACAGCAGCAAACAAACAGCCAATACAAACGTATGGCAGTTGTGTCAGAGAATTAGACCTAGGATTTAATGCAGTTTGTAAATGGACATTTGTTATAGCTGAAGTGTCAGAGCATATTTTAGGAGCAGATTTTCTTTATGCAAATAGCATCAGTGTAGATATTCGGACGGCTCAGCTTAGGAAAGGAGAAGAAATTGTATCTGATTATCTAAAAAAATATCGGCACTGAAGGATATAAACCTATTCAAATGATTAGCACAAATCAAAATAAATATCTACCTGCTTCAGTACAAAATTTAGTATCATACAAAACAGTGCATCGCATAAACACAATACCAGGCCCCCGAATTTCTTGCAGGCCGAGAAAATTAGCACCAGATAAGTTCATGGATGCAAAAGCTGAGTTCAATCGTATGTTAGACACAGGAGTGATAAGGAGATCAGACAGCCCTTGGGCTTCACCTTTACACATGGTTAAAAAGAAAGATGGTAGTTGGAGGCCATGTGGAGATTATAGAAAATTAAACGCACGAACAATTCCCGATCGATACCCGATACCAAATATTCGTGATTTTACGAACGTACTAGCAGGCATGAGTTTCTTCAGTGTTATTGACTGTCAAAAAGCGTATCATCAGATACCGGTAGCTAAAGTGGACATACCTAAGACTGCAATTACAACACCTTTTGGCCTTTTTGAATTTTTACGCATGCCATTCGGACTAAAAAATGCAGCCCAAACATGGCAAAGATTTATCGACGAGGTGTTAAGAGGGTTAAACTTCACTTTTGCATATCTAGATGACATTTTGGTGTTTTCGGCGACGTCAGAACTTCACGAAAAGCATCTTAAAGCTGTCTTTGATAGACTTAATTTATACGCGATCATTGTGAATGAAGATAAGTGCACATTACGAAGAGATAATGTCACCTATTTAGGTCATATTCTCTCGGCTGCTGGCATACGTCCGTTGGACGAATAAGTTGACCAAATACAAGAGATGCCCCCACCAAAAGATTTGCGGCAATTACCAAAGTTCCTTGGCGTAATAAATTTTTGCCGTCGTCGTTTACCAGGGATGGCCGCGTTACAAGCACCGCTCACTGAATTATTAGCAGGTCCAAATAGTAACAACAACAGTAAACTACAGTGGACGACGGAAATGCAACGAGCGTTCGAACAAATTAAAGCAAATCTCAAGCAAGCTATACTGTTGGCCCACCCTGTGAGAAATGCAAAACTATCTCTAGTAGTAGACGCGAGTCAAGAAGCGATCGGAGGGGCACTGCATCAGCAAGTAAACGGAAATTTACAACCATTAGGTTTTTTTTTAAAAAGAAACTTACAAAGGCTCAAAGAAACTGGAGCGCATACGATCGTGAATTGTTGGCACTATACGAATCAATAAAACATTTCCGATCGTACATAGAAGCCAGACCGTTTACTGTGTTCACAGATCATAAACCTCTCACGTTTGCTTTTTCTAAACATACAGATGCTTTGTCACCTAGACAATTTCGTCAGTTGGAGTACATAAGTCAGTTCACGACCAACATATGTCATATTAAAGGAGCAGCAAATGTTGTCGCTGACTATTTTTCACGAATCACCATGATAACAACTACGGTAGATTATCACAGATTAGCAAGAGAACAAATGCAAGATGCACAACTTCATACTTTTCGGCAAAACCCCTCTACAGGCTTGAAACTGGAAGAAGTACGACCTGAAGGTGAACAAATTACAATTTGGTGTGACGTTTCTAAAGGTAAACCTCGGCCTTTTATACCCGAGAGTTTAAGGAGAGAAGTTTTTAACAGTATACATAATCTTGCTCATCCAGGACAAAAGGCAGGTATCAAATTGCTGACTGATCGTTTCGTTTGGCCACAAATCAAAAGAGATTGTAGAAAGTGGACACAGACTTGCCTTGCTTGTCAGCGTTGTAAGGTTGGACGTCATACAAAGAAACCCTTGGGACATTTTGAAGAACCATCTGGTCGTTTTGAACTTGTGCACATCGATTTAGTTGGTCCACTACCCATGTCTGAAGGGTATCGTTATCTCCTTACAGTAATCGATCGATTTACAAGGTGGGCAGAGGCAATTCCGCTGCAAGATATTTCATCAGAAACAATTAGTCGAAATTTTTTGTCATCATGGATAGCACGATTCGGGTGCCCGGTACGTGTCACCACTGACCAAGGCAGACAATTTGAATCAGAATTGTTCCTTGAACTGGCAAACATTTGTGGGTTCCGGCGTCATCGTACAACTAGCTACCACCCGGAAAGTAATGGAATGGTGGAATGATGGCGCCGGACTTTGAAAAGTGCATTGATGTGCCACAAAGAAAATTGGTCAACAGCCTTGCCGCTAGTATTATTGGGCCTTCGCACAGCTTTTAAGCCAGACTTAGGGGCGTCTACTGCTGAACTGGTATACGGGGAAACCTTGCGACTCCCTAGTGAATTTTTTTGAAGAACGAAAAGAGAGGACTGACCTACCCTACTTCTTAAAAAGACTGAGAACTCAATTAGCAGAACTAAGGCCGCAGTCACCGATTAAACATAGAAATGACAATACATTTATACACCGTGATTTGAACGAATGTTCACATGTAATGTTAAGAACTGATGCAGTGAGAGCACCATTACAGCCACCATATACAGGACCATACAAGGTACTACAGCACAATCAGCATACCGGTACAATAAAACTGCAAATACAAAATAAACAAGTTATGGTGTCCATTGACAGGGTGAAACCTGCGCACCTTTTAAAAGAAGAAATGTCAAGAGAAGAGACACAAGGCAATCAACAACCTTTAGTTGGACAACATAGCCAGAAGATGCCCAAAGCAACAAATAGAAAACAACAATCAGAACATGACATGCATAGTGAAAGAAATCAAACAGTGCGGTATACAAGAACAGGACGGCAAATTCATTACAAGTTTCCACGAATGCCTGAAGCTCCGCTCTACCGGAAGGGGGCTGTGTGGGAACAACAAGATTAATATGAAGCTGAATGACGTACAGTGCAGACGGACGACGGCAAAGATTATCATTACTGCTGAACTTTAATTTATCTTTGATGATGATATAATTTCTGTTGTTTATTGCATTCTATTCTTTGTTCTAGTATTTGACGTGATTAAAGTGTATTAAGTGCAAGCAGTTATTTTTAATTTTATTTTAATATGATGCTAAGAAGCGGCTACAGTTCTTTGCTGCATTGCGCCGATCTTTCCAAGCATAAAATACACTTAAATCTTCAAATTACAGTCTATGAAAACTCTTCGTGATTCAATTTTGATGGAATCAAGCGTATAATATATATTATACAACTGTATAATTTGATAGGAATATATTGATTTGTATAAGTGCTGTATGTCGGTAAAATCTGTTGCGGATACGTTTAGTAGTAAAGAAGTAAAAGATTAAAACGTGATGCTTGATGGGTCGGTTTTCCAAGAACGTTACTGTTTACGTCCTCATATCTCATGAAGTACGTGTCGTACTGTGATACGATTTCTAAGATACATTCATATGTATATGTGTATACTGTGTGTAAAATTTCCTGCGGCTACAATTTGTAGTGTACAAATTATAAATTTAACGTCACAAAGAATGCCCTAGTTTTACTCCATAAACAGCGGAAAAGTAGTAAGCGAGAAACTTTTTCCTTTCATCATTTTGCTACGGGTGTGAGCAAGAAAAAGTTTAATAAAAGTTTGAAATTATGTTTAAAGTTTGTTGCAAGTCGCCAAGTACTCTCATTCTCTTATATTGTATTCATAATGTCTCGTCGCATTATATGGCAGTTTCTTGCAAATCTTATTGTTTATGATATATCTCCTGAAACATATGTCTTATGTGGTTCGTACTCCTACAGATAGTGTTATATCACATAAGGAATATGTGTACCAAATTTGGTTGAAATTGCTCGAGTAGTTTAGGGGGAGATGTGGAACATACATACACACATACAGTCTATTTTATAATATGTAAGATAACACAACCTGCCCTCCCCTTCCCTTTCGACTATCATGCGGTGTCCAGTGAAATGAAGGGAAAAGAGGGGGGCGGGGTGGGGGGTAGGAAGTGAGTGAAAGATCTATGGTGGAGAAAGTGGCACGAGTGGTAATAACACGAGTTGGAGAACCGTAATTGAGAAGGCACAGGTTGTGGTCTGCAAGGAACTAGCCCCGACTAGTTGCGTAAGCACTGCCCCGTGAAGGACGATGAGCACTGAAGTCAGCCCGTCAGTAGGCAGACAGAGATAACAGATTCTTAACAGTGCTTTTAAGTCGAGCCGAACAGCGAGTACTTCCAGTGTAGTACGGAGAGGAATATGCGAACTGACAACATCCGTACGAACTGGGATGCCGGCTCCAAATGGCCAACGGTTAAATATGATTCCTGCAGAACGACACGAGCTGCAGAGTAAAAGGAAATAAGTTGTTCTAACTCTAGGAAGGTGACAGTAATAGCCATTACAGTTCCGTCGGACGAGAACATATCGAGGATCAGGACGGGAAGGAAACAGATCGAAGCAGATCACACCGCTGGGTCGACGTCAATCACTGATGAGGAAAGGACAGTTCAGGCCCTAGTTCAGTGTAATTGGTTGTGAGGTCAAAGTGGGCACCTCAGGCAGTACCAGAAGGGCCCGTTCTGTGAATTCTCGTCGTCGTCCTCCTCCTCCTCCCACACACACACACACACACACACACACACACACACACAGGGCAGAGAGAACTGGTCCCGAAGAGAGAACTGTCATCAGTGAGATCTAGCACCGACGACGATCGGGCAACCTCGGTACTCTCGGAGTGCGAGTCAGGCAGCTTACTTACGGTAGAAGACCTCCGATTTTGATAACGCCGAGAAGAGGGGTTAGCACCTTCACTGGGAAGGGGAGCACCTCTCTGGCTGGGAAGTAGGAGTGGGATACACAGGAAGGGGCAAGGGAGAGGAGGGGGAGGAGTACGAGATGCAGCAGAGGTAAGCCATAGGATAGGCCTCGTGATACATTAAACCATCTAACAACTTTTATTCCTGGATTTTCTTCTCTCTTTTACACACCAGGCAGTATGGTGAGCATGAAGAATGATGCTGCTAGCAATTGACACACGAGGGGGAGGGAGGCAGGGGCTCCCCTCGTGGAGTGGACATCTACATTCACCACATAGAGGTACTGCTGTACAGAGGGAACCGCATACACCAGAAACGTCTCAAGGGAGGTGGGATATAGGTTTCACGTCACAGTTATAGATCTCGACCTTCTGCGGTAGAGTATCCCCATCTGAGGCCGAGACAAAGGTACCGGTATCTACTCGATTGTCCTTACGCCTCACTGCGTGGAGCTAACATCTTGAAAATCTTGCCGTTCCAGATTGGCCCGCAGTGCCTCTTCAGTTTAGAGTAGGTCGTGATAAAAAAAAATAACTCCCTTAACCGTGTTTAATAACTGACTAGGAGTTACGGTTACTGAGATGTCGCCGACATGGTCGAAGTCACACAGAGCAGCAGATACCATTTTAATGAGCAGGGAGCCAGACTGCACCACGCTCATAGATCGACTACCCAAAACTAGTCTTCTACGTACGTTTTCAATGAAGAACGATGGCACGGTGGTGGTGAATGTCATCCGTCTGTCCCGGTGCAGACCGGGTAACACGGGAAGGGTTTCACGCCAAGATGATGAGACTCGTCTTCCTCCGGGGGGGGGGGGGGGTAAACAGGGAAGGAAAAGCTCCTCTCGTCATAGGTAGCTGCATTAAATGTACTGTTCCTGCCTGTAGATATGACCATAGTAAGATCATTTACTAATTTCACACATTTTTCTTGTCCAAAGCGTCAGCCCTCCTACCACCCATTCCGATCAGGGCCTCTCTATAGGCACCACCCAACCACATCAAACGCCACCTGCCACAATGGCCGTTGATGGAAGTCCCGATACCCCAGGAAGAGAGATATCGACTCCTTGGCCTGCATGGGGGGTTTACAGCTCAGGTTCCATCAATGTGATCCCTATATTGTCAGAGGCTCAGCCAGAAGGGTCCAACTTCTTTGCTTTCTAGAAATGTGTGCCTTGGTGTGTTTGCCTGTGTGTATGTGTGTGCTTGTTTACCTTTCTTTTTTTCCCCTACGGTAAGTCCTACTACCAGGATGGTAATGACCCTTCATCCACTCCCTTAAAACCCGCATCATTTTCTTTTTCCCCTCCGTCCTTCCTCTTTTCCTGACAAAGCAACCAACGGTTCGAAAGCTTGAATGTTTATGTATGTGTGTGTATTTGTGTTTTTGTATCTGTCAACGTGCCTGAGCTTTGGGTAAATTAAACGATCTTTATATTTTACACATATTTTTCCCACAAGGAAAGTTTCTTTCTATAATATTTGTTTTACAAAAGGAATAGGTATAAAACTAGGTAATCCCTAAGTAGATTTCCATTTACTGTAGAAACATTGCTGCATTCCTCGGCTGGGGAATGTTAAATTTCTGTCGCCATATTGCTATGGCGGATAGAACGTAAAAGGCGATCTGCAGAGCGCTTGTCATCTGCTAAGATATCAGGCAACTCGGATGGGAAACACAGTGGTGTAGACTATTTAAAAAATTGGCATTCCAGCCGAATATGGCGTACAGTCAATTGCTAGAAACAGCAACCTAAAGTAGAAACAGGGTCACCACTTAGTAAGTGGTGGTGGCTAAAACGACAGTGTTCTATATGTAACCGGGTGAGAATTACCTCTTCCCGACGAAGAGGCCGAGAGGAGGTCAGCCAAACAGTTGGAAGAGGTTTCATTTCCTGAAGTTTGTTCCTTTCAAGAGAATATCAATGAGAGTGCCAGAGCGGTATCACTCGCCCAGAGACGCTGATGCGGAGATTAACTGATGGTACTGTATAGGTAGCAAACCAAGAGAGGGTTCCATCTTTTGCAGCAGAATTTGCCTTCTCGTTCCCCGACACACCGACATGGACAGGAACCCACAGGAACTCCACTTTGGTGCCACTGTTAATGAGGGAGTGAAAGCACGCCTGGATTCTTTGCACCAAGGGGTGTACCGCAATACAGCACGCAAGGGCTCTGGAGTGCACCAACCTCGGTCAAATAGCAAGATAATCGCGTTTAGCTGATCATGGTTAAAAGTTAATCGCGTTTAAAACGTCTTTGTGGTGCACCAATGTTAATCGCGCATCAGCTAACCGTCGTCAGCCAACCGTGCATTTGACCACGGTTATTTCCGTGAATTGCAATGGAAAGCATCCTGGCGAGGCAAAGATGTTAAAAGGTACGAAATTTCCATGGAGGTACATGGAAATTTCTCGTACAACCCGTGGTGAATGACATCTTTGTATACGATCACGGTGCGCGAAAACGGGAAACGACCAGGGGTTGTGCAGTCTCCCCTCCACATCGTCTCAGCTCTAAGCAAGCGACCAATGATGAGGTACAATAGGTAGACCAATCAGAAAGCAGTAAAACTCGTGGTTCACGCACGTCTTTCGCAGCTCTCATCTTAACTCATTCTGTGTCTCGTTTTGTGTTTGCTTGGTGGAATTTCGCTGACTAGCTTTGTGTTCTTTTGGTCGAAGTTCGCTGCTAATTCAGCATGCTCACCTTCAGTGAGCAGTTTTTGAATTGTAAACGAATTTATATTATTTCCTATTGTAGGCCTAGTGTAATTTTGTTAGCAAGTGGTACCTAGATCAGTCGGTGTAATGTTTTTGCAAGTAATTTTCTTTGGCCGATATTCTGTGCTGCTAAATTGCATGGTTGTTACAGCTAGAGATTTGTTAAATTTAATCTATATAGTAATTTGTGTATCATAACTTCTTGTTAGTGTGAAATCTTTCTGGTGTTCCTCGTAACTCTTTCAGTTCTTTCTCTTCAAGTCGAGGTGTTTTATTGAAACCAAAGTCTTTGCTTGGTATTTTACAAATAAATGTTAACAAATATTCCTTGTAGTTACATTGTTTCTATTCTTCTCCTCGTATAGTGAGTGGGTGATGGCTGTGGTCCTTTGGCGAATAGTTCGCTTATCCGAAGGCATGTACACAGAGGTCCATGTCTCGGCAATCTTGCCCACATGACATATAATTTTGTTGTTTTAGGCAACTAGTGTCTATTGTGTGGTTTTCTTTGGGATTATAATTTTTTGGGGTTCTTTGCTATTCCAAACACTTTTCTCAAGATCTAAACAGATTTTCTGTTGCTGTGTGCCATTCTTCAACTTATATTAGGCGTACTAGTGTAGGCAGCTCGTTCCATTTTTGTATTCCAAAGATTTTGTAGTACTTCCTGAAATTAGTTTTGTGGTAATTAACAGTCTCTTGTTGTGGAATCCTCTGTTTATTGTTCTAATGCTTTTTGAATGTTGCTTCAGATTTTGAGGTTGATATTTTCTTCTATTTTGTTTGAAAATTTGGCTCACCAGAAGACTGAGATACCACCTGTCAGCTTTGACCCGTGACATCCCATTGTGGTAGTTTTTAAGTGTGCATGTTTGTAGAAGGCGTGAGTAATTATATGGTGGCTGAGTTAGACAGTTTGTTTTCGGGCAGAACATAGAGTATATTCTGATTTTGTGCTTAAGAAGTGAACTGTAGCTTCTGATGGTTAAAAAAAGGTAAAGCAGTCAACAATCCGAAGATTGGTTTGAACACCACAGTGCTTTACTAGGCATGGCCCTGTTTGGAGGTGGTATGCCATTGCCTTCCTCCGACCTTCGAACTGACTTACCCAGGCAGTTATAGGGGGACACCTACAGTTTAACGTGGGTTCCGAACCACAATGCTCCTCGGTATTTCTCACATGAGCAATACTGCAAGAGGTGAAAGAAGTGGAAAGTGACAGATAAAAATTCTAGGACCTGGCGGGGATAGAACCCGCGACCTTTGGATTTGTAGTCTGGCACTCTACCACTGTGCAACCGAGGCGCTTTCTGATGGTTAGGTGTAGTTAAGATTTTTTTTTTTTTTTTTTTTTTTTTTTTTTTTTTTTGCAAGTGAGTGCCGAAGTCGCAAATTTTTGGGCTGAGACCTGTGACCGATAGTACATTCTGTTTGTAATTTACGAGGATAACTATAGATTATTCATTATCTACAATACAGGAAGTTGTACTGGTACAGTGAAAACTGCCATATATTGGAATAAGTCAGTGATAAGTTCCATTCATGAATTTTAGAAAGTTTGCATTTTATATTTAAAATGTGATTGCAAATCTTACATTGATGAAATTTCACAGAGATTGAGAAATTTTAATCCAGTTTTTATGTACTGTAATCCAGTTTTTATGTACTGTTACCTCTAGGTTATGTATGTTTTGGGCATAACATGTTACATAAATATTGTTTGTAAACAATGAGATGGTTTTATATGTTCCCTTTTTCTGCTAGCTTACAGTATGTCTGCCTAAGTGTACTTGCGTCTGTGTAAATGTGTGAGTGTGTGTGTATTTGTTTACCCTCCTTTTTTCCCCCCAAGGTAAAAGTCTTTCCTAACCCGGGATTGGAATGACTCCTTACCCACTCCCTTAAAACCCTCATTATTTCCTTTTCCCTCTCCTTCCCTTCTGCCTGACGAAGCAGCTAGGCTGCGAAAGCTAGCGTTTGTGTGTGTGTGTGTGTGTGTGTGTGTGTGTGTGTGTGTGTGTGGTTTTTTTTTTTTTTTTTGCTATCACTGCCTTTGCTCCTTCACCTGGTAAGTGGACTTCATCTATTATTTACGTATATTTACATGTATTGTACTTTATTGGCTTCACACTATTCATGGTTTTGTGTGTTGGTAATAAGAATTTTAGTGCTTCAGTTAACTAATGTTCAGTTTGCATCACTATCATGCTGCCACATCCAGGTACTTATTGTCATACTTATTCGGATGGGCTGGTTGTTGACTGCGATATTGACTTTTGGCACTTATATTTGGTTCCTGTATTCTCAGAGTTCTCACATTTTTCTCTCTCCTCAGGAAAGTGAGTGCCTCTCTTTATAGTGTGGTTTTTCCAGAAAGCTTTCTTGCCTTAAGAGTTCTGAAAATCGACAACTGGTATGCTATTTTGTGTTAACTTCATTCGTTTTGTGTTACTTATTTAAGGTGTTTTGATAATGGTGTAGTAGTGTCATGTTACTTAATAAGATTTATTGAACACAATGTGTACATATTATATCTACAGTGATAAGATTAAAGTACAATCATCTTTTGTGTAGGCCGTCAGTGATTGAGTCCTTGATTGACATTTAAGTATGTGATACTGTCCACACAGTATGCAGGTACACAGCTCTGATCGCAGGTGGTGTCTTCGTTGACCGCAGATCTCGGTGGAATCCATGAGCCTCAGTTCTCGTGTATAGATGTCCTAGCTTGAAGTTAGACTTCTTCCATTCTTTGATGTTCATGGCTGGTGTACGAAAGAAATTCGGGTCTGTCTACTGCTTTTTCGTCCCTGACTCTGATGTGTTCTTCATACGCCGGTGTGGCCTGCAGTCTGTGGCTCTGTCCAATCTCTTTCATAATGTAGTCTGTGTCCATTAGTATGTATATTATCCTCAAATGGGTTGATTTGGATACTTGGTGGACTCTCCTGAGGAAGGTTGCTTTAACTGCTTAGTCTCTTCAGGTTTGCAGCCATTAGATGTGCCCATATTTTGGTGATCATTCAGCATGCTATTGGGGCTACTTTGATATGGGAGTCATAGTGCTGTGCCTATAGGGAGTTTGTGGCTCCTCCTTATGCCAAATGTGGCCTTTGTTGCTGCTTAGCACCTTTCCTCTATATGCTTAGAGAAGGATCTGCCTGTTACCTGCAGGGTAAGTCCCAGGTATTTGTAGTCATGACAGTTACATGACTCAGTACAACATAACAGGATGTCAGCTTTGGAGATGTTAACTCTTCTGAACCTCGTGGTGTTGGTTTTACCTGTATTTGTGACCAGAATTTATTTTGGACCACTCATGTAGTCTGTTCCCAAGTCCTATTTGTAAAATATGCCTGTTACTCGACATCATATCCATATTGTCCACATACAGAAACATGTCTTCTGCCACCTCTCGTATTACATCATGTCAGCAGTTTAAATATCAGACTGAGGGGGTCTCCTTTAAGAACACCATTGGTCTGGGTGAAGGGTTTGGAGTGATCTATATTCTCACTGATGGTCAATAGATAGAAGTTTGGAATGTTGTGTATTAATTGTAGTTGGAGGCTTTCTCCTCAAAGGATGTGTCAATTTCATGATCAGAATGGATCTGTTGACTCTGTCAAAAGCTTTCGCATAGCCAATAGACTGCAAAGGTGTGCCCTCCAGCTGTGCTGTGTGCTTCCTAAATGATATCTACAACCCTGCCGATCGCTTGGATTGTTGACCTTTCAGTTATGAATAAAAATTGTTGTTCTGGTATATACAAACATGGCCTGAGGTAGAATGCAATTTAAGATTAGCCTGGAAAACACTTTAAAAGGTGTGCATTCCAGAGCTATACCACAGTACTAGTCAGGCCAATCTTTAGAGCCTTTGCCTTTATACAGTGTATCTTTCTCTCAACTTTTCTAGTATGTTTCATTGTCTAATGCACTCATTGAATAGTACTGTCCAGATGTTTGCTGTAATTAGTGATTCCTTCAAAATCTCATAGGTGAGACCATCTGGGCCTGGCACTTCATGCTGTTTACATCTTTGAAATGCGTGTCATACTTTCACTGTGAGAAGATTGCTTCCGTCGTCGTTTGTGACTGATGTGTAATCACTATTAAGTTTGGTTCTTTGCAGTAAGGATAAGTGTTCTTCCCATACTGACATCAGTGTTTGAGGATTAGCTTTTGTTCTCAGAGGATCCAGTATTTTACAGGGTGATGCTTCAGCTTCTATTATTTTGTAGTTCCCTTCTTCTTCTTCTTCTTCTTCTTCTTCTTCTTCTTCTTCAGCAGAGCCTGGTAATTTCCTTTTCCAAGTAATTTGCCAGATTCAGATCAGATTTTTAAGTATACAGTTTCCGACTAGGTTGCCATTCTCTTATCAATCCTCTTTTCTAACTTTGTATTTAGTTAAGGATCTCACTTAAGATTTAGTTTTTGTTGAATTTAATGATGGCTAACATTTTAAACAGTAAGCTTTCCAAAAATAATTCAAATGGATTGCTTGATGGGCATATTTTTCTTTTGTATATATTGTATTGATGTATGTTGTTAATGAATAAAACAAAAAAATGTTAATAAATGGCATAAAAAACTGTTTATACATGTTTCCAATTAAATTTTACCTACCAACCTGGCAGCCTTGAGATTATGTTGGTAACATGAACGCTATGATAGGAACATGAACACTATGATAGGAAAGCTTTGCCAAGATCTTAATATTCATAGAAATCCACATAGAATAACTTGATTAGTGTTTTGAACAGACCATGAAGTAAATAATGGTTGTCATGTTTTTGTATGTACCCTTGTCCACTCAATAAATCAAATGACAAAACATGACATGTTAAAACCAACATTAATCACGTGAGGCTGCCAGGATGATAATTAAAATTAAACCCTAATTCCTGTGCTATAGGAAACCAAACTGACCTTTAGAACAAGGAGAATATGTGCAGTTTAATGAATATTTGTAAAAATGAAAGGAAAATACCTTTACTGGTGTTAAGAATAATCATTAATTACAATGCTCTTCTGAAACTGGTAGTAATGCTTTAACTGTTAGCAAACTTCCCAGGAAAGGTTGTGGTGACACATTGAAAGATATTTCCTCAATGTTTCTCACTGTATGCAAGCAGACTTCTTAAATGCCCTCATTCTCCAGGTATGGTGACAACCTCTCCTTACCTTAAATGAGCTCTGAACAACTAAAATTTTGCAACATTTTTATATTATTGCACATGACTGGTTATTCTCCACAATCCTGACTTGTGGAATATCAAAATAGCGTGTCTATGAACTGTAAGCTGGGCTGCTAGTGCAATTTCTTAGTTTTTAAATTTACTCACAAATTTTTTTTCTATATTTTTGTGTAACAAGTTACACAAAATGTTGTATTGTCAAAAGATAATCATTTAATTTG
The DNA here is from genome assembly GCA_026315105.1 of Locusta migratoria. Lineage (NCBI taxonomy): Eukaryota > Metazoa > Arthropoda > Insecta > Orthoptera > Acrididae > Locusta > Locusta migratoria. Next base: position 9,524,804 of record CM048744.1, read on the forward strand.
GTAAAAGCAGAGTTTTGAGGTCAGATAATGTGTGCAAAATCCTACATGGAGTAAAAGGCTGACATTTAAAGTATTGTAAGCTTCGTCATATTGTACAAGGTCTTGTTTTATTAAAATATACAAGTCTAGCTTTGGTGCAAATAAGTACCAATTTCTGTAGTTTAGTTGAGGCAAAGCCCAATTTTTGGTATTCAACTACAAAGCTGTCTGAGAAAAAGTAGAAGAGCTGGGCTCTTCATGTCACTGAGCAAGAAACTACAGTTTTTACAATGAAGTCCAATCTTATTCAGTTTTGGAATTATCAGATTTCTGGGAATCAAATTTAGCACATACTAATGAAGAGAAGACATTCCATTCTCAGTAATGCTAATTTTTAGGAAGTAAGTCTGCTACTGAAAAACAAAACATGACTTGTTTCCTTTCTAATTCATTATTCCTTCCATGAGGAAAGCTTTGCAGGGGAAATAACAAAAATAAAAGCACAGTTCTTAGAATGTTTGTCTCTTGTTGGCAGAGTAGAGTTCAAAAGATAATGCTTGTACCGGTACTCTTTTGGCAAGCATCTGCCTGTTTTTGCAACTAAAGCAATGAGGAAACAGATTTAAAAGTGGACAGGTACTATGCTATTTACTTAACATGTACCAACTTCACAGTGTAAATGACTACATTATCTTGATAATATACCAAGCTAGGTGGTTTAATAGCAAAGTCATGGATTCATGTTAAGGTTTACCAGGTTAAGCCCATGGCTGGTCATGCAAATTTGGATTTTCCATGGTTTTCAAATCTTTCCAGGTAAGTACTCTGAGTGTTTATTGAAAGGACCAGCTGTTTTCCTTTCATCAAGTAACAAAGAATCCAACCAAAGACCCATCTTTTTATGATCGTATACGTCAACAGGACATGAAATGCCTCTCTTTTCTTAATCTGTAATTATCATGAGAAAGAAACTGCCAGGAATTAAATGTATCCTATCATTCATTTTAATGAAAGTGAAACTAATATGTATAATTAAATGTTTCAGTTCATGAATAGTTTTGGCTTAACTGCATAACAAAACAGGCAACAAGATGAACACTAAAACTTATCAGTGCAAGAAACAAATTCCATATGCTTTAACGGAAAACTTAAAAATGTGGATAAACTTTACTATGGGCTGTCAAGGCAGTTCTTGTTCCTGGCATTGCTTTTAGTATTATAGCAGTCAATTGGTAGCCAGGAAATATAAAATTTGAGAAACTGACTGTAAGCTGAACTGTACCATACCCCTGTGAAGTCAATGAACATGAAAGCAGAAAGCCGGATTGTGGTAAAGCATTTTATGTTAAAATGTAATTAGCAATGCAAATCAGCTGTTCCATCTTACCTACGTTCATCACTAGCAGCAAGTTGTTACTAACACATACTTCAAAGTAAGAGCACAAACAGCCCATTGAAAAATTTTGCAGAATAAATAACTGTGGTAAACACTATAAGAAACTCTGTAAGATCAATTCTAAAAGTCTAAAGCAGTTACATTGTGCATGCCAAAACTAAACAGCTTAAGAATTTTGTTCTTGTGATGTGTAGCACACATGTAAAGCAGAAGCTGTATCTACAACAGTAGTGGCAGCTCTTCCTCAAGGGCTATGGTGCGATGCCCTCCCGATATTGGAATCATGGGAATGACTGAAGTATGAATAACAAATTGGGTGGTTTGTCATGTACCAGCAGCCTGTGAAAGTGACCAGTAGACTCTCTGAAATCCATCCCAGCCGTTTACAGGCAGGCAATGGGTGCGTGTGGTGGAGTGCGGGAGCTGGGTACAGGCACTGTAGAATAGGATGGCGAGTGGACAAGATAAGCATTACAGGAGCCAATTGTTAGACAAAAAAATCGATGTGAAAGTTAAAGTAACTTTACCAGAGTGTTTACTTCTACATATACACATGCAGGACTGGCTGTGTGCGAAGAAATGCTTGTTTTAACCAGTGGCGGACTAATTTGGGGAGGGGGGGGGGGGGCGACTGCCCAGGGCCTCTCGTCTTGGCGGGGCCTCCAAATACCTTGAAAGCAGTTTTTAATTATTTGAATACTCTTGGCCTTTCGTTTTAGAGCCTCCAAATCTCTGAGGCTATTTTTCTTAGATTGTCCCGTTTGTAAACAAACTACTGTCTTTAACTCAACCACCACATAATCACTCACGCCTTCTACAAACATGCACACACCTCAAAACTATCGGGCTGCGATGACGTCACGGGTCAAAGCTGACGGGCGGTATCCTTGTCTACAGGTGAGCCCTCACAAGAGATACTGGTGTAGAAAATTTAGTTTGAAGTTACCCAGTAACCACTAACAACATATCTGTTCTGGTTAAATTTTAGTTCCTGTCCTAGTGTCCTTGCCTGATAATGTTGGCAATGGATGCTAAATGCCGGCAATCATTTGCTGTGGGTATTAGTCAGTCACATGACATTGCAAATGTTTTGTCATTAAATTTTTGTTTTACAGGGACAATTACTTTTACTGAGTGGACAACAGTATATACAAGAAACTGTCTACCACAGAGCAGTAACAGCATTATTTACTTCATAGTTCCTACGAAACAATAATCAAGTCAATATGTTGTTAGGATTTCTGAGAATATTAACAGCCTTGTAAAGATTTTCCGCAGTACTATTGCAACAAACATGTGAAACCACACGGATGGGTAATAAACTTTTACCTCAGTTCCTATACTAATTAATTACTGTATTATGGAGAAACTACAAAAACTGCATAAAACAAAAAAGTCTGAGGGCTTGTAGGAGTAGAACCCAAAAATCATGTAGAATTTACTTCACAGAATTAGAATTATGGTATGTTGTGACTGTTCCATGCTAAATAAAATTTATGAACTTTTACCTTAGATTGGTTTGGTTTGGAATTCAATGGGGGCCAAACTGTCAAGGGTGATAGTCCTATGTTTACCTTATTGTGTCAATACACCAAGACAATAGGGCTGGAATGCAATTTACATACTACAGTGTAGATTAATGAAGGATCTCACATCTACCCTCGTAGTGTTAAACAAGTCAGAAACAAATTGATCAGGATACCAAACTACTTTTAAAAATTGAAAAATTACTGTAGCACCATACACACAGTAAAAAATTTATATTTCAAGGAGTTCACTAACTGCCTTTGGTAGAAAAGTACTGTTTACATGAATAAACTTCAATAATAATTTCATGTAGCTCATTGGCCTGATGCAGGTCTTTCAATTGGATGCCACTTCGGGGACTTATAAGTTCCTAATAAACTTTAATGAACATTTAAGATAAGGTCTTTATTGCTCCCAATAACCATGTAGTACACAAATGGTACATTCTGATCTAGAACAAGTCACTGTGGTACAAAATATAATATTACAGCACATGAATTAAATATGCATTGATTACATTAAATGTGCACTTAGTTATAAGATATAACTAGTGTGTGCTGTATAAGCAGATTGAAATATAGATGGTATATCAGTAATGTATATCAGGGGTAGGGCCTAGTAACCTTTATAAGTATATAGTAACACCTCACTAAGGCAATCAAAGATATATAAATAACTCTCCCACAACACAGGGTACCTTTTTTATTTAGCCTAGTGTTCACTGACCCTATATGAGTGTTCTCTTTTTGTCCGGTGTTATAAAAATGAATAGGCCTACTTTCCTTTTTTTTCTAAAAGAACTGGTTCATTGATAGGGTATTTATTAATAAATACAAGCTGCTTTTTAAAGAGTGGTATATATGTCATGTTCCATTTTAGACCTTTAATTACTCTAATTCTTTTTGTAGTCTAAAGAGCTTTTCGCTGAGGCTAGTGCCACAGAAATTATTTATATATTTTAGTTGTGAATATACAGGCAAGAGAATATGACAGGGAGTATATAGTCAATCAGCCAAAGCAGCAACCGAAAGCAAACTCCTGGAGGTAGTAGAGAAGACGGAGTAGCGGCATACTGACAGTCCAGATAATAGCCGAAACAAACAGCATAAGACTACAACCGTAGTCCAATTTGGAGCGGACAAGGGATCGGTCCACGAAGAGAGACGGTCAAGACAATGGTGAAGGTGTGGCTCAAGTACACAAGTTCATTGAGAGCTGCAGCAAATCGCAATGTCATCAATGAATAAAGAAGCTGAAACACCTGGCACAAGACAGTCCATGATAGGGTTTATTGAAATGGCAAAAAGAACTATGCTTAACACTGAGCCCTGAGGTGCACCATTCTCTTGCGAGAAAGCGACAGGACTGATCCCACACATACTTTAAGAATATAATCTTGTAAAAAGTGCTGAATAAAAACGGGTAGGCGACCCTGGAATCTCCAAGCATGTAATGTCTTGAGGATACCTGTTCTCCAACAGGTATAGTATGCCTTATACAAATAGAAAAACATCTACTGTTTGGCACTTCCGCAAAAAGTTGTTCATAACATCGGTTGAAAGGGTGACAAGGTTGTCAACAGTGGTTCGATGTTTGTGAAAACCACATTGTGCATAAGTAAGGAGATTCCGAGGTTCAAGCAACCGACCATTAATCATTTGTTTCATCACTTTTCAAATGCTACTGGTGAGGGAAATTGGATGGTAGCGGGAAGGAAGATGTATGTCTTTCCCAGGCTTAGGTACGGGAATGACTATGGCTTCGCACCAGTGACTAGGAAACGTCCAAATGTTCAAAGAAGAAAATGCAGATTCTTGGAAGTAAGGTGTTTTAGCATTTGTACCTGGATGTGATCTGGGCCTGGAGATGAGGTTCGAGATGAAGAGTGTGCGTGAATAAGCTCCCTCATAGTAAACGCAGTGTTGTAGCTGTCACCATGTTCTAAGAGGAGAAACATATCGTCCTTGCTTCCACCACCTGTTTACGAGGGAGGGAAGCGGAAGGGTAATGTTTGGAACTGGAAATCTGAGCAAAATGGCAGTCGAGAATGTTAGAGGTGTCTACAGGGTCCACTATGACTTCATTTGCCACAATCAGTCCCGGAATCTGTGAGTACGCTGAAGCTCTGGAAAGTCGTCAGAGGTTGCCCCAACCAACCAACGAAGGAGTAGAACTGTTGAAAGAGGTAGTAAATGCAATCCAACTAGCCCGTTTACACTCTTTAAAGAGGCAGTGGCACTGAGCACCAAGCCTTTTGTACTGGATACAGTTCTCCAATGTGGGATGGCGCTGAAAGACTCAGAGGCCGCGTCTCCGAGCTCTTAGAGCATCACGACACACCTCACTCCATCAGAGGATGGGTGTATAGCGTGGCGTCATAGAGATACGAGGAATAGAACATACTGGGGCAGTGAGGATTATAGCAATTAGGTAGTCAATCTGCAAATCTATACTTGAAAATTCCTGTTCGTGGAAAGTCGCCAATGAGGAATAAAGCTGCCAATCTGCTTTGACAAACTGCCATTTTTATGGACGCGCTGATGGATGAGGAGTTAGCACACTAATGACATATGGGAAGTGGTCGCTCGGGTGTGTATCGGAGAGAACAGACCACTTTGTACTTGCTTCGGCGGTACATATACTAAAATTGGAACGATATAGAGAAGATTAGCATGGGCCCTGTGTAAGGATGACACGCAAAATCGTGAAGCATTCCACATTTTTTTCCGTCTTTTTGTCACTCCCACAACGCGAGTCCCCAGCACGCCCACCTAGGTGGGTTCTGCACAGGGCTAACTGGGAAGACTATGCTTCTGTTGCCATCGTTGGTCCTCCCCCACTCAAGAACATTGATGTGGTGGTCGAGAGCGCCACACATTCCATTATTTCTGCTGCGAATGCTACCATTCCGCCCACGGCGTAAGACAGTGCCATGGTGGTCGCCGGAGGTCGCTGAGGCCATTAAAGAACGCAGGCGTGCCTTACAGCGATACAAACGGCACCCCTCTCAGGAGCACCTCATTAATTTTTAACGGCTTCGCGCTCGTGCTCGCCAGCTAATAAGAAGACGGAAACAGGAGTGCTGGGAGAGGTACATTTCCACTATTGGGACAGGTACCTCAGCCTAGCAGATCTGGAGTAAAATCAGGCAGCTACAGGAATTACAGACACCAGCGGGAATCCCTGGGATCTCCACAAATGGAGTTTATGTACGGACCCAGCCACTCTTGCAGAGATGTTTGCCGAGCATTATGCTCATGCCTTTGCCTCTGCAAATTACCCACTGGCCTTCCGTGCAGTGAAGGAGAGGGTAGAACGCCATTCTCTCTCCTTTTGTACCAGCCGCTCTGAATCTTATAACACTCCTTTTACTGAGTGGGAGCTCCTCAGTGCTCTTCAACAATGTCCTGACACGGCGCCTGGGCCTGATAGCATCCATAGCCAAATGCTGAAGCATCTCTCAGCAGATAGTCGGCGTAATCTACTTGCGGTCTACAACCGCAATTTGGTGTGATGGTGTTTTCCCATCACAGTGGTGGGAGAGTATCATCATCCCAGTGCTTAAACCCGACAAACATCCTCTTTTCTTGGACAGCTATCGGCCCATTAACCTGACTAACGTTCCATGTAAACTGTTGGAGCGGATGGTCAGTCGGAGGTTGTGTTGGATTCTTGAGACTCGGGGATTACTGGCTCCATGCCAGGGCGGTTTTCGCCAGGGTCGATCAACCACCGATAATCTGGTGTACCTCGAGTCTGCAATCCACAGAGCCTTTTCGGGCGCCAACACCTTGTTGCCGTCTTCTTCGATATGCACAAAGCATACGATACAACCTGGCGACGCCACATCCTCAACACTTTATATGACTGGGGCCTCCGGGGCTCCCTACTGATTTTTATCCAGAATTTTTTAGCTGTCCGTACCTTTCGTGTTCAAATTGGTGCCTCCCTGAGCGCCTCTCATATCCAGGAGAATGGCATTCCTCAGGACTCGGTTTTAAGCGTTCCATTATTTTTAGTTGCCATCAATGGTCTAGCGACTGCAGTTGGATCGTCGGTCTCCCCTTCTCTTTACCCTGACGACTTTTGTATCTCTTTTAGATCCTGCAACACCTAGGTTGCCGAGCGTAGGTTGCAAGTTGCTATTCGGAAGGCGCAGACCTGGGTGCTTACTCATGGCTTTCAGTTTTCTACCACCAAGACCAGAGTGATGCACTTCTGTCGGCGTCGGACAGTTCACCCTCACCCTGAACTTTATCTTAACGATGAACTCCTGACAGTAGTAGACACGCATCAGTTTTTAGGACTGGTCTTTGACGGTCGGCTGACGTGGCTCCCCCACATTCGTCAGCTGAAACAGGTGTGCTGGCGCCGTCTCAACCTACTCCGGCACCAGGGTCATACGACCTGGGATGCTGACTGCTCGACGCTGTTGCGGCATTACACGGCACTGGTGCAGTCCCGTCTCGATTTTGGGTGCATTGCCTATGGGTCTGCGACACCTTCGGCACTGCATCTCCTGGACCCCATTCACAACTGTGGGGTCCGCATCGCGACGGGCACTTTCCGTCGTCTTCTCTTTTCGGATGTGGTCGTCCCCCTCCATCAGCGACGCCCCAGGTCAGGTCACACGATAGCCTATAGAGTTCGGTCCCTCCTCCTGGAACTTGAGTCTTTGCCCCTTCCATCTCCATATCGGGTCCATGTGCGTACACCTCCGTGGTGTTTGCCAAAGCCGTCTACTCAGCTGGGCTTGGCCAGCACCCCCTATAGAAGAAAGCCTGTTCACGTCGTGCGTGACATCACAACATGGCTTCCCATATGGTCCCACTAGTCTTCAGTTCAGTGGTTCGAGAACAGTGTTTGTGAATAGTTGTGTTGCGGAGAGTTTGACGTCAATTTTCTTTTGCAGTGAATGGTGTTACTGATTTAGTGTACATGATTTAGTTGTTTTCTGTGCACTAAACTGGTGATCTGTTTCTTTTGCCTGTGAAAATTTCGTTGCCTGCAACATGCCTTATCGTTGCTCTGTGTCGAATTGTAGAGGAAATTACAACAGTGGACCAAAAGTAACTGTGTTTAAATTTCCAGAGGATGAAGCAGCGAGGAAGAAATGGTTGTCAAGTATTCGAAGAGACAACTTCACTCCATCTTCTAGTTCAAGGGTGAGTATTTGTTTTGTTTACTTGTTAAATGAGGTTAAGTGTGCTAACGAAGAATATGCAGTTGTGTAATTTGGAAGGTCAGCGACATGTTGACTAACATGAAATCATAACTTATTAAGTACCGGAGAAGAAATGTTTAGTTTTCTTCTCCTGACGATTCTACAATTTAGGTTGTAAAGGTTACACGAATTCTGTAGCCCAACAGTATACTACAGGTTCAACAGTCATACAGCACAGTCATACAGCACTTAAATAGATATCTCAGTGTATCTGTGTACTTCCTCTTCGCCGTGCTTTGTCAGGAATATAAGCAACGTGATTTACACAGAAATTGAAAATTCAACGAAAAGTGACTCATTTACTTATTTTAATAAATTATTGATGTGAGTTTTATGTTCAGTACAGGGAATGATACTATTTGTGTACATAGGAGCTTCGGACTTTACAGTCCATAAATATTTTAATTTAAAAACAAATAAAGGAAAAATGGATAAATTAATAGTTACTGGGCTATCAGAATACTGGTACCTTACAGATTCCCATCTTATGGGTTTGGTATTTCTGATAGATGCCAGTAATCTACACTATTCTTATAGATGCACAACTAAAGTACTTGAAAACAATTGTGTGCTGATGTTTGGCCTAATAGTGACAGCACATATCTGGTAATGTATTAATTCATGATACTGTCAGTTCTGATGTAGGCTAAGTTATGAAGTGAATATCAAGTAAGGAATAGGAGCTGAAATACAGAAGCAAAACATTCTCTATCACAAAAAAGCACTACCATAAAGTATTTCATAATTATACAGGATATACAGGTGTGTGAATTAGTTTGGACTATTCTATTACTCTGTTTCATAGTTACTTTATGTGGTTTGGTGACATGATGCTTTTGTGTGTGTCAGTGAGGTGTGGGTGGTTTTTTTTTTTTTTTTTTTTTTTTTTTTTGGGGGGGGGGGTTACCATAGTCAAAAGAGTATTAATAGAGCAAGAGACAGAGCAAAAATCCTACATCTTTAGTGAATACATTAGCATCAAGACAAAATTGAAAACAAAAATTATCACTGATATTGAATTATACTATGCACATTGTTTAGTGTTTGCAATTCTTGATAGGGCCAGTATTTTCTTCATTTCTGTATCTGTTGAAGAGCTTCTTGCCACGTGTGGCTACATGTGCTGTGGCTCTTAATGTCACTGTTCTATGGATGTAGGTCTATTGTGCCATGGACATCTGAACATTTCTCTGCATATGAGTTGGAAATCTATTTGTATTTTAGAACTAGAAACCAACTTTATTTGCATAAATATATTTCAGACTGTTAGTAAATTGTCATTACATTCAGCTGTAGGCACCTTTTTCATTTTTTATTACAGGTATGTCATGTTCACTTTCACAAGGATGATGTTATTTGGGAAACACAAATTGTGGATGAAAGAACTGGTCAATTATTGAGTCTCCCACTTCGAAAACCACGTTTGAGACCAGATGCTGTTCCATCGATACTCCCAAACTGTCCATCCTAGCTTTCAAAGGAAGAAAGCAGACGTGAGGGGCAAAGGAAAAAAAAAAAAAAAACGGAGGCTTGAAAATGAGCAGTTAGCTGCAGCCTTACAAGATAGTTTAGCTTCCCAGAAGGACTATAAAGACACTTTCGGCTTCAGTTCCTTAGAAGAACTGCTGTTACAAACCAAGGAAGTGAAGTTGCCTCATGAGTGGAGTGTGGTTGAAAAAAGTGATTTTGTTTATTTTTTGACTACTAAAAAAGACCCAGCACCATTCATTACACACTCTGTTGTTGTAGACAGAAATTTAAATATTTCATTATTTAAGAAAGATGTGCAAGTTAAGACATTATGGAAAATGTTAACTGACGTTAACTAATATCCATGACATTGTCAGTGTTCTGGAAGAGTTTTCAGGGACACCTTGTGGGCACTCAGAAACATGTGTAGATACCATTGTAGAAATGGTGAAAGACAGTTTAGGAGTGCTGAAAGACAGTGTACAAGAGTGTGAAAAGGAGATGGTAGACTTTATATCTGAACAAGTGGGTCTTATAAACATCAAAAAATTTAATCATAGTTGTTCATTTATGATACTGTGTTGTTTGATGTTTTCAATTTCTTCTCATGCATACAAATTTCTACGTAGCAGTTCAGTAATGAAAATGCCACATCCAAGCACTCTGCGTAGGATCTGCAGCAGATTTAAAGTGAATCCATCTCATGAAAGGCTTGGGGGAAGTAATTTCCTGTCATATGCAAGACAGAAATTTCAATATCTTAATAATGATGATGTACATGTTGCTTTGAGTGTAGATGAAATCCATCTGAATTCATATTTGGAATATAGAGGAGGCAGCATTTTGGGCATGTCATTTCACTCTGAACATGCTGCAAATTCAGCATTTGTATTTATGTTACAGAGTGTCAAGTCTGGTGAAAACTATCTCAGATAATTTATTGTATGATGTGTTATTGGCCATAATAAATGGCCTTGAAGTAATAGGCTGTAGGGTTTTTTGTGTTGTAACTGACAACAACAAAATCAACAGTAAAACGATGGCAATGTTTTCTATGAATAAAACTGTGGATATTGTTTTTAAACATCCATCTGATCATAATCGCCCACTTTTCTTTTTAATTGATGCTGTACACATTGTTAAATGCATAAGGAATGTGTGGTTGAACCAAAAAAATGATGGTAAAGATATGTTTTATCCTCAGTTTCCAGTCAGAAAGGAGATGGAACAAAATAAATTTTCTGTAGCTTCTTTTAAAACGCTGAAACAGGTTTATGACATAGATTCCAGTTCTTTGGTAAAATATTGTCACACGCTCTCTCTCAAATCACTTTGTCCTACATCATTAGAAAAACAGAGCATGAAACTGGTGTTGCAGATATTCAATCGACATGTGTCAGAGGGTCTTGAGGTAGCTAGTGATAAATTTGATTTAATACATGAACCATCAACACCGGAATACATTTGAATAATAACAAACTGGTTTGATGTCATGAATGTGAAATCAGTGTTTAAAGGGAAACACAAGCAGAATCCTTATATGAATCCATTGACAATTGATAGTGTTTCTATGCAGTTCTTGCTAGATTTTCTAGGCTGGCTTGATGTGTGGAAAGCAAAGAGTCTGTCAAGTGGATTTCGTATAAAAGAAACATTTTTTGCTATTCAGCATACAACATATGCCATTACAGAAATTGCTCGATATTGTACTGAAGAGCTAGGTATGAGCTATTTACTGACAGGCAAGCTTCAAACAGATGTGCTTGAACGGCGTTTTGGCTTGCAGGTTCCCAATACAATGTTTCGGTGGCCCAAGTGTATGAAGCAGAAAAGAAGTTTCGCATCCAGAGTGTAATGCCTTTAGTTTTAGGAGACATAAAATTTTTTATGTTTCCTGAAATAGAAGAAACAGACACATTAAATGTAGAAGTCAGTGAAAATGTCAATGATGTTATTGCAGTGAAAGATATTGTGCCATCTTTAACATTCATTGCGGGATACTGTGCTCATGCAGTAATTAAGAAGCTGAAGTGTGACAGTTGCTTTAATGAAATTGTGATTGAAAAGGAGTTGCCAATAAATGAACATTTCAGTTTGATACAAAGACTTGACCATGGGGGACTTAAATACCCATCAGACACTATTTTAAATATGATTGTCTACACTTATATTGTCATCAGTAAACTACTCAAAGAACACGAAAGAGATTTTCTTGCCTGTACGAATCAACGTGCTATTGCCTGTGCAGTAGCACTTGCTACTCTTCAAGAAAATGACTTTTTATTATTTGATGGACTTTGCTGTAATGGACATTCATCCCAAGCAATAATGAAAGCTGTTGTTTGGATTGCTGTCAATATATTTTTAAACAACTACTGTAAGAAGGTTAGTAGCACAAAAATTAAAAAAAAAAAAAAAAAAAAAAAAAAAAAACAACTCGGCGAAAACTGCAAACTCTTACTACATAATTATGAAATTTTTTATCTAACATTGTTAAATCATTAATACATAATCTGTTATGAGTAATAAGGTCACATCAACAAATGTTTCTTAAGCTTAACTGTTTAGGTTAATCTGAAACTAGATTAGCAATGAAATTTACCAAATTGCAACTTTTTGTTCAGAGTTTCTGTAAATATTTTAACACACAGTTGACAACAGCTATCAAAAGTGATAGCCTAACTTGAAATTTGGCAAGCAAACTGTACATGGGGGGAGGGGGGTGGATGTCACACAGAGAGGTCCAGTAGTAATCAGTTTATAGCATGTGAAACCTAAAAATCATTTCAGTTGGTTTTCCAAATGACTTAAACCACTTTGTTGCTGCATATCTTATTTATGGTTTGTGATGATCGACCATTCCATATGCCTTTGATGAAGCCAAGAAAATGGCATTTTGATCACTGTACTTATTTACTTTAAGAATAACTTGCACAAATTGTGCTATAGCACTCAACCCTTTTTGCATGGTATAGTGTAGAAAAGGATACCACCCTTTGGCTTTGGACAAAGACATCATACCTTGGACAACCAGGAGTGACATTCAGGCAGACAACAATGTTGGTTGTTACTTCTGGTTAGGTGGTGCTCACCTGAGAAGCTTAGTTTTTTATTATTATTTTTTTAATTAAAAAATCTGATTGTGGTGACAGCGAGAGTTGTATAAAATTGTGAATTAAATAAGACTTTTCAGCCAAACTGTGGAATTAATTACTACTGGAAGGTCACTCCTGATCAGCTGCCTTCATGTGTCTGGTCAAAGCTGATGGGTGGTAACCAAATCTACACTAATCCCCTTTCTCAAAAAAGGTTAATTTGTTTTGGGTATTATAGTATCCATTCTTCTAGAAATGGAAGAGAAGAGTGAGATTGGTTTATAGTTTTCAACATTTCTCTGCAACACCTTTTTTGTTTACTGAAGATATTACTTCAGCTTGTGACATATATGAGAAACCTGCCAATTTGTAATGATTCATGAATTGTTACTGTTGAAGAAGCTACTATATTATTTATTTCACATTGTCATGTGAGTTTTTACATTATGGTACTTTGTATGCCACATATTTCCACATTGTAAGAGAGAGCACAAATTAGTTAGATATCTGATCCCAATGTATGGAGACTTCTACTGTATTTTGTTTCCAGTCCTGCAGTGTTGAGATACACTGCACAGATTGATTTGGGTGGTTTATTTAAATAGGCTATATCTGTTTTTTATTTGTGAATTCAGATGTTTCTGCTGGACATTTGGTGTCTACTATTTGGTAATATACCAAACTGATTTGCTGTTGCCTCCAGTAGCAGTCCCTGTTTGTATATACTTCTGCAGTCTTTTTCAGAGGATTTTTTATCACCGGTGCATTTTTCTTTCTTATGCTCCAATGGAATACAGCAGTTTGGGAACTGCTTACTCAAACTTTAGTTTAAATATTGACATTCATTTACGAAGCATTTTGTTCACATTTGTTTCTGCCCCCACTTTCCATGTTCTAATTGGAACTTTAATAGATGGTAATTCATTTTGGGATTACTTTTTTATGTATTCAAATTAGCAGTAATTTCAACATCACCTTTTTCTAACGTCTATCAAATGATTTAATAAACAGGTATTTCAAATATTACTAAATCTAACCTGTTGATAAATGGCCCATAATTGAAGATGATGATTCAACTTCTATAGTTTCGCTGTTTATACATAAAGATATGCTGATGTTTGAGTGTGGAGGTATGCATACTACCTTCTTTAGGAGGTGCTGAAATATCACAGCTCAACAAAATATGTATATAGATATTACTAACTTCACCTGATTCCTTGCATTGATTTTTACATCACTACAAATGAATGTGTTAATTTCTGGGTTAGATACATTGCCTTCCTCCCGAGTTTTCTATAGAAAATTAACACATGGGTATCAGTACATCCAAAATACAATGAAGCTTTTTTGACAAACTATGTTCCATTATATAAACAGCTGATTAATAAAAAAGTTTATTTCCACTTAATGTAATATGGGAGTTTCTTTGTATAATTTAAATACTTAGGTTCCTATAAATACTTGAACCGCTGTCCTTGAGTTTAAAAATACAACTTCAAACTTTCAATTGCACCAGTGATCAATGATACATACAACTGAACTAGTGTTTGCAATTATAGATCTAGATGTTAAACGCTAATTTATATAACTTTTATGTTTTGCCTAAAGACTCTTAAGAATGTAGTTCTAATGACTGTGCTGAATTCCTCTTCTTGGATTAAAAATGCTTTTAAATGGGGTGGAGGCATTGTATTTTAGATTGCACATTTTATTTGCAATAGTTTACTCTTGTTGGTGGTGTTCCTCTGTCCTCTGCTAATGTCATTTTTATAAGTGAAAATGCGCCTCTGTGACAATGCCCTTTTTTCTCTTGTGTTGTTCTCTCAACTTTCTTCGATAGATCATGTTTAAGAATATTTTACTACCATTACAAATGGAGAAGCCATTACGGGGGGTTTTGCAATACTTCTATGGCTCTCTTTATGTATGATGGTTGGTAGATCATCTTGTCTAATAGTAATGTAATGGTGTAACAGCTCTCAAGTATATGACAACCACTAATCAGTGTCACTGATCCTCAGGCTGAGTAATGATTGAACTCTCATTCAGATGCTTGCTCTGTACCATAAACTGCTTTCTGACTCACCTATGCTGAAGAGAAAGAAATTGACATGGAATGGCAGACATGCCCTCCAGTTAGCTTTTTGAATATCTTTGTTTAAAATACAAGCTCTAGTTTTCACTCAACTAGTCTAAGTAATGTACCCATATTCAACTTGGGCTTTACTGAGTATATTCCAACGCTTGACACATTTATACCACGTAACACACTTTTACAGATGGTAGGCCTTAATGGTTGCAGTTTACAGGGTGATCTATTATAATGTTTATATCCATTGCAATTTTTGTACTACAGTGCTTTTATATGCAGTCTTCCTACAAAAAACTTTTTGTATTTATTTTACTGTCCCAGTGACTGAAAGAGCTTCCCTTAACAAAGTCCAGATATTATAAAATAGCAGTCTCTTAATTAATGTTCTTCAAAATTTATTATTATTATTCCTAAGATTGTGAAATTTTTGTCTTAAGACTGAACTTATTGTTCATGTTTTGACTGAGTGTCCGTAAGTCTTAACTATTTTGTACACACATTGTATTAATGCTGTACATATATAATTATTAGAAAGCACTAGGCCTATAATCTTAAATTTTACTCATTCTATGAGTTAGTGATTATTGTCAGTAAGGATATATGGAAAATGAGTAAATAAATAAATAAATAAATTCATTCATACACAGAATTTTTCTACTTTTATTTGCATTCATTTCTACCAAAACGCAACTTGTGATCTACTTGTAAGCAATGAAATAGTTTGACAGTTCACCAGTATACATATTTTGGGATTATGATCTGACAATGTACTGCAACTAAAAAGAGCTGACCTCCCACCCCAATCCAACTTATTGAAGGAAGAAGAATCTAATCCACTTGTCATTGCAGTCCAAATGTGATGCCAAATGTAGGTGAGTGTTAATTTTTCACAATTTCTTCATCACAGGTCACAGCACTTCATAAAACTCCTTGACAGATGAAACAAAAAGCTAACATTGTTGTTGAAATTTTTTTAGGCTTACATGCAATTCATACAAAGTTTGTTTCAAAAGTATACATTGCTTAGTACACTTTAGAAACAAGAAAATTTTATTTCTTCAAAGGCATTCAGTTTAGAGCAGTGAAAGTTTAACCTGCTACTCCGTATTTTGAGACCTAATATTTTTTGAAGACATGTGATTTGAAATTTAGTTACCTTAAGGAGAAAAGAGAATTAATTGAAATTTATATTAGCCTACCAAAACTTTCTGGTAGGCCTAATAAAATATAAAATTACATACTCTTCTTAAGCCAGTAAGACTTTTTAATGGAAAAAAGGTTTCTTAGGGAAAGGTAAGGAAATTGTGAAGATAAATCATATAATCATTTATTACAACTGCATTTTGTTTAAATACTATTAACAGACGAAATATGTTCTGGTGGTATATAATTTTGTAATTTTCTATTTTGAAAAAAATTATATACGTAGACACACAAGTTAGTGTCAGATTTGTAGCCTTCTCTAGACTTAGCAGCATTTGTTGCCTCAATACTTTGGAAACTGAGCTTATAATGCCAAATACATTTAAAAAATAGAAAACTGATGACTTACCCAAAGGACAGGCTCGTCGACAGACACAAATAAAAATCACACACAAACACACATACAAGCTTCCGCAACTGTTGGTCGCTTCTTCAGGGAAAGAGGAAAAAAGGAGAGGAGAAAGGGAAGGATATGGATTTTAAGGAAGTGGAAAATTTTTACAAATGTCTGCCTAGGTGTGTTTGTATTTGGATATGCAAGATAAGTCCTTCCACTCCTGGGATTGGAATGAATCCTTTTCCACTTCCTTAATACCCATATCCTTCCCTTACTCTTCCTTTCTCCTTTCTTCCTCTTTTCCTGAAGAAGCAACCAACAGTTGCAAAAGCTTGTATGTGTATTAAAAAGGAACAACTTCCTGATGTTCTGTAAAACTTTTTTATTGGTCACAAACCGGCTTTCGGCTTCTTAGGCCATCATCAGTTGTCACCTGTTGATGGCCTAAGAAGCCGAAAGCCGGTTTGTGACCAATAAAAAAGTTTTGCAGAACATCAGGAAGTTGTTCCTTTTTCATATTATTATCATGTTCTGTCAAGTACTGACGGAAAAATCAATTAGCTTGTATGTGTGTGATTTTATTTGTGTCTGTCGACAAGCCTGTCCTTTGGGTAAGTCATCCGTTTTCTATTTTTTATATATGTTTATCCCACCAGGAAAGTTTCCTTCTATAATTTTCGTTTCATCACTTTGAATCAAATACATTTTCAG
The DNA here is from genome assembly GCA_026315105.1 of Locusta migratoria. Lineage (NCBI taxonomy): Eukaryota > Metazoa > Arthropoda > Insecta > Orthoptera > Acrididae > Locusta > Locusta migratoria. The sequence goes on from CM048744.1 coordinate 9,541,838, forward strand.
TTACTCTTCTCACTCTGCACAGTCTGTAGTTAAAAATACATTGCCAACAACTTTTTTGATGCAGACCACTTCTTTAAAACCCATATCCTTCCCTTTCTCCTCCCCTTTTTTCCTCTTTTTCCTGAAGAAGCTGCCTGCGGTGGCGAAAGCTTGTATGTGTGTTTGAGTGTGATTTTTATTTTTATTAGTGTCTATTGACGAGCCAGTCCTTTTGGGTAAGTCATCTGTTTTCTATTTTTTATATTTGTTTATCCCACCAGGTTAGTTTCCTTCTATACTTTTCGTTTCATAAATTTAGACCTAATAAAGAATCAGATAACATGAATGTGGGTAAACTACTGTGAGCAGCGCAGTAATGACATTATCGTAGTCAAGACAGGTACGAAGCCAAAAATACTACAAATTTATATGCCAACTAGCTCTGTCTATATCATGAGATCGAAGAAAGGTATGAGGAGGTAAAGGAAATTATTCATAAAATTAAGGGAGAGGTAAACTTCATTGTGATGGGGGACTGGAATACAGCAGTTGAAAAAAGAAGGGAAGTAAAAAAAAAAAAAATAGTAGGTGAATATGGACTGGGGAAAAGGAATGAAAGAGGAACCCAAACGGTGAAATTTTGCACAGAATGTAATTTAACCTTAACAAACACCCTGTTTAAGAATCATGAAAGACGGTTGTATATGTGGAGAAGACGAGGAGACACTGGAAGGTACCAAATGGATTTTTTAATGGTATGACATATTTTTCATAGCCAAGTTGTAAACAGTAAGACATATCGTGGGGGGCAGATATAGACTCTGACCGTATCTTATTAGTCATGAACTGTAGACTGAAATTGAAGAAACTGTAGAAAGGTAGGAAAATAAGGTGATGGAACCTGGATAAATTGAAGGAACCTGAAGTTCTTGAGAATTTCAGAGGCAGCTTTAAGCAACATTTGACAGAATGGGGGGGAACTACTAAATTTAATCAATGAAAGGAGAAAATATAAAAATGCAGTAAATGAAACAGGCAAAATGGAGCACAGGTGACTAAGAAATGAGATTGACTGGAAGTGCAATATAGATAAGCAGAAGGGGCTAGAAGGCAAATGCAAGTCAGTAGAAGAATGTGTAACTAGTGGGAAAATAGATACCGTATACAGGAAAATAAAAAGACACATTTTGGGACAAGAAAAAAGAGCTCTATGAATATCAAGAGATCACATGAAAAACATGTTCTGAGTAAAGAAGGGAAAGCTGAAAGGTGGAGAGAGAGAAGGCTTTTATAGAGTGACTCTACAAAGAAAGTTGTTTTTTTTTTTTTTTTTTTTTTTTGTGGTTTTAGGCCGCACAACTTCTATGGTCATTAGCGCCCAGCAAAGAACATAGATTCGCTATGATCTAAAAAAATTTAGACTGTCAGAACATCAACAAGAGGCTAAAAACGAAAGATAAAAGACAATTAAAAGAGTTAAATATCCTTGGATAAGTTGGCCAAGTTGATAAAACGCAAAACTCGAGCAGCTGCTCGTGTGTCGTCGCTAAAATTTCCTCCAGAGTAGACGGAAAGTGAAGGGCTACACGGAGATGATTAAAATTAACACAAGTCAGTAAAACATGTCGCACTGTCAGCAGTTCACCGCAGGAGCATAGCGGTGCAGGTTCGGCGGATAGCAAGTGACGGTGGCTGAAACGGCAATGACCGATCCGCAACCGAGCCAGGATGACCTCCTCCCGCCGAGAGGGGCGTGAGGATGTCCTCCAAGCGGTCGGGATCGGTTTGACAGTTCGCAATTTATTGTTGTACAGTGTGCCATTGCGACACGATACTCCGGAGAAGAGCCCGTTGAACATCGTCCGATGGGACGCAAAAGGTAGCCATGCGAGGCAAAAGAGCTGCTGCCTTGGCTACTGTGTCGGCGGCCTCATTCCCGGGCACACCCACATGGCCAGGGACCCACAGGAAAGAAACGTGACAGCTGTCATCCGCCAGCAACTGGAGGGAGCGTTGGATCCGATACACGAGAGGATGGTTCGAGAAAGGGTCCTTAAGATTCTGCAGGGCACCAAGGGAGTCCGAACATATGGCATAGAAAGGGTGGCGGTGGCGGCAGGTATACAAAACGGCCTGGTGGAGGGCGAAAAGCTCAGCCGTGAAGTTTGAGCACCGGTCAGGGAGCTTGTATTGGAAACGGTTGTCCCCGACGACGAAGGCAGATCCGACACCGGCAGTGCTCTTGGAACCATCAGTGTAAATAAATACGGCATTATCGAACCGCGAACGGATTTCGACAAGCCTCGAGCGGTATACCAAATCCGGAGTGCTCTCCTTGGGGAGCGAACTAAGTTCGAGGTGTGTGTGAACCTGGGCCTGACGCCACGGTGGCAATGGGCTTTCGCTCAACCGAAGGGTGGAAGGAAGGGTAAAATCGAGCCGCTGTAGCAGGTGGCGAAACCGAACTCCCGGTGGAAGCAAGGCAATCGCAGACAACTGATATTGGCGATCGAGTGAGTCGTCAAAAAATAATCTGTAAGATGGATGGTTGGGCATCGACCGTAGGCGGCATGCGTACCGACACAAGAGTATGTCACGTCGATTGGTCAAGGGTAATACAGCAGCCTCGGCATACAGACTTTCAACAGGGCTGGTATAAAATGCACCGGTCGCTAGACATAATCCACGATGGTGGATAGAGTTGAGACGGCGGAGAATCGACGGCCGTGCTGAAGAGTATACAAGGCTTCCATAGTCGAGCTTCGACTGAACAATGGCCTGGTAAAGGTGAAGCAGGACGGTACGATCCGCTCCCCATGACGTGCCACTGAGGACACGAAGAACGTTAAGGGATCGGGCACAACGGGCAGCCAGGTAGGACACGTGTGTGGACCAGCAAAGTTTCCGATCCAACATGAGTCCGAATAATTTTGTAGTCTCCACGAAAGGGAGAGCAACAGGGCCGAGACGTAGAGAAGGTGGAAGAAATTCCTTGTATCTCCAGAAGTTTATACACACAGTTTTCTCAGTGGAGAATCGGAAGCCGTTTGCGATGCTCCAGGAATATAGACGGTCAAGACAGCGTTGGAGAGAACGCTCCAAGAGACACGTCCGCTGGGCGCTACAATAAATTGCGAAATCGTCAACAAAAAGAGATCCGAAGACGTCGGCTGAAAGGCAATCTACGATCGGATTGATTGCAATGGCAAAGAGCGCCACACTCAAGACAGAGCCCTGTGGTACCCCATTCTCCTGGCAAAAGGTATCTGACAAAACAGAGCCCACCCGTACCCAGAACTTGCGATCCGCCAAAAACGCTTGAATGAAAAGAGGAAGGCGGCCCCGAAGGCCCCATGTGCAATGTGCGGAGAATGCCCGCTCTCCAACAGGTATCGTATGCCTTCTCCAAGTCGAAGAACACTGCTACTGTTTGACGCTTCTTCAGAAAGTTGTTCATAATGAAGGTCGACAACGTAACGAGGTGGTCAGCAGCAGAGCGGTGTCGACGAAAACCGCATTGGATATTAGTCAGGAGGCGGCGAGATTCGAGGAGCCAGACCAACCGAGCGTTAACCATGCGTTCCATCACCTTACAGACGCAGCTCATCAGAGAAATGGGGCGATAACTGGAAGGAAGGTGTTTGTCCTTCCCTGGTTTGGGGATGGGGACAACAATGGCTTCACGCCAACTTGTGGGAACATGACCTTCAGTCCATATGCGATTGTAGGTACTAAGAAGAAAGCACTTGCCCGCAGGAGAGAGGTTCTTCAGCATCTCAAGATGAATGGAATCGGGCCCGGGAGCAGAAGACCGGGACAGGGCGAGAGCACGATCTAGCTCCTGCATGGTGAAGGCGACGTTATAATTTTCACGATTAAAAGAGCGGAAAGAAGGCGGCCGTGCCTCCTCTACCTGTTTGCGAGGGAGAAAGGCAGGGTGGTAATGGGCAGAGCTCGAAACCTCCGCAAAGAAACGACCCAATGCGTTTGAAACATCAGCTGGGTCCACGAGGACTGCGTTCTCCACGGTCAGGCCAGGAATCGGGGAGTGGACCTTGATGCCGGACAAACGGCGTAGGCCACCCCAGACAACCGTGGAGGGAGTAAAACGGTTAAAAGAACTAGTAAAAGCAGTCCAGCAAGCTTTCTTGCTGTCGTTTATGATACGACGGCATTGCGCTCTCATACGTTTGTAATTGATGCAATTCTCCAAAGTTGGGTGGCGGCGGAAGGTGCGTAAAGCACGGCGCCGGGCTCGAAGCGCGTCGCGGCAGGCTGCAGTCCACCAAGGGACCTGGACACGACGTGGAGAAGAGGATGTACGAGGTATGGAACGTTCAGCAGCAGTGAGAATAACCTCTGTGAGGTATTCGACCTGACTGTCACAGTTGGGAAAATTCTGATTGTGAAAAACAGCCATGGAAGAATAAAGCCCCCAGTCGGCTTTAGAAATGTTCCAACTGGTGGGACGTGGAGATGGGGAATGATGTAGGAAGTGGATGATACAAGGGAAATGGTCACTCGAGTACGTGTCAGAAAGTGCATACCACTCAAACCGACCGGCAAGCTGAGGAGTGCATATTGCGAGGTCTATATGGGAATAAGTGTGTGTTGTGTCAGAAAGGAAGGTCGGTGCACCGGTGTTGAGGCAGACAAGATCGAGGTGGTGGAGAATGTCCACCAAAAGGGAGCCTCTCGGACAAGGTGCCGGAGAGCCCCATAGGGGGTGGTGGGCATTAAAGTCGCCTACCAACACGAAAGGTGAAGGGAGCTGGTCAACAAGGTGTAGCACATCTGCCCTAGTAAGGGCAGATGACGATGGCGAATATATATTACAGAGGGAGAAGGTAAATGTGGATAAGGTGATGCGGACGGCAACTGCCTGTAGGTGAGTGTGCAAGGAAATGGGATGGAAATAGACGTCGTCTCGAAGGAGCATCAGAACCCCTCCATCGGCTGGGACACCTTCCACGGGTGGCAGGTCGAACCGCACAGAGGTGTAGTGTGGAAAGTCTGCACGATCACGTGGACGCAACTTAGTTTCCTGGAGGCAGACTAGAAGCGGGCAGTGCAATCGAAGGAGTAGTTTTAACTCCTCCCGATTAGAACGAATGCCGCGAATGTTCCATTGAAGGAGCGCCATGAAAAAATGAGAGAAGAAATAAGGATAAAAACCAAGTAGCGAGTGGGGTCACCTCGACGGCCGCTGAGGACCGGATTTCGAGGGAGCACTGCTATCGCTGTCTGGGGGCAAAGGGTCATGTTCCATTGGTTCGACCGACGCGCCTGCCACCTCCCTGAGTTGATCAGGAGGGGCTGTTTCCACCGCCGGTAAAGGGCCGGGCGCCCGGCAAACGGAGCGTCCCGGTGAAACAGAAGACGGCCGAGGCCGGCAACTGTTGGACGGCGTGACAGATGGGTCACGCCTCGGCGGGGAAGGAGAGGAACTCTTTTTCTTGTCAGCTCTTCTGGAAGAGTGACGGCGGGAAGAGGCAGTTGACGGTTGGGAAGCCTGAGAACGCAGAAAATCCTCACGGACGGGTTCCTTTTTCAAGGTCCGGGCATCTTGTTTAGGTGCCCGCGGTTTACTAGAGTTTGACGAAGACTGTACCCTAGAAGCAGCAAGAGGGAGCGGGGACGTGGAACGGGCAATCTTCGGGCTGGCGGATCGCACAACTGTGTCAGCGAAAGTGAAGTCACATGTCTGGGTACTGGAATCCTTGGTAGGTCGAGTTGAGGTGAGTACCTTACTGTATGTACCCGCTGGGAGGACAGTGGGCTTTCGACTCGCCAACAACTTACGAGCGGCAGATGTCGATACCTTCTCCGTAACCCGAATTTGCTGGATTACCTTCTCATCCTTGTATACAGGGCAGTCGCGAGAGGAAGCCGCATGGTCACCGTTGCAGTTTAGGCAGTGAGGGAACGGAGGTGGGCAATCCCCCTCATGGGCGTCCCTACCACAAGTGACACACTTTGCTGCATTTGGGCAATGTTCACGGGTATGGTTGTACCTGTGGCACTGAAAACAGCGCGTTGGGTTAGGTACATAAGGGCGGACGGAGATGACTTCATACCCTGCTTTGACCTTCGACGGGAGGTCAACTTTGTCAAACGTCAAAAACACAGTACGAGTCGGTGTCAGATGGTTATCGACCTTTTTCATGACCCTGTGGACGGCTGTCACACCCTGATCGGACATATACGATTGGATATCTTCATCAGACAACCCGTCAAGGGATCTCGTGAAGACTACCCCCCGTGACGAGTTGAGTGTGCGGTGCGCTTCGACCTTAACTGGAAAAGTGTGCAACAACGTAGTACGTATCAGTTTTTGGGCTTGGAAGGCACTTTCCACTTCCAGCAACAATGTCCCATTGCGCTGACGTGAACAGGTTTTAACAGGGCCAGCAATTGCATCTACACCGTTCTGTATAACGAAAGGATTGACAGAATTGAAATCCTTTCCATCGGTGCGAGAGACAACCAGAAATTTAGGTACATTAGGCAGAGTCCTTTTAGGCTGAGGCGAGTCTAACTTACGTTTATGGGTCAACGTCACGAAAGAAGATAAGGAAGTCATCGCGAAAGTGTCCCCCGTGATTACCGGCGTCTCCGATGGCGCGCTCCTTCCTAGTGGGGGCCCTCTCCGAGGGCTTACCCGCCTTAGGTGATTGTTCACACCTCAGGTCACACCTCCCGAGAACTGACGGAGGGACCAATCGGCACGTTCGGAAGGTACCAGCTCGGGTAATCACCCCTCCCTGGGCCTGGCCTTTACCAGGGGGTACGTACGTGCCTTACTTGTCTACCCGGGGCGGGGAATTACGCGTTACCCCGTCACCTGCTACGCACGATAATGCGTGGGTCGGCCTTCAGACACGCACAGGGAGGAAAGAAGAAGAGGATAGGAAAGGAAGAGAAAGAAGGAAAGAAAAGAAGTGTCTCAAACGCCGAGGCGGAGACTAATGAGGAGAAGAAGGCTAGGAGAGTTCAAGGAGAGAAAGACAGAAAACGAAGGGTAAGAAACGAAGGAACGAAGGAAGAAAAACCACAACAAGAACCACCGTATCTCACGAAATATGCCCGTCTCCGGGCGAAGGCATAAACCGGGAGGGAAAGTGAAGCAGCCTGGGGCAGAAGAAAGGCTGCTCCGGCTCGGGGCCCCGTGCGCGCCACACACGTACCCACAAAAGAACTGTGGGCCCCCTGGGGGGTCTACAAAGAAAGTGAACTTACAGACAATATTGTAGCAAGTGAAGAGGAAGTAGATGAAATAGGAGAGGTTACTGAGAGGCGAATTTAACAGACCACTGAAAGACCTAATTTGGAACAAGGCCCCAGGACTAGATGACATTACCTCAGATGTAATGAAGTCTCTGGGAGAGTCAACTGTGACAAAACTATTTCACCTGGTGTGTAAGATATATGAGGCTGGAAAAATACCATCATAGTTCAATAAAAATGTAATAATCCCCATTCCAAAGAAAGCAGGTGCAGACAGGTGTGAAAATTACAGAACCATCAGTTTAATAAGTCATGGTTGCAAAATTTTAACACTATTTACAGATGGATGGAAAAGCTGGTAGAAGCTGACCTCTGGGAAGATCAGTTTGGATTCAGCAGAAATGTAGGAACATGGGAAGCAAAACTCACTTTATGACTTATCTTAGAAGATAGATTAAGGAAAGGCAAACTTACATTTCTAGCTTTTGTAGATTTGGTAAAAGCTTTTGACAATGTTGATTGGGATGTACTCTTTCAAATTCTGAAATCAGCAGGAGTAAAATATAGGGAATTGAGGGTTATTTACAACTTGTACAAAAAACCAGACAGCGGTTGTCAGAGTTGAAGAGCATGACAGGGATGCAGTGGTTGGGAAGGTAGTAAGACAGGGTTGTAGCCTTTCCCCCAGTGTTATTCATTCTGTATATCGAGCAAGCTATAGAAAAACAACTGATGATGGCCTAAGAAGCCGAAAGCCGGTTTGTGACCAATAAAAAAGTTTTGCAGAACATCAGGAAGTTGTTCCTTTTTAATACACATACAAGCTTTCGCAACTGTTGGTTGCTTCTTCAGGAAAAGAGGAAGAAAGGAGAGGAGAAAGGGAAGGATATGGGTTTTAAGGAAGTGGAAAAGGATTCATTCCAATTCCAGGAGTGGAAGGACTTATCTTAGGGGAAAAAAGGAAGGTAAACAAATACACACACACTCTCTCACATATCCAAATGCAAACACACCTAGACCGACATTTGTAAAAATTTTCCACTTCCTTAAAATCCATATCCTTCCCTTTCTCCTTGCAAATTTGGAGATGGAATTAAAGTTAACGGTGAAGAAATAAAATCATAGCTGTTCGCTGAAGACAGTGCAATTCTGTCAGAAATGGCAAAGGGCCTGGAAGAGCAATTAAATAGAATAGACAATGTATTGAAGGGTGCATATAAAATCAACATTAACAAGTACAAAACGAGGGTAATAGAATGCAGTCTAAGAAAACCAGGCGATGCTGAAGAAATTAGATTATGTAACGAAACAATAAAGGTGGTAGATGAGTTTTGTTATTTGGGCAGTAAAATTACATGTACATTCCAAAAAAGAGAAATTTGCTAACATCAAATATTAATTTAAGTGTACATAAGTGTTTTCTAAAGGCATTTGTGTGGAGTGTTGCCTTGTACTGCAGTGAAACTCTGACGGTAAATAGTTTAAACAGGAAGAGGCTAGAGGCTTTTGAAATTTGCAGAAGAATGCTGAATATTAGGGGTATAGATCACATAACTAATTAGAAGGTATTGAACAGAATTGGAGAGAAAAGAAATTTTTGGCATACTTCAACTAAAAGAAGGGATCGACTGATAGGACACATTCTTAGACACCAAGGAATCATGAATTTATCATTGGATGAAAGAGTGTGGGGTAAACATTGCAGAGAGAGACCAATACAGTAAAGAGATTGAAATGGATATGGGTTTCCGTTCTTATGAGGAGAGGAAGAGGCTTGCTCAGGAGAGAGTGGAGAGATGCATCAATTCACCACCACAACAACATTGGCTTTTTATGTTGTGTGATTTGTCTTCACTTTCCTCGCAAGGTACATTAAACTCTTTCACAACTTACACCTATTTATGAAAATGTTTTTAGCAATTTTTGTAACGTGTGGATTTAACATCGCAAGTGGAGGGATGTAATTGCAAGGATTCAGCGAGTCTGTAAATTCGGTTTTGTTTGGACCACAAACTGATGTCTATTTAAAAGCAAAACATATACTCACATAAAACACAACACCCTACACCAATCAACAAATCAACAGATGACAAGAGAGACCAATAAAGCTAAACACAACTTCTGCTAATTGTTGAAATAAAGCAGCAGACGACAAGAAAGACTGGAACTGTGTACATGCAAGTTCTGTGTTGTGTCAGGTATATGACAGAAAAAGCTATATACAAAATGTATATGCAACAGGAAGATCCTCACACAAGTTCGATGAACTATTGTATGAGATAATGAATTGCTGCAACACTTCAAACTGGAAACACGTTACTCTTACTAGTTACAATAAGTTACAATACATGTATCCCAGTATAAACATAGCCTTACACACATTTTAGTTGTGTATTTTGTGACCCTTTCTCTCATGACAAAGCTGGGGCAAGAAAATCTGTCATAATTAATTCCACGGAGCTGTGTAGGCAGCATTCCAGTAATGTTAATTCTATTCCTGGGAAAATCTTTTGTGCTCAAATTGCTATTGCACGATTATCACCAGTATAAAAGACCACCACGAGGCTGAATGTTCAGCACAGTGATGGCTTTCAGCCATCTGAAGATTGTGTAGTGGCAGTAAATACAGCCTGTAGTGCTCCCAGTGTATTACCACTTAAAAATGTTGTAACTGTTAAAATATCTAATGTGGCACAACAAGAAAATCTGCTCTGCTGTTCATAAGATGCTGGAAAAGAATGTGAATGTTACACTACCTGAGGATGAGGATCATGTATATTCAACTTAAACCCTGAAGACTTTGTTAATCTTACTGAACAGCTATAAGAAAAATTTGAAGCAACTATCAAACAAAAATCAAGATCTGTATAAAAAATAGGGATCGTTTAACTTACCCAAAGCACAGGCTCATTGACAGATACAAAACACAAATAAAAGCACACACACAAAAACAGATATTCAAGCTTTTGTAACTGTTGGCCGCTGCATCAGAAATAGAGGAAGGAAGGAGGGGAAAAAGGTAAGGATGCAGGTTTTAAGGGAGTGGATGAGGAGTCATTCCAATCCCGGGAGTGGAAGGATTCACCTTAGGGGAAAAAAAGGAAAGGTAAACAAACACACACACACACACACACACACACACACACATGCAAACACACCAAGTCAGACATTTAAAAAAAAGCAAAGAAGTTGGACAGTAATGCTAGTCGAGGCAGAGGCTCTGTCCAGAGAACAGAGGCAAAACATATTCTCTCTTCTCATTGCCCACCTGGTCTCTGAAGTCAAATTCCTACCCACAATACTATAACATCTTTGCCTCTGTTCTCGGGACAGAGCCTCTGCCTCAACTGGTATCTCTGTCCAACTTCTTTGCTTTCTACGAATGTCTGCCTTGGTGTGTGTGTGTGTGTGTGTGTGTGTGTGTGTGTGTGTGTGTGTGTTACCTTTATATAATAATGGAAAGTCCAGGTTGGAATAAATAATATAGTGAGGACAGTTTACAACTCACCGCAAAGACGTGGCAACGAGCTGCGACAGGCACATACAAAAGACACACATACAACACATTCAGCTATCGGCCATGGCCTTCTTCAGAAAATAGAGCACTCACGCAATCACACAGGCACACAACAAAGTCATACCACTATCACCTCCGACTGCCGCACTTCGAATCACGCTCTGCAGCGAATCGGGGACGGGAGGGAAGGGGAGGGGGAGGGGATAGGAAGGTTACGTCACGGTGGTGGGGATGGGTTAGATGGGAATAACGAGATGCAGCTTAGAAATGGAGTGGGGAGGCGGGTGAGGGGAGAAAATAAAATAAAATAAAGTAAAATAAATATATATATAGAAAATGCATGCACACTGCAAGTACACAAGACCGCACACACACACACACACACACACACACACACACACACACACCACTTTAGGAGGGGTGGGAAGGATCTTGGGCAGGATGTCTCTCATTTCAGGGCACGAGGATAGAAAATCAAAACCTTGGCGAAGGATGGAATTTAGTTGTTCGAGACCATGGTAGTACTGGGTGACAAGGGGAGTGCTACTTTGCGGGTGGTTACTGGTGTTAGGAAGAGGATTTGGGGTATGTGAGGATATGTCACGGGAGATTTATTTGCGGACTAGGTCTGTGGGGTTAGTTTTTTTTTTTTTTTTTTTTTTTTTTTTTTTTTTTTTTTTTTTTTTTTTTTTTTTTTGTGGTTTTTAGGGCGCACAACTTCTATGGTCATTAGCGCCCAGCCAAGAACATAGATTCGCTATGATCCCAAAGAAAAGAGATGACTATCAGAGCATCAACAAGAGGCTAAAAACAAAAGATAAAAGACAATTAAAAGGGTTAAATATCCTTGGATAAGTTGGCCAAGTTGATAAAACGCAAAACTAGCAGCTGCTCGTGTGTCATCAGCTAAAATTTCCTCCAGAGTAGACGGCAAGTGTAGGGCTACACGGAGATGATTAAAATTAACACAAGTCAGTAAAACATGTCGCACTGTCAGCAGTTCACCGCAGGAGCACAGCGGTGCAGGGTCGGCAGAGAGCAAGTGACGGTGGCTAAAACGGCAGTGACCGATCTGCAACCGGGCCAGGATGACCTCTTCTCGCCGAGAGGGGCGTGAGGAGGTCCTCCAAGTGGTCGGCATCGGTTTTACAGTTCTCAATTTATTGTTGTACATTGAAAACCACGCACTGTGCCATTGCGACACGATACTCCGGCGAAGAGCCTGTTGAACATCTTCCGATGGGACGCAAAAGGTACCCATGCGAGGCAAAATAGCTGCTGCCTTGGCTGCTATGTCGGCGGTCTCTTTCCCGGGCACTCCCACGTGGCCAGGGACCCACATGAAAGAAACGTGACAGCTGTCATCTGCTAGCAACTGGAGGGAGCATTGGATTCGATACACGAGAGGATGGTTCGAGAAAGGGTCCTTAAGATTCTGCAGGGCACTAAGGGAGTCCGAACATATGGCATAGAAAGGTTGGCGGTGATGGCAGGTATACAAAACGGCCTGGTGGAGGGCAAAAAGCTCAGCCGTGAAGTTCGAGCACCGGTCAGGGAGCTTGTATTGGAAACGGTTGTCCCCGACGACGAAGGCAGATCCGACACCGGCAGTGCTCTTGGAACCATCAGTGTAAATAAATATGGCATTATCGAACCGGGAACGGAGTTCGACAAGCCTCGAGCGGTATACCAAATCCGGAGTGCTCTCCTTGGGGAGCGAACTAAGTTCGAGGTGAGTGTGAACCTGGGCCTGATGCCATGGGGGCAATGGGCTTTTGCTCAACCGAAAGATGGAATGAAGGCTAAAATCGAGCCGCTGTAGTAGGCGGCGAAACCGAACTCCAGGTGGAAGCAAGGCAATCGCAGACAACTGATATTGGTGATCAAGTGAGTCGTCAAAACATAATCGGCAAGATGGATAGTAGGGCATTGACCGCAGGCGGCTTGCGTACCGACACAAGAGTATGTCACGCCGAGTGGTCAAGGGTAATACAGCAGCCTCGCCATACAGACTTTCAACAGGGCAAGTATAAAATGCACCGATTGCAAGACGTAAACCCCGATGGTGGATAGAGTTGAGATGACGGAGAATCGACGGCCGTGCAGAAGAGTATACAAGGCTTCCACAGTCGAGCTTCGACTGAACAATGGCCTGGTAAAGGTGAAGCAGGACGGTACGATCCGCTCCCCATGACGTGCCACTGGGGACACGAAGAACGTTAAAGGATCGGGCACAACGGGCAGCCAGGTGGGGCACGTGTGTGGACCAGCAAACTTTACGATCCAACATGAGTCCCAAGAATTTCGTAGTCTCCACGAAAGGGAGAGCAACAGGGCAGAGACGTAGAGAAGGTGGAAGAAATTCCTTGTATCTCCAGAAGTTTATACACACAGTTTTCTCAGTGGAGAATCGGAAGCCGTTTGCGATGCTCCAGGAATATAGACGGTCAAGATAGCGTTGAAGAGAACGCTCCAAGAGACACGTCCGCTGGGTGCTGCAATAAATTGCGAAATCGTCAACAAAAAGCGATCCGGAGACATCGGCTGAAAGGCAATCTACGATCGGATTGATTGCAATGGCAAAGAGCGCCACACTCAAGACAGAGCCCTGTGGTACCCCATTCTCCTGGCAAAAGGTATCTGACAAAACAGAGCCCACCCGTACCCAGAACTTGCGATCCGCCAAAAACGCTTGAATGAAAAGAGGAAGGCAGCCCCGAAGGCCCCATGTGTGCAACGTGTGGAGAATGCCCGCTCTCCAACAGGTATCGTATGCCTTCTCCAAGTCGAAGAACACTGCTACTGTTTGACGCTTCTTTAGAAAGTTATTCATAACGAAGGTCGACAACGTAACGAGGTGATCAGCAGCAGAGCGGTGTCTACGAAAACCGCATTGGATATTAGTCAGGAGGCGGCGAGATTAGAGGAGCCAGACCAACCGAGCGTTAACCATGCATTCCATCACCTTACAGACGCAGCTCGCCAGAGAAATTGGGCGATAACTGGAATGAAGGTGTTTGTCCTTCCCTGGTTTGGGGTTGAGGACAACAATGGCTTCACGCCAACTTGTGGGAACATAACCTTCAGTCCATATGCGATTGTAGGTACTAAGGAGAAAGCACTTGCCCGCCGGAGAGAGGTTCTTCAGCATCTCAATATGAATGGAATCGGACCCGGGAGCAGAAGATCGGGACAGGGCGAGAGCACGGTCTAGCTCCTGCATGGTGAAGGCGACGTTATAATTTTCTCTACCTGTTTTCGAGGGAGAAAGGCAGGGTGATAATGGGCAGAGCTCGAAACCTCCGCAAAGAAACATCAGCGGGGTCCACAAGGACTGCGTTCTCCCCGGTCAAGCAAGGAATCGGGAGGTGGACCTTGATGCCGGATGAACGGTGTAGGCACCCCAAACAAGCAGTCCAGCAAGCTTTCTTGCTGTCGTTTATGATACGACGACATTGCGCTCTCATACGTTTGTAATTGATGCAATTCTCCAAAGTTGGGTGGCGGCGGAAGGTGCGTAAAGCACGGCGCCGGGCTCTAAGCGCGTCGCGGCAGGCTGCAGTCCACCAAGGGACCTGGACACGACGCGGAGAAGAGGATGTACGAGGTATGGAACGATTGGCAGCGGTGAGAATAACCTCTGTGAGGTAGTCGACCTGACTGTCACAGTTGGGAAAATTCTGATCGGGGAAGACAGCCATGTAAGAATAAAGCCGCCAGTCGGTTTTAGAAATGTTCCAACTGGTGGGACGAGGAGATGGGAAATGATGCAGGAAGTCGATGATACAAGGGAAATGGTCACTTGAGTACGTGCTTACCACTCAAACCGACCGGCAAGCTGAGGAGTGCATATTGCGAGGTCTATATGGGAATAAGTGTGTGTTGTGACTGAAAGGAAGGTCGGTGCACCGGTGTTGAGGCAGACAAGTTCGAGGTGTTGGAGAAGGTCCACCAAAAGGGAGCCTCTTGGACAAGGTGCCGGAGAGCCCCATAGGGGCTGGTGGGCATTAAAGTCGCCTACCAACACGAAAGGTGAAGGGAGCTGGTCAACAAGGTGTAGCACATTTGCCCTAGTAAGGGCAGATGACGATGGCGAATAGATATTACAGAGGGAGAAGGTAAATGTGGATATAGTGATGCGGACAGCAACTGCCTGTAGGTGAGTATGCAAGGAAATGGGATGGAAATAGACGTCGTCTCAAAGGAGCATCAGAACCCCTCCATGGACCGGGATACCTTCCACGGGTGACAGGTCGAACCGCACAGAGGTGTAGTGTGGAAAGTCTGCACGATCACTTGGACGCAACTTAGTTTCTTGTAGACAGACTAGAAGCGGGCAGTGCAACCGAAGGAGTAGTTTTAGCTCCTCCCGATTGGAACGAATGCCGCGAATATTCCATTGAAGGAGCTCCATGATAAAAAATGAGATAAGAAATAAGGATAAAAACCAATTAGCAAGTGGTGTCACCTCGACGGCCGCTGAGGAGCATTGCTATCGCCGTCTAGGGGCAAAGGGTCGTGGTCCATATGTTCGACCGACGCGCCTGCCACCTCCCTGAGTTGATCAGGAGGGGCAGTTTCCACCGCTGGTAAAGGGCCGGGTGCCCGGCAGACAGGGCGTCCTGGTGAAACAGAAGACGGCCGAGGCCGGCAACTGTTGGACGGCGTGACGGATGCATCACGCCTCGGCGGGGAAGGAGAGAAACTCTATTTTCTTGTTGGCTCTTTTCGAAGAGAGATGGTGAGAAGAGGCAGTCGACGGTTGGGAAGCCTGAGAATGCAGAAAATCCTCACGGACCGGTTCCTTTTTCACAGTCCGGGCATCTTGTTTAGGTGCCCGCGGTTTACCAGAGGTTGACGAAGACTGTACTTTAGGAGCAGCAGGAGGAAGTGGGGACGTGGAACGGCAATCTTCGGGCTGGCGGATCGCACAACTGTGTCAGCAAAAGTAAAATCACAGGCCTGGGTACTTGAATCCCTAGTAGATCGAGTTGAGGTGAGGACCTTACTGTATGTGCCCGCTGGGAGGACAGTGGGCTTTCGACTCGCCAACAACTTTCGAGCGGCAGATGTTGATACCTTCTCCGTATCCCGAATTTGCTGGATGATTTTTTCATCCTTATATACAGGGCAGTCTCGAGACGAAGCCGCATGGTCGCCGTTGCAGTTAAGGCAGTGAGGGGATGGAGGTGGGCAATCCCCCTCATGGGCGTCCTTACCACAAGTGACACATTTTGCTGCATTTGGGCAAGATTCACAGGTATGGTTGTACCTGTGGCATTGGAAACAGCGCGTTGGATTTGGAATATAAGAGCGGACAGAGATAACTTCGTACCCTGCTTTCTACATCTACATACATACTCCGCAATTCACCGTAAGGTGCGTGGCGGAGGGTACACTGTACCACTACTAGGCATTTCCTTTCCTATTCCACTACCAAATTGAACGAGGAAAAAAAGAATGCCTATATGCCTCCGTACGAGCCCTAATTTCTCTTATCTTGTCTTTGTGATCTTTACGCGAAATGTAAGTAGGTGGCAGCAAGATCATACCACACTCAGCTTCAAATTCCGGCCCTCTAAATTTACTTAACAGAAATTCACAAAAAGAACGTCGTCTTTCTTCCAGTGATCCCCAATTGAGCTGCCGGAGCATTTCCGTGACACTCGCGCATTGGTCGAACCTACCGGTAACAAATCTAGCTGCTCGCCTCTGAACCGCCTCTATGTCTTCCTTCAAACCGATCTGCTGCGGGTCCCAAATACTTGAGCATTACTCAAGACGTGGTCGTACAAGTGTTTTATACGCGGTCTCCTTTACAGGTGAAGTACACCTTCCCATAATTCTCCCAATAAAGCGAAGTCGGCTGTCTGCCTTACTCACAACTGTCCTTACATGCTCGTTCCATTTCATATCGCTCTGCAATGTTACGCCTAGATATTTGAACGACGTGACCGCATCAAGAAGCTCACTACTGATGCTGTATTCGTACATTATAGGATTTTTTTTCTACTCATGTGCATCACCTTACATTTTTCTACATTGAGAGCTAGCTGCCATTCTTCGCACCAACTAGAAATTTTGTCTAAGTCAACCTGTATGCTATTACAGTCAGTTACAGACGACACCCTCCCATACACCACAGCATCATCCGCAAACAGCCGCAAATTACAACTTACTCTGTCCATCAGATCATTTATATAGATAGAAAATAATAGCGGTCCTATCACACTCCCCTGGGACACGCCTGACGATACACTCATCTCTGATGAACACTCGCCGTCAAGAACAACGTACTGCGTTCTATTACTTAGGAAGTCTTCCAGCCAGTCACAAATCTGTGAACCTATTCCATAAGCTCATATCTTCGTGTGGCACCATGTCGAACGCCTTTTTGAAGTCGAGAAAAACACAATCCGCCTGTTGCCCTGCGTCCATGGCTCGCAAGATGTCATGTGAGAAAAGGGCAAGCTGAGTTTCACATGAACAATGTTTCCTAAACCCGTGCTGATTCATGGAAAGAAGCTTTTCCGTTTCAAGAAAATTTACTATATTCGAACTGAGAATATGCTCCAAAATTCTACACGAAACCAATGTCAACGATATTGGCCTGTAATTGTATGGGTCAGTTCTCTTTCCTTTCTTATACATGGGAGTCACCTGCGCTTTTTTCCAATCACTAGGAACTTTGCGCGCAATTAAAGATTCGCTATAAATGCAAGCTAAGTAGGGGGTCAATGCCGCAGAATAGTCTTTGTAAAACCGAACTGTTATGCCATCCGGACCAGCAGACTTTTTCGTATTTAGCTCTCTCAGCTGCTTCTCTACACCGGAAATACCTATTGCTATGGCCCCCATTTCGGAATTAGTACATTGATCAAATGATGGTATATTTGTGCGGTCCTCCTGCGTGAAAGATTTCTTAAAGGTTAAATTTAGAACTTCAGCTTTCCATTTGCTTTCTTCTATTACTGTCCCGGAATGATCAACTAGTGAATGGACAGTGGGCTTTTGACCCGCTTATCGATTTTACATACGACCAGAATTTTTTCGGGTTCTCGGGAAGATCTTTTGCTAAGGTATAGCTGTGATAATTATTGTATGCTTCACGCATCGATCTTTTTATAGACGCACGAATCTCTACTAACTTTTGCCTGTCATCATTTGCGTGTTCTTTTTTGAATCAAGAGTGCAACAGCCTTTGCTTTCTCAGCAGATTTCTAACATTATTATTATACCACGGTGGATCTTTTCCATCCTTAATCTTCTTTACTGGCACATATTTCTCTAACCCTTTATTAACAATGCACTTAAATTTAGTCCCCAATTCCTCTACATCCATAGTCCCAGAATTAAACGATGCCCATTCATTTTCTAAGTGCGAGTGTAACATTTGCTTGTCGGCTCTTCCCAACAAAAACACGCTCCTAGCCATCTTGACTGGTTTATGAACTTTGGTCACCATCGACGCTATGACGATATCATGATCACTAATTCCGGTCTCTACACAGACATCGTTAATAAGGTCAGGCCTGTTTGTGGCTATAAGGTCTAGAATATTTCCATTGCGCGTGGGTTGCCGGTTTAACTGCTGAAGACCTTCGACGGGAGTTCAACTCTGTCGAACGTCAAAAACACAGTACGAGTCGGTGTCAGCTGGTTATCTACCTTTTTCATCATCCTGTGGACGGCTGTCACACCCTGATCGGACATATAGGATTGGATGTCTTCATCAGACAACCTGTCAAGGGATCTCGTAAAACCTCTTCCCCGTGGCGAGTTGAGTGTGCGGTGCGCTTCTACCTTGACTGGAAACGTGTGTAATAACATAGTCCGGATTAGTTTCTGGGCTTGGAAAGCACTGTCCGCTTCCAGCAACAATGTGCCATTGCACTGAAGCGAACAGGTTTTAACAGGGCCAGCAATTGCATCAACACCTTTCTGTATAACGAAAGGATTGACAGAATTGAAATCTTTTCCGTCGGTGCGAGACACAACAAGAAATTTCCGTAAATTAGGCAGAGTCTTCTTTGGCTGAGGCAAATCTATCTTACGTTTCTGGGTCAACGTCACTGATGAAGAGAAGGAAGTCATCGCGGAGGTGTCCCCCGGCATCTCTGATGGCGCGCTACTTCCTAGTGGGGGCCTCTCTGAGGGCTTACCCGCCTTAGGTGATTGTTCACATCTCAGGTCACACCTGCCGAGAACTGACGGAGGGACCAAACGGCATGTTCAGAAGGTACCACCCCGGGTAATCACCCCTCCCTGGGCCTGGCCTTTACCAGGGGGTACGTACGTGCCCTACTTGTCTACCCGGGGCGGGGAATTACGCGTTACCCCGTCACCTGCTACGCATGATAATGCGTGGGTCGGCCTTCAGACACGCACAGGGAGGAAAGAAGAAGAGGAGGAAATGAAGAGAAAGAAGGAACGAAATTGTCTCAAATGCCGAAGCGGAGATTAATGAGGAGGAGAGGAAGGCTAGGAGAGTATAAGGAGAGAAAGACAGAAGCACAGGTTTGGAAAGGAAGAAACCAAGGAATGAGAGAAGCTACTACAAAAAACAACCGGAACTAGCAAAGGACGCCTGTCTCCGGGCGAAGGCATAAACCGGGAGGGAAAGTGAAGCAGCCTGGGGCAGAAGAAAGGCTGCTCCGGCTCGGGGCCCCGTGCGCGCTACGCACGTACGCACAAAAGAACTGTGGGCCCCCTGGGGGATGTATGGGAGGGTGTCGTCTGTAACTGACTGTAATAGCATACAGGATGACTTAGACAAAATTTCTAGTTGGTGCGAAGAATGGCAGCTAGCTCTCAATGTAGAAAAATGTAAGGTGATGCGCATAAGTAGAAAAAACAATCCCATAATGTTCGAATACAGCATTAGTAGTGAGCTTCTTGAAGCTGTCGCGTCGTTCAAATATCTAGGCGTAACATTGCAGAGCGATATGAAATGGAACGAGCATGTAAGGACAGTTGTGAGTAAGGCAGGCAGCCGACTTCAGTTTATTGGGAGAATTTTGTGAAGATGTACTTCACCTGTAAAGGAGACCGCGTATGAAATGCTTGTACGACCATGTCTCGAGTATTGCTCAAGTATTTGGGACCCACAGCTGATCGGTTTGAAGGAAGACAGAGGCGTTTCAGAGGCGAACAGCTAGATTTGTTACCGGTAAGTTCGACCAATCACGCGAGTGTCACGGAAATGCTCCGGCAACTCAATTGGGGATCGCTGGAAGAAAGACGACATTCTTTTCGTGAATTTCTGTTGAGTTAATTTAGAGGACCGGAATTTGAAGCTGAGTGTAGTACGATCTTGCTGCCGCCTACTTACATTTCGCGTAAAGATCACAAAGACAAGATAAGAGAAATTAGGGCTCGTTCGGAGGCATATAGGCATTCTTTTTTTCCTCGTTCAATTTGGGAGTGGAACAGGAAAGGAAATGCCTAGTAGTGGCACAGTGTACCCTCCGCCACGCACCTTACGGTGAATTGCCGAGTATGTATGTAGATGTAGACCAAGGAGCATGCATGTTACTTTTAGATTGCCACATATCATCCAACCATAAGCAGAATAGCCTATTTTAGTTAGCACTATTTCTAGGTTTTCATACCTTTCTTTCATATGTACAGAATGTCCAACAGGTATATATGTATACAAGTTACCCTAGTGTATTAAAACAGTCTTTAAAGTAGATTTTGATAAATCAATAAAGCCACCAATCTTCCTTTTTGTATTCAATACCAAACTAATTCAACAGACTGTGACTAACAGGAGTACAATACATATAGGTCTATATGCTTATTCTTTTAATCTAGAGACAGGAAAGTTAGCTTTTTCTTTCATTCAGCCCAGATCCCTAACCAAATCGTTAAGCTCAGTTCAAGAAAACAATTTGGGCTCTAGACTTCATATATTACAATGGACGTCATCATTTGGTTCTTCTAAATCAGATTGTACATCAGAAAATACTTCTTTTGGAAAAGAGTTTAAATCATCTGGTGGTTCAGGAACCAGCAAATCTACACGACTGGCCAGATGGCAGACAGAAGGTTAAGGTAGTTTATTACCTTCTTGTTTTTCGAATTGTTGTTGTTATGGTCTTCAGTCCGGAGACTGGTTTGATGCAGCTCTCCACCCTACTCTATCGTGAGCAAGCCTTTTCATCTCCTCATAAGAACGGCAACCAACATCCACTTGAATCTGCTTACTATACGCGTCTCTTGGTCTCCCTCTGCGATTTTTACCCCACACACTTCCCTCCAATGCTAAATTTACGATTCCCCGATGTCTAAGAATGTGTCCTACCAAGCGATCCCTTCTTTTAGTTAGGGTATGCCAAAAATTCCTTTTCTCACCAATTCTGTTCAGTACCTCTTCATTAGTTATGCCATCTACCCACCTAATCTTCAGCATTCTTCTGTAGCACCACATTTCAAAAGCCTCTATTCTCTTCCTGTCCGCACTGTTTATCGTCCATGTTTCACTCCCGTACAAGGCAACACTCCACACAAATGCCTTCAGAAAAGACTTCCTTACCCTTAAATTAATATTCGATGTTAGCAAATTTCTCTTTTTCAAAAATGCTTTTCTTCCCATTGCCATTCTGCATTTTATATCCTCTGTACTGCGACCATCGCATGTTATTTTACTACCCAAGTAACAAAACTCATCTACCACCTTCATTGTTTCTTTACCTAATCTAATTCCTTCAGCATCGCCTGATTTTCTAAGACCGCATTCCATTATTTTTGTTTTGCTCTTGTTAATGTTCATTTTATACGCTCTCTTCAACACGCTGTCCATTCCGTTCAACTGCTCTTCCAGGTCATTTGCTGTCTCTGACAGAATTACAATGTCATCAGCAAAACGCAATGGTTTTATTTCTTCCCCCTTAACTTTAATCCCTATTCCAAATTTTTCCTTGCTTTCCTTCACCGCCTGCTCTATGTACAAATTGAATAACATTGAAGAAATGCTACAACCCTGTCTTACTCCCTTCCCAACTGATGCTTCCCTTTCATGTCCTTCGAGTCTAATAACTGCGGTCTGGCTTTTGTACAAGTTGTAAATAACTCTCCTTTCCCTGTATTTTATCCCTGCTGACTTCAGAATTTGAAAGAGTGTATTCCAGTCAACATTGTCAAATGCTTTCTCCAAATCTACAAAAGCTAAAAATGTATGTTTGCCTTTCCTTAATCTATCTTCTAAGATAAGACGTAAAGTGAGTATTGCCTCCCGAGTTCCTACATTTCTCCTGAACCCAAACTGATCTTCCCCGAGGTCGGCTTCTACCAGTTTTTCCATCCTTCTGTATATAATTCGTATTAATATTTGGCAACCATGACTTATTAAACTGATGGTTCTGTAGTTTTCACACCTGTCTGCGCCTGATTTCTTTGGAATGGGGATTATTACATTTTTCTTAAAGTCTGAGGGCACTTCGCCGGTCTCATACATCCTACACACCAGGTCAAATAGTCTTGTCATGGCTGGCTCTCCCAGATACTTTAGTAGCTCTGAGGGTATGTCATCTACTCCTGGGGCCTTGTTTCGACCTAGGTCTTTCAAGGCTCTGTCAAATTCATCTCTCAGTATAGTATCTCCTATTTCATCTTGATCGACTTCATCTTCCGTTCCTACAACATCGTCTCTAAGTTCATTTCCTTTGTAGAGCTGCTCTATGTACTCTTTCCACCTTTCAGCTTTCCCTTCTTTGCTGAGAACTGGTTTCCCATCTGAGTTCTTGATATTCGTAGAGCTGTTTTTCTTATCTCCAAATGTTTCTTTTATTTTCCTGTAGGCGGTATCTACTTTTCCCCTTGCTATACATTCTTCTACAGATTTACATTTGGCTTCTAGCCACTCCTGCTTATCCGTTTTGCACTTCCTGTCAATCTCATTTTTTAGTCGTCTGTACTCCATTTTGCCTGTTTCATTTACTGCATTTTTATATTTTCTCCTTTCATCAATTAACTGTAGTATTTCCTGTGATATCCATGGATTTTTTGTAGGTCTTGCCTTTCTACCTATTTTGTCCTCCGCTGCCTTCATTATTTCATCTCTCAATGCTACCCATTCCTCTTCTACTGTTTTATTTCCCCCTGTTTCTGTCAATTGTTGGCTAAATCTCCCTCTGAAATTCTCCAGAACTTCACTTTCCTTCAATCTATCTAAGTCCCATCTCCTTATTTTCCTACCTTTCTGCAGTTTTTTCAGCTTCAGCCTACAGCTCATGACTAACAAGTTATGGTCAGAGTCTATATCTGCCCCTGGGTATGTCCTGCAGTTTATAACCTGGTTCCGGTACCTATGTCGTACCATTATAAAATCTATCTGATACCTTCCGGTGTCTCCTGGTCTCTTCCACGTATACAACCTTCTTTTGTGATTCTTAAACCACGTGTTTGTTACGATTAAATCATGTTCCGTGCAAAATTCTACCAGGCGACTTCCTCTTTCATTCCTCCTGCCCAGTCCATATTCACCTACTATTTTTCCTTCTCTTCCTTTTCCTACTACCGAATTCCAGTCTCCCATCACAATTAAGTTTTCCTCTCCCTTAACTGTCTGAATAATTTCCTTTAGCTCCTCATATATTTCTTCGATCTCCTCATCATCGGCAGAGCTAGTTGGCATATAAACCTGTACTACTGTTGTCGGTGTTGGCTTCGTATCTATCTTGACAATGATAATGCGATCACTGTGCTGCTCATAGTAGTTTACCTGCATTCCTATTTTCTTATTCATTATCAGTCCTACTCCTGTGATACCCCCAACTGATTTTGTATTTATAATCCTGTACTCACCTGACCAGAAATCCTGTTCATCCTGCCACCGAACTTCACTAATCCCCACTATATCTAACTTCAACCTATCCATTTCCCTTTTTAAATTTCCTAATTTTCCTACTCGATTAAGGGATCTAACATTCCACGCTCCGACCCGTAGAATGCCAGTATTGTCTTTCCTGATGATCACATCCTCCTGGGTAGTCCCCGCCCGGAGATCCGAATGGGGGACTATTTTACCTCCGGAATATTTTACCCGAGAGGATGCCATCATCATATGTTCATACAGTAGAGCTGCATGTCCTCGGGAAAAGTAACGGCTGTAGTTTCCCCTTGCTTTCAGCCGTTCGCAGTAGCTGTTTGGCAAAGCCACATTAGCTGATGTTACAAGGCCAGCTCAGTCAATCATCCAGACTGTTGCCCCTGTAACTACTGAAAAGGCTGCTGCCCCTCTTCAGGAACCACACGTTTGTCTGGCCTCTCCACAGATACCCCTCCGCTGTGGTTGCACCTACGGTACGGCTATCTGCATCGTTGAGGCACGCAAGCCACCCCACCTCGGCAATGTCTGTGGTTCATGGGGGTGGTTTTCGAATTATGACCAGAAATATTAACACTGCAAAAATAGCAATCATTAGAATGAATTCTTGGCTCCCTCCATATCATAGGAACAGCACATCTAAAGGCTTTTACTCCTTTTTGGACCATTTTCACAGATCTTACACACACACACACACACACACAGACACAAAATACCTTATGTGACACGCAAGATTTAACTTGATCAGCAAGTTTAGATCCAAAGTATGATAGACAAACCTTTTTCACAATGACTGTAATATTTCTTTGGTGGTTTTTAATCACAAATTCACCACAAATATAACAAAAACTGTCAGCAGAGTTTTTAAAACTACAATTAGACATTGTACTGAGCACATGTACCGGAAACGGAAAAGTGAGGTTAGGTTGACAGTAAAACCATCTGTCAACACAAAAATGAACCTAAAAACATTCAGGATGCTAGGAGAAAGGAACATAGAAAAACTGAGAATGTGTTTAAGGGTAAAATATTGGGAGAATAAAGTTCTAAACTGTAAGAATGTTTATGACGCCTTTTCTAAATTTCTGTCAACAGTTAGCCTTAACATTAATAAATACTGCCGAAAGATAACAAAGTTACTAAGTAACCAAAATAAGTTGAAAAATAAAAACACCAGCAAATGGTTCACTCCTGAATTTAAAGCTCTTAGGCAAGTTACCTATGCTGGTACATGCATATCCTTAGGGCAGATAAAACCAATTTTGGCACTGTTGTTTCAACTTAAACGTCAATGGGAAATGGCCATTTGGAAGAACGAGGCAGCGATGGCTTGGCAGGCTGCATGAAGACCTCAACATCTCAAGTCTCCATCCTGACCCGGCACAAGATCATAGGAAATAGCGACTATGAGCCAAAGCAGTGGACCCCGTTAGCACGAGGGACAAATGTTAAGGAAGAAGAAGAAAATAAGCAACTATACCTTAAATATAACTAAGGGATTTAATTTCAGTTGGGAACAAGTCACCCCTAGGGAAGTGTCTAAAATAATAGCAGAATTGGGTAACTCCAATACTAAAGATTATTATGTTTTCTCTAATGCTACCTTGAAAAAAATCTAGGATACAATATGCTAACTTTAACTTATCTCGTATAAATTACATTTACCGCCGCGCAAATGAGAATTTTTGATGTTGGAAATTTAATGTGCGGTAATGTTTTTATACACGAAACCGCACAATGTTTACAAGATGTGAAAAATAACGTGTTAACATGAAGTTTCAATTATTTTCGAAATCACTTGATTACACTTTCAGGCAGACCATAAAATAAATAAAACGTGCTACACCTGCTCTATGGTTGACAGGTTCTTGTATGTACCCTTGTCCGGTCAGTAACAGTTAATGGCCTCTTAAAAAGAAGATTTGGAATTAGTTGATGACTGTTTCGTACATATAAAATAAGTAAAACATGCTATAGTACCATGTAGTTGAGAGGATAAAGTGATTTTAAATCTTCATTTTACGAGGCAAGTAACTGTTACTGACACGACAAGGGTACATACAAGAACCTGTCATGCGTAGAGTAGGTATAGCATGTTTTATTTACCCTATGATCTGTATGAAACAGTGATCAAGTAATTTTAAATCTTCAGTTTACGAGGCCAATAACTGTTACTGACTGGACAAGGGTACACACAAGAACATGTCAACCATAGAGCAGGTATAGCACGTTTTATTTATTTTGTCGTCTGCCTGAAACTGTAATCAAGTGATTTCAAAAATAAAATAATTGAAGCTTCATGTTACCACGTTAATTTTCACATCTTGTAAACATCGCGCGGTTTCGGGTATAAAAACATTACCGCATATTCAATTTCCAACGTCAAAAATTCTTATTTGCATGTTGCGCGACGGTGAGGTTTGGTTACCATTGGCTGACGACGAAGAAATTATGCCCACACGTATGAAACGTTTACCTTTTGTAGATACACATTATTTGAATTTATACACAGATAAAAGTGTATATATTGGTTTTTCTGTTTGTATTCTTTGACGTTGTCTATTATAACACAAAGTTGTATAACCACACCAAAACTTGATTTGATATGTTCAAGATTTCATCAAGGTTTAGAGGGGGGGGGAAAATGACATGCTGGTGGTGTTTCACATATCTTGGTGGAACTTGAGATGGATCTGTTACCTTAGAAGTGTCTTAAAACCATCAGCTGTTTATTAATTCCTTAAAATTCGACAAGTTTCGATCGTAGACCATCATCATGAATAAAAAGGTAGGCCTATTATGACAGTTTATAGAAAAATGTGTCCTATAAATTACCCTGTTCAGCAATTTCAGCGAATTCTATACACGCCAAATATTTTAGTACTGTCATTCACAACGGAGACAAAAATAATGCCAACTTGGAAAATTCTCATGAATTGGGCAGTGCATTGTATATCGCGCCTTAACCATATGCTTGCTTTCTGCTCCAAGCGGGAGGTGTCAGCTATCAAATGACACCACCTTTTTGAGGCTATATATGATTTCGTACACGAACCGAGAGGTCACACATGGAAGCACGGTTTTTTTTTATGAATATGGCAAAAAGTGTAACTTTGGTGAGGCCTAGCTCAGACTTCCTGGGGTTATACCTTTCAATTCCTGAAATATGAAGTTATTGTAGCCCGGGTATTAACTGTACAAATTTCATTAAAATTCTTAACTATGTTGAACTCCAATTTGATTGAATGACCCATAAAAAAGTTCAGTAAACAATCTTTGCACTGCTGGGGACTCCTGGGCTGCGAACATGTCATTATGCCACTTGTGTTGTATCACTCAACACTACACTATACATAACATGTAGTCTTACTTACTTTTAAAATTGCTCTTTTGCCGCATCCCGAAGAACAAGTGACTGGCATATTGGCGATTTTCTGTGCGCTAAAATAAAGGCGTAAATCTTGGACGCACTGGTATCCAGTTTTGTTTAATACATCACTAAACGGTAAAGACCACTAGCTAGAATTATGGCGAAAAACAACTCAAATAACAGTTAAGCTGCCTCTCTCCTCATAGCCATTTTCACAATCTTTATATTAACACAATATTCACAAACGAGAATCTTTCATATGCATTACGCATTGATAGAGCACTCTACAGAGTTCACACTTCACAGAACTATCTGTTGTGTTTACACTTTACAACAGTAATCTTCCTTGAGCTCACTGGTTTACAACCTTCGACCTATATCTATGATCAAAGTTACAGGCGACTAGAGCCAGCGTAGGAGGGCACCCAAGACTCCGACCGTCCCATATTGACGCTAGCCACCCGATTATACCGGGAGTTAAGTTCACGACTTTGGGAGCCAGCGTGACGACATTATGACGTGTACATGCTGTATCGAAGAGGCCACGTATCGACTTTTGTGAATTTCGAGATACTGTGTACTGGGTAGCGCCTCCTTCAATTCGTTGTTCTAGCGTTTTGCCTTTTCCTTCAGTCCGAGTCGGGCAGCCGTAGAGAACGCCACGCTGCACGTATGCCCGCCAAGGTAAACACGCGCGGCGGGGCTAAGTCCCGCCTCATTACCGTCTTGGAACTTCTGGCGGCTGAAGCACTGGACGAAGAACGCAAGAGGCGCCCTCGTAGTCGACCCACGCAGTGTTTCAACTGTCAGAAGCTGGGACATGTTGCCAAGCATTGCACGGCCGCTCCGGCGTGCATGAAATGCGGCCTTGCACACGACACCCGCGTGTGTACGTCACCACGCGATGCGCCGCGCAAATGCGCGAATTGCGGCGGCTCGCACGCCGCGAGTTACCGCAAATGTGACTACAAACTCAACTGGAGACGCCCCCGGAATCGGAAGCGGGTCAAGACCCGTCAGGCCGACGCAGCAGTCCCGGCGGCGGCGTCGACTCGGCCGTCCCCTGCCCAAGTCGGGTCGGGGGGCGCGGTCGATCGACGTGGCGCTGTGTCGGCCGCCACGGATGACGCCATGGCTGCGCTGTCGGCTGCTGTTGCGGCTGAGCGCGCCGCCTGGGCACAAGAACTGACTGCTGTCCATGAAGAATTGGCCAGCCTTCGCGACGAAGTTCGGAGGCTACGAGAGGCGTCGCTCCCTGCTCCCTCCTACGTGGAGGCGCGGGCGGGAGTTGACGCGTCGACTCAGACCGACGTTCCCGCTTCGCCTGTGTCGGCTTCGGTGACTGTGGGACTCTCTCCCGGCGTTGCAACGCCCCCTCACGCTCTGGCACAACCTGCAACGGCGGTCGCTGCCATGGAAGTATGTTCCGAAGACGCTGGTGCGCCTGTCGTCCCAGTCCCCTCTTTTGAGGGTTCGGGTTCGTCTCGCGCATCTTCCGACGCCTGGGACGTGGCTTACGAGCAGAAATACGTGCAGGACCACGGCTGCCTGCCGTTTCCGGCCATCAGACGTGCTGCGCCGGCCCTGTTGAAGATCTACAAGTCTATAAGGGATGGAAGCTATCCCCACTGGGATAATCCGTTTCCTTTTCTTCCGCCATCCTTAAAGCCTCAATTGCCGTATCCAAAGGTGGATATCGCTGACGCTGTTCTTGTAGCTCTTAAAGCCATGCCTCCTCCCTACGACCAAATCGATCTCGAATTGCTTACTTCTTTTCCGATCTTCGACTACATACAATGGTAGTTACTTCTCAAAGATCTTCTTCTTGACCAAGTTGGTCAAGATTGGGATGCCTCTGAAACGCTCAAGAGGCCCTCTACGAGAGGATCGGACATGATGGTGATCCCACAGAGAGCTACTCAACAGTCTTCACGTCGTCGTTAGCGGAATCGTCGCTGATGACCGTTTCAACGCGCCGACTGAGAAGATTCGTCGTCGCTTCTCATGTACCATCACACCACCCAAGAGGACGGGGCACTCTCATTGCCGGCTACGCCATTCAAGTTGTGGAGAAGGATTTCTTTGGGGAATATTGCTTTCCCCTGCCCTTGAGGCACCTCATGTTTTTCCTTCCTGGAATTTATCCTTTCTAGACCACAACGTTCCCGCGAACAACTGAAGAAATAAATAAAACAATTCAAGTTTTCTCCTTTCCTTTCAACTTCAAGAGTAGGAAATGCTCAAGGAGTAAAACCTACGTAAAGCAGCTCAAGCAGAGAGCCTGCTGAAAGCGGAAGTAGCCTTTTCCTTCAAACGTTGTTAGTTATCTTGTTTTCAATCGCTTTTCTTAGTATGTCGACTTACTATGAGAGTACAATGAGAGAAAAGCTGAAACATTTCAGCGTTAATAATGACGGAAAATTGTGTGGCTACTGCGAAATACAAGAATAAGTTGATATGCTTCTTATGCAGTTCAAGTGCATCGGCTACTCTTACTCCGTGAGAGATAGCACACAGCATCTAAAATAAGCAGGCGAAGTCAGAAGTAAGGTAATGTCTTTTTTGTTTTCGTTACTGTAACCCGTATATCGCTCAATTTTATTTTAATCTTTCTGTGTGATCACGAAAACGCATTTTGGAGTGTCTACCAGTTGTACATACCGGTAGCTAAACAAAAGTAATTGTAACATATGTAGCCGATAAAATAATGTGTGTTCAGTTGTTTAATAAGTTCCTCTGCTTCGTTGTCTGTGAGAAAATAATTTTTCACACTGTCATGTCCGATTCTTTGGCCGTTTCGTTAAACCATTTTATTTGTACATTTGCAGGTTGTCCAAAATTCTTCTTCACCCAAAGTAAAGGGAACGTTAAGATCCGATTTTTCGGATTTCTATCTTCTATAGTAAGCACAAATCACCGTAAATGTATTCTTGGACCTAAGTATTATAAAGACAAGGAGGCGGCAGTTGAAGACAGGGTATATGCTGTCCTGTAATTCACTATTAATTTGGTATTATAAAAACCGGGGAAAAAGGGAGGTGACAAACCATCTCCCTCAACAAGTGACTTCTTCAATTCAAACGTTTTTGCAATCTCTCCCCCCTCCCCCACACTGTTCTTTGGAAGTTGTTTCTTAAAGTTGCTTCAATTATTTTAATTGTTTTACTATCAAATTAAAATTTGTTTGACATAAATCAGTGCATTTCTGTTAATCGACTATTACGCTATTTTGAAGTCCATAAAAGTAAATATAGGTCTATATTAAGTTGCTACATTTATTCCTCTGTAAATTAATTTCCCTTTCTAAATTGTGCCCAATACTCTCCTCATTATCTGTGTCAAGTATTTCTTCTGCACCTTTTTCAAAACACCTTGGATAAAAGCTTGTAGGTCACTGGTAGGAGGGAGAGTCTCCTATAGTTGTTAGCATCCGTTTGCTTCTTTTTTATATAGTGGATATATTAGTGCAGATGTCCATACTGATGGTGAACTGTGTTTTCCAAATTTGATTGAATATTTCTGATATAGTATCAGGTGTCACCAGAGTACTTCCATAGTTCAGTAAATATATGAACTTCTCGAGATGAGTTATTGTTTTTGAGTAATTGTATTATTTCTCTTATTGTTGGTGGTGGTTTTGACTTTAATGATTAAATCAAATCATAAGAAATTGTTGTTGCTCATAATCTGTGTAGCATGAAAATTTGTTTTAAGATATATTTATTTACCAACAAATTTTTAAAGTGTTAGTTACAAAAATTAAAAATAATGAGCATAAATTTACCTGAATTATTTGCATATTGCATGAGCAACTATTTGCACTAGCATAATTGAAACTTTTTTATTCTGTTGCAGATAATTTTAACATGAAGCAAAACGTTAGGTTCGTTCGAGTGGCCCAAAAGCTGATAGTTCCTGACAGTTGCTGACGATTTGGAAGGCCTCTACTGCGCATGCGCGCTTTTTGACAGTTGCCAACTCCGAAGCCAACTCGAACGCTTATTTCACCTGTTTCGCATATTGGCCACCCATAGCGCTAGTTGGCATCTTTTCTCTCTAGTCTTTACCAATGTTGAAAGTGAGGTTATGACTGGCGATATGTTATGCATTTCTCAATTGAGAAAACTATTTAAGTCGTCATGAAACATTTGCAATTTACCGTTAAACCAAAGTATAATAATAAAGATTAACAAGACACATTTGCCTGCAAACCGTGTATCTGTCGAATATAAAATTCATGTGACGAAACTAGGTTAACTTGCGAGTCGCGATGTTACCAGACGACCATTCCATCAAAACATTCTTCTTGAGACAGCTCACGTTGACGTGAGGTGGCGGACCGGCGACGAACCGTGTGCATTCCGTCATTAGAAATACATTGTGGATTAAATTCTGATCATAAACTTCGACAAAACGCAAAATATACGTAAACATGTCTCTCCATTTATAAATAATGTAGCCAATTTAACCTGACAAAACCTCATACAAAAATGAGGTAAATTAGGGTAGTTGTGTGTGAAAGGAATATTTGGTAACATACAACTTCATATGCATTTTGTCCCATTATTATGAGTGACAATAAAATTTAAAAAATGAAACATACAAAAATTTGCAGGTGTTGTGCAAGAATTATCATCGTACATGATTTTCCCAGAAGTTACACATTTCGTTAGAAACGCCCACATTGGCACTAATATATTTCTATAATATATAACCACAAGGAGAAACACGGAACAGTAATTGTGAGACGCTATAGTGGCACATATGTCGGTTATAAAAATCTATCACTGCTAATGCCTGTTGTGAACTATATTATTCTTATGTGTCAATCACTTCATTTACAGATGGCACAGAAAATCTCAGTAGGACTATTTTTACTTCATTTTCAGGCGAATATATCACAATCCAAACTGTAAAAACATACGCATTCATCTTTAAATTCGTGCTATGAAAATTTCCACACCTTTCATTTATAGTATGTATGGGTGTAATAAAAAGGGGACGTACTGTATTAGAAGGCCACATAAGTTGAAAGAATGCCTGTCTAATATACAAACTCAGCCTCAATCAAGAGAAAATGGAAGACTTGGAACACAAACCTCTTCGTAAATGTGCAGGCTTGTCTTTTGGCCGAGGCTTGTTAAACGCTTTGGAGTTAGTCAGAAAACAGTTTGACGAAAATCCGCTGACTAAAACTTTCGGTCGCCAACTATCAGCTCCGCCACTCGAACACCAGATTGGCTAGTCAGATTTCGTCAGCAAGAGTCAGAAGTGCCACTCGTACGCCTCAAACTGTTCCTGACCGTCAGCAGCGCCACTCGAACGAAGCTATTGACTCAATGCCGATTTTTTTTTTTTTTTTTTTTTTTTTTTTTTTTTTTTTGTGGCATTTCTGGCCATAAGATCCCAGCTGGGATCGTGTTCGGCCTGTCTGGTGCAAGTTTTTTATGTGACGCCACTGGGGCGACTTGTGATTGAGTCAATGAAGAATCACTAGATAAAGTGATAAAGTAACTGAATAACTTAAAATATTGTATTAATTATCAACAACAATCAACCTTTCATAACTTCTTGAGAAGCAGACCAGATAAAATCTCCCCCCCCCACCTCTGCCCCTAGCACGTACTAATTGCTATTGCAGAATTACATATACCCAATGGAGGTGTGGGATCACTGCTGAAATATATGTTTCTATCTTTTTAAAAGTTGACACCACTGCTAACGGAGGTCCATTGCCTGTAGGGTATGATACCTTCTCATCATGTTGCGAGACTTCAAGGTGTTCAGTCATTTTTGCAACTGTTTCAGTACTGCAATTATAAGTCAGATTTATTAAGTTCTTACAGATCTCTCTTGCCTGTTACGTGCTGCGAAATTAGTGCTTAATGTTTCAGAAATGTTGAGCCATGCATTTGCTCTAGATTGCTGCTAGTATTCTGTAACACCTGTGCTGCATTGTTTGTGTACTATGACTGCTTCTGGAACCAAACCCATATGTTTCATCTAAACAAATTGAGGATTAATCCTATAAGTGAAATTTAATTTGTCAAATCCCCATTCAAAGAAGAAACAGAAGATGGCACAAAAGTATTTGCACAGAAACTTAAAGTTTAGGAAATCTGGACATGGACAATCAGGTTTTGCAAAATCTACTTTGTAAAAACATTCTTCAATTTCTGCACTGGTTACATGAAACAGTCCTGTAGCCACCATAGTTACTGATTCTGCACTTAAGTCAATTTTTTCATATCACATCACATGCTTAACAAACTTTGGTGTCTTCCTATACAGGAATAAAGAGATGTCTTTGCTGTAAAATTTAACTACGGAATTTAACTTGCTATACTTTTCAATGGGGCTAGGAAGGTAACTGTTAACTAAAACTGCAATGAGGTCTGTTAATTCTGTGTTTGTATTATGCTCTAGGTGTGAATGTTTCACCAATTTGTTCATTACTTAAACTGCAAACATACTTTTGTACTTGAAAGCCTTCACCCACCTTTTATGCACTGGAACCCATTGTTAATCAAAGTACTGCAAAGCAGAATCATTTGGTTTATCGAAAACATGGATTCTCAACTTTAGTAAATTATCAATATACTCTTGCATGAAAGACGACTGCATTACCGTTCCACAGATTAAAAATTCTAACTCACATTTTTTTGTTTTTTTGTGTGCGACCATAACCACCTTTCTCAAATCATTTCTCTGTTAAATGAACACAGATACACTTTGAAACAGGGGAAACAAGGACTGAATTGCATTTATTTTGGACGCAGAGAAATCAGTAACCCAGTATACAGGATTCATGTTTTTGTTCCACTCCTTGAAGATATTTAATGCTTCTGAAATTGACCATGTGTCTTCTATTTGAATGTAAAAAGAACCTACCACTAAATAGCACACATTTGTCTTTACTGTTATAAAGAGTAGTAGATTATCACACTTGATGGTCTTTTACGTTGTATCAAGCAAGCGCATTGTCCCATACTTTCTCAGTAGTTCCCTTTGTCATGCAATCTGATAGCAAAAAAAGAGTGGATGTACTTCTCCATCAACCTCTGTACAAAGTCTGAAAACAGGCACTTCCACCAGTCATCATCAATTTTTTTCCCCCCTTCCTTCACTAATTTACCTTCACTTGCAGCATATCCTGATCAATTGCTGTTTCATACAAAATCAGTGTATTTAGTCATGGTTGTTAGGGATTTGCTTTGCAGGGGGAAAAAAGAGGAAATCTTACCAGCATTAAGATACTAGTAAAATAAAATTGTTACTAAGTTAGTATTATTGTAGGACAGACACGTGTCCAAAAAAATCCATCTGGCTTGTTGGACCCTGAGGCCTGCTTCTAAGGGCAAAAATAAACATAAAGTAACTACAGCCAAATCTGTTGACTTATCATGTTACTGAAGGATCTAACAGATAGTAACAGAATTATTAAACATGTAGGGCTTCTCCAAATGTTATTCTAAATGATTTATAGAACTTGAGAATTTTTTGATTACTGTTATAATTGATGTAGCCTGTGAAGATTTGTCTTCTAGTTTCTTTTCTAGTATGACAGAATGTATTGTGTATTATTCCTTTCAGCCATCTGATTTTTCATGTAAGCTTTTTTTCTGTTCTGATTACTTTCCAAGGAATGCACATGAAGAATCATATTATTTTTGCACATCATTGTTATGTATTGAACAGAAGTAACAATTTGTTTCGCCTTTGAAGGGTGATGTGTTCTAGCAGAGTTTGGCATTGTATGCTCATGTGTATTTCAAACAGAGCTGAAAATGAATAAAACTTTTCACTAATTATGGTATCATACTTAGGATTTAATAGTGTCTCTTGTATGTATGTTTTGAATGTAAACTGGACATAAGTTGTAAATCATCTGGAATATTAACATGTAGTCATAGATTATACTGAATCAAATGCAATTAATTACCATTTACTGTATTTTTGTCTTTGTTCAATAAAATTGACAGCATTTGCAATATATTCTTAAAACAATAACAAATTCAGATCAGAAATTGTGTAAACAGGGATGTGCATTTTTTATGTCTTCATGCCATGCATTACTTCTGTCTACATTTCTGCAGCATTTTAAATTTTTGTGCCCTACAAATTCCTATAATCTATTTTAGGTCTTTGATTTCTTCCAAAATGTTATCCTTGTCACAATTAGGCACTGAAATTTTTCCAAAGTTCTAGAGAGGACTGTCTATGTTGATAATGCCAGCATGCAATGATGGGAAACTAAAATGGTAGAACAGTTTGTTTATTAGCTAATAAGTTTTACTTTCAAATATTGTACTTTAAAAATCATGCTTTACTACAACCAATTTTGCTGCTCTCACAAGTGACCAAACAACTATTATTTCAAAGCTACTGGTAAATGCGCTAATCCAACAATATCTGAAAATCACTAAAATAAAGTTTTGCTACCATATCTAATCTGATATATAATTTCCAAACATTTTAAAATTTGAACAGAATTTCATAGTATTAGACAATGTTCTATACATGTTGAGTATCAAATAAAATGAGACGAAATATTAAAGTACAGTAGTTGGAAAACTTACAAACAGCATACTAGCTTTCAACTTCTATGAGCAGTGTCGCATGTTTTGTGTGCAAGGAAGACTACTTTTCTTAAGTACATTCTCATTAGTTATGGTGTAAGTTTGTGATAAGTATTGTAACTCTGTCACCCATCAGTAATGCCATATAAGAAACAATACACACAGTGATTAATGCATTGCACTGTTTTAAATTACAATATTTATATCTTGGTTTTGAATGTAATTTTAATAAAAGGATTGAAAACTACCAAGGGCACCCATTTCCAATGACAAGGGGACCCTGTCTCTTTATCTCTCAGGAAAAGGAAAAAATTTAGTGCAGTCAGCAGTTTTTCTTCCCATAAACTTATTTTAAAGTATGCATTGTAATAACAGAACTAAGTTTTTAACAGGTTGGTACTTGAACTTCGTTATGACTACTTAAAAGTAATTGCTTGCCTTGCAAACTGTTACAAATACTTTTCTCCCTGGTTTGGCTTTCCTTAGAAATTATCATATGGGCACTCTTCAGAACATCATAGCTCTTTGGCTGACATGATGCCATGTTGGGTTTGTGTACTGCTATGATTTCTTATTGATTTATTTTCTGAGGGACTGGTAAAAGGTAAAGAAGTCAATACTCTGAAGACTGGTATGAATACCACAGTGGTTTACTAGGCATGGTCCTGTTGGACTTGGTGTGCCATTGCATTCCTCCAATCTTTGAATTGTGTTACCCAGTCAGTTAAAGGGGAACTTATAGTTTACCTGAGCTCCAAATCATGATGCTACTCAGCATTTTTGTCGGGGGTGAAAGAAGTGAATTGACATATAACAATCTTAGAACTGAGCAGGGATCAAACCTGCAGCCTTTGGATTCATAGTCTAGCACTTGTGGGGATCGATACTAAACAACTTTGGACAAGTGTAGTATCTTTGTGTGATTCGAAAGGTTTTTGCTGTAAGGAAGCGGAAACACCAGTTCCCGCCTGACATTTGTACAGTGTAAACGTGTAATAATAAAGTCAGTGTAAAAAGTTGGAGTGTCTCGTGTCTTATCCGACCCGATCCTATAAACCTCCACATTGGTGACCCCGATCAAGTGTCGCTTTCGAGTTACCGCCCGAAGTGCTTTCCATCCACGTCTACCGCGATATTCGCGCTCCCGCGTTCGCATGCCGCCTATTGTCCGTACTGTGCACAATGGCTTCACCTAACGGACCTCCGCCGCCCGGATTCTACCGTCCCGTGAGTGTGCCTCCACCTGCCGAATCCCGTCGAGGACAGCAAAGTTCTTACAGCTCCGGGATTGCTACTCCGTGTGCAAGCTTCGTCAGTATACCCGTGCCTACTATGGACTCCGGCTTTGTTAGCCCGCCAAAATGCAATCTTACAAGGGACAGCAGTGCTGGAGAGGTTCTCTCCTCTACGCCGAGGTTTCCTTCCGCTCCCGCTAATGCAGTGGAATTTTTAAGGTTGAACTCTACTCAACAGAACGCTACGGCATTTGAAAGGCCGCCCAGTACGTATCATTCCGCGCCTGTTGTACCTCGTGTGCAGGACACCTTTTTCGCCACACCGGGTGTAAACAACGTGTGTAATAGAGTTCATGAGGGTGCCTCGAACGTTTACGACCATAGCTTCAGTGTTCCTGCGTCGGTCGGAAATGTTTTGAACACGAACAATGCGGCAGCCGGCGTTCAAACTCCTAACCGTCAGCAGTGCAGTATTCATCCGCCACGCCAGTGGGACCCATCTACCCGACTTCCGACACACGATGTTGCCTCTGAGGCTCTGCACGCGAACTCTTTTCACCAATTTTATAATGTGTCGCCGCAGTTTCTCCACAATTCATCGCCTGCTAACAGGGACAATTCGCTCGCACACACTGTTGTTCAACGGTTGGAGAACATGCCCACGCTACCTCCTTTCAAACCTGCTCACCCAGAGTTTTGGTTTAACTTGATAGAGCAAACTTTCAACGTTTACGGGCTTGATGACGACGCGCGTTTTTACTGCCTTATGAACCATCTCCACGAGCGCGTCGAATTAATCTACGACCTTGTCAAGAACCCTCCCTCGACAGGGAAGTACACGGCAGCCAAGCAGACGATTCTGCAACGTGTGTCCAAAACAAGGAGAGAGAATGTCAGACAACTAATATACGAAGAGCGTCTCGGCGACAGGTCTCCGTCACAGTTGTGGCGATGCCTCCGTTTACTTGTCAGCGAACACGACTTGCCAAACGACACACTCGCCGAAATTTGGACAGAAAAACTGCCTCTGCCTGTACAGACTGCAATCTCCGCGTACGAGGAAAGGTCAGTTAACGAACTCTTACGCGCCGCCGATAGAGTTCATTCTGCCCAGCTACGTGAACTCCGCGCCAGCACTTCCAGACCGTCTAATACAAGGCCTGTCAAGTCAACTGCTCTACCGGCACCTTCATCTCGACGCAGCGACGGCGCCTCTGACTCCGCGGAAGATCATGGGCGGCAGCTTCCTCCGCCCCCAGCAATAACATACTGTTTCTTCCATCATAGATTTGGAGAGCAAGCACGCAATTGTAAACCACCGTGCTCCTACCCAAACTACAATCGCAGGTAGGCAGCGGCGCCACCTCCTGCAAAGTAAACGAGCGCCACCTAACTTTGCATTCTGTGTCAGACGCCACTAGAAACCATGGCCGGGTGTACGTGAAAGACCTCTCCTCTGGCACAAATTTTCTAGTAGACACCGGAGCCGACGTGTCACTGCTCCCCGCTTGCCTCGCTAACAGGAAGATTCACCGGCAGAAGACTACACTCCGAGCAGTCAACGCATCACATCTCCAGTGCACCGGCTTAACCTCTTTTAATGTCACCCTCGCCCCCAAGTGCGAGTTAGAGTGGAGATTTTTAGTTGCCCAAGTCGAAGAACCTATAATAGGTATAGATTTTCTTAGGCATTACAAAATAACAATCGATTTAGCAAGCGATCGTGTGTTCTATCCGGCGTGTAACTTGTATATTTCTTGTGTGCCTGCCAGCGTTCTAGCTAAGGACGAAGATAACGTTCGCCTAGCTACCAAAAGCGCTAACCTCCCCAGCGAGTCTCTCGAGTGGTCAAATAAGTGGCTCGCAGAGCGCATCGAATCTATGAATCACAAACTTCATCGTCGGCTGCAGGATTTAAACTCAGAGCTGTCATCTGTCCGCAAACAGCTCAACAGTCTTCAAGCATCCTGCCCGCCTTCAGTAATACAGGTTAGTCAGTGTTCTTGTGATTCTGCGCCCCCGTGCAACTGTGACAGGGATTCCTCTCTTTGTAACTGCGTTCGTCCTCTTACTGACAGTGTTATTACGGGTGCTACCCCGCCCTCCCGCCTACCCGGACAGGCAAATTTCCGCGCGCAGGCTAGTGTCAATAACTCACAGCCATCAGCTGTTTCTATGCGCCCGCTGCTGCCCTCAGCTTCACCAGCGGCGACTTCCGCAACTATTACTCAGTGTACCAACTCAACCCAACGCGGCTCGCCTGTTTGCAACCCTCTACCTACGGGCAGTTGGCAATCGTGTAAACTCGCGACGCCAGCGCCGCAGCTTCGCTCGGAGGCCGATACGCTCGCGCCTATACAAACTGTTTCCTCGCACACGGCGCCACGCGTTGCCTTAGTGACTAACGGAACTGTTCATAGACTACGTTTGATTGACGGACCGCCTATTTCGTGCCGCCCTCGTCGTCTCAAACCCGAACTTATGCCCGTTGCTCGCGAACAGATCGACGAACTAATAAAAGGTGGAATTATTGAACCCTCTTCGGGATGTTGGTCGAGTCCGATTCATTTCGTCGCAAAGAAAGACGGCACTTGGCGCATGGTAGGAGACTATACGAAGCTTAATTCTCGTACCATCATCGATAAATATCCCGTCCCCAACGTGTCAGACTTTAACCACGCTTTGGCCGGCGCCCGGTGTTTCTCGGTGATAGACTGTAAACGTGCCTATCACCAGATTCCTATGGCCCCAGAGGACATAGAAAAAACGGCAATCACCACACCTTTCGGACTGTTCCAATACAGATTCATGCCTTTTGGGTTGCGGAATGCTGCTCAAACCTGGCAAAGGTTTATCAACGAGGTACTCTTCAACTTAGACTTTTGTTTCGCCTACCTCGATGATATTTTGATATTCAGCCCTACTGTGGAAAAGAATAAGGAACATTTGCAGATAGTTAAGGACACTCTCGTTGCAGCTGGTGTAGAGCTTAATAATAAGAAGCTGCAACTTCACAAACCTTCAGTTCTGTTTTTGGGATATGTTGTTTCAGTTGAGAGCCTCACACCCCCTGTTGACAAGGTCAAACCTGTTTTAGAATTACCACGACCTGACACTTATAAAGAATTACGTCGTTTCCTAGGAACAGTTAACTATTATAGGAAACATTTGCCAGCTGCTGCTGAGGTTCAGGCACCACTCACAGATGCCTTGGCAGGCCAAAACACTACCGGCATCCGGCAGGTTCCGTGGACCCCAGTAATGGAAACAGCCTTCGAGAAACTGAAGCATCTATTAGCAAATGCTGTAACTGTGGCTCACCCGCATCCAGATGCCACCCTCTTTATCACGACAGATGCAAGTGACTGTGCTATAGGTGCTGTTTTGAGTCAATCTGTCGCAGACGTTACATCCCCCTCCAGTTCTTCTCAAAGAAGCTGAATAATGCGCAAAAGAAATATTCTGCCTTTGACAGAGAATTGCTGGCTGTCTATGAGGCAGTGAAACATTTTCGTACGGAAGTTGAGGGACGTGGCTTTTATATCCTCACGGATCACAAACCCCTTGTGGCCGCCATCCAGAAACCTCCGTCTGACCCTCCGCCGCGACGTTTCCGTCATCTTGATTACATCCTACAATTTACAAGTGACGTCAGATACATTAAAGGTGCAGACAATATCGTAGCAGATTTCCTGTCCCGTGTCGGTGCTGTCACTTCGGTTCTCGACCTATCAGACCTCCCACAGCGGCAGTCAGCTGACCCAAACATAATGCAGCTCATCAATGACCACGACTCTTCCCTTAAACCTGTCAAAACTACTTTTCAGGTGTGACCAGAGAAGTGTGGTGTGACGAATCTACCTTTCATTCCCAAGGACCTACAGAGACAAGTTTTTGACAAACTGCATAGCCTAGCCCATCCTGGAGTGCGAGCCTCCACCAGACTAGTTACTGAGCGTTTTGTGTGGCATGACATGCGATGCGATTGCCAAGCCTGGGCCCGATCGTGCATTCCATGTCAGCAAAACAAAGTTTCCAGGCACACCACCCCCCCCCCCGCTGGGTACTTTCTCCCAACCACACAAACGTTTCCAACACCTACACATAGACTTGGTAGGCCCACTCACTCCTTCTGAGGATTTCAGATACGTACTCTCCATCATAGATAGGACTACACGTTGGTTCGAAGCCACCCCACTCCCGAACATCACTTCTGAGATCGTTGCTCGTGCCTTTATAGACACTTGGATAGCACGCTTCGGGTGCCCGGCAGTGTTGACAACCGATCAGGGACGCCAATTCGAATCCGCTCTGTTTTCTGACATTTGTAGGTTGTGCGGCATTTCCAAGATCCATACAACTGCCTACCATCCTCAGAGCAACGGACTCGTCGAGAGATGGCATAGGACTCTTAAAACTGCCTTACGCTGCCATGGCCCTCTTTGGACTGAGGCACTACCCTTCGTACTTTTGGGGTTACGCACCACTTTTAAAGAAGATTTAAAAGGTTCAGTAGCTGAATTTGTCTATGGTCAACCCCTCGTTTTACCAGGTGAACTAGTTGCCCCCACGCCCGTGGCTTCGCCTTCAGAGCTTCCATCCCTGGTAGAACGCGTCAAACTACATTGTAGAAAACTTCACCCACAACCTTCGGCACACCACACACCACCTCGTACTTATGTACCTGTTGCACTTAGTTCGTGCACATATGTTTTCCTGCGTGACGACACTATTAAGGCCCCCCTTCAGCCGCCTTATACTGGTCCTCACAAGGTGCTCCGTCGTGCAGCAAACACCATGGACATTCTCCTGCACGGTTCCAAAACTACCATTTCACTGAACCGAGTGAAACCGGCTCTAGTTGAGCCCGCTTCCGATGACTCCCCCACACCCTCACCCCCACCCTCTTCGAACGACTCAGGCAATCGGAGTCATTCTTCTTCACAACCCCTCACCCATTCTTCGAACAACTACCCTTCTGGTGGTCGACAACATTCGAGTCAGCCCTCTGACCACCATCCTTTCCGAGGATTTTCACCTCGCATGACTGACTCCTCACGAAACTTCACCCTTTCAACCCCTTCTTCCTGCACAAGTTCGTTGCGCCCATCAAGCGGCAAGAAACGGTGTCCACATCAGTCCTCCACACCTGTTTCCCCTGGCCGTTTGCCTGCCACAACTACTCCTACCACACCCGCCTCGGATGCATCACCCTCCTTATGTCGGGGTTTTGCCACCCCCGCTTGCAGCCGTACACCTCCCTCCACTGCTACCGAGGTAGAATTCAAAACTAGGGTTGACCCAGATCATATCTGTAACCTCAGCGTGTTAGTACAGGGTGTTTCAGTGTTCATCATGCTCGCGTGTGACGAAAAAAGTGATCAGGCAGGTGGTGTAGTGCAACGTGTGGTTCGACGCATCACAGCTTCCCACCTCGCCTCTGCAGGCAATCTACGTGCGTTCGTCCGCCCGAACGGAACCGTCATTGTGCGGTTCCCAGCTGACCATCGAGGCCCCCCACAACAATCGACAAGATTCGGACGTCGGCTTCGCCCGCCATCCACCCTCAAGGACTTCGAGACTACCGTGCTGGGTTTTGCCCCACGGTCACCCACCAACCGCCCCCTACCTGAGGATGCACAAGAGCTGCCAGTCACCTTTCTGCATCCCCTACCAGCTGTGTAATTTTAATCTTTTAAGTTTTTTTTCGGTACTCCATACTGCCGGGGGGGGGGGGCTATGTGGGGATCGATACTAAACAACTTTGGACAAGTGTAGTATCTTTGTGTGATTCGAAAGGTCTTTGCTGTAAGGAAGCGGAAACACCAGTTCCCGCCTGACATTTGTACAGTGTAAACGTGTAATAATAAAGTCAGTGTAAAAAGTTGGAGTGTCTCGTGTCTTATCCGACCCGATCCTATAAACCTCCACACACTCAACTATGTTATCGAGAACCACCTGTGTCTAGTTTTTGTCTAGTTGCTACTATGTGGAAGAAATTCAGGATGGATTTCATTACTTCCAGGATGCCTTTCCTGGTTTTAAAGTTTTAAGATCAGTAGAAAATTAAATACAGAGAACGTTTTCTTTAGTGTTATTTCTGAACAATATAAGTTTGCACATGTCGTGTATTTTATCCCTTGATTCCTAGATATGGACAGTAAATGTAATCATATTAGCTGATATGTTGACCCAAACTTTTGTTTCCAATCAGGTTTCGTAATAATGGCCATGTTTCTCTACTTCGTGTTTGAAAATTTAGAGACTCAACAGTCTTAAACACAGTTGGCTTGGGAGGGGCTTCACCGAGTTGAGCTAAAAGCAAGTGCTTTTAGAGAGGGCTAAACCAAGTTGAAAATGGTCTTTATAAAGAGAAAACCCCCTCTGGATATGCTGCTGGTCCAATTACAGAAGCAGTCTTTACAAGATCTAAATCTATGTCAGATGTCATTTATGATATGATCTTAAATGGCAGATTCACATATCATTAATTTAAAAAAAGGCAACACAGAAGAAAGTACTTTCACTACAGCCTATATTTACTTACAACATTTCTGCACAGTTAAATTTTACTAACCACATTGGCAACAGGAGTGAACAAATGTTGGAAATATTTGCTTTGCAATGGTAATTAATATACTGGCTGGATAATTACATATTTAATGGTCAATATGAAAGGTTATTCCACTCATTCTTTCTGATGGGGTTTTCAAGGAGCATTCAATGGTCGTTGCCAACGTTTGCACAGTACACTGCAGAAGTGGTAAGTACAATTTTACCTTCCAGGTAGTTAAACACTTTCGCTGCAGCTGATGCTTATAAGCGCACGCGCTCACTGTAGAATAGCGTCAGCTGCAGCAAAAGTGTTAACTGCATACTTTTTCCAATTCTATCGTAAGGTAAAATAAATCAGTCAACACTCTGAAGATTAGGTTCAATACTATAATGCTTTAGTAGATACGGTCCTTTTTTGCAGGCAGTATACCATTCAGTTTAAAATGAATATTGAACCATGGTGGAACTCTGCATTTTTCACACCAATAACAGTGTGAAAAGTTAAAAGTGACAGATAAAACTCTTTGGTTTGACTGAGGATTGAACCTGTGACAGTATAATATAGTCTGTGTTGGTTAGCTGCCAGCTCAGTTGTGTGGTTTGAATCTATAAAGTAGTAACTTCTTTTACAAAATGAAAGAGTACAGTTTCTCTGGACCTACAGTCGAGGAACAATGGAGGAATCTTTGTTTTCGCCCCTGTGCTGTGAATAGGTGAAAATTCTAACCAACTCTTTTCTTTTCCTGTTTTC
Organism: Locusta migratoria; assembly: GCA_026315105.1. Lineage (NCBI taxonomy): Eukaryota > Metazoa > Arthropoda > Insecta > Orthoptera > Acrididae > Locusta > Locusta migratoria. The sequence goes on from CM048744.1 coordinate 9,585,880, forward strand.
ATAAATAGTTTAGATTTTCCTGGCCATCAGTTTGTATAGTTATACAGAAATAGATATCTAACAAAAAATGGATATTTATGATCTTCGACATCATCTCTTCGAGCCAATGTTCTGTTACCGGTAAGTTCAGCACAGAAATTGCAGTTAAGTCTCTTAACACATTTAGTTGAAGCACTCGGATATTTGCACACAACTCTTAAGCTTGTTACACCACTGGGTGGTTATTTCCCTATTGTGCTCCTTTTTTTTTTTTTAGTTGCAGGAGACATCATAAAGTAAGGATGCATGTGCTGCTAACTTCCTGTTTGATACACTAAGGGGTGATGTGTGTTTCATGTTTTTACCCATCAATAATTGTTGCTCCTTTCTGTTGCTCATCTTCCATCATTTTAGTTTCATTTCTTCTTGCACATTTTTTCGCCTCTAATTGAGGAATATGTGTAACCACCTTTTTGCAAATGTAGACCATACAGACCGATTGCGATTGCTTTCTTAACATCTCTCTCCTTACAATGGAGGTGTCAACATAAAGCTCGTGAGACGTGTTCTTCATTTTCAAATGACAAATATCGACAATGCAAGCTCCAGATTGAAATGTCAATAATATGGGGATAGATAATAACTTGCTGTAAAATCGATCACTGAACTGTCGATACACACAAATAAAAGACACACACATTCACACTACTTAAATTTCGACTGCAGCCTTCATCAGAAAAGAGTTAACTCATTCACACATGACAGCCAACACTGGCTGCTACGGCACAGATAGCTTTCATGTGTGGATAAGTGATTGTGTGTATGTACTGTTTTCTGATGAAGACTGCAGCTAAAATTTTAAATATCTGGTTTGAATGTTTGTCTTTTATGTCTGTTGGTAGCTCATTGAGTTTCTTCTTACGAGTTGTAACCTACAGATTTCTTTGATAAGAAAAGCATTGTACAATATTTTCACTTTTCTATATGCTCTTAATGCTAGGGTCCAAAGTTGAATTGAGCATATGATGACCAAAATATGTGTATCCACAAGAATTAACAAGCTGTAGCCTATTGGTGCCATTTTCTTCATGCAACAAGATTTCGGCATAGTTTAAACTTCCCCGTCGTAATGAGAAGCATTACACATTTCACGTAATCTTGCTTTTGCAAGTAACTGTTGACATAAACTAAGTAATACAGTGACATTATCTGTTACACTCTTCCATTTTAAAACTCTTATTATTATATACATCAAGTCATTTGCTTTCGGTTATCACAAGTATATGGACTTGTATAACAACAACGGATATTTTTACGTTTAAATTAATCTTTGTATTGTTGGGTGAAACCAGTGAGTATAGAGATCACTGGGTGAAACAGTTTTCATCATGGTTTTCACACAAGACGTTAAACCTCCTAGGCGCATCTGCTCCAAACGGAAGTGACGTCAGAAGTACGACTTCATTGGTTTCAGCGAGAGCCAATAGGATTGCAACGATTTGTTGATATTAGCATGTGCTGTCATCCGAACCGTGGTTGTCAAAAGTTAGGGGGAAAAAAGTTCGAAAGAATGAAATTGCAGCTACTTTCGGATGAACACAGTCTTGTGGAATGTTATTAATGATTATTCGTAACGTGGATATTTCTGGTGACATGTCTTTTGCTTATGGGGATGTTGAGGATTCTTCAAAACGCAGTAGACCTAATGTCTAAAGGAAAGATACCCGTAATGATTAGCAAATAAAGTGATAATACGTGAAGCAGTTGCAGCACATTATTAAATTTTAACGTCGGCAGTACACAATATAAACCTAGGTAGTGAGTAGTGAAGTGTAACATTACCGGTATATGTTTTCGTGAGTGAGCTTATGACTAACGAGAATCTCCAAAAAAATCCATATATCTGAGTATATGTTCACAACAGCCGTGATTTTGAGTCAAAGTTCGATTTTATAAGTTTTGTACACAGGCAAATAATATCTGAATTATAATCGTATTTCCTGTCTTAAGCAGACTGAAATGTGAGAAGTGTAAAGGCCAATTCATACTGTCCGTCACGTCATGTCACGTCACCGTCCGTCAGAACATTCCGCAATGTATTTCTGATGGCGGCATTCACACTGTCCGTCACCGGACCGTCACGTCACCTCAACGTCCGTCAAGTTTTCTCGAGAAGAATGTTTTGACGGAACGACCGTCTGCTAACATCGGAAGTCAACCTATTTTCGTCATGCGAATTACATGTTGCAGTCGACGATTGCACTGTTTATATGCAAATGTGTCTTATTCATCTTTGTGTTGTTGTTGTACCTCGTTTTAGGGGTAAATCTCAAATGTTTCATGACGACTTAAATATTTTTGTCACTTGAGTGTCCCCCTAAAATCGAGGTCGGATATCTGAAACCAAAAAATGGTTTATGTTAAGTAACAATGTAACAGAAACGACTGAAGCAAACTGATTATTTGAATAAGATTGTAATTTGATTAAGCATCTTTCATTAAATACCACTTTAAATGAAAATGTCAGTTCTAATGAAAGACAAAAATTCAGTTGTTTACGACGTATTAACAATGTCAGCATGCAAATCGTAATGGTTAAAGTATACAGGCGCTATTTATGCTCTTACAAGTATGGTTTGATGTCTTCATATGTTTATTTTTTCGATTGAAAATAGATGTCGATGTTTTGAAATGTTGTTTCAGTTCCCAGTAAGTTGGCCAAAAACATACACTGTAAAGTTTTCTTTGGCCTTTAATAACATTTAGCGTTGTTGTTCCCCCTTTCTAGTATTAAACTATGACTTTCTACATAACAGATCGCCGCTTATAACCTCACTTTCAACATCGCCTATTGAGATGGACGAATTGACGTGACGGACACGGACGGACAGTGTGAATACAACATGACGTGACGGTTCCGTGACGTGACGTTGACGTGACGGACAGTGTGAATTAGCCTTAAACAAAACACAAAAAGTGGTTCTACAACAGTTAAATGTAACGCATTCTGTGGAGCAACATACCATATTGAGTGTATAGAAATTAGTAGTAATGAAGCTAGAATTGTAAACGCAAAGAAGTGTAAAAATATAATATATTGTTGTGATATTTGCATGGAGAGGTTAGAAACAGCAAGTACACAAAGTGAGAAATCTCTCGGACTTATTGAGGACAAAATTGAGAAACTAGCAAATATTATTTCTACACAGGCTGTACTCCTGCAAAAACAAAATGAAGATCTAAAATCATATATAGAAACGGTGAATGAACTACAACAAGAAGTGAAGAAAGTGAAAGAAGAATGTACCAAAAAAGCGTATGCACAAATAACTAACAACAAACAAGAAGTTGTTTTAATCCAGCCAAAAACTAATCAAAGTGGTGAAACCACAAGAGAAATTTGTAAGGCAAATATAAAACCAGTAGAACTGAAGGTTGGGGTTACTGGAATACGAAACTTGCAGAAGGGAGGGATAGCCATAAAATGTTCCAGCAGCAATGAAGTAAAAAATATCGAAAATGAGGCTAAGAAAGCCTTGGGACAAGATTATAATGTCAGAGTTCCATCGCTTTATCAACCCTGCATCAAAATAGTAGGCATGAAAGAAAAAAAATAGAAGATGAATTTGTCCTTCATTGCCTAAAAAACCTAAACAAGGTCTCTATTGGAGAAAATTCAGTAGTAAAAGACTTGAAAAATAGAAAAATTAGAGAAGGTAAAGTAACAACAATTGTGGAAATGGATCCAGAGTCATTCAGGAAAATCATAGAAGTGGGGAAAGTAAATACTGAATGGCAACGATACAAAGTATATGAACACTTGAATATTGTTAGATGTTTTAAATTCAAAGGGTTCAATCACTATGCAGACCGTTGTAATGATGACAGCCCCTGTTTAATGTGTGCTAGTTCCTCTCACCAGGCAGATAAATGTACAGAAGACACACTGAAGTTTTCAAATTGCATTAAAGTAAATGCAAGATTAGGAATGAACTTGGACACAACTCATAATGTGATGGACAATACATGCCCAGTTTACAGAAGGCAAGTAGAGAATTACAAAACAAAAATACAGTATTCCAAATAGCAACTAAAGAATGGTAAAAGCAACAACATACATGAAAAAGGTGAAATTGTGTCAATTAATGTTCAGGGCTTTCTATGCCACAAGGATGAAGTAGGAGAATTTGCAAGACAAGATTCTCCATGGTTGCTCTGCCTCCATGAAACTCATGTCACACAAGATGTTGAAGGCATAGAACTCGAAGTAGAGGGCTATAATATAGTTCGTTGTAACACAGATTCCAGTCACACAGGAGGAGTACTTAGCTACATAAAAAAACCAACAAAGCTACAAGATTGAATTCCACAAGGAGAAATCCATGGAATACTGGGCTGTAGGTATTACAACTGCTATTAAAAAGGAGAAATACTATATTGGCTGCATCTAACGTTCACCAAGTGGAAGCTGCTCAAGATTTCTAGATTTCTTTGAAGAGTGGCTGGAAATGCTAATTGACAGTGGAAAAAACGTAGTTGTAACAGGAGATTTTAATATAAATTGGTTCAGCGATGCAGTATCCTGTAGAATAAGAAAAATAGTTCAGATGTGTGGACTAAAACAAGTTGTAAAAGAAGCAACTAGAATAAGCACAAGATATTGCCAGTATACTGATACCATACAGACATCAAGTACATTAATAGATCTAGTAATGACAAACAACTATACACTGGAGGCTAGTGTTCTGACTACCCCTGGAATTAGTGACCACTTCATAGTGCTGACCACTTGCATGAGTTGAGCAGAGCAGAAGAAAGAATGAAGATACTTGACACTGGAAGCTTTGCAATAAACATAGAGCATGTATCTTTTCCCTTATGTGATCCATCCAATAGTTTGACCTCAACTTACCAACAATTAGTAGAAGAACTGGAGAATGTTGTGGAATTATCCACAAAGGAATATATAAATCATGCAAATGCTTTGGTTTAATAAAAATGTCCAGAATGCTGTGAAGCAAAGAAACCTCTCATATAAGAGGTACTCATATCTCCAAAGTGTATGTCCTAACAATAAGGTTATCCTAGAAGAGTGGAACATGTACAAAACGTTAAAAAAACTGTCTATATGTCATTAGAAGAGAAAAACAGGAATACTACAGTAAGACTATAGATAACTGCAGACAAAACCCAACCAAAATGTGGACCATGCTAAAGAAAGTAATATCAAAAACAAAAAGTAGTAACAATATAGGGGAACTAAAAGTGAATGACAGTGTTCATATAAAAAAGACTGACATTGTGAACAAGCTAAATGAATTCTATATAGACAGTATAAAGGACATAGTGGACTCAATACCTTGCACTAGGAATATAAACTTCCTGACTCAGAATGAAAATTCATTTGACTTATGTAGGAAAATATCTGTTGAAGAACTGGATGAAATTTTTAATGATATGAACAGTAAAACAGCCACAGGTGATAAAATCTCTATACAAGTAATGAAATTGAGTTGGTCATACATAATATAATGGTGAGATCACTTGAAACAGGTGAAGTATCTGAACCACTTAAAGTCTCTACAATAAAACCTATACTGAAAGTGAAGGACTCCAACAAAGCAGAAGATATGAGGCCAATAAACTTGCTGCCTGGTATTGAAAAAGTACTAGAGAAGGTAGTAAACAAGCAACTACTGAAGTTCCTCAATAACAACAACATATTAACAACTGTCCAGTCTGGATTCCGAGCCGGGCATTCAACAGAAATTGCTCTACAATGTCTCATTTCTAAATGGAAGGAGCAGATGGATCTTGGACAAAGTGTAGTGGCAGTTTTCCTGGACCTGAAGAGAGCCTTTGATACTATCAACAGACTGCAACTACTTCAGAAACTGGAAGCCTATGGTATACATGGTGTTGTGTTAAAATGGTTTGAAAGCTACTTGATGGGGAGGAAGCAGTGTGTGAAATGTGTTCAGGTTGTGTCCAAAATAATAGCAAATGTCTAATAGATTTCAGGAATGCATCCGCGTAAAATTCACTTCTTCTGCTGATATTTCGGCCGCGTACCTTCCGGCCATCTTCAGAGTGAGTCGAAGACTGTCGAAGAGGTGCTGGGCGCGGACTTATAAGCCTGATCGCAGTGGCAATGCGTGTGCGCGTCACAGATGCTGGTATACTGCATATCGAAGTACTCACACACGTGCGCCCCCCATGGTGGAAGCGCTCTGGTGTTCACTTATCGATATATGCTCGGCGGCAACAACACCTTCACGTCTTCTCTGTGATTTCAATACTCCAAGTGTAGGATTCCAAGCTTTGTCTAAATTAAAACCTTTATCTCTGTTTAATAAGTTGTTGGCCAGTGTAATTTCAACAGCTTCCTTAAATATAGCATCCCAAAACGAAGACTGTATATTACGCCGTGAAAAGTTGAAAATGCACATCTAATAGCAAATGATCTAGGTGTGCCAGAGGGCAGTGTTCCTGGCCCATTACTGTTTATACTTTACATTAATGAAATCCCAAAAGTGCTAAAGGATTGTGAGATACACCTATTTGCAGATGACACACTTCTGTATGCTTCAGGTACAAACATTGATTGCCTTATAGACAAGTTGAACAGCAATCTAGCCAGTGTCAAACATTGGCTAAATGGGAATAAATTAAAGCTTAACACAAAGAAGACAAAGTGCATGCTTCTTACACTAAAATCAGAGGTAGGTGATCTGAACGGTGACATAGTTATTGATGGTGAAAAAATTGAATGGGTTAGCTATTAAAAATACTTGGGAATGATTGTAGATAGTAAGCTAAAACTGGGTGAACATATAAATTATATAACCAAGAAGATAGGTAAGAAAATAGGATTCCTTAGTAGGATTAGGAAAATTTTAACAGAAAAAAGCAGAATGACAGTGTACAACACCATCATAAAGCCTCACTTTTCATATGCTGGATCAATACTGTACCTGTGTAACATGACATTAGTGAGTAGGCTACAGATATTACAAAACAGATGCATGAGATTAATATTGAATTGTGATATGTACACTAGAATAGAATATATGTTGGTAACATTAAATCGGTTGTCTGTCAAACAATTCATCACACTACAAGCAATGATTTTTATTCATAAGATTAAATTAGGAATATGTCCAGACTATTTAGGCAATAAACTAACTTTAGTGAAAGAGGTCCATAACTATAATACAAGAAGTAGCAACAACTACTACTTGGAGTGTAAAAATAAAAAAAAAAATTGGGCAAAACTCCATATTTTTCAAAGGTATTAGCCAGTACAACAGTTTACCAAAAGAACTAAAAGACTGTCACTCATTGGCTTTATTGAAAAAAAGGCCGAAGAAATATATAGGTGTACAGCAGAGAAAACTGTGATTATATAATGTGTAAATTTATAATACTTTATGTGTTTAAATATAATGTATAAACCTGTAATGCTGAAACACACAATACTATATCAATGTAGTTGTGTTTCAATAAGTTTATGTAAAACATCAGCCTGAGTGCTGAAAGAAACCATATTAAACAAATAAATGGAGTTATCTTTGGATAGCAAAAACAAAAAACATTGTTTCTTCGATCGCTCTCGAAAATCTTGAAAAATATACGTAAAACATTCACAGTACGACTATATTCTGTGTTGTGTGAAGTTAAAAACTTTCTAACAAGCGGCTGCCGACAGATTAGTTGCTTGTAGATGCGACAGCTCTTCTGAGCAATCGTTTTTGCTGCGTGTGGCGGCCGGCATCGTTTACATCTAGTGTTCTGTGGAACTCTTATTAAGTGTTTTAGTGAATCTGCTGGTTATTTCGTCATCAAACCTATAGAAAAAAGTGTTAAAAGCAAGGTCTCTGGGAGGCTACTCCCAGAGGCTATATTTAAAATGGAGAATATTGACCAGATCACAGCCGACACCGGCCAAGGTTCAGCTAAGGCACTGCAAATACGCCACAACAATGAACCAGCCATGCTGCATTCTACAACAGTGAGACCGACAGATCAGCATCCCATTAAAATGTGCTCTCAAGATAACTGTTCTCAATGTCGTCTGATGGAGGTGGGACAGCATTCTTCACATTCAGTTGTCTCGCAGTGTGTAACCACCAACAGCCAGCGACAAAAGTCAAGACACAGATCACCATCATCCCAACAGGTAATAGCTCCTGATGCAAATGCACCAAAGAAGACAAAGGCAAGTGAAAATCTTAGTAGTAATATTGAAGACGATGTAGATATGGTAGACATTGAAAATGTTGCATATAATGTTGATGTTGAAACCATGGACAGTAACTTGAATGTAAATTTAGTAGATAGGAATTGCAATGGGCAGTCTACTTCCCAACAGTGTGATACTCGAAAGGACTTGGGCAATTCAGTGAACATACCAGTAACTGCCACAGGAAGCAACATAATTCCTAGCAATAGGAAACATGCTAGTAAAGATAATACATACCAACCAACAGACATGGGTCCATATTTTGTATTTGTAGAGGGGGAGAATGGTAATGTTGGAAAGTTACATCCAATGGCCCTTGGAAGAATGTTATTTAAAGAAAGTAATAACTTAAGACATGAAATCGTTAATATCTCAGGAATTGGCAGAAACAGGTATAAAATTGAAACAAAAACTGGACAATCTGCAAACAGGTTACGGTTGCTAGATACGTTTCAGCAGAAAAATATGGAAGCTTACATCCCTAGTTTTCTAACAACAAGGCGAGGAGTTATCCGTGATGTTTATATTGCTCTATCTAATCAAGAGATCCTGACAGAAATAAAGTCTGAATTTTTAGTAACTGACGTTCGTAGGTTCACAAAGAAAGTAATAGAGAATGGTGTGATGAAAATACTCCCCACACCAAAATGTGTTGTAACATTTAAATCCCAACAGCTTCCTCAGTATGTGTATTTGTGCAGTATGCGCAGTCCTGTAGCACCATATGTCCAATCAGTTCTGCAGTGTCACAATTGTCTCAGATATTTTCATTTAAGTTCGCAATGTCGCAGTAATGCCCGCTGTGCCAAATGCATGGGAGCCCATGAGACTTCGCAATGCTCACATACTGGAGAGCCCAAGTGTCTGCACTGCAGAGGAAGAGGAAACCACACTGCCACTGGTCGCAGTTGCCCAGTTTATCAGCAGCACATGGAAACGAAGCGCAGAGAAGCCTACAGTGTTTCTTATACAACTGACGCCTGGTCTCTGTGACCATCATTTGCGCAGGTTACTGCAGATGTTCCTACAACGCAAGTGCTCTCTACTGGTGACTGGCCCAAACTATATGAGAAACCAGTAGCAATGAACATGACAGAAAAAAGGCTACAGCAGGGACCTAAACATGCATTTATGTCGGTTCCAGCCCCCAAGTCTTACAAAAATAAACCATTCACTCGTAGTCCGTATAAGCAAGGTTATTCAGATATGCTGTACGAATTTCAGGGTTCACAGAATCCAATACAAAACAACCCGTATCTGCCCACTCCTCTGGCAGCATCTCATACTAATCGAGAAGATGCCATTAATAACTTCTGTGCTTCGATACTGCAGATCTTTCTTTCTCTCAAAAATGATACAGACATGGTAACAACTCAGGCTCTTATTCGTAATGCTGTTGAAGATATCTTCAAAACTGACAATGGCCTTTAAAATACTACAGTGGAATGCACGGTCAGCAATATCGAACATGGAAAGTCTGTATCGAGAAATTATCAGTAATCACATATCGGTAGCTTGTTTTTGTGAAAGTTGGTTTCCACCAACACGGCGAATACACTTCAAAGGATATTCAGTACTTTGAAATGACAGAGACGATGGGAAAGGAGGAGCAGCCATGTTAATTAGAGATACAGTAAGGTTTAAAAAATTGGACATCAATATTGGAACAACAGATTACCAGGCAGTGGCTGCTGAAATTTCCTCTCCTAGAGGAGTATTCCACCCCCATGAACCACAGACATTGCCGAGGTGGGGTGGCTTGCATGCCTCAACGATGCAGATAGCCGTACCGTAGGTGCAACCACAGCGGAGGGGTATCTGTGGAGAGGCCAGACAAACGTGTGGTTCCTGAAGAGGGGCAGCAGCCTTTTCAGTAGTTACAGGGGCAACAGTCTGGATGATTGACTGAGCTGGCCTTGTAACATCAGCTAATGTGGCTTTGCCACACAGCTACTGCGAACGGCTGAAAGCAAGGGGAAACTACAGCCGTCACTTTTCCCGAGGACATGCAGCTCTACTGCATGAACATATGATGATGGCATCCTCTCGGGTAAAATATTCCGGAGGTAAAATAGTCCCCCATTCGGATTTCGGGCGGGGACTACTCAGGAGGATGTTGTCATCAGGAAAGACAATACTGGCATTCTACGGATCGGAGCGTGGAATGTTAGATCCCTTAACCGGGTAGGAAAATTAGAAAATTTAAAAAGGGAAATGGATAGGTTGAAGTTAGATATAGTGGGGATTAGTGAAGTTCGGTGGCAAGATGAACAGGATTTCTGGTCAGGTGAGTACAGGATTATAAATACAAAATCAGTTGGGGGTATCACAGGAGTAGGACTGATAATGAATAAGAAAGTAGGAATGTGGGTAAACTACTATGAGCAGCACAGTGATCGCATTATCATTGTCAATATAGATACGAAGCCAACACCGACAACAGTAGTACAGGTTTATATGCCAACTAGCTCTGCTGATGATGAGGAGATCGAAGAAATATATGAGGAGCTAAAGGAAATTATTCAGACAGTTAAGGGAGAGGAAAACTTAATTGTGATGGGAGACTGGAATTCGGTAGTAGGAAAAGGAAGAGAAGGAAAAATAATAGGGGAATATGGACTGGGCAGGAGGAATGAAAGAGGAAGTCGCCTGGTAGAATTTTGCACGGAACATGATTTAATCGTAACAAACACGTGGTTTAAGAATCACAAAAGAAGGTTGTATACATGGAAGAGACCAGGAGACACCGGAAGGTATCAGATAGATTTTATAATGGTAAGACATAGGTACCGGAACCAGGTTATAAACTGCAGGACATACCCAGGGGCAGATATAGACTCTGAACATAACTTGTTAGTCATGAACTGTAGGCTGAAGCTGAAAAAACTGCAGAAAGGTAGGAAAATAAGGAGATGGGACTTAGATAAATTGAAGGAAAGTGAAGTTCTGGAGAATTTCAGAGGGAGATTTAGGCAACAATTGATAGAAACAGGGGGAAATAAAACAGTAGAAGAGGACTGGGTAGCATTGAGAGATGAAATAGTGAAGGCAGCGGAGGACAAAATAGGTAGAAAGACAAGACCTACAAAAAATCCATGGATATCATAGGAGATACTAAATTTAATCGATGAAAGGAGAAAATATAAAAAAGCAGTACATGAAACAGGCAAAATGGAGTACAGACGACTAAGAAATGAGATTGTCAGGAAGTGCAAAATGGCTAAGCAGGAGTGGCTAGAAGGCAAATGCAAGGATGTAGAAGAATGTATAAATAGGGGAAAAATAGATACAGCCTACAGAAAAATAAAAGAAACTTTTGGAGATAAGAAAAACAGCTCTATGAATATCAAGGACACTGATGGAAAACAAGTTCTCAGCAAAGAAGGGAAAGCTGAAAGGTGGAAAGAGTATATACACGGACTCTATATACTCTTCGAGACAATATTGTAGGAAGGGAAGAGGATGTAGATAAAGATGAAATAGGAGATACTATACTGAGAGATGAATTTGACATAGCCTTGAAAGACCTAGGTCGAAACAAGGCCCCAGGAGAAGATGACATACCCTCAGTGCTACTAAAATCTCTGGGAGAGCCAGCCATGACAAGACTATTTGAACTGGTGTGTAGGATGTATGAGACAGGCGAAATGCCCTCAGACTTTAAGAAAAATGTAATAATCCCCATTCCAAAGAAATCAAGCGCAGACAGGTGTGAAAATTACAGAACCATCAGTTTGATAAGTCATGGTTGCAAAATTTTAACAAGAATTATCTACCGGAAAATGGAAAAGCTGGTAGAAGCTCACCTCGGGGAAGATTAGTTTGGATTCAGGAGGAACGTAGGAACCCGGGAGGCAATACTCACTTTATGTCTTATCTTAGAAGATAGATTAAGGAAAGGCAAACCTACATTTTTAGCTTTTGTAGATGTGGAGAAAGCATTTAATAATGTCGACTGGAATACACTCTTTCAAATTCTGAAGTCAGCAGGGGTAAAATACAGGGAAAGGAGAGTTATTTACAACTTGTATAAAAGCCAGACCAGAGTTATTAGACTCGAAGGGCATGAAAGGGAAGCGTCAGTTGGGAAGGGAGTAAGACAGGGTTGTAGCCTTTCTCCGATGTTATTCAATTTGTACATCGAGCAGGCGGTGAAGGAAAGCAAGGAAAAATTTGGAATAGGGATTAAAGTTCAGGGGGAAGAAATAAAAACATTGTGTTTTGCTGATGACATTGTAATTCTGTCAGAGACAGCAAAGGACCTGGAAGAGCAGTTGAATGGAATGGACAGCGTGTTGAAGAGAGCATATAAAATGAACATTAACAAGAGCAAAACAAAAATAATGGAATGCGGTCTTAGAAAATCAGGCGATGCTGAAGGAGTTAGATTAGGTAAAGAAACAATGAAGGTGGTAGATGAGTTTTGTTACTTGGGCAGTAAAATAACATGCGATGGTCGCAGTACAGAGGATATAAAATGCAGAATGGCAATGGGAAGAAAAGCATTTTTGAAAAAGAGAAATTTGCTAACATCGAATATTAATTTAAGGGTAAGGAAGTCTTTTCTGAAGGCATTTGTGTGGAGTGTTGCCTTGTACGGGAGTGAAACATGGACGATAAGCAGTGCGGACAGAAAGAGAATAGAGTCTTTTGAAATGTGGTGCTACAGAAGAATGCTGAAGATTAGGTGGGTAGATCGCATAACTAATGAAGAGATACTGGACAGAATTGGTGAGAAAAGGAATTTTTGGCGTACCTTGACTAAAAGAAGGGATCGCTTAGTAGGACACATTCTTAGACACCAGGGAATCGTAAATTTAGAATTGGAGGGAAGTGTGTGGGGTAAAACTCGCAGAGGGAGACCAAGAGACGCGTATAGTAAGCAGATTCAAATGGATGTGGGTTGTCGTTCTTATGAGGAGATGAAAAGGCTTGCTCAGGATAGAGTAGGGTGGAGAGCTGCATCAAACCAGTCTCCGGACTGAAGACCACAACAACAACAACAGAGGAGTATTCACTATTGTCACCATTTACAAACCATCTTCGTGTAAAATACGAAACCTTTCTCTGGGTCAGATTATTGACCAGATTCAAACGCCATTTCTCATTTGTGCAGATTTCAACGTACATCATAAACTGTGGGGATGTGAAATAGACGACGCGGATGGCAAAGAGTTGCTTCCACTTCTTGAAACTCTCAATTTAGTTCTTTTGAATGATGGCTCCCCTACTATGGTACCTAAACCAAATACACGACCATCGGCCGTCGATTTGACATTGTGCTCTGTTGAGTTTAACTATGTAATGGAATGGATGGTCAAAAGAGACCTCCTTGGATCGGATCACCTTCCTCTGGAAATCACAATAAATTTACCTAATTCATCTATTAATACAACAGAAATTATTTATCCTAACAGTAGGTGGAAAATTCGGGAAGCTGACTGAACGAAATACACTGCTACAGTCCAGGCACATTTTCAATCTTTTAACAACTTGTTAGGTCCAAAAGATGCTTACCAACAGCTAATTTCAATTATTGTAGATGCTGCAACAACTTCCATTCCAAGAAAAAAAGGAAGTCATCGTTCTGAAGCAACGTCCACCAGTCTGGTGTACACCAGAGTGCTCTAGAGCTATTGCACAGCGGAAACTTGCATACAATAACTTCCGTAAACAACAAAATGTGGAAAATTTCATTGCATATAGCAAAATCGCGGCGAGGGTTCGAAGACGATTAAAAGAATGTAAAAAGAGCTCCTGGAAAAACTTCTGTGAGTCATTAAATAATAACATTAGTATTGTGGACGTATGGAAGAAATTAACGTTTTTCAAAAACAAGAACGCCACTAGTAGTCAGCCATTAAATGACGCATGGCTTGAAGACTTTTTGAATTTAATCTCACCAGCTTCTGCAGCCGAACAACCATATCGTCTTCCCGAACAGTCAGATTACCGTCATCCACTCTTGGTTCCGTTTACGTATGCAGAATTGAAGAAAGGAATTAAAAATGCGGCAAATTCGGTACCTGGCAAGGATGGTATACACTACCAGATGATAGAAAATCTCCCAGACATTGCCATAAGGAAATTATTACAGATATTTAACCAAATATGGATGAACGACACACTAATAGAAGATTGGACAACTCAAATAGTGGTACCTACATTGAAACCTGATAAAGATAAAGAGAAATCCACGTCCTATAGACCTATTTCTCTTTCTTCCTGTACTGGAAAAACGTTAGAACGTCTGGTGAAAAATCGCTTGGAATGGTGGTTGGAATCAAATCAGATCCTGTCATCGAGTCAATATGGATTTAGAAAAGGCAAAGGCACAATAGATAATTTAAAGATCTTAACCGCAGATATCAATGACGCAGCAACAAGGAGAGAAAATGTAACAGCTGTCTTTCTGGATGTAGCGGGAGCGTATGACAATGTTAACATACCTTTGTTGCTACAGAAATTGGAAACCATTGGAATCCCAACAAGAATGATTTATGGCATTAGCACTTTCTTCGCTGAAAGAAGCATATGGGTTCGTTTTCAGAATAAATTAATTGGACCACGTCGACTCACAACAGGTATTCCACAAGGATCTATCCTAAGCCTCATACTCTTTGCAGTATATACCAATGACCTGGAGAGAATGATCCCTTCTCAGTCAAAATTCTTGAGTATGCAGATGATATTTGTTTGTATGTGTCAGCCAGTGGGTTGGATCAGGCTGTATATGAGCTATCAAAAGCAATGGGCATAGTGGACCAAACACTTCATAGCTATGGCTTACATATTTCACCAGAAAAATCGGTAATAGTTCCTTTCACAAATGAAGCTATCCCAAGTTGCTTGAATAGTGTAAGACTATCTGGTTACAAAATACCACTGAAATCACAGGCTAGATTTCTTGGCGTTCTTTTCGATTCTAGACTGAGTTGGGTGCCACATATTCGAACAGTTGTCAGCACGTGTGAAAAAGCATTGAACCTTATTAGATCGGTGTCAAGGGTGTGGTGGGGGGCTCATCCCAACGTTCTCCTTACCCTATATCGCGCGTTGATACAATCCCGAATAGATTACGGGTGCACAGTCTATCACAATGCTGCTAACAAGCACCTGGATAAATTGCAGTACAAAGGCCTACGCATCTGCCTTGGAGCTATGACTTCTTCTCCCACTAATGCACTCCTCGTGGAAGCATCAGAAATGTCCCTACATATTCGACGAACAATGTTGTGTGATCGTTATATTTTACAAAGAATGTCAAATACTAACCACCCACTGATAAAAAAGTGCGAAACGCTCTTTGGAACAGGGGATAACAGAAATATGGGGAAAAAACAGTTTTATATCTACACTCGTTACGAAGTTTGGAAACATGTACAAAATAAAATACATCGAACTACAGCCCTTCCAATGTTCTTATATGACTACCACAGTTCTTATCTCAGTATTCCTGTAACATACATTGACTCTTCCAGCAAAGAAAAAGGATATGGGCAGTTTTCACTCTCATCGCACCTAGCAGAAAAGTGGGCAGGATATACCCAAATATATACCGATGGCTCAAAAATGGAGATGAAAAACCACACAGGGTGTGCTTTCTTCTGCCCAAACAATTCAGAAGAAAGAAAGTTTCAACTACCAGGTGATGCTTCAATATTTATAGCTGAAACAATCGCTATTATAGAGGCCATCAAATATGTAAGATCCTTGAAAGTACCCAAGGCGATGATAATCACTGACGCTCAAAGCGTTCTGAAATCAATTAGTTGCAGGAATTGGGACCAAAGAACTAATAAATACACACTTGACTTAGTGGAGCATTATCATCAAGCAAAGAAGACAGGTCAAATCATCGAATTGGATAAAGTCTCATTCTGGTGTCCTATACAATGATAAAGCAGATAAACTAGCAAAATAAGCAATTAGTAGTGGAATACCTTTGGACATTAAAATCCCATATACAGACTACTTCCAAAAGATCAGACAACAGTTGATTCTTTTGTGGCAGGAAGAATGGAACGAAAGCCAAAAAACAAGAGGAAGAAACTATGCTAGTATACAAACATTAATACCTAGACGACCATGGTTTGCAAAATCAAAATACTCAAGAAAAATAATAGTTTCCATTATAAGAATGCGTCTCAATCATGGCTCTTTCCCTGCCCATTTATACAAGATTGGCTTATTGGAGACACCGTATTGTCAATGTGATGGAGCAACGGTTGGTGATGTAAATCACATCTTGTTTCAGTGCAGACGGTACGAGGAAGGAAGAGACAAATTTTTGAAGGATCTCCTGAGACTTGGTCACTGCCAGCCGCTTTGCACTACTTCAGTTTTAGAGGACACAACCAGGAGAGCATATGATGTCATAGCCAGATTTATTTCACGGGAAGTCATCAAAATTTAACAGGAAAATGGACATTTAATTTATTAACTGCAGTTAATATATATTACAAACTAGTGTATAGTTCATAAGTCAATACAGACAAATGTATAAATGTATGCTCTAAAATGTATGTGTATCATTATTGTAATTTTTGATGGCTAAAAAGTATTTTCCTATGCTAGAAGCCAATAATAAATAAAAATAAATAAATAAATACTTCGTTTTATTCATACGGCCTACTGCTTGGTTATAACAACCAAGTGCATATTTGTGGTGCATACTGCCGCGAGACAGTCCTAACTCGTATTATCTTTGGATGAAATACTTTGATAGCGCGGGAAGATTTTCTTGTGTGTGAAAATATAGTTGTTGATGTTGATGGGTTGGCAATATTTATGCAAATAGTTTCACTTACCACTATTACGTGAATAGTAATAAACAATGCCAGAGATACAGTTAGTGAAAGTGATGAGCTGTAATTTTCAGGTACATACAAAGTTTATCATCCCAGTGCGACAATGTTCAACATGCTTATAGATTGTTTTGTCACAGATTTATTTATTTATTTATTTATTTATTTTTCCTTCCAAAAGTGAGCTTCTGACAGTTAATATTTTTCTGTGGAGTAACGTTGTTTAACTCTGTTTGTTCAACAATTTATACCCTCTTGATGTAATCCAATAGATACTAGGCTATGCCGGTACCGTACATGATAACTGACAAATTTGAAGAGTCTAGAACTCATAGTCATTACAGAGTAAATTGTACTTACCGTGGTGGTAGCCAAGTGCATTGATGTTGGCAATGATGAAAAGTGCAGGAGTTGTGTGAGACTGTCATTAGCCAGTTGCTTTATAGTATGCGGTAGCCTACGTGCGATTTGCTGGTTTCTAACACTAAATAAATGAACAGATTTTTGTTTGGCAATTTATTTTTCTATCTTTTGCAGTATGGCACTAGGACTAATGTTCACTTCACGATGATAATTTAGTGGCCAGAGAGAAGTGCATACAATAACCTGTCAACCATAGAGGAGGAACAGCATTATTTATTTATCCATCTGTAGACAGTCGATATTGCATGGATGTTAACATAGTTTATATTGTAGATATGCAAGAATGCATAAATAATCAATGCAGTTAGGGTCTGTACATAAATTCATAATGATTCAATGCAGTTAAATGAAGTCATAAGTATGCTGATATAATCCAAAATTAGAAACACATTATAATATTTCAGTATGGTACTGGAGATGTTGCTTTACATCTTATATCAAAGTATGCAGTCATTAATAGTATAAAACACTTGCCGCGGTAGAGTAGTTGAGCGGTCTAAGACGCCTCGCTGCGGAGCGTGCGGTTTCTCGCCGTCGGAGGTTCGAGTCCTCCCTGGGACGTGTGTGTGTGTGTGTGTGTGTGTGTGTGTGTGTGTGTGTATGTCCTTAGGTTAGTTTACTTTAGATTAAGTAGTTTGTAAGCTACGGACTGATGACCCACGCAGTTTGGTCCAATAGATTTACAAACATTTGAACATTTGATAAAACACTTTTCTATTTTGTGGTTTTTTAGCCATTTCATGAATTCACTTGTTTCAGATTTTTCTTTGATCTCTTCTGCAAGATTGTTGTATGATTTTCTTCCATCAAATAACAGACTATTTTCAGTTTTTGTTTGTTTTTCCTAAAGAACTGTAAGTGATTGCTGAATGTGGTTCCATGTTCGTATATATAACTGTTTGTTGGTTACTGATCGACAGTCAGTATACTCTTAAGATTTCAATAACTCTGTGCAGTGATATGTTTCGCTGCTTTTGGTTATTTTTCAAGCAGCATTTTTTTTTTTTATTTTTATTTTTTTTTTTATTTTTTATTTTTTTTTTTTTTTTTTGCAGTTTAAAAAAAATGGTCTGTCTATTCTGCTCTTCGAACACCAGAGGATTATGCCATAGCTAATTAGAGAATGGACATTTGCAAAGTAAGCCGTTCTTGTGCATGAGCTGCTGCACACGGAATTTGTTACTAAGTGGATAGTATGCTGGAGCTATTGTCTTCCCTAGGACTATACTGTGCTGGGATCACTTTAGTTGTGAGACAACATGCATGTCCAGAAATTTAATTGTTGATACACTTTCTATGGTCTCATCATTCACTGTTAGATTGTTACTATTTGGTTTTCTGTTTAACTGGAAGCTAATACTATTGGTGTTCTTGACATTTAGTGTTAGTTTATTGTTCTTGATCCACTGGGATACACAGGAGTGTTTCGTAAGCTTTTTTTTTGTTGTGTGCATTTTTGTAGAAGGCATAATTATGTGGTGGCTGCGTTAAAGATGATAGTTTGTTCACAAACAAAACAGATTATAGGTTAATATTTTATGTTTAAAAAGTAAGCTATAGCTTCTCTCTTGATGGTAAGTAATAGGTTAGGTTACAGAGGTTTTTGTTTCCACATGTGAGTGCCAAAGGCATTAATTTTTCGGCTGAGACCTGTTATTTGTAATTTACAAGGGTAACTACAGATAATTTTTTTTATCTACAATACAGAAGTATTAAGATATCATGTATACGAGATTTATGACATGGTTATGTCATGGGTCAGAACTGGTGGATAGTACCCCAGTCTTCAGTTATGCCTGATTTGATTTGATTTTTTCAGGGAAGCCACAACAGTCTTGGTCCAACCTGCTACTGCCCGCACCGAAACTAAGTTTATTGTGCGGTATCGCTCCCAGTATATCTAGTAAAGCCAACCAATGCCCTTGAACAGTGCAAGGAGTCCCTTTACCAGTTCTGTATTAGACACAAGTTCTTCAGGTCTGGCTGTCCCAAATGTTCTGTGCCTTTTACTCTCCAATGCAATGCATTTGAAAATTAGATGTGATGCAGTTACATCACAGATCCTACATTTAGGGTCCTCTTCTGTTATTCCCATTGTATGTAGGTGTTTTTTGAAATTCCTATAGCCTGTCAGCAATTCAACCATGAGTCTAATCTCTCTCCTGTTCAGGCCCAGGATTGCAGAGCTTCTTTTAAAACATGGCGTTGGCATCATTACCTTGCTATGTTTTTGTTGGTAGACTTTGGTCCAGTATTCTACGTGCTGTCTTCTGGGCCAGTTACGTAGCTCCAATTTGATCATTGCCTTGGTGATTGTCAGGACAGGTTCCGGTCCAATAAATGGAGTCTCTGCCCCCATCCTGGCTATCTGTCGGCGTGTTCATTTCCACTGATCCCTGAGTGGCCAGGAACCCACAATAGGTTTACTCTATTGCTTTCCCCTAGCTCCACCAGAACCCTGTGACATTCTGCAGCAATTTTAGACCTTGTTGCAGGAGCTGCCAGTGATCTCAGGGCTGCCTGGCTGTCTGAATAGATATAGATGCTACAATCTTTGTAGCACCTACGCAAATTCTCCTCCGCACGTGCCCTGATGGCAGTGATTTCGGCCTGGAATACTGAGGTCAGTTTCCCTATAGAGATGACGCTCTCCAGTCTTGGCTACACCCCGTATACCCCAGCCCCAACACCTTGGTCTGATTTTGACCCGTCAGTGAACCAGACAATGTCCCCCGTACAGTGTCGAACTATTTTCTCCCACTGCTCCCTACTTCCAATTGTTATATTGAAAGGCTTGTTGAAGCAGTATGGGGTTATAATATAGTCGGCTGGCATTTCCCCAACCTTTCCTATATTTACCTCACTCACTATTTTAGTGTGTGATTCTGGATATCCCAAAGAGTTCCAGTTGTTGCCAGATTTGAGTCTGTATGCACCAGCCGATGCCTCCATCTTGGCCCAAAGGTGTAATTGGGGCATATCCAGCAAGGTTTCCATCCCAGCCATTGGTGTGCTGCTAATTCCGCCTGTTATGGCTAAGCAGGCTAATCTCTGCACCTTACCAAGCTCCTTAGCAGCAACCTGCTGTTCTACCTTCTTCCACCACACGACATCCCCATAGGTGATCCTGGGTCTAATCACCGTGGTGTATATCCATATGCCTTGTTTAGTGTTTGTAACTAATCTGTTGTTGGGACCTATGGTCTTTCCTCAGTAGGTTAACTGGGATAGGTTAGGGACATGCAAGTCGCCAAAGTGGCATCCACTTTAAAGACTTGCACCAGGCCAATGAGCCACACGAAACTATTATAACTCCTCTGTTTTGTTGAACTTCTGTTTTAGTTTGGTTGCTATGTTGCTGAACTACTGATTAGCATAGTCTGCTAGTTTTTGGGGTCTTGTGAAGTGGTATCATTATGTTGAAACTGCACATTTGATGGCTTCGATTTTTTCCAATTTGTGTCCTGTTTGCTGATATACCAGGTTGTTTTGATTTTGGAATCTGCCTGTTCTCTAAATTTGTCGTTTTGGTATCTTTGTGCTGCTAATAATACTTTTCCAGATATTTTTGTATATATGGTAATAGTTTTGAAAAACAGTATCGTTATGGTTTTTTTTTTTTTTTTAAGAGCTGAGGTGCTTGCAGGTTTAAGAGGATTTTTTATTTCACTGGTTACCCAGTCATTATTATCCTTTGGTTTAATGACTCTTAACGCTTTTGGAAACACTTCTTCGAATCTGCATTTAAATACTGACAGAAACTTTGAAAACTTCTCATTTACAGTAGTAGCCATATATATTTCTTCGAATGTTTCATGGCTGATCTGTGAGGCAAACAACTCTTTGTGTCTTGGAGAAAAACCTACTGTATATGTGGATTTTGGTATTGTTTTCTATTTGTATGTTTCAT
The DNA here is from genome assembly GCA_026315105.1 of Locusta migratoria. Taxonomy (NCBI): domain Eukaryota; kingdom Metazoa; phylum Arthropoda; class Insecta; order Orthoptera; family Acrididae; genus Locusta; species Locusta migratoria. Next base: position 9,607,241 of record CM048744.1, read on the forward strand.
TTCAATACCTAACTGACTCGAATCATCTGAGAAGCTGAGGTGATTAACAAGGACATCACACCTATCGGGTCATATATAGGACGTAATTCCGTCCGTCAGCTTTGACCTGTGATGTCATTGCAGTGCGTTAGTTTTGAGGAGTGTGCGTGTTTGCAGAAGGCATGACTAATTATGTGGTGGCTGAGTTAAAGATGACAGTTTGTTTACAAGCAGAACAGATTATAGATTAATATTTTGTGTTTAAAAATTGATCTGTACTTCCCTCTGATGGTAAGTAAGATAGGTTAATAGTTGTTGTTGTTGTTGTTGTGGTGGTGGTGATCTTCGGTCCGCACACTGGTTTGATGCAGCTCTCCACGCTGCCCTGTCCTGTGCAAGCCTCTTCATCTGAGAATACGTGTGGCAACCTACATCCTTTTGAATCTGGTTACTGTATTCATCTCTCGGTATTCATCTACGATTTTTACCCCACACGCTTCCTTCGAATGCTAAGTTGACAATTCCTCGATCTCTCAGAATGTGTCCAACCAATCTATCCCTTCTCTAAGTCAGGATATGTCACATACTCCTTTTCTCCCCGATTCGGTTAAGCACCTTCTCATTAGTTGCGATCTACCCATCTAATTTTCTACATTTGTCTGTAGCACCACATTTCAAAAGCTTCTATCATCTTTTTATCTGAACTCCTTATCATCCATGTTTCACTCCCATACAATGCTACACTCCGGATAAATGCTTTCAGAAAGGACTTCCTAACATTTAATTTAAATGTTGGATGTCAGCAGATTTCGCTTCTTTGGAAACGCTTTTCTTCCCATAGCCATTCTGCATTTTATATCTTATTTACTTCGGCCATCAGAACTTATCTCGCTACCGAAATAACTAAATTCATCTACTACTTTTATTGTCTCATTACCTAATCTAATTCCTTCAACATCATCTCATTTTCTGACATGTCATTCCATTACCTTCGTTTTACTCTTGTTAATGTTAATCTTATATCTTCCTTTCAAGACACTGTCCATCCCATTCGATTGCTCTTCCAGATCTTTTGCGGTTTTATTTTTATTTCTTCTCCCTGCACTTTAATGCCCTCTCCAAATTTCTCCTTCGTTTCCTTCACTGTCGGCTCAATGTACAGATTGAACAACATTGGGGAAAGGCTACAACCCTGTCTTACTCCCTTCCCACCTCTGCATCCCTTTCTTGCCCTTCGACTCTAATAACCGCTGTCTGATTTTTGTATAGGTTGAATATAACTCTTCGCTCCCTATATTTCACCCCTGATACCATCAGAATTTTGAAGAGCGTATTCCAGTGGACATTGTCAAAAGCTTTTGCCAAATCGACAAATGCTAAAAACATAGGTTTCCCTTTCCTTAGCCTATCTTCTAAGAAAAGCCGTAATGTGAGTATTGCCTCCCGTCTTCCTACATTTCTCCTAAATCCAAACTGATCTTCCTCAAGGTCGGATTCAACAAGTTTTTCCATTTGTCTGTAAATAATTCGTGTTAGTATTTTGTAACCATGACTGATTAATTAACTGATACTTCTGTAATTTTCACACTTGTCTGCACTTGCTTTCTTTGGAATCAGAATTAAGATATTCTTCTTGAAGTCGGAGGATATTTTCCGTGTCTCATACATCTTGCATATCAGGTGATACAATTTTTTCACGACTGGCTCTCCTAACGACATCAGCAGTTCAGACGGAATATCATCTACTCCAGGGGCCTTGTTTCGCCTCAAGTCCTTCAGCGCTCTGTCAAATTCTTCTCGGAGTATCATATCTCCTATCTCATCTTCCTCCACTTCTTCTTCCGTTTCTAGAATATTGCCTTCAAGTTTACTTCCTTTGTATAGGCCCTCTACATATTCCTTCCACAGTTCAGCTTTCCCCTCTTTGCTTAGTGGTTTTCCATCTGAGTTCTTGATACTCATACAGCTGTTTTTCTTGTCTCCAAATATTTCTTTTATTTTCTTGTAGGCGGTATCTATCTTTCCCCTGGTTATACATTCTTCTATGGTTCTGCATCTGTCCTCTAGCCACTCCTGCTTAGCCAGTCTGCATTTTTCAGACTTTTGTACTCCCTTTTTCCTGTTTCACTTGCTGAATTTTTACATTTTCTCCTCTCATCAATTAAGTTCACTATATCCTGTGTTATCCAGGTATTTCTATTAGGCCTTGTCCTTCTGCCTATATGGTCCTCTGCAACATTCACTACCCTATCTCTCAGAGCTACTGTGTTACTTCCCCCCGTTTCAGCCAATCCTTGCCTAAAGCTCTCTCTGAAACTCTCGACCACCTCTGGTTCCTTCAATTTGGCCAGGTTCCATCTCCTAACCTTTCTACTTTTCTGCAATCTTTTAAGTTTTAATCTGCAGTTCATAACCAAGAAGTTATGGTCAGAGTCTATATCTGCCCCTGGATATGTCTTACAGTTTAGAACCTTGTTTCTAAATCTATTCCTTACCATTATAAAGTCAATCTAGTACCTTCCAGTGTCTCCTGGTCTCTTCCATGTGTACAGCATTCTTTCATGATGATTAAACCAAGTGTTAGTGATCATTAAAATGTGCTCTGTACAAAATTCTACCAAGCGATCTCCTCTTACATTCCTTTTTCCCAGTCCATATTCACCTGACCAGAAATGCTGTTCATCCTGCCACCGAACTTCACTAATCCCTACCATATCTAACTTTAACATATCCATTTCTCCTTTCAAATTTTCTAGCTTACCTACGCAATTAAGGGTTAGAACATTCCACGCTCCGACCCGTAGAATGCCTGTTTTGTTTTTCTTGATGACGACATCGTCCTGAGTAGTCCCTGCCTGGAGATCCAAATGGGGGACTATTTTACCTCTGGAATATTTTACCCAAGAAGATGCCATCACCGTAGTCATAAAGTAGAGCATCATGTCCTCGGGAGAAGTAACGACTGTAGTTTCCCCCTTGCTTTCAGCCGTTCGCAGTAACTGCATGGCAAAGCCATGTTAGCTGATGTTGCAAGGCCAGCTCAGTCAATCATCCAGCCTGTTGCCACTTTAACTACTGAAAAGGCTGCTGCCCCTCTTCAGGAACCACAGTTACCCCTCCACTGTGGTGGCATCTATGGTACGGCTATCTGCATTGTTGAGGCACGCAAGCCACCCCACTTTGGCAATTTCTGTGGTTCATGGAGGTGGAGGTTAACAGAGAGGTTTTTTTACTGTGTGTGATCGAATTTTTGGGCTGAGAACTGTGATTGATGGTACATTCTGTTATCTGTAATTTACGAGGATAACTACAAATTATTTATTATCTACAATACAGAAGTATTAAGATATTGTCCACCTATCTTTCTCTGTCAGTTAGCATAGACCCTATGGTCAATCATTGATGCCGAGTGTTTCGTTACCCTATTTGAAATAGAATAACTAGGGACTTCAAATACCTGTTACGTACTTTGTGCATTTACCTCTTTGCAGGGGCCTAATGACAGGACACAAATTGTTAAGCTACTTCCACCACAGCTTTAGATAGTGATGTGGCTCCATCTCTGCCCAAGTAGGTCTGACTTTTCAAAATTTACTCACCTTAGCCACATTAGATTCGCTGCCCGCCAGCTACACAAACTGTCATAAAACATTTGTCTGTTTCCAGTCCGATGATGCGCTAACTGTGCAAAACGTGTAATTGGAGTAATAAAGAATACTGCAACAGAGACTGCGAATTATTTAATAGAAACAAGTTTAACACATAGCACAAATTTAAATTGTTTATAAAACCTGTCCAACTAGAAGTGGAAGCTCAGGGAATTTAATACTATATGGTAAGAATCAAGAGGAAAACATTGAATCTTTTTCGGATTTGTGTTTTTGAACAAAACTTTTTTCCTTGAATTAAAAATTAATAATTAAAGAGGCTACAATAAAATAAATTTGGTAGGTAAGTCCGAATTGAGCATGCCACTGTAATCACAAAGCCATTATCTTTCAAATTAAAAAAGGAAAAAAAAAAATCCCAAACACCGGGAATCGAACCCGGACATCCATGCTTACTAGGCAGATGTTTTACCACTATACGTGGCAGGAAATCGTGCTTAGATTATTCCGAGGCACCTTAATTGCTAGTGATGCAGTGGTATATGGCAATAAGGCCTCTGCCTAGTAAGCATGGAGGTTCGGGTTTGATTCCTGGTCGCATCACAAATTTTAATCAATGCTTCAACTTTATCATTAATGTCTCAGACATTATTGAGACGAAAAAAACAGCGTTTTAAAATTCTTTCCAAAAATGCAACTTCAAAATTGTCTCGCAGTGTCATTTTTGGAGGGCAGTATCTTGGGGCAGGAATTTTTTTGGAGGAAACGAAAAAATACAGGTTTCTTACTTAGTCCTGATTTTAACATATGGTAAATTTAATATCAGAGACTATGAAGGTAAGATTTTGGTAATTGTGTACATCGAATGAATGGCACTGCAATCGATGTATATCGAACGTTTGACTCTCCTTATGCTGCCATTGATGTTTTAGTGCTTTAAAACTGGAGATTTGGGCGCTACGCACCCTCAGATACCAAATTAAAAAAAAAAAGAAGAAGAAAAACGTATTGTTTAGCCTACACCTAACATAACTTTCAGTTAAAAAAAAAAAAAAAAAAAAAAAAAAAAAAAAAAAAAAAAAAAAAAAAAAAAAAACGGTGATATGTAGTGTAGCCTTAAGAAGGTTAGTTATAGGTCACAGGAGAAGGGTATTTTTCTTTTTTTCTATTTAAGTATGTGAGGTCGCGTAGCACCCGAATCTCCTGTTCAGAAACTAAATCGATTTACAGTTGCATGTTGGATATATACCATTCTTGGAAATTACGAATATTTCTTTCGGTATTTCAAATGGCAACCACATATTGAGTCAGAAAAGTGCAAGAAAATATCGCAAATTGAATGTTCAATATATATATGGATTGCAGTGCTGTTTCCTTCGATGTACTCGGGTCCTAGGAAATTAACAAGAGTTTTTCCTAGCCACCTGAATTGAGGTGGACTATGCCGCCTGGATCAATTTTGCAATGAAGGTATCCATGTTACCACTGGGAGAATGCTAAATACACAATACAGTTAATCTTTGAACTACATCTTATCTCTAATTCTGATATTTCTGTGTGTAGTTCCTCACTTAGCGCCATAATGTTATTTCAAATTTTACATACAAAGCCCTCCTTCACATACATACATGAGTCGCCACATTTCGTAGTGTTCCTACTGTAATGACATGCTAGAGTATAAGTGTGTAGTGCCACATTTGTTAATTCTGATCCCTTACATGTATCAGTATTCTGTTATACAGACAAGTGAGCTGCCAAAAGTCTGCAGCTCCACTTCTAACTGTTGCACTTTATTTCCTATTGACTGGTCATTCTGGTGGAAAATTGAGGAGCATTGATTACTTCTTACCTTGTTGGCTTTTCGTATCTCCTCCCGTGGTATAAAAAAATCATTTGGATGATGAGGAAGAGAAGTTTTCTTCCATTCCACAGATCACTTTCCTTTCTTTCTCCTTACCTTTTCTTGCTGTTTCTGGTGCTCTCTTTTTCTAGATGTGATGCTACTGTTGGGTGCTTCTTGTTCCTAGTGTCTGCGGTGGTTATAAAATCCTTCAGACTTTCTGTCTGCTTGTTCTTCCATATTCAGACTGCTCTGCTGGTACTCGTGTCTCAGCATTTGCTGCTGGGAGTGTAGAGCGTCCAGTTGGAGACAGTTGATGCTTGGATGTTGTAGTTGATATCACTTCCTGAGTCAACACTTGACAGATACATGTTTCTGCTTCTTCTTCTTCTACTTTTTGTATTGGTCCTCAAATTTCTTTTATTGAGACTGATGTTGAGTTGGATTATTTTGGATTCTTCTTGGTCCTTCGTTTTCATTATTGCTCAGAAGTCTTCAAATTGTATTTTTATGAGCACTGGTAATTGCAAACTAGTTTCGGTTCTATTTCTTGTTTTAAGTGTCTACTGGTACATTATTTCTCTTTGCCTTCCATTCGTAAGTGGGGTCCATGTCTCGTGTAACCACCTCTACTGAGATCTCCATTACCTTCACATGCTTGAAGTTTTCCTGGGTGTTCATTAAGAATTTGTTTGCTTCATGGATTCTGTTGTTAACAGTTGCGAGGCCTAAGTCATATGTGTATGGAATTATGCACAAGATTACTTTTGTGTGGGCTGTCTTTTGAAGAGAATCTGTTAGGGCACATCTGAAGTCCTTAGATTTCTTTGTGATGTCATTTGTCCCATCTAGAATGATGACACTGTCTTTTTTTTCCTGTTGATTCTTTCGTCTTCACATCTGTGTTGTAGATGAGATTCTTTAACTGGGCATTTGATTTCTCATAAGAGGAGAGACAGTAATTTTATTGATGAAAATTGTTCATAATTTTTGCACAGTGGTGCCCACGTCTATCTGAAAGAATTAGTATGCTCTGTCTCTTGTTATTACTGTGTACCAATTCTTGCAGTTTTGGTCGAGAAGTAGTTTCATAGTTACCAAGTGTTATTTCAATGTCAATGAAAAGCCTTATTTCTTATATGTACAATACTTTTGTAAAAGCAGGAAATTAAATTATCATTGTAGCCTAAAGGGTACGTATCATGTTCAACATTAGATTCCAATACCACCACCACCCTAAATTGTCACAGTTCATTGTAACATGTGAAACAGTCGATGTATCGAACATTCTTTTACATCCTTTTGTTGTTCATAATTACTTTTCACATAAATTAAAACTGACTGAATTCCAATTGGCTGCCTATGTCCACTCTGTCATCATCGTCAGTCACCCGATTTCCAGCCATTCTTATCTGTTGCCAACAATAACTCAGTAAGTAAAATTTAACCTTAAGTACCATGAACAACATTACAGCTGGGCCTACAAAGTAAAAACCAGTACAGTTCACAAGCCAATTAAATGTCAAACAACATTTAAAAAATACATTGGCATGCAGTGCTGAGTATGGCCAGGCAGCCATTATTATTTTTAGTCACCTTACACATATGTTACAAATTTAACTAGAGCATACAGCACAGTTGCTACATAACAAATGCTTCTTGGTGAAATATCTAATTTACATTAAATTTCTGGTAATTAGGCCTATCACTTTCATGTCTTCCATGTTAATTTCATTAATATTTGTCTCGAGGAAAATTCAAAGTCGAGTTGTTTATGAGCATTACAAAATCCAGAGGTCGGGAAGTAAAATTGTATGATATGTAACACTGATCAATTATCTTTAGTTAGGAATACAAACTGACCAACTTAAGTTCATTCAGCTACCCAAGTACCATGATTTAATTAAAAACACAATTTGGCACATTGATTGTTCTTAATGGCAACTGCTTGGCCCATGGTGTCATGGGTCAATGCAGACGGGTGATATTTGACCTTCAGCATTACCAAAAATTCAACAAATGAGTGAATAACAAGATGACAAGAAATTTATTTGACAGGTGTGTATAATGAAACCAACACTAGAGCATTTATAGAACACGGGTCCAGCTTTGACCTGTGATGTCATTGCAGCGCGATAGTTTTGAGGTGTGTGTGTGTGTGTATTTCTAGATTGTCGTGGCTGAGTTAAAGACGGCAGTTTGTTTACAAACAGAACAGATTACAGACTATTATTTTGTGTTTAAAAAGTGATCTGTAGCTTCCCTCTGCTGGGAAGGTATAGGTTAACAGAGGGTTTGTTTTTCGCATTTGAGCGAATTTTAGGGCTGAGAATTGTGATCAATGTTACAATCTGTTATCTGTAATTTATGAGGATAACTACAGATTATTTATTATCTATAATACAGAAGTATTAAGATATCCCTATACGGATTTACCAACATGTTGTTGACATCATGGGTCAAAGCAGACAGGTGGAATCGTGTGGTAAAATATTGCACCAACACCAGCTTATAGCCCCAATAGAGTACCAACTCTTTTAGTGGGAGTAAGGGTGGAATCACGTCCTTTAAATGACGCATTTAATCATATTTAACACCATGTCATTCAGTTCTATTTTGTGTTATGAACTGTGTTATGAACAGATTTTTTTGAAAATGGAGGCAATGCTCAAGTTCTGATTTGTGCTGTAGCTCAAAAGGGTTAGGATAGTTTCCATAGTGATAAATGCCTAGTAAGCGTGATGTCCCTGGTTAAAATAATAATAATAAGTGTAATAATAATAATACAATTTGGTTCACTGGAAGGGTATGATACCACTCATTGGTTTGGACCAATTAACGTATATCAGTGTTGGCTTGTGAGATCTTATCATCCCTTGTTTTTTAGTTGGTCATGTTTGCAGGTGGTTTTATATGTTGTCATGCTCTTTTGTGGGTGTTAATGGTTTAAAGGGGGCATATTTCTAGAACTCTCTTGAAGTCATTTAATACGGTAATTTGGAAGAAGTGTTGCATATCACAGTTGTGGCCCCCTTTCAATACATATTGAACACACGGAGCGTTACATGTTTGTAAAAAAATAGTGAATTGCTTTTGTGAATCAGAGTAGACATCTTTGGTCTAGCTTGTCAAAAGTACTCTGCCTTTTCCTACGAATATCTGATATTAGGCCGTATTACACAATATAGCTGAGGCGAGATCCACTGTACCACTCAAAAATAGTTCTATGAATAAAGGCAGGTCTGCGATTCTTGCATGTTGGATATAAACTGATTGTATGCCGCTGCTGCAATATGCAACATTTCTTCCAAATTATCTTTGTCATCAGAGGCTTTGTGTCCTTGAATTTCAGTAATTTTGACACCAGTGTTGGGAGTTCATGAAATTGACTAGTCACCATTTCTTGCACTGGGGACCTTCATATGGTTATGTGGTCGGGAAAGAAAAACATATACTTGGAGTTCTAAATAAAGCATTTATTTTATCGGATATTGGAGCCATATAAGTAGCTGGAATGTATTTCATTTTCTTTTTAGTCTCTGATTCTTTGCTTGGTTGTATTTCATTCTCACTGAATTTTACAATAAGTACACGGAACCTAAATCGACACTGTATACAATAAAATACAACTAAGCAACTAAAACAACAATAAAAAAAAGAAAGAGAAATACATACCAGCTTCTTATATTGGTCTAATATCTGACAAAATCAACACTTTATTCAGAACTATAAGTTTTGCTTGCCAGATGAGAAACAATCTTAAACTACAATTCAATCAGGTAACACAAAAATCCCAAGTGCCAACTGCAACAATTTTTATACTGGCCAGACTGGGCAAAATTTCCATATACAATTTAAAGAGCATGCACTGTGTGTCATCCCGTTCAGAGCCGAGATTGCCCCATTTTTGTGGAGGAACGCAAAATACGAGAAATAGAGACGCCGGAGCAGATCTCGTATGTGGACCCAAAAAAGAAAGAATATGAGGTGACCAAACTACCCGAATTTCACATTTCCTGTGCATCGTTGGTCCAGAAATCTGTATCGAAAGTTGACACTTTCCGTATCTGTATCCGCGACGAGCGTGTGTACCTGCACCTGTACTGCCCAGAGTCAGATTAGCGAAGATGTGGCGATTCGAGCAGATCCCACAGTACAACGAGAAGAGGTACCTATTATAATAATTGAGAAGGCACCCCAAAAACAGGGTGCTCCCCAAACCCCCCTCCCTCCGACATCTTTGAAGAAGAAGCGACAGAAGAAAGCTCCATGACGTTCGGTAGGCCCCGTCGGACGTTGTTACGGTGGCTTTAACTGACGATGCGGACACCATTATGGAGCTAGGACCAGGCACCCTGTCTGGGACTCATCTGGGGGAATTGCAGCTTCTTGTGAGAGATAGGCCCTTCTGTATATCCGTCCAAGAAACACATTTTAATCAGGGTCATACACCTGTACTTAAAAGATATCCCCTTTACAAGAGAGACAACCTTGCTGGTGACAGGGTTCAAGGTGGTGTGGCAGTGTTTGTCAGGGACACATTTCACTTGTCACCTGTGCACTTAACCACGACACTACACGCAGATGCCATTCATGTACTGGCCTGTCTTAGTATGACAGTGTGTTCCCTTTACTTGTCACCTGTTGAGCATGTTGATAGTAGTCACCTAACTGAACTAATTAGAGGACTCTAGCATCCCTTTCTCCTGTTAGGTGATTTCGATGCACACAATCGCCTATGGGGCTCTAACGACAATTGCCACAGGGGACAAATGATTGAGAATGTAATTCACTGCCTACACATTTCAGCACTGCTACAGGTTCGTCTTATGCTATAGACCTCTCCCTTTGCTCGCCTACTCTATCACATACTGTTCAATGGAATGTGGACGACGACCTTCGTGGTCGCGACCACTACCCAGGTTGATAAATCTGTCAGCTGGAATAGAAAGAGACATCGAGCCACCTACGTGGCTCATCAGTAATGCTGACTGGGTGCTTTATACACAGTTGACTGTTTACTAGCGGCTTGAAATTGTCCAGGATCGAGTAGATCACATTACATCAGTGATTCACAATGCCGCCTATGCATCTGTTTCTAAATCCGAGCCGACACTTCAGAGACCTGCCGTCACTCGGTGGAATGTAGATTGTCGCTCTCTGATCGGGACCAGAAGGGCAGCATTGTGACAATTCTGTCGGTGCCCTACTGAGCCGAATCTGGCGAATTTTTGAGTGGTGAGGGCACAGGCAATAAGGGTTATTACAGACAGTAACCGGAGGTCATGCCGAGAGTTCCTGAACTCCACCATTGGATCGACGTCAGCAAGTAGAGTACGGGAAGTCGTTATGAGGATCTCGAGGCGGTATTCCCGACTGCCGATAGCAGGGCAGGAACGTCTCCTGATGTCATCGAGAGACACTGCCCGAGTAATGGCTGAATCTTATGAGAACGTTACATTCGATTCCGGCCGAGATCCGGACTTCCATCATCACTGGGCGATATAGGATAGGGTCGAGGGGTTTGACTTCGTTCATCCGACAGAAGATTACGATCGGCCTTTCTCGCTGTGGGAGCTGGAGTCTGCTCTGTCCGGCGCTTGTGGTACTGCATCTGGCCACGGCGAGGTTACATACAGCATGCTATGACATTTAAACACTTGCTTCGAGGAGGTTCTCCTTCAGCTTTATAATAAAATTTTGATGACGGGCATCTTTCCCAGTTCATGGAATGAAGCTGTTTTAATTCCGCTTTTAAAACTGGAGAAAGACTGTTCTGACCTTGGTAGTTATTGTAGCATCAGTTTAACAAGTCACGTAGGAAAGACTTGGTAGCGTACTGTCAGCCGGCACTCAGTATGGGTCCTCGAGAGCAGGTCCATACTGAGCTGCTCCTAGTGCAGTTTCAGGAGGTATCGCTCCATCCCTGATAACCTCTCCTTGCTCAAATCAGAAATCCAGCGAGCAACACCTCATTGGTGCATTTTTCAATCTACAAAAGTTTACGATACTACACGGAGGCTTAATGTTTTGGGGCAGCTCTCTGAGTGGGGCTTTCGCGGGTGTCTGCCCACTTTTATTAGGCCTTTCCTCTTGGTAAGATACTTCCAATACAACGTCAGGAGTGCCTTGTCTAATCTTTATAAACAAGAGAACGGGATCCCTCAAGGCTGTGTTCTGAGCGTGTTGGCGTTTTCCATTGCAATTGCACTGCAATTAACATCTTCTGTGCGTCCTCCTTTGTTCCAACGGCTGCTTGGTTGCACCTCGCAATCAGGCGCTTGGAGGAATGGTGTAACACTACAGGTTTTAAGTTCTCTGTGGAAAAATACTGTTTGTGTCGATTTTAATCACTCTCGTTCTCTTTTTAATTTACCTATTTTAAAACTAGGGAACACTGATCTCACCTTTCAGGGCAAGTTTAAATATCATGGCCTCACTTTCAACAAGATGCAAATGTAGTTGCTGCACTTTAGAGAAGTCAAACTGCGATGCCTCGAGTGTCTCAGTCATAGGTTTTGGGGTGCAGACAGGGCACGTCTTCTCCAGTTCTATAAAACTTCTGTGGGACCCAGACTCAAATATGGCTGCCCGGTCTATGGATCGGCCACCCCTCAGGGGCTCAGCATTAATTTGCTGAGTACGGGCTTGGCGAACCCGGGGTTCTGAGCTGGGGACTGGTAAGCGGCGCCAGGCCTCTAGACACCGTACACTCTGGGCATGCTTCAGCGACCACCGTGTGGTGTGGCGGTTGAACATTGTGCATACCAGGGTATGGGGATCTTGGCTTGACCGCCCAGCTCGCGAGGATGGTATAAACCTCTATAAAAAACCCTTCAATGCCAAGGTATGCTACGTTCCGCGACCTTGTTGAAATTCCTCTTGAGGAACCGAAAGCTGAATGGGCCTCCGAAGTTGAGAATATTATGAGAGGGGTGGATGGCGTATGGTCAAGTCGGAGTGCTTCATCGTGACCTTCAACTCTCCTAAGATGCCAGACCACATTAAAGCAGGTTTTCTTTGATTAACTGTACGGATTTATTACCCCAACCCACCTTTGGGCACACCACCATGCGGTGTAATAGACAGCAGACCTGTGGAAAGTGTGGTGAGGTCGCTCGTGAAGGGCCGATTGCACGCCGCCATTTAAATGCGTCAACTGTTCTGGGGACCACCCTGTATGGAGTTAGATCCTGTGCTGTGTATCTTGAAGAACGTAAGATACAGGAGATAAAGACATCAAAGCGCATCTCGTATGGTGAGGCGAAAAAGGTGTACAAAGCCATGCAACCACTGTCATTCACCACCTCTTTTGCGGTGATTCTTCAAACACCAACTCCGAAAACTGATGCGTCTACGCAAACTGCAGTCACTAGTGTCGGCACTAACACCTGCTCCTGCCAGTGCAAATGCAATGCGTCAGATGTTTCAGTATCTATAGTCCCCCCTCCTCCTCCCCTCCCCCCCCCCCAATGGTGGACCAAGGTACGGCTACTGACATCAGCGAGCCCCTGCCATCCTCACAGCCAGAACCATCTCCACAGATAACTGTCGCTACCACTACAGAGGTGGAAGCGCCCAAGAAGCAAGTAAAGATCAAGAAGGACAAGGAAAAGACTGAGATGAAGATTGAAAGCAAAGAAACAGACCAGGTTGACGTCATTATGCTTGACGTGCCAATCAAATCTGCTCCAGAATCCATGGAGTTTGATGTTCATCTGGGGCAGTCCACTTGCCCCAAGACTGACTTTCCACAGGGGCAACCATCTCGCCCCAAGGGTGATCCTCCACCCGCTACGGGCTCCCAGTCCCGTCAGAAAGAGAGGGTGAAAATTAAACCAGCTTGATAGATGACTCCCATATTACAATGGAACTTGCAGGGATTTAGGACACATGTGGAGGAACTACGTTTATTAAATCAGGGACGACCACTGTGTATCTGTCGTCAGAAGACAAATTTCAAGCCTTTGTATACCCCTGAGATACATGGATATGTTCTCCACAGAAAGGACGACATTAGTGGAGAGAGAGCTTGAGGGGGAGTGGCTGTTTACATCAACACAGCCTACCACCCTGAATCCATCTCTCTCAACACTAACCTACAAGCAGTTGCAGTGTCAGTGTATATGCACCATTGATTGGCTATGTGCTCCCTGTATTTGCCACCACATGATGCACTTAGTGAAGAGGCTCTGAAAGACCTTCTTACACAGCTCCCCCACCCATTCATCCTCTGCGGGGATTTTAATGCACATAATGTGCTTTGGGGCTCTTGTCGCCACCTGCCCCAGGGGTAGAGCAATTGAGAGGCTTCTCTTGTCTTCAAGTGCCAACTTCCTAAATACAGGTTAGAGCACACACTTCTGCTCTGCAACAGGGTCGTTCTCTGCCTTTGACCTGTCGCTCAGCTCTCCAGCCCTTACACACACTACTCAGTGGGAAGTGGACAACGGCCTGCACAGTAGTGATCACTTTCCAATTTGGATTCACCTTCCAGAGAGAGTAGACCCCGAAAGATAGCCGCCTTGATGAATTCTTTGCAAGGCAGACTGGATACTTTACAGTTGACTTGCTGTTTTCGAACCCCACAATGTCCATGAATGGGTGGATCATATTACCACCAAGATCCACTACGCTACCACCCTATGCATTCCGCAGTCATCAGGGCAAGCAAAACGGCATCCAGTCCCTTGGAGGAATGATGAATGCCAATCTGCGATCAGGATCAGACAGACGGCTCTGTGTCGGTTCAAGTGTAGACCGACTGCAGAAAACCTCGCAAACTTTCGGATGGCAAGGGCCAAGTGTCGCCGGACTTTTTGAGAGAGCAAGAAGAGGTCGTGGCAACAGTTCCTAAATTCTATTAACCGTTCAACAAAGAGTTCCATTGTATGGGAGGCCATTTGGAGGATATCAGGGAGAGGTAGTAGGATTCCAGTAGCTGCTGTAATGGGTAATGGTAGTCTCCAGACCAACCCATGAGACATTGCCCAAACCATGGTGGTCTATTTTGCTACGGTAACTGCCACCGCCAGCTACAATCCAGCTTTCCTGCCCCACCGGGTGGCTGCTGAGAGGGGTATTTTGGACTTCCAGTCCAGCAATGATGAACAGTATAACTGCCCCTTTTCCATGTGGGAGCTGGATTCTGCATTGTCCATGGTCCAAGACACATCCCCAGGTCACGATGGTATTCAGTACAGCATGTTATGACACCTCACAAGGCAAAACAGAGAAAACCTCCTTAGTCTTTTTAATTTCATCTGGGTGTCAGGCCAGTTCCCTGACTCATGGCGAGAGGCCATTTTAATTCCTATGTTAAAACCAGGGTAAGACCGCATAAATCCAAGTAGTTATCATAGCGTTGCTCTCACCAGTTGCATGGGAAAGACTTTAGAGTGGATGCTGGATGCTGGAATCCAGATAGCTCCTCAGACGCTTTCAGTGTGGGTTCAGGAGATATCGCTCCACCTTCGATAACCCGACCTTCCTGGAGGCGGCTATACAACAGGCTTTCCTGCACCAGCAACACCTATTGGGTATAGTTTTTGATCTCGACAAGGCCTATGATACTACTTGGCGGCATCTTATCCTTCCTTTCCTCTCGTTATTTTAGATATCGGGTCAGTGACGCCCTCTCAGATAGATTTGAGCCGGAGAATGGAGTCCCTCAGGGTAGTGTTTTAAGCGTGACCTTGTTTGCAATAGCCATTAGTCGTATTACCTCTGTCGTGAAAAGTCCTGTGCAATGTTCTCTTTTTGTGGTTGACTTTTCTGTCTTTTGATCTTCATCCAATCTGGCAAGGACTATACGTCAGTTGCAGTTAACCCTATGGCAGTTGGATGAATGGGCAGGGACGACTGGTTTTAAGTTTTCAACCGAGAATTCTGTGTGTGTGCTTTTTAACTGTTCACGTACTGTTTGTAATCTACCTGAATTGCGGATGAAGGGCTTTGTCCTGTGTTTTAAAGACACCGTGAGGTTTTTGGGCCTCATGTTTGATTCTAAACTGACATGGTTGCCCCACCTGAAGGACTTGAAGACAAGGTGCATCAAAGCACTGGCGATTTTAAAGTGTCTTAGCTACATTTCTTGGGGAGCAGACAGAACTTGTTTGCTCCTGTTTTACGGAGCCTTTGTGCGATCTCGTCTCGATTATGGGTGCGCGGTGTATGGGTCTGCACGCTCTTCATATTTAAAGATGTTGGACGCTGTACACCATGCTGGGATTCGGCTGGTCACTGGGGCATTCAGGACGAGCCCCATACCTTCTGCTGAGGCTGTGGAGCCGTAACTGCACATAATGTGGCGGCTACTCATGGTATGCCAGGCATATAAAATGCTGTCCACACCTTTTACACCAGCATACCTCACTATTGCTAGGCCTCCGATGGAAAGGCTGTTTCATACTCGACAAGGTTTCATATTCGACAAGGAGCGACAAGACCACACGGGATTCGCACAAAGGCTTTCCTTTTAGAAATGGGAGTGACTGATTTCAATGTTTTACATAGAGGTTGGGGCAGGGTCCCACCTTGGTCTCTCCAGAGGCCGAGAGTTATTTTAGAACTGGTGGGTTTTTGGAAGGACCAAACTTTGGATTTTACTTATCAGTTGTTGTTTTCAGCTGTTTTAGATAGGCATCATGACTTCACAGTTGTGTACACTGATGGATCCAAGCATGGGGACTCAGTTGGATGTTCGGTTGTGTTCCCCGACCGTGTCACCAAGATTCACCTTCCCGAGTATTACTCTCTTTTCTCTGCAGAGCTCCATGTGATCTGGAAGGCACTAGAGCAGGTACGTCGTGCTTGGGGCAGACGATTGTTTCTCTGCCCCGATTCTCTGAGTGCACTGCAGCCGTTGGACGAGCTATATCTGTCTGAGACCTTGCTGCAGCATATACATGTCGAACTTCGAACTGTCCTTCCTTCTGCGTCACGGGAAGGTGGTGGTATTTTGCTGGGTGCCGGGACACGTGGGCATTCGGGGTAATGACGATGCAGATTGGGCTGCTAAAGAGGCCTGCAGCGCCCCTGATGCGACACAGTGCCCTGTTCCCTTGCGGGATATTACTTCCCTGTTGCGGCTGCGGTCCTTGCAGTTATGGGATAAAAATTGGTTCTCAGTGAGTCACAATAAGCTGCGTTACCTGACGCCCACTGTATGTCCGTGGCGTTCTTCCTGCCGATCTCATAGGCGGGATAAAGTCGCCATTACACGCCTCCGCATTGGGCACTGTCCACTGACACATGGTTTCCTACTTCGACGTGAGGAGTCCCCGCTGTGTGATGCCTGTGGCTTACTGTGCTTACTGTGCTTACTGTCCGCCACATTTTAATTGATTGTGATTAATGTCATACACAGAGGGTTGCGGCGAATCTTGGTCCTAATTCACCCTCTATTTTAGGTAATGACGAAGCGTGTGTGTGTGAAATGTTTTAAAATTTTGTGGTTTGTCCCAACTCTAGCCTAAACTTTTAGACTGGTGGTTTTAGTATGTTGGAGCATGGCTGCCTCATCATTTTATATCGCTGTAGTCATCCGCCCGTGTTCCTCGGCCTAGTAATTTTTACTCTTTCTCCAGCTTTGGTATTGGGGTACTTTTCACCAGCTTCACGTCTACTGTTCACCAGCTACACGTGTTACTAGCTGGATCACTGTTCTTTGTCTCCTTACTGTTGACACTTGTTGGTCCTTTTATTCTTTAATTTGATAGGACACTGAGGACCTAGATTTTGGGCACCCAAAAACCCCCTTATCATAATCATCTTCATCATCATATGGATCGGCCAGGCCAGTGTACCTGAAAATACTGGATGCACTACACCACGAAGGTATCAGGCAGGCGACTGGCACGTATGACGAGTCCAGTGCTTAGCCTGTGTGCAGAGGCTGGTGAGCCCCCGCTTTCTATTCGCTGCCTTCTGCTCGTGGCACTCCTGGCATACAGGGCTCTCTCAGTTCCACACACGTTACTTTCTTTCAGTGTTGCACAGCAGCCATTAGATTGTTTTTTCCTTAACCGCCCACAGCCAAGGAGACTGTTTAGGGCACAGAAAAACTTTGAGCTGCTGCAGGTGCAGGGCATTAAGGTTCAATGCCAGGGTGGAGTAGGGGACCTCCCTAGCTCCTTCATAGGCCTAGATTAGTTTCAGATCTGACTGCGCCGGCCGCGGTGGCCAAGGGGACTGAGGCACTCCAGTCACGGTCTGCACGGCCACTGCGGTCGGGGGTTCGAATCCCCCCTTGGGCATGGATATTTGTGTCGTCCGTAGTATTAGCTAGTTCATAAGTAGTTTGTAAGTTTAGGGACTGATGACCCCGTAGTTAAGTCCCATAGACTCTACAAACATTTGAACATTTTGATCTGACTGCATTTAGGAAACATTGTACATCAGACCATTTTTGTAAAACTAGATTTGTTGAGATTTTAATCCACCACGCATATTTTATTACTGTTTATACAGACGGATCTAAATGAGGCAACAGTGTCAGCTGCTCCGTTGTGTTCCTTGACGTTGTCCTTCGGATAGGGCTCTCGGAACAGTTTTCTGTTTTATCATGCAGAGCTGTTTGCTACCCTGAGGGCAGTAGAAGGGATCAAATGCCGTCAAGGTGAGAAGTTCCCACTCTGCTGAGACTCCCTCCTCGCTGTCGACCAAATGTATCCAGCAGATCGGACAGTGCAGGACATATAGGACACACTGCAGCAACACCACAAGGAGATAATTTTTTGTCTGGTTTCTGGGCACATAGGGATCCAGCGGCAGCTAAAGAGGCTCGCACCCTTCCCCTTCCCCTTGCCATATGCTGTTCTGTACCACTTGCGTTGTTATTTCAATTTCAGTTATGGTTTATATGGTGTAAAGTTCCCCTTGGGGTTTGGAACACTGAGTGGGTTGACTCACCTGCCCCAAACAAGCTCCGTGCAGTGAAGCTTTCTACAGCTCCATGGAAGTCCTCCCTGAGGATCTCTCGGAAGGAGTCTGTTGTCCTTTGCCGCCTGCGTATTGGTCACACGTGAGATGGGAGAATCCTCCACAGTGTCGCTGTGGCACTTTATTGACAGTGGTTCACATCCTGGTGGACTGTTCCCTTTTATTTGCCTTACAACGGTCCTTTGACCTACCAGCTGTGATTCCTTTTATTCTTGGTGACGACGCTGCTACAGCTGATCGTGTTTTACGTTTTATCCGTGCAGCTGGGTTGTACCATTTGATCTAAAAATGGGTCCCTTCGCCTGATCTCTCAGGCACCCATCTCTCACAGATTTTCACCCTTCTTATTTTGAGTTGTCTGACCTGCTTTTACTTGTATGTTTTAGAATGTGCAGAGTGGCTGGGTCATCCTTTATTATCCTCATGATCAGTCAGCCACAATATTCTGCTGTAACTTTTTAGTCCAATTATGTTTATTTACTCTTTGTGTTTTCTTCTTTGAGTGTCATGAACTCAATGCTCCTCATCATTGCTTACCCGTTATGCTTTCTCTTCTGTGTGATTCAATGCTCGGTTCTTCAACTTGCATTACGCCGCATTGACTTTGCTCGCAACAGGGGACTGATGACCGCGCAGTCTAGTCCCCTCTAAACAACAACAACAACAACAACTTGAAACCAGTGGTAAGCCCAGCTACACATCAGACACCCGCCGATGTTCTCTGGAGACGCTGGACAGGACCCCAACAAATGGCTAAAAGGGTTCGACCAAGTCGCCAAGCACAACAGGCGGGATCATACAATGTGCTTGGCCAACTTTTATTTCTACCTGGACGGAACAGTCCAGCAATGGTTCGAAAACAACGAAGAGAAGCTGAATGACTGGGAAACGTTCCAGACGGAACTCAAGAAGACGTTTGGTGACCCCCTCAGGGGCTCAGCATTAATTTGCTGAGTATGGGCTTGGCGAACCAGGGGTCCTGAGCTGGGGATTGGTAAGCGCCGCTAGTCCTCTAGACACCGTAACCTCTGGGCACGCTTCAACGACCACCGTGTGGCGCGGCGGTGGAACGATGTGTGTACCGGGGAATGGGGTTCTTCGCTTGACCGCCTGGGTCGCGAGGATGGTACAAACCTCTACAAAAAAAACCTTCAATCCCAAGGTGTGCTACGTGCTGATGGGATGCTTGGCTGTTGAAGAGGAACAGTCGCTAGCAAGCAACCTCTGGGGATACTGCCGCACCTCAGTTGTATAAGGCTTACCTAGGCACGCGGGACTCTGTCTAGGCAGACACGTACTTCCCTAGCTGCTCATGGGACCGAGATGAGCAATTCCAATTTGTCCCCTGAACCTTCCAGTGGGATGGGTGTACAACTGGGGGGTACCAACACACAATCCAAGAAGAGGGTTAAGATATCCAGTCCTCCTGATTCGGGGAGTAAGAAAAAGTATTTTGTGAATAGTAACAGAACACAGGCTGTTGTGCAGAATGTGTTTATTGTTGTGAAACGAAAGGACAGCTCGATTGAGGGAGTATCTCCCTTCTATATTCAAAACGGCCTTGAGGGAATTGCTGGCAGTTTAAAATCAGTGAAACGTTTACGAAATGGGACATTACTGATCGAAACATTGAGTTCCCAGCAGGCAACCAACCTGCAGCAGACAAAATTCCTGGGTGAATATGCCATAGAGGCGGAGTTGCATAACACCTTGAACTACAGTAAAGGCGTAGTGACCTTTAGAGATATAGTAAACATCCCTTTGGAAGAACTGAAACCTGAGTGGGCACAGGAGGGTATTTTGGATGTGCAAAATATTATGAAAAGGGTGGATGGTGAGTTGGTGAAATCACTCATTCATCCTTACCTTCAATAATCCCCAACTTCCAGATCATGTCAAAGCAGGTTTTCTTCGTTTAAAAGTTTGACCTTACGTCCCCAACCCGATGCGCTGCTTCAAATGCCAGCGCTTGGGGCATACCACCCTGGGGTGCGAAGGTGAGGCCACCTGTGGCAAATATGGCAAGGTGGCGCATGACGGAGCAGAGTGTACACCACCTGCCATGTGTGTAAACTGCTCTGGGGATCACCCCGTCTGGAGTCGTATTTGTAAAGTCTTCCTTGAGGAAAAAAAGGTGCAGTAAATACAGACCATGAAGCGCATCTCGTATGCTGAGGCCATGAAAATCTTCCTGGCCAAGCAACCACCAGCCTTTGCCGTGTCTTTCGCTTCTGTTGTCCAGAAGCCGATTGTCAAATGTGATGCTATCACACAAACTGAGTCTGTTTATGTTGGTACTAACACCTGCACTTGCCAGTGCACCTGCCAGGCGGCTGCTGCAGTCGTAGAAGATTCCAGTCCGGTTGGTCCCCAAACATTGGAAAAAGGCACCGATCTGCCTCCTGTAGAGGTTGGGCAGAAATGCACCACAGCCACTACCTCTGCAACAGGCGCCCATCCAAAGCCACCTAAGGCTAAAAAAGCATTTGAAAAGTATCTGACACAGGATAAACCAGAGTTACTTTGTTTGAGCCTGTCCATTTACGTGTAACAGATGCTCCATCCGACTCTGTGTCTAAGCCAATGGACCTTGACGTGTGTTTGGGGCAGCCTAATCGCCCCAAGTCGGACCCTCTACCCCATAGCGTCTCGCCGCCTTGGCGGAGAGAGGTGAGGGTAAAACCTCTGTAAGCAATGGCTCCCATACTACAATGGAATATGCAGGGCTTTAGGACCCATGTGGAGGAACTTCGTCTCTTATCTCAGGGTCGACCTCTGTGTATGTGTCTCCAGGAGACAAATTTTAAGCCTTCCGACTCCCCTGAGATATGTGGTTACACTCTACATAGGAAGGATGACGCAAGTGGGGTGAGAGCTAGGGGTGGAGTGGCTATTTTTGTTTGTACAACCTACCACTCCGAGCCCCTCTCCCTCAACACAAGCCTCCAAGCAGTCGCAGTATCTGTATATGTGCGTCATTGACTGACTGTTTGCTCCCTCTATCTGCCTCCTCATAATACGCTTAATGAAGAGGACCTCAAGGACCTTCTTACTCAGCTTCCCCAACCATTTCTTTTGTGTGGAGACTTAAAATGCACATAATGTGCTTTGGGGCTCTGTCACTACTTGCCCCAGGGGTAGAGCCATTGAGCGGCTCCTCTTGTCGAACGCACATTTACTTAACACCGGTCAGCCCACACACTTCTGTACTGCGACAGGGTCATTATCTGCCATAGACCTCACACTCTTTGCTCTCCATCCCTTGCCCACACTCTACAATGGGATGTGGTCGATGATCTCCATGGCAGCGATCACTTTCCAATCTCCAATTCCCAACCATATGGAGTCGAACCTGAAAGACACCCGCCGCGATGGATACTCAGTAGAGCGGATTGGGCACTTTACAGCCAACTTGCTCACCTTGAACATCGTGACAGTGTCACAGAATGGGTGCACCATATTACTGCCGTGATGCACTTCATCGCTGATGCATCCATTCCACAGTCTTCGGGAAGCCGAAAACGGCAGCCAGTCCGTGGTGGAATGACGAATGCCGATCTGCCATCAGGACCAGGCGGGCGGCTCTGCGTCGGCTCAAGTGTCGTCCGACTTCAGAGAACCTTGCTGCTTTTCGGGTTGCAAGGGCCAAGTGTCGTCACGTTATTAGGGAGAGCAAATGGAGGTCATGGCAGCAGTTCCTAAGTTCCATTAACCATTCTACAACCAGCACGAAAGTATGGGAGACCATCAGGAGGATTTCTGGAAGAGGAGGAAGATGCCCCATAGCTGCTGTAATGGGTAACAGAACTTTACAAACAGGACCAGCCAGACCATAGCTACTTACTTCGCTTCTGTTACTGCCACTGCTAGTCAGGATCCAGAATTCCGGTGCCACAGAGTGGCTGCTGAGAGGGGCCCCCTGGACTTCAGGTCCAGGATTACTGAGGAGTACAACCGCCCATTCTCCCTGTGGGAATTAGATTCTGCATTGTGTGTAGCCTGAGACACTACACCTGGTCACGATGGGATCCACTATGCTATGTTATGGCACCTTACAGATTGAAACAAAGTTATCCTCCTTAACCTTTTTAATGCCATTTGGATGTCACGACACTTTCCCGACTTGTGGAGAGAAGCTATTTTAATTCCACTTTTAAAACCCTATAAAGATTCCACATGCCCCAACAGTTACCGTAGTGTTGCCCTCACTAGTTGCATTTGAAAGACCCTGGAGCGGATGGTCAACCGCCGCCTTGTCTGGATGTTGGAATCCAGGTAGCTCCTTAGTCGCTTCCAGTGTGGGTTCAGGAGATATCATTCCAGCTTCGATAACCTGGCCTCTCTGGAGGCAGCAATACAACAGGCTTTCCTGCGCCGTCATCACCTTCTGGGTATATTTTTTGATATCGAGAAGGCCTACAACACTACTTGGAGGCATTTTATACTTCACAAATGGGGATTTCGCAGTTGCCTTCCAAGTTTTATTCGGTCATTCCTTTCTCCAGGTTTTTTTAGGTACCGAGTCGGTGGCATGCTCTCTGACCGCTTCGAGCAGGAAAATGGTGTCCCTCAGGGTAGTGTTTTAAGTGTGACATTGTTTTTTTTTTTTTTTTTTTTTTTTTTTTTTTTTTTTTTTTTTTTTTTTTTCTATAGCCATTAACAGTATCGTTTGTGTTGTGAAAAGTCCTGTCCAGTGTTCACTATTTGTTCATGACTTCTCTGTCTTCTGTTCTTCTTCCAGCCTTGCAACAACAATTCGTCAGCTGCAGCTCTCTCTCCAGTGACTCGACGATTGGGCACAGAAGACCGGTTATAAATTTTCAACAGAGAAGTCTGTGTGTGTTTGTTTTAACCGTTCTCGTTCTATTTTTAACTTACCTGAACTGCGGATGAGGGACACCGTTCTGAATTTTAAAGACATTGTGCGTTTTCTGGGTGTGAGATTTGACTCTAAACTTACCTGGTTGCCACATCTTAAAGATCTGAAGAGACAGTGCCTCAAGGCACTAAGTATTTTAAAGTGTCTTAGCCACACTTTGTGGAGAGCCGACAGGACTTGTCTGCTATGATTTTATTGAGCATTTGTGCTTTCTTGCCTTGACTATGGGTGCATCGTGTGTGGGTCAGCAAGACCCTCTTATTTAAAGATGCTGGACGTGGTGCATCATGAGGGGCTTCGGCTCGCGACGGGCGTTCCGCACGAGTCCCATACCAAGTATCTGCACCAAGGCTGGTGAGCCACCTCTTCGCATGCGGCAACAGTTCCTCGTGGCACACCAGGCATATACAACTTTGTCCTCTACAAATACACCAGCTCATCCTGTCGTTGCCCACCCTTCTGCGGAACTGCTTTTTCGTACCAGGCTATGGGCAACGAGGCCTTTTTGATATGGATGTGTCTGGTTTTAATGTTTTGCAGCGAGGTTGGAGTAAAAGTCCACCGTGGCTCCTAAAACGGCCAAGATTAGTTTTAGAGTTGCCACATTTTCAGAAGCATTCTACTTCCGATTTTATATTTCAATCTATGTTCTCTCACATTTTAGATCAGCATCGTGATTTTACCGTAGTGTACACGGATGGGTCCAAACAGGGGGACTCGATAGGCTGCTCCATAGTGTTCTCCAACACCACCATCAGGATTCGCCTCCCTCCTGCATACTCCGTTTTCTCAGCAGAACTCCATGCGATCCTGTGGGCGCTGGAGCAAATGCAGCGGGTTCGTGGCACGAAGATTCTCCTGTCCTCCAATTCTCTCAGTGCGCTGCAATCCATATGCAATTTGTATCCAGCTGAGAAGATAGTGCAGTTCATTCATGACAGAATGTACACTCTCCAGCAGCGGGGGAAGCAAGTGACATTCTGTTGGGTACCAGGACATGTCAGCATTAGTGGGAATGAAATGGCTGATAGGGCTGCCAAGGAGGCTTGCGAAAGTTCTAGTATTACACATTGTGCCGTTCCCCTGCCGGACAACCTTTCTGTGGCGCGCCGGAAGTCCTTTTGTTTGTGGGAGGAGACGTGGCAGGCAGTGATGAACAATAAACTGCAGTTGGTTAAACCAACTGTCCAATCTTGGCGAACATCCTGTCAGTCATTGAGGCAGCTGAAGTGGCCTTGACACGTCTCCGAATTGGGCATTGTCCTTTGACACATGGCTATTTACTCCGTCGAGAGGACCCTCCGATTTGCGATGCCTGTGGTGTGCAAATCACTGTACGCCACATTTTACTGGAATGTATTTCTTACCATACTGCTTGGGCAGCGGTGGCTCTTTGTGGTCCCCTGCCGTCTGTTTTAGCTGATGACGAGGCGAGTGTGACGAAAGTTTTCAATTTCTGTGGCCTAAGCTTTTAGGCTGGAGGTTTTAGGACATTAATGAATGGATAGCCCACCACTCATCTGGTATGGCATTTTGAGTATGTCTGTAAACCTTAGACGCTCACCATCTGTTACTACCTTGCCATGTTTGGTTGGGTTTTTGCTTCGTTCCCCTTATCATTTGGCTAGTTTGGTTACTTTCCCTTCTGTTCCCTATTTGTGTTCATTTCATTTTATTCAGGTCACACGTATCACCTAATTATCTTGTACAGGCGCTAAAGACCTAGTTGTCATGCGCCCATAACATCATATACATCTATCCACCCACGATTGGTGACTACCAGAAACAAATCCGCTCGGCGGGAAAATGACTGAAGAACCAGGCCCAACGACATGGTGAGCCGACATGAATAATGACGTCGCCTTGCTATGACTTATGCTGCAGCCGCCAAACAGCAGCTTCTGAACCAGCAGACGCGACCACAACCAACTCCCCCGGCAACAATGACACCCCGCAGAAGAACAGAGTATTCGACAATCATTTTGCCGCAAGACGTCAGCCATCAGAGCAGTTCTATCCCAAGCAATCACATGCTGAGGAGTCCAATCAACCTATGGGGAGAAGCCCATACCCTAGACGAGGTCCCTCCCCGACGTGCCGCAGCCGTTCACCATCGCCGTACAGAGGTACCAGCTGCTCCCCTAGCCGCCACGCCCAGGATAAGGCATTGTATCAATACTGGGAATCATCCACCAATTAGCCCGCGTTCGTATAGAGTGTCGCCAGCTGAAATATGGATAATTTGGGAGAAGATGTTGCACGATGACATTATTTAGCCTTCGGAGAGTCCTTGGTCATCTCCGGTGGTCCTCGTAAAGAAGAAGGATGGCACTTGGCAATTCTGTGTCGACTATCGACGGCCGAACAACATCACATAGAAAGATTTCTGCCCACTGCGGCGCATTGACAACACCTTAGACTTCTTGAAAGGAGCTACTTACTTCTCAACTATGGACATGTAGACAGGTTACTGGTAAATCGAGGTTGATGAAGCTGACAGAGAGAAGACGGCTTTTATTACACTTGAAGGCCTCTATGAATTCAAAGTAATGCCATTTGGATTATGTAATTTTCCGGCCACATTCGAAGACGTGATGGACAACTTGCTTTGACACCTGAAGTGGACGACGTGTCTTTGCTATTTAGATGACATTGTCATTTTATTGAAAACATTTGAAGAACATCTGAGCTGCCTGTCAACAGTGATTGAGTGTGTTCAGACTGCAGGACTCTGCCTCAATCCAAAGAAGTGCCTCTTTGTCGCCAAAGAGATAAAAATCCTGAGGCACCTAGTCAATGGAGATGGTGTCCATCCTAATCCAGATAAAGTGTAAGGGCAGTCAGAGAATTTCCAACTCCTCAGCACATTCGTGATGTGAGAAGTGTTCTCGGGCTGTGCTCATACTACAGACGTTTCATAATACAAGGCACGTCCATTACAAGAACTTCTGCAGGGAGACACCAAGTTTTACTGGGATGAGACAAAAGAAAGATCTTTCTGGGCACTTAAAGAAGCCCTAACTTCCGCACCAGTGCTAGCCTTGCACAACGAGAATGCGGAAACAGAACTTCACACAGACGCCAGTGGTTATGGGATTGGTGCAGTGCTTGTACAAGTTCAGCTTTTGTCAAATGATCTTGAATATACTGTTTAACAGTACCTTGTTTTCTGTCATATGGTACTGGGTCAGATAAGTCAAACTTAAATTTTTCTTGGGTAGTCTCTGACCAATATTTTTCCTTAAATTGATTCTTAAAATCCTCCCAAGATTTAAATTCATCAGCAAAAGCTGTCCCTCATTCTAGCACCTCCCCCTCTAAATGCTTCAGAGTATTTTTAATGAATCTGTCCTGGTTTAAACTTCGGAAGATGTTTATAAAGATTCACTCCTGTTGTAATGTTGAAATTACTTTCCCTAGCACCTACAGGAAACACTGCATGGTTTTCACTGGGAACTACATCTTTATTTTCCTTTAATGCTGTTTGTGTTCTATTTAACTCTTCCTGTAGCCTATCAACTTGTTGATTACTAAAACTAGGCCCTAACTGCTGACTTCCCCCCAGGGGGCCCACAGTTCTTTTGTGGGTACGTGTGTGGCGCGCACGGGGCCCCGAGCCGGAGCAGCCTTTCTTCTGCCCCAGGCTGCTTCACTGTCCCTCCCGGTTTATGCCTTCGCCCGGAGACGGGCATATTTCGTGAGCTACTGTGGTTCTTGTTGTGGTTTTTCTTCCTTCGTTCCTTCCTTTCTTACCCTTTGTTTTCTGTCTTTCTCTCCTTGTACTCTCCTAGCTTTCTTCTCCTCATTAGTCTCCGCTTTGGCGTTTGAGACACTTCTTCCTTCTTTCTCTTCATTTCCTCTCTTTCTTTCCTCCCTGTGCGTGTCTGAAGGCCGACCCACGCATTATCGTGCGTAGCAGGTGACGGGGTAACGCGTAATTCCCCGCCCCGGGTAGACAAGTAGGGCACGTACGTACCCCCTGGTAAAGGCCAGGCCCAGGGAGGGGTGATTACCCGAGCTGGTACCTTCCGAACGTGCCGATTGGTCCCTCCATCAGTTCTCGGGAGGTGTGACCTGAGGTGTGAACAATCACCTAAGGCGGGTAAGCCCTCGGAGAGGGCCCCCACTAGGAAGGAGCGCGCCATCGGAGATGCCGGTAATCACGGGGGACACTTCCGCGATGACTTCCTTATCTTCTTTCGTGACGTTGACCCATAAACGTAAGTTAGACTCGCCTCAGCCTAAAAAGACTCTGCCTAATGTGCCTAAATTTCTGGTTGTCTCTCGCACCGACGGAAAGGATTTCAATTCTGTCAATCCTTTCGTTATACAGAAAGGTGTAGATGCAATTGCTGGCCCTGTTAAAACCTGTTCACGTCAGCGCAATGGCACATTGTTGCTGGAAGTGGACAGTGCCTTCCAAGCCCAAAAACTTATACGTACTACGTTGTTGCACACGTTTCCCGTTAAGGTAGAAGCACACCGCACACTCAACTCGTCAAGGGGGGTAGTTTTTACGAGATCCCTTGACGGGCTGTCTGATGAAGACATCCAATCGTATATGTCCGATCAGGGTGTGACAGCCGTCCACAGGGTGATGAAAAAGGTCGATACCCAATTGACACCGACTCGTACTGTGTTTTTGACGTTCGACAGAGTTGACCTCCCGTCGAAGGTCAAAGCAGGGTATGAAGTCATCTCTGTCCGACCTTATGTGCCTAACCCAACGCGCTGTTTTCAATGCCACAGGTACAATCATACCCGTGAACATTGCCCAAATGCAGCAAAGTGTGTCACTTGTGGTAGGGACGCCCATGAGGGGGATTGCCCACCTCCGTCCCCTCACTGCCTAAACTGCAACGGTGACCATGCGGCTTCCTCTCGCGACTGTCCTGTATACAAGGATGAGAAGGTAATCCAGCAAATCTGGGTTACGGAGAAGGTATCAACATCTGCCGCTCGTAAGTTGTTGGCGAGTCGAAAGCCCACTGTCCTCCCAGCGGGTACATACAGTAAGGTACTCACCTCACCTCGACCTACCAAAGATTCCAGTACCCAGACATGTGATTTCACTTTCGCTGACACAGTTGTGCGATCCGCCAGCCCGAAGATTGCCCGTTCCACGTCCCCGCTTCCTCCTGCTGCTTTTAAGGTACAGTCTTCGTCAACATCTAGTAAACCGCGGGCACCTAAACAAGATGCCCGGACCTTGAAAAAGGAACCCGTCCGTGAGGATTTTCTGCGTTCTCAGGCTTCCCAACCGTCAACTGCCTCTTCCCGCCGTCACTCTTCCAGAAGAGCTGACAAGAAAAAGAGTTCCTCTCCTTCCCCGCCGAGGCGTGACCCATCTGTCGCGCCGTCCAACAGTTGCCGGCCTCGGCCGTCTTCTGTTTCACCGGGACGCTCCGTTTGCCGGGCGCCCGGCCCTTTACCGGCGGTGGAAACTGCCCCTCCTGATCAACTCAGGGAGGTGGCAGGCGCGTCGGTCGAACCTATGGACCACGACCCTTTGCCCCTGGACAGCGATAGCAGTGCTCCCTCGAAATCCGGTCCTCAGCGGCCGTCGAGGTGACCCCGCTCGCTACTTGGTTTTTATCCTTATTTCTTCTCTCATTTTTATCATGGCGCTCCTTCAATGGAACATTCGCGGCATCCGTTCTAATCGGGAGGAGTTAAAATTACTCCTTCGATTGCACTGCCCGCTTCTAGTCTGCCTCCAGGAAACTAAGTTGCGTCCACGTGATCGTGCAGACTTTCCACACTACACCTCTGTGCGGTTCGACCTGCCACCCGTGGAAGGTGTCCCAGCCCATGGAGGGGTTCTGATGCTCCTTCGAGACGACGTCTATTTCCATCCCATTTCCTTGCACACTCACCTACAGGCAGTTGCTGTCCGCATCACCTTATCCACCTTTACCTTCTCCCTCTGTAATATATATTCGCCATCGTCATCTGCCCTTACTAGGGCAGATTTGCTAAACCTTGTTGACCAGCTCCCTTCACCTTTCGTGTTGGTAGGCGACTTTAATGCCCACCACCCCCTATGGGGCTCTCCGGCACCTTGTCCGAGAGGCTCCCTTTTGGTGGACATTCTCCACCACCTCGATCTTGTCTGCCTCAACACCGGTGCACCGACCTTCCTTTCTGACACAACACACACTTATTCCCATATAGACCTCGCAATATGCACTCCTCAGCTTGCCGGTCGGTTTGAGTGGTATGCACTTTCTGACACGTACTCGAGTGACCATTTCCCTTGTATCATCCACTTCCTACATCATTCCCCATCTCCACGTCCCACCAGTTGGAACATTTCTAAAGCCGACTGGGGGCTTTATTCTTCCATGGCTGTTTTTCACAATCAGAATTTTCCCAACTGTGACAGTCAGGTCGAATACCTCACAGAGGTTATCCTCACTGCTGCTGAACGTTCCATACCTCGTACATCCTCTTCTCCACGTCGTGTCCAGGTCCCTTGGTGGACTGCAGCCTGCCGCGACGCGCTTCGAGCCCGGCGCCGTGCTTTACGCACCTTCCGCCGCCACCCAACTTTGGAGAATTGCATCAATTACGAACGTATGAGAGCGCAGTGCCGTCGTATCATAAACGACAGCAAGAAAGCTTGCTGGACAGCTTTTACTAGTTCTTTTAACCGTTTTACTCCCTCCACGGTTGTCTGGGGTGGCCTACGCCGTTTGTCCGGCATCAAGGTCCACTCCCCGATTCCTGGCCTGACCGTGGAGAACGCGGTCCTCGTGGACCCAGCTGATGTTTCAAACGCATTGGGTCGTTTCTTTGCGGAGGTTTCGAGCTCTGCCCATTACCACCCTGCCTTTCTCCCTCGCAAACAGGTAGAGGAGGCACGGCCGCCTTCTTTCCGTTCTTTTAATCGGGAAAATTATAACGTCGCCTTCACCATGCAGGAGCTAGATCGTGCTCTCGCCCTGTCCCGGTCTTCTGCTCCCGGGCCCGATTCCATTCACATTGAAATGCTGAAGAACCTCTCTCCTGCGAGCAAGTGCTTTCTTCTTAGTACCTACAATCGCATATGGACTGAAGGTCATGTTCCCACAAGTTGGCGTGAAGCCATTGTTGTCCCCATCCCCAAACCAGGGAAGGACAAACACCTTCCTTCCAGTTATCGTCCTATTTCTCTGACGAGCTGCGTCTGTAAGGTGATGGAACGCATGGTTAACGCTCGGTTGGTCTGGCTCCTCGAATCTCGCCGCCTCCTGACTAATATCCAATGCGGTTTTCGTCGACACCGCTCTGCTGCTGACCACCTCGTTACGTTGTCGACCTTCATTATGAACAACTTTCTGAAGAAGCGTCAAACAGTAGCCGTGTTCTTCGACTTGGAGAAGGCATACGATACCTGTTGGAGAGCGGGCATTCTCCGCACATTGCACACATGGGGCCTTCGGGGCCGCCTTCCTCTTTTCATTCAAGCGTTTTTGGCGGATCGCAAGTTCCGGGTGCGGGTGGGCTCTGTTTTGTCAGATACCTTTTGCCAGGAGAATGGGGTACCACAGGGCTCCGTCTTGAGTGTGGCGCTCTTTGCCATTGCAATCAATCCAATCGTGGACTGCCTTTCAGCCGACGTCTCCGGATCTCTTTTTGTTGACGATTTCGCAATTTATTGTAGCGCCCAGCGGACGTGTCTCTTGGAGCGTTCTCTCCAACGCTGTCTTGACCGTCTGTATTCCTGGAGCATCGCAAACGGCTTCCGATTCTCCACTGAGAAAACTGTGTGTATCAATTTCTGGAGATACAAGGAATTTCTTCCACCTTCTCTACGTCTCGGCCCTGTTGCTCTCCCTTTCGTGGAGACTACAAAATTCTTGGGACTCATGTTGGATCGGAAACTTTGCTGGTCCACACACGTGTCCTACCTGGCTGCCCGTTGTGCCCGATCCCTTAACGTTCTTCGTGTCCTCAGTGGCACGTCATGGGGAGCGGATCGTACCGTCCTGCTTCACCTTTACCAGGCCATTGTTCAGTCGAAGCTCGACTATGGAAGCCTTGTATACTCTTCAGCACGGCCGTCGATTCTCCGCCGTCTCAACTCTATCCACCATCGTGGATTACGTTTGGCGATCGGTGCATTTTATACCAGCCCTGTTGAAAGTCTGTATGCCGAGGCTGCTGTATTACCCTTGACCAATCGACGTGACATACTCTTGTGTCGGTACGCATGCCGCCTACGGTCGATGCCCAACCATCCATCTTACAGATTATTTTTTGAGGACTCACTCGATCGCCAATATCAGTTGTCTGCGATTGCCTTGCTTCCACCGGGAGTTCGGTTTCGCCGCCTGCTACAGCGGCTCGATTTTACCCTTCCTTCCACCCTTCGGTTGAGCGAAAGCCCATTGCCACCGTGGCATCAGGCCCAGGTTCACACACACCTCGAACTTAGTTCGCTCCCCAAGGAGAGCACTCCGGATTTGGTATTCCGCTCGAGGCTTGTCGAACTCCGTTCGCGGTTCGATAATGCCGTATTTATTTACACTGATGGTTCCAAGAGCACTGCCGGTGTCGGATCTGCCTTCGTCGTCGGGGACAACCGTTTCCAATACAAGCTCCCTGACCGGTGCTCAAACTTCACGGCTGAGCTTTTCGCCCTCCACCAGGCCGTTTTGTATACCTGCCGCCACCGCCACCCTTTCTATGCCATATGTTCTGACTCCCTTAGTGCCCTGCAGAGTCTTAAGGACCCTTTCTCGAACCATCCTCTCGTGTATCGGATCCAACGCTCCCTCCAGTTGCTGGCTGATGACAGCTGTCACGTTTCTTTCCTGTGGGTTCCTGGCCATGTGGGTGTGCCCGGGAATGAGGCCGCCGACACAGCAGCCAAGGCAGCAGCTCTTTTGCCTCGCATGGCTACCTTTTGCGTCCCATCGGACGATGTTCAACGGGCTCTTCGCCGGAGTATCGTGTCGCAATGGCACAGTGTGTGGCTTTCACTGTACAATAATAAATTGCGAACTGTCAAACCGATCCCGACCGCTTGGAGGACATCCTCACGCCCCTCTCGGCGGGAGGAGGTCATCCTGGCTCGGTTGCGGATCGGTCATTGCCGTTTCAGCCACCGTCACTTGCTGTCCGCCGAACCTGCACCGCTATGCTCCTGCGGTGAACTGCTGACAGTGCGACATGTTTTACTGACTTGTGTTAATTTTAATCATCTCCGTGTAGCCCTTCACTTTCCGTCTACTCTGGAGGCAATTTTAGCTGATGACACACGAGCAGCTGCTCGAGTTTTGCGTTTTATCAACTTGGCCAACTTATCCAAGGATATTTAACCCTTTTAATTGTCTTTTATCTTTCGTTTTTAGTCTCTTCTGGAAGTTCTGACAGTCCCCATTTTTTTTTGAGGCCATAGCGAATCTATGTTTTTGACTGGGCGCTAATGACCATAGATGTTGTGCGCCCTAAAACCACAAAAAAAAAAAAAAAAAAAAAAAAAAAAAAAAAAAAAAAAAAAAAAAACTAACTGCTGACTGACTGCTGTTAGTGGGGGTTTATGAGATTCCGTAAGTTTTTTGTTTATTAATTCTTCTCCCCTTTGTTCCCAGTTGGTATCAAACCCTAAGGACAAACCCTCTTCACCCACTTGGTTTCCTCTCTCAATGTCATCAAGTTTATTCTCTGCGCTATAAACCCTTTCATTCAATTTCATGAATTCTACATTAGAGGTTTCTCCTAAAGCTTGACCCTTAAGTCACACTTGGATACATTTCTGTCTATTAAGGCTTCCCAAAATCTCTTCCTTCAGGTTCTGTCTTTCCTTATCTAGATCAGCTCCTACACTCTTGTTGCCAACTTGACTACATTGTCAGGTGATACTATTGTTTGTTTTAAAGTATCTACCTCAGCACTTAGAGTTGTAATTATGCTGACATTTGTCTACATAGGATTCTATAACAGTTTGAAATTTTTCAAGCTTACTTTCTTGTTTGTCTAATCTACTATAAACATCATTAGTTACTATTTCTAATTTCAGATCAGAAGTTTTATTAAGCTCTCCCTCAAATCTTTATATTGACTGTCAATCCTGCTACTAATTTCGTTTAACATCGCCATTAACGGTCAATCTGCACCAGCAACATTCTCTTCAGCCATTATTTTTGTTTGTGATCTTGTCACAGGCATAAATTAAAACCACTTCTACAGTCACAATAAAAAGAATTTATACGCTCATGGTGGAGTACATCTAGAACCACAGTGTCAGCCAATAAGGACGGTAGGCTGTAACTCAAATTCCTCATGTGGCGTCTCGGTGTGTAGGCGTGATGTGTAATCCCGACAGGAACCGCTCCCACTTTCTCTTCTGTTCTTCTAATGCTAGTTTTGCACAAATGATTTCTTCAGTTGCGACAAAATAATGGTTCACAGATTTTTATTTCTGTGAGACCTCTTCTTAGTTGTTTACCCTCTTATTTCAAGGTCGTGTTATCCATTGGTCGCCGTATTGTATTATATGTGTATCCGAAGACTGGTATTTCGCATCCTGCATTACGGTTGACACATTGCGTTGTTACTTCAATTTCAGTTCTGCATTATATGGTGTAAAGTTCCCTTCAAGTCCTTATTTGCAACTTCTTCTTTATCTTTGAAGTTGATTAAGAATAAAACGAGGTCCAGCTACGCTGTGCCTCTAAATTCCTTCAAATTATTACACTTCAAAGACATTCGTAAATTTACACCATTGCATAAAATAACTGCTAAACAAAACATTATTTGTTCTGATTAATTACAACACTTTTATTGGGAATTAGATACAATGCCAGAATAAGTACATGTATCTCTTTTGCACATTATATTCCTTCTTAACAGAGTCAAAAACCAGAAGAAGAAGTAAAACAAAAGCTTTCACACATGGGGTTCATATATAAACACTCATTGACTCCATGATTCTCTTCTGCCCTCTTCTCTTACAATCCACTTTGCAATGCCGACCGCTTGACATATCTGCAACAAAGACAGATAATCACGGTAGACACTGCATTGCTATGCGGCTCACACGCAAATTAAAGCCTTGATTAACTCAAGTCTATACTAGAAGAAAATGTAGTTAATTCTGTAATACTACACACTGAAGGCTGTTACCTCATCTGTGACATAGAAAGCCACAATTTTGTGGGAGTATCAGTGGCCGAATGTGGCGGTTAATAAATTACACCTACTGAAATCTTCAGTGTGTTTGTGGCGTACTTCCGTCCTCCCTCAACAAGCTGATGGAGTCGTGTGGTTTCGTTTTATGCCGCGAGGAACCACCAGTGTGTGACAGTTGTAGAACAAGACTGTTGATCCGATGTATTTTAATGGAATGCATTTTATATTCCAGTTCAAGGTCAAATTCAGGTCTCTCACAGGACCCGAAATAAATTTTAGGTGACGACGAGGCATATGCGGATCGTGTCTTAAGATTTTGTATGACGTCTGGACTCTTTCCAAAATATCGGGTGTGTGATTTCAATGTGTGGCACCGGTCGCACGTTATTTTCTAAGTAGTCACTGGGCCACAAACTTTTTTTGATATTTTATCCTCATTTGTAGTCCTTTTTTAAAGTTGTTTCAAGGTATCCCTACAACATCAGGTGTACTTCTAAATTTTGTAAGTCTATATAACATGTACCATATTGCTTCCATCCATTTAAGTTCGAGCACGGGTGCCGATGACCACGCTGTTGAGCCCTTAAACACCGACCTTCACCGTAGTTGTCGTTCCACCTCCACACTCCATTCCTAAACTGAATCTCTTTCTACCCAGCTCTGTAAAGCTGTTCTGTACCCATCCCCATCACAGCTCAAAAACTTCCTGTTCGACCTCTCACTGCAAAGAGTTCCTTGGTATGTTGTAGTCACAAATGAAGGTTGTGTGTTAGTGAAGTGTGCCTATGTGATTGTATAATGGGAGTACGGGTCTTGGTCTAATGAGGACTGAAGACTGTGGTTGCTTGTGTACGAGTGTCATTTTTTTACGTTCTTGACACAGCTTGACAAATGTCTTATGAGCTATCCTTATTATGTTGTTGGATTCCAGCCTGGGCTTACCATTGTTATAAAACACTGCCACAAATATAAATTAATACACACTCATACATTCACTCTAGATTTACTGTTGATACAAGAACATGGAATCATTACAGGCCAATAGCTCAAGTGGTACAGAGGTACCAGCTGTCAATTCATCCTGGAACACCCATATCAGTACACGGTGTAGCCTCCATTAGTGACAATGAATGATAACATTTACAGAGCAATAGCTCGAGCAGATCATTTGCAAAGAAAATTGTTGTGTGGTGGAAATTTAATATTTTATCATATTTTTTTTTTTTTTATTTTTTTGTTGGAACATGGCTGTCACACACCTTGCACATGCTGTGGGGTTTACTGGAATTTATTAATGCTAACTGTTTATTTAAATTATAGAGACTGTTCAATTTGTTTCTTTTTTCCTTGAGTTATTGTGAACAGTAATTAAACCCTGAAATGAAGCCAAATTTTCAATCTGCGATTCAAAATATTTTCATCTCTGTTTTTAACATACTTACCAATAATGATTTTATAATTGTAAACTTGAAATAAGTATCTTCTAACATTTTTTAGGATCCAAAGCATCAAGCAACAAACTTACTCCGTGGGAATTTTGGAAAATGGCTGTGTCCTCTTCCAAGAAAAAATATGTCAATGGAAGCAGTGTTTATGCTAGAGAGAGCTTGTGTTATTGGTGGAATAAACATAGGTAAGGTATCTAAAACTGCTGTTAAATGTTCTTGTTGAATGTGTGTTAACAAAATGTAACTATATCTTGAACTTTTGGTACTAGGCACTACTGCTGGCAAGAAAAGTAAATAAAATAAAAGAAATAAATTACAAAAGTGAGATTTGATTTTTTAAATTATTTAATTTCTTTTATGTGGTTACTTTATATGGTACTGCAAATTAACTTATAGTCTCTTTTCCATAAACTATATGGTTTATTTTTTCTGCAAGAAATTTCAGCTATAAGAAAGTGTTTGATTTTGTCTGTTACCCATACTTGATTCATTTCTCTGATGTGTAGAACACGTCCAACAAAAAAATTATTTTTTCTTGAAATTCAGTGCCTCTCATTAGTTACACAATTTGTCCTGCACAATATATGAAAAGGTTCAGTTCTCTTCTTGTCGAACTGCTTACTGTTCTGTTTTCACTTCCATAAAAGTGAGCCACATCCATGAAGCTGCACCCCTGTGCACTTGACAAATTCCTGCAGAAAATACCTCCTAACACTTGAATTTATATTCCGTGTTACCAAATCTGTCTTTTTCAGAAACAATTTTTTTGCCATTGCAAGTCTACATTTTATATTCTCTCTCTACTTTGGTCACAATCAATTAGTATACTGCCAGAAAAACTTGTCTATTATTTTTAATGTCTCATTTTGAAATTTAATTCCCACAGCTCTGCCTGGTGTCATTGTCACCATTGTTGTTGTGAGGAGCTGCTGCTCAGATGTAATGAGCATTGGGTCAGGCTACAGTCTCTTGACCAGTGTTACCCTCCCACATTTTGGTAGTGACTATTCAGGACTCCAACAGTGCCCTTGAACAACATGGATGTAATTTAATTAGCCAGTCAGTATCGTCATTTTTATTAGTGCTTCTGTTTTAAGAGGATTATTCTCGCGTATTTGGCAGATTTCGTTTCTGCTAGTGTTTTAATGGTATATTCTCAGTTATTTGATTAATACTGTTGGGCACCAGCTACAGCCAGCAGAGTTTAAGCTGAGTAGAAGAGAACTGTTTTGACTTATTTGTGTTCTGAGCAGAGTTAATTTTTTATATACTCACACTAGTAACAAGTTTGTACATAACTCTCAAAAGTCAACCGTTGATTTATTAGGAAGGATACGATGTGTGACTGCTGCGTACGGCCACAGGAGGAGCTGGCCGCTGTTTGCGAGCAGCTGAGCATGGCGTAGGCCGTGGTCAGCCGTCTTCGGGCTGATGCCTCGGATTGTTGCGGCAGTGGGGAGTATGGTGCGTCGCGAATGACACCACAGGTGTTACACGCTTCACCCCACGGTCCCTGCTGTCGGACATCTTTGTGCGTACTGGACACGGTTGAACCACCCTCTCTGCAAGGGGTGTGGCGGGTTCGACAGCATTCAAGTTGCTGGGGGCAAAAGGTCAGTTTGGAGGATGGCCGTGCGGCGTCGCCTGCTCTGCCTGTGACTGAATGTGTGGCCACTCTTTCAGCAGGGTCTGAGCATGCACAAAGGTGGACAGATACATTAGTGATTGGGAGCTCCAATGTTAGGCAGGTGATGAAGCCCCTTAGGGAAATAGTGGAAAGGTTGGGGAAGAAGGCCAGTGTGTACTCTGCTTGCTGGGGGGTATCATCTGGGACGTGGAGGAGGCCCTTCTAGTGGCAATAGGGAACACTGGGTGCACCCGACTGCAAATTGTTGCTCATGTTGGCACCAATGACTGCTGCCGGCTGGGTTCAGAGGTCATCCTCAGTTCATATGGGCGGTTGGTGGGGTTTGTGAAGGCTGAAAGCCTCACTCGCAGCGTAGAATCTGAGCTAACTATTTGTAGCGTTGTTCCCAGAACCGATCTCTGTCCTCTGGTTTGGAGCCGAGTGGAAGGCTTAAAACTAGAGGCTCAGACGATTCTGCAGAGATCTGGGTTGCAAATTTCTCGACCTCTGCTATCGAGTAGAAAAATGTACAGTGTATTCAGCAATTGGTCCCTAAAGTCCCTTTTTTCCAAAAGTACCTAAAAGGTACTTTTTTCCATTTGGTTCCTTTTTTTCCAAATTGAAACGAACATTTTGTCATATTTTAATAACTGCAATAAAGCTTAACTGAGGCACCTTTCATGTTACAGCTGGCTTTAAGCATTGTCTCGGCACTATTGTCCCTTCTTAGCTCCTGCACATATAAATTTGTCCTGTCAAGGGAGTGACAGTAGGACATCGTCAGCTGTGGGGCGAGGAAACATACGCGGAGACAGTGCTACGCACTGCCAGAAACTTTTGCGACTTCCTCTTCATCTTTTATGGTAGAAATGACACATGGAAGTAGTTCACAATGTTGGCAGTAACTCCAACGAGGACGAGTTGCTACTCCTACCGACAAAGTAATATCGATTAGAGGCAGGACATGCTGAGAATTATGCTACTGATTTCAGCTGCGAAAGGAAATGTTCAGCTACTGAGATCGGCAGTGGTACTACGTTATTCTCAGCCATATATATTTGGGCCATTCCATGCCAAATGGTCTAATATCGAGAAAGGTTCCCACATGACCCTCATGGATTTGGATGAAATTTTGTATGAACATTCACACATGTTCTCAATGAACACTGGTCAAGTTTCAGTTTCAGAAATTCAATGCTTTCTGAGATACAGTCACTTCTTTAAGACCATAACACAGCTTCCAACAGTGCGTCGTTGAATTTTCATCAACTTTGAGATGATGTATCTCTGGTAGTATTAGCATGAAAGAAACAAAACCTGGCCATCTTATATAACTTTTAGAGCTCTTTAAAGTAAAATATTAAGAAAAGAATTTCTGAGCAATTTTCATACAGATAATTTAAAGCAAAGTTGGGCGAAAAAATAGCTGGTTAAAAAAAATGCGAACTTTAGTTTTTTATATCTCCGAAAGTAATTGTGGGATGTACATGAAACTTTGCACACCATAACTCGCCAATACAAGGTCTTGGAATATAAAGTTTCATTCTCCTGTTGCTTTCCATTATTTCACAAATCTAGGGTAAAGATGCCGATTTTTCAAAAAGTGCTAAAAATGGGTATTTTTAGTCAAATTTTACAAAAAAGTGTTTTCTCCAAACTCTTCTAAACTATGGTCATTAGAAAGAGCATGTTCTAAACTATCTAGAAAAGTGGATTTCGTTTTGCAATGCAAGCATATAAGGACCTAAAAAGTAGCATTATCATAGAGGGGCACTGGAAGTTTGAACACATTTTTCTGGCACTCAAATTACACCTGAAATCTTTTATTATGCCTGGTAAATGTTTATTAATGTCTGGGATAAGTTAAATAAAAAGATCTGGTAAATAGGCAATGACTGTCAGAAAAACTTAAAAACTATGAGAAGTAGCCCTTCTGCTTCTATTGCAAGTGTTCATCTGCATAAAAGTCTTCTCATTTGTAACAAAAAAAAAAAAAAAAAAAAAAAAAGGAAGAAGAAGAAAGAAAAGGATCATAAAGAATTCAATGAATAATAGCTTCATGTTTTTAGTACTTCTCAAAATTGGAAGTATTTGCGAGTGGAAAATGAAGACCTAATTGTTGGATTCAATTGTATAAAACATTTTTCCTAAAACCAATCGGTTTGCTTGAATCATGCATCAAGTTATGTAAACTTTATAATCAATATTGCAGATTTTAATACCTAGATGTTTTAACCAGTGAATTTTTGTCTTAAAGTTATTAGGGAAATCTGAAATTGCCAGTTATTTCCTAGATCATGAGCCACAGGAAGTTATTGTGTTTAAGCAAAGGATCCATACTGATCGGGCCACACTGGACACGAAGCAAAGGGTAGTGGATGAACTTTTTGAAGATGTAAAAAATAAAATATGGAGTCTGTCATGCCATCATTACATTGCCAACATCAAAGCTTGCAACTTAAAGGCCTTAAATGTCATCTGAAAGATGAAGAGCTTATGGTGCTAATGGATTTTTAGGAAAATTATTCTTTTATCATTCAGGATGCTGTGCATGGCTTTCAATGGGACAATAGTCAAGCTACAATTCATACATTTGTTATCTACTTTCGTAAAATGAGAAAGTGGAACTTTAAGTTTCTGCATTATCAGTGGTTGTTTGCGGCATGACACTGTTATAGTTCATGTTTTTATTAAGGAGGTCATCAGATATATAAAAGCACGATATGCACAGATATCCCACAATCGTTATTTGATTGGTCTCTCCAGTGCACAATATAAGAATTTACAAGAATTTCCTAAGTTTATGCTCTCATAAGAGTGATTTTGGAATGTAATTTGTTTGCAACTAGTCACAGGAAATCACCTTGTGATGGGATTGGGGGTACAATAAAGCAGTTAGCAGCAAGAGAAGCTTGCAAGAGCTCACCTAAATTTGTTTCACTTCTGCTCTGAAAACATTAATGGAATTAAATTTGTTTTCATCAGTAAAGATGAAGTTGAAAAAAATATTGTGTCACAAGAAGAGAGGTTTAAACTTGGATGCACTGTAGCAGGCAGTAGAGAAAAATCATCACTTTTGACCTATTGATGAAACAGTCAGCAGAATTTCAAATGATTGTTCATCTTTTCTAGCTAAGATAGATCACAGAACTGAAGGATGGTTACTAATGTCTGCCCTCCAACCACTACAGTATGTTGCATGCATCTAGGAAAACATGTGGTGGATTGGGAATATCTGTGAGACTTCCACTGAGCAAAGGGAGGCATTAATAAACTTTGTGTACCAACATGGTTCAGCAGATTCATTTTATTGGCCACCAAGAAGTGACAAGTGCTGGTTCTGGAACACCAGTTATTCCAGCTCCATCAGTATATTCGTCTGGCTGGCAGTACACCATTCCTCTTGATACAATGCAGAATATCAAAAATTGAAATAGGTTAGAGGAAACAATCTAAGTAACCAAAGGGTAGCTTCTAATTTTACCCAGGGCACGTAAATAATTTTACTATCAGGCTTGGGAACCTGTGTAAAGTAACCCTTATTAGGCTTGGGATTCAGTGGTAAAGAAACCCACCATGGCTGCTGTTGCTAAGCTATCGACGTGGCTTCTATGGCGATGGGGATGCTGGTTTTCTTAGGTGAAATGAAACTATCAGTGGTTAAACCGCCATGGACAATAGCAACTCATTTATACACTTCTTTTCCATCAGTAAGATAGTGTTGTTCATTAAACAGACTACAAATAATTAGATAATGATTATGCAAATAAATTTTGTGTGTGTGTGTGTGTGTGTGTGAGAGAGAGAGAGAGAGAGAGAGAGAGAGAGAGAGAGAGAGGGAGAGAGAGGGGGGGGGGGAGATTAAGAAATAACATAGTTTCTATTTATATTCTTCCACTATTTGGACTTACGCTAAGTCATATTCATCAGGACTTCCTATTTAACTTATCCCAGACATTAATAAACTTTTACCAGGCATAATAAAAGATTTCAGGTGTAATTTGAGTGCCAGAAAAATGTGTTCAAACTTCCAGTGCCCCTCTATGATAATGCTACTTTTTAGGTCCTTATATGCTTGCATTGCAAAACGAAATCCACTTTTCTAGATAGTTTAGAACATGCTCTTTCTAATGACCATAGTTTAGAAGAGTTTGGAGAAAACACTTTTTTGTAAAATTTGACTAAAAATACCCATTTTTAGCACTTTTTGAAAAATCGGCATCTTTACCCTAGATTTGTGAAATAATGGAAAGCAACAGGAGAATGAAACTTTATATTCCAAGACTTTGTGTTGGCGAGTTACGGTGTGCAAAGTTTCATGTACATCCCACAATTACTTTCGGAGATATAAAAAACTAAAGTTCGCATTTTTTTTAACCAGCTATTTTTTCGCCCAACTTTGCTTTAAATTATTTGTATGAAAATTGCTCAGAAATCCTTTTCATGATATTTCACTTTAAAGAGCTCTAAAAGTTGTATAAGATGGCCAGGTTTTGTTTCTTTCATACAAATACTACCAGAGATACATCATCTCAAAGTTGCTGAAAATTCAACGACGCACTGTTGGAAGCTGTGTTATGGTCTTAAAGAAGTGACTGTATCTCAGAAAGCATTGAATTTCTGAAACTGAAACTTGACCAGTGTTCACTGAGAACATGTGTGAATGTTCATACAAAATTTCATCAAAATCCATTAGGGTCATGTGGGAGCCTATAGACCACTTGGCATGGAATGACCCATTTATATGTCAGTCGCACCATGCTGAATTTCTTTTCTGCACCAAAACTTTTATGTGAACAAAAGAATTACAGCACTTTGGAAACGGAACGGTAGGTTGTTAGCTCTGGCTGTGAAAGTCATGATAATACATGCAGGAAAATTAATTGGTATAGTAACAATTTTCGGATTGGCATTGCCTTATGATATTTTATTAATGATTAGATGTAAATATGAGATTTGTATATGCGAGTACTTTTAAGCAGGCAAGTAATTGAAATTAAGTTAACAAACAATTTTTAACTAGTAGATCACAGACAATGTCAAATGCGGTACTGTAGATTTTAAAACAATGTTTTTCTTTTTTCTTACCAATAGTTCTTACACTGCATGCACACCCTTAAAACTACAGATCTTTCAATGTTTATAAACTATTCTTTTCATCAGCCCAAAGCCAATCTGAAAATGGAATTGATGAAATACATCACAACATAGTGCAAGACATATATTAAAATGACAACACTTGCACCCAACAGTGTTACACTTGAGTATGGTAGTGCTGGAACGGCAAACCGCAGTTGTTGTTAAGTTGGTGTTCATGGGGATTAGTAAGCATAATAAAAACAAATTGTAAAGTTCACCTATTTGGTATGATAACGATTTGCAAATTAAAAACATCCTTGATTGCACTTTATTTATATACGGTACGGCTAACTTGTCTCATCCTTTTTGGTCATCTTCATAACAATAGGCCTGTGTCTGCTGATGTGCATAAATCAAACTATGAAGTCAAAATATTCAAGCCCTAAGACTAAGCTTTGTGTATACAGGGTGAATCACCTAATACTTCCATCGCAAATATTGCGGAAACGAAAAGTGCGATTGATGTGCGGTTTTCACAGAGTGGATTGGTAGTCAAGGAGTCATATTGTTAACTAATAAACAAACTGTAAAAATACCTAGAAAGTGTATGTTTTTATGCAAAAATACAATTTTTTAAATGGAACAATGGTTGTTTCTATTATGCACTGGAATTTTTGACATCAGCTGTGTACAGAGAATTTTGAATGACATTTTTGTCACATTTAGTTTGGCAGCTACAATCATTCAAAGTTTTGGGGGTGGAGGCTGTGACAGTGTAGCTGACTGGCTGGTGGTCATGAGACAGTGGGCCATGCCCCAGGGG
Source organism: Locusta migratoria (assembly GCA_026315105.1). NCBI lineage: Eukaryota > Metazoa > Arthropoda > Insecta > Orthoptera > Acrididae > Locusta > Locusta migratoria. The sequence goes on from CM048744.1 coordinate 9,650,584, forward strand.
CTAGCCACTCAGCCAGTCAGCTACTCTATCGCAGCATCCACCCCCGAAACTTGGTTGTAGATGCCACACTAAATGTGGTAAAAATGTCATTCGAAATTCTTTGTACACAGCTGGTGTAAAAATTCCAGTGCATAATAGAAACAACCATTGTTCCTTTTAAAAAACTGTATGTTTGCATAAAAATACACTTTCTAAGTAATATTACAATCTGTTGGCTAAAAATATGAGCCCCTGAGTACCAATATATTCTGTGAAAACCACACATCAATTGCACTTTCCTCTTCTCCAATCTTTGCGGTGCAAGTGTTAGGTGGTTCACACGTATATCACAGAGGTTCCAACCATTACGATTTAATCGTAATTTTTACACCAAAATTGTTTAAAATTACGAGTTTAGATTGAAGCGATCGAATTCAGATTTTCAGAGTTAAATAAGAAATTGGCGCATTTGTTTTGCGACGGCAAAGCACGGTTCCTTTTCAATTCAACAAAAATGAACTGGTTTTGAGCGACACCTTCTAGCATGTTCTCGTGGAAATCGCCAGTACTGACGACTTCTACAAACTCGAAAAGTGAGTAATATGGCATACAAGATGAGTTACAAAGGCGGGCCTTTGTAGAATCTAGCAGCAACCACTGGAAATGCCGAACGTCACTTGACTCGTAGCTGCCCCCTACTGGAAAAATCGTGAAGGGCGCGGGAAAATAATAAAAAGTCGTTAATCATATATCCTCCATCGTTAGTCTGTGTTCAGAAGTTGAAGTTGCGTTGTTTTTGTTTTTTATTGCATCGTTTTTTCTGTGTGTTATATGCTGTACCGAAGTGTGTGATGAACGTTTGCCGGCCGCGGTGGCCAAGGGGACTGAGGCGCTCCAGTCTTGGTCTGCACGACCTCTACGGTCGGGGGTTCGAATCCCCCCTCGCGCATGGATAGTTGTGCCGTCCTTAGTCTTAGTTAGTTCATAAATAGTTTGTAAGTTTAGGGACTGATGACCCCGTAGTTAAGCCCCTTAAGCTATACAAACATTTAAAATTTATTTTATTTTTTTTCTACGAGAAAATCACCAATAAATTTCATCTCGTTCCATCGTTTCTTGTAAAATGAATATTTTGTTGCAGGAAAAATGTAATCCTTGAGAAATTGATGCTCATGAATCATTGCTAAAAACACTTATTGAGCAAAAATATCGTAAGACTATCCTTGTTTGAGGATTTCTGCAAAATAAATAAATATTAATACGGAAATTAAAAAACTAAGAACTTCTGTATCGAGGAAGAAAATAATTCGTTATTAAATTCTGCTCCCCCCCCCCCCCTCCCCCCACACACACATTCCAACTGTACTCATCAGGATGATGTAGTAATATGCTGCCTCTTAACTCATCTGCAACCTTACAGAAACTGTTTTCACAATTTTGGTGATTCCTTATTCACTTATTCCCCTTGGACTCCTTCTTAGCCTCCCCCCCCCCCCCCCTTACACCGATACATATTACGTCGCATTACTATTTGCTGTATTCGAAAGTTGGAACCTCTGATATCATTCTGAAAATGCCTCAAAAGTGCAAAACACATTAGCAGCAAAGAAATGAACCAAAATCAAGACTTCTTTATTAAAAAAGTAAAGAAAAATGAGTCATTGGGTATGGTTGTTCATTAAAAAAAAAATTTATTGATCTCTCGTATTTCATATCCCTGTTGGTCCCTTAAACCTTTTTTAGGTCCCTTTCTTTTAACAAGTTGGGCCCTTAAGTCCCTATTTATTTTTAGATTTCTGCTACAAACACTGAATGTAGGGCTCCTCTGAATACGTCACGCAGGAAGCGAGTGCAAGGGGAGCGGAGTACGTGTGGAGTGCACATAATGGTTTTTTTAGGTTAGAGAATTCCCTCCCTAGGCCCGACAAGGCGTGTCCTAAGCTGCAATAAGGTTGCTGTAGGGAAAGCACAACAGGGAATGATAATATCTATGTAGTGTTAGTTAACTGCAGGAGAGTCTATTGAAAGGTCCCAGAACTGCTCTCATTAATAAACGCTCACAATTGCCACATAGTACTAGGGACGGAAGGTTGGCTGAAACCAGATACAAAAGGTAATGAGATTCTAAACTTAGATCAACAGACTAGGAAAATCATGTTAGTCGCAAAATCGTAGATATTATAGTTACAAAAACCAACATGCAGCGATTACCCAAGTGATACCTCTGAAAGACAAAGTGATGTGTCTGCAGTACTGCCTTCTGCCAAGAGCAATGAAAAAGTTTTTCTAGTGGAGGTAAACATTCCATCACTTCCAACTTGGACAACTATAGTGAGTGTATTTCGGATGGAAATAATGCACCAGATTCAAGATACAAGACACTTAAGAAGGAGCAATTATGTGACAACCTCAACATGTACTGTCACAATGTTCTGGGACTTAGAAATAAAGTAAGTGAACTAGAAATTCTTACTAGTGATGATTATGTAGTGTCAAACATTCATGTTTCGTGCATTAATGTACACTGGCTCAAGGAATCAGATTACCTTATCAACTTATCCCTAAGTTTAGATTAATCTATGAATATTCCAGAAAAAATTTCAAGAATGGAGGAACTTGCATATACTCGAGAAATAATATTAGAGGTGATCCTTCCCATACATATGAAATACATTCCATAGATAATGATGTAGCCCACAGCTCTTTTGTGGGTACGTGTGTGGCACGCACGGGCCCCCGAGCCATTGCAGCCTTTTTTCCTGCTTTCCCCAGGCTGCATTACCTCTCCTAGTTCCCCCTTCTTCCCATCCCAATCGCTGCCTCCCACCCTCTCCTACCCCGTCCCTCAGTACCATGGGATAGCTAAACCGTCAATTTTGGTTTTGCCTGCTGTTTCCACTGGTTTTCGGCCCAGTTTGGTACCCCTCGGAGATTGACTTTCCATAGCAAAATCCTCCCCGATAACATGTGAGCCAATTGGAGAAGAACTCCCGACCTAGCCCCTATGGTGCGGGTCCCATCCTTTCCTTTCCTCGCCATAGCCCCCATCCCCCGCTAGGTCCCCAGCACGTGTAGCCAGTCCGTGTGTGGGTGGGGGGGCTCTTATGTACCCTTTGGCTGAGCCCCCTGACACCACAGGGATCACGCTACTGGTGACTGAGCTGCAACCTCTCCATGCAAGCCAAGGAGTTGATGCCTGTCCTCGGGGGTATTGGAACTCCCGGCAATGGCCATCGTGCCAGGTGACCTTTGCTGAGGCTGGGTGGCGCCCATGGAGAGAGTCCCTGTTTCGGAGTGGGTGACACCAGGGTGGACGTCTAGCACTATGAAAAGAGTTAGACTCCAAAATGGTCGTGCATCGGCCGTCTCTCAAGACAGAAGAAGTCTTTTAATGCTGCTACTGCGGATATGAGGATGTTTTTCTCCCTTGCTACCTTTCTGGAGGAAAGTCAAGCTCGCTGGTTAGGAGCAAAACCCTTTCCTTGCTACCTGGTTTGCACAAGGACTGATGGAGGAACTTTCACTACCACTAAACCACTGTTCTTTGTTGAGACCATAGAGGACAAGTTTGGTGAAGTGGCATCCATGAGTAAAGTTAGATCTGGCTCATTGCTTATTAAAACAGTCTTGGCAGCCCAGTCTGAGGCTTTGCTCACCTGCACCACTCTTGGCGACATCCCAGTGACAATACTCCTGCACAAATATCTGAATATGGTACAGGGTGTAATATTCACCGGGACCTCTTCCTTCAAACTGATGAGGAGCTTAGGGCCAACCTCGAGTGGCGTGGTGTACATTTTGTTCACTGCGATCAGAGGGGACTTAAAGACAACCGAGTTGATACTGGGGCCTTCATCGTGGTCTTTGAGGGGGCACACTCCCAGAGAAGGTCAAGATAATGATATATTGATGTGATGTGAAGCCCATTCCACCTCCCATGCAATGTTTTCGATGCATGCGGTTTGGCCATATGTCCTCTCGCTGTACAAAAAAATGTTCAAATATTTGTATAGTCTATGGGACTTAACTACGGGGTCATCAGTTCCTAAACTTACAAACTACTTATGAACTAGGATGGCACAAATATCCATGCGCGAGGGGGGATTCGAACCCCCGACCGTAGTGGCCGTGCAGACCGTGACTGAAACGCCTTAGTCCCTTCGGCCTCCACGGCCGGCTCGCTGTACAGCAGTCCCCGTATGTGGTGATTGTAGACGCCCACTATATGAGAGGAGCCCCTGTGTTCCTCCGCCAGTGTGCGTCAGCTGTCATCAACAACACTCTTCACGGTTGCCAGATTGCCCTATGTTCAAGAAACAAAAGAAAATACAAGAGTACAAATCTCTGAAGCATTTGACATACCCTGAGGCCCGCAGTAAGTATGAAAGTCTGCATCCTGTGCAGATGGCGACTACCTTCGCTACGACATTATCTTCTAACCTTTCACCCTCCCCTTCTCACTCCCATCTCCCCCCTACATCCCGTTCCCACCCCCTTCACATCTCACTCTCCTGTAGCTCCCATAGTCCTCCCTCTGTGTCCCACCCCTTCCCAGCCGAAGAAGTGCACCCCTTCTCCGGTGCCTGCCAGTGACAGTGCCCCATCTCAGGGCCTTCCGTCCCGGCGTTCCCCAGATAAGATATCTTTGACCTCCAGTCGGCCATCGTACTCACAGTCTGTGAGTTCAAAGGTTGCCCGATCTTCGTCAGTACCAGACCTAACTGACAAAAGTTCTGTCTCTGAGACTGGTCCACCCCGTCCCACAAGAGAGAAAGAGAAGGAGAAGAAGAAACCAAAGTTCCAAGATGAAGCCCCTCCAGTATCACCGGAGGTGCCGACTGTGCTTTCACAACTTGCTCATCTCATTGAGCCTATTGATCAGCTATTAATGGATGTCGTCCCTTCTTCTTTGGTGACGGACGCTGACAAAGCAGCGTGACAGATGTTACCCCATTCGCTTCCCGCCTAGATCCTCATGATGTGATCATCCACTTGGAGATTAAACAGCTAATCTCTCTTTCTTCTGCGGCCTGTGTCGTCCTGCAGGAATTGCGCTTTATGAATGCACATTCACCGACACTCCATGGGTTCTGTGCCTTTACTTGGAACCGGGTTGGTCATTTCCAGGCGTCTGGTGTACATTGGTCTGGACTCCATTGGAAGCGATTGCTGTCCGGGTTCACTTGGACACCCCGTTAACCATTTGCAACCTCTACCTTCCCCCAGACAGGCCACCTACACTCGCTGCCCTAGCTGCCCTCCTTCAGCAACTCCCCCATCCTTACCTCATCCTTGGGGACTTCAATGCCCACCATCCTTTGTGGGACAGTGCTTATACGTCTAGCTGGGGCCGCCTCATAGACCAGTTTCTTGCTGACCTTGACATGTGCCTTCTCAACTATGGTTCCCCAACCCATTTTAGTGTCGCTCACGGCACCTTTTCTGCCATAGACCTCTCTCACAGTTCTCCTCCTCTCCTCCCTTTATTTCACTTTTCGGCACAGGACGACCTCTGTGATAGTGACCACTTTCCGTTGATCCTTTCGCTTCCCTCACACCTACCATGAGCCAGGGTATCCCGTTGCGTTTTCCGTCGTGCTAATTGGCCACTATATACATCAAAGGTAGTGTTTCTATCTTGCCCCTCAGGCTGTATAGATGATATTATAAGCCACATGACCAACATGAGTACTCAAGTTGCCAACTCCGCTGTTTCCCGGTCAACAGGCCCTCCTACTCGCCGACCGGTCCCATGGTGTAATGCAACTGTTGCTGCAGCCATTCACAAGTGCCGTAGGGCCTTGAAACACCTTAAGCACCACCCATCCCTCGCTGGTCACATACAGTTCAAACGTCTGCATGCCAGAGTTCGTTACTTAATAAAACGAAGTAAGCGGGCAAGCTGGGAGCATTTTGTCTCCTCCTTGGGCACTTTTGTCCCTCTGACATGAGTGTGGGCTATGCTCTAATCTATCCCAGGTAGCTGGTGGCCGTCTTCCATCCCTGGCCTTGCCCTGCCTGATGGGGTCTGTACAGAGCCATCTGTCCTTGCAGAACATCTTGCAACTCATTTCACCAATGTATCAGCGACAACTTCATATCCGGCGACATTTCTCCTTAAGAAACACCAGGCCGAAACCTTCAAATTAGGTTTTACTTCTCAGCAGGTGGAACCATATAATGAACCTTTTACTGACTGGGAACTATCGCTGGCCCTCTCCTCTTCTCGTGATTCAGCACCTGGCCCTGACGATATCCATAATCAATTGCTGAAACACCTCAACCCTTTACAACGACAATTTCTCCTCCAAGTTTATAACCGTGCTTCGCTTCAAGGGGTCTTCCCCTCCCAGTGGAGGGAGAGTATTGTGGTCCCTGCCCTCAAGCCTGGCAAGGACCCGTCCTCGCTGGACAGTTATCGGCCAATAAGCCTGACAAATGTCCCCTGTAAATTACTTGAAAGGATGGTAGCCCGCAGATTATGCTGGGTTCTTGAATCCCGAGGACTTCTCTAACCTTACCAGTGTGGGTTCCGGAAGGTATGATCTCCTATTGACCATTTACTTCGACTGGAGACGGCGATCAGACAGGCCTTCTCTAAACGACAACATCTAGTTGCAGTCTTCTTCGATCTTCATAAGGCGTACGACACTGCTTGGCGTCATCATATTTTATGTTCTCTTCATGACTGGGGCCTCAGAGGCTCCTTACCAATTTTTATCCGTCAGTTTTTATCCCATTGCCTGTTCCGTGTCAGAGTTGGCTCTTCACTCACCTCTCCTCGAATACAGGAGAATGGCGTCCCCCAGGGCTCAGTGTTGAGTGTTACACTCTTTCTAATCGCCATCAATGGGTTGGTGAGCTCTGTTGGGTCGCTGGTAACCCCAGCACTGTATGTTGACGACTTTTGCATATGGTACAACTCCTGCTTAGTAGCTTCTGCTGAACGTCAGCTCCAGAGTACCATTCGGCGGGCTTCAACTTGGGCTACGTCCCATGGTTTCCAGTTTTCCTCGTCAAAAACGAGAGTGATACAATTCTGTCGTCATACTACAGTTCACCTTGATCTAAAACTGTTCTTGGGTACTCAGCGCCTGGAAGTTGTAGCACAGCATCGTTTTTTGGGTCTTCTCATTGACAAAAAGGTGACTTGGGTGCCCCATATTCATCACTTAAAGATTAGTTGTATGAGGAAACTTAATGCCCTATGTTTCCTTGCTCATTCATCTTGAGGTGCAGACCGAACAACTATCCTTCGTATCTTTCGGGCTCTAATCTTGTCCCGATTGTAGTATGGGTGTCAAGTTTATGGCTCAGCAGCTCCTTCTGCCCTGAAATTATTAGATCCGGTTCACCATTATGGTGTACGCTTGGCTACAGGTGCGTTCCGGACTGGTCCAGTCTCTTGTTGAGGTGGGAATCTGCCCTCTTCAGGTAAGGCGGCATCAGCTTCTGGCGTCTTATGCCATCGTCATCAGACAATATCCTGCTCATCCCACTTACCAGGTTCTTTTTGCATAAGAAGGGCTTCGACCCCCTGATACCCGGCCGCGAGTGGGATTGCCCGTTGGACTGCGGCTTGCTTCACTTTGCCGAGATTTCCACTTCCCTTCCCTGGATTGTGCCCCCCGTTTCACTGCACGCACACCCCAGTGGATGGTGCCGCGACCACTAATTCGGGCAGATCTCTTCCAGGTCCAAAAAGCTTTAATTTCCCCCATCGTCTTTCGGCGTTTGGTGTGCACACTACTAGAAGAGTTTCATGGAGCCTCTATTTTCTACACTGATGGCTTGAAAACTGTGGGCCACTCCGGATATGCGTTTACATCTTCCGTTGGGGCGGAATGCCATTCTCTGACAGAGGCATGCAGTGTGTTCACGGCAGAGCTGATGGCAATTTATAGAGCTCTCTGTTTTATTCAACAGACTGCCGTGGAATGTGATTTAATCTGTGTTGACTCCATGAGCAGTCTGCAGGCCATTGATCGATGTTTCCCATCCCATCCTTTAGTTATTTCCATCTCCTTGCTGACCTCTATTGTGCTGCCTGCTCTGTTACCTTTCTCTGGGTGCCAAGACATGTTGGTATTACAGGGAATGAACAGGCTGACCGGTTGGCTCGATTAGCAATTACTCGCTGCTCACCTCCTGTTCTAATTCCGGGTGCAGATCTACGGGTTCAGATCAGATCTTTCCTTCAATCCTCATGGGATAGCAGTTGGAAAGCTACTGCTCCTTCCAATAAACTCCGCACCATCAAAGACACAACTGCAGGTTGTAGTTCATCTTTACGCCCTTCCCAGAGAGAATCGACTGTCCTCTGTCGCCTCCGTATTGGACACTGCAGGCTGACCCATGGATTTCTTTTACGCAATGAGAATCCACCACATTATGATTGCTGAGCCGTACAATCCGTGTCTCATATTCTGGTTGAATGCCCTCTCCATTTGACACTTCGTGGCGACTATGGCCTACCGCCTTCATTGCCTCTAGTTTTGGCGGATGACCCACGGATTATTGATCGTGTCCTTGCCTTCCTCTGTGAAAGTAGGTTCTATTCTCAGCTCGAGGACTCGCTTGGTCGGGGTCAGTGGGTTTGTGACTCTTTACTGTTAGCAGGGTTTAGAGTCTTCTCCCCCCCCCCCCCCCCCCCCCCCACACACACACCCTGTCCACCACACTTTACTTTTTAACGTCATTTTATTTCTCCCTACTCTGAAGCTGTGATGTTTTGACCACTGTGCTGTTAGTAACTTATGGTTTAGAAGGTTGTCGTCGCTTCCGGAGCTATGGGAGCTGACACTGTAGCTTTCGCTACCCTAAGTTGGTTTTAGTCTTGTCGGTGAGATGATTTTAATTCCTAGTGGAATGTTCTTTTAGCTTTCCCACATTTTTCATTGGGTTCTGTGGCATGTACAATTCAGAGTTAAAGGGACAGATGACCTCGTTGTTTGGTCCCTTATGTCCATCAAAACACAACACACACACACACACACACACACACACACACACACACACACACACACACACACACACACAATGATGTAGAATTAGCAGGGATAATACTTACAGATTTAAATATATATGTAATATCTATTTATAGACCTCCTTATGGCAATATCTCTGTTTTCTTTAGAAATTTGGATTCATTACTAGAAAGAATTTACCAAAATAACCCCAAAAATATTATGTCGCGTGGTGATCTTAACATAGATTTTTTAGAAGAATCTACCCGAAAATCACAATTTATTAACTTAATGATGTCATTCAACTTGAAAATAAAAGTTAGGTCCCCCAACTAGGATCACTAGCTGTCTAGATCAGGTAGCAACAAACCTGGAATGCAATTAGGGATTACTACCAATATGGAAGTCCTTACTGAAAGCATTTGTCTGGAGTGTAGCATTGTATGGGAATGAAACGTGGACGATTAGGAATTCAGATAAAAAGATGATAGAAGCTTTTGAAATGTGGTGCTACAGACGAATGATGAAAATTAAATGGGTAGATCACGTAACTAATGAGAAGTTGTTTAACCAAATCTGTGAGAAATTGAGTTTTTGGCATATTGTAATAGAAGGGATAGATTGGTTGGACACATTCTGAGACATCAAGGAATTGTCACCTTAGCATTAGAAGGAAGCGTGTGGGGTAATAATCGTAGAGGGAGACTGAGGGATGAATATAGTAAGCAGATTCAAAAGTATGTAGGTTGCCGAACGTATCCTTAGAGACTTGCACAGGACAGGGTAGCATGGAGAGCTGCATCAAACCAGTCTGTGGACTGAAGACCACAACAACAACCAATATGGATATTCAAAAGCTTGTCTATCATGTCCCGTTGGAATCAGCCATGATTTGATATGGTTTGCCATGGTTTGATATTTTGGGGAAATAGTACTGAATAACACAAAATTTTTATTCTGCACACCAGGCAATGAGAGTAATGGCCTCAAAAAGAAAAACTGCACATTGCAAACCACTATTCTAGTCTTTTAAAATTCTACCACTCCCTTGAATGTATATAATGGAGCTAACTTGTTTCATCATGCAGCACTTAAAATCCCCACACAAAAATCTAGATCTTCACACCCATGGCTCTAGAAACAAAATGCAGCTGCAAATTATAACACACAATACAAACCTTTAGGCAAGTGGAGCTAAATATATGGGTATAAAAATTTATAACCACCTAACAGCCAGTGTAGTCATTCAATTGCCCAAGCAAAATAAGACATGAACTGAAAAAACTCCTATTAAACCATTGCTTCTGCTCTGTTTCTGAATTCCTGGATACAAAACGGTAATTTTTTTCATAATCTCGTACACAAATCTTTTAATTCATACAAAATCTCAAAGGTGTCACAAAGCACTTTGTACATTCGGGTTATGTTCACTGCTTCTCAGTACATACATACGTACATTTAATTAGAAATAAACTTATTCGTGTGTGCAATCTAGATATATTGTTTTTCACATATGTTCTATTTTATAAAATGCTATTTTTCGATGAATTTGTGTTTTAATTTAGCCTGATTTGTATTGCATTAAATATGCTGTATCTTATATAACTTATATTCTAACTTGTTTATATTACACTGTATTCTTGACCTATCCCATATCACTGTACAAGTGACTGTATCATTTTGATCTATGGGATGAATAAAAATTATTATTATTATTATTATTATTATTATTATTATTATTATTGGAATGCATACCACAGAGATAGGCTGGACAGTGAAGGGGGAGTTGAGTTTATAGCGATACAAAGTGCACTAGTATTGAAGGAAATTGACGGAGATCCGAAATGTGAAATAATTTGGCGAAGTTTCTATAGGCCTCCTGGCTCAGCAGCTGTTGTTGCAGAACACCTGAAGGAAAACTTGGAAAATATTTCGAGTAGATTTTCCGGTATGTTATATTTTTGGGAGGAGATTTTAATTTACCGAATACAGACTGGTAGACTAACGCGTTTATGACAGGTGTCAGGGACAAAGAATACATTGAAGTTGTTTTAAGTGCATTATCTGGAAACTACCTTGAGCAGTTATACAGAGAACCAACTCGTGGCGATAACATATTACACCTTCTGGTGACAAACAGACTCAAACTATTCGAAACATTTAACACAGAACAGAGAATCAGCAATCATAGAGTGGTTACGGCATTGATGATTTCAGCTGTAAATAGAATTATTAAAAAATGTAGGAATGTTTGGCAAAAGTGACAAGAAGCAGATTTCAGAGTACTTGATGGCTCAACACAGAAGTTTTATCTCAAGTATAGATAATTTTGAGGAACAGTGGACAAAGTTCAAAGTCCATTGTACAGTATGCATTAGATGAGTATGTGCCAAGCAAGATCGTAAGGGATGGAAAGGAGCCATCGTGGTACGACAATCGAGTTGATGGTAAGTCATAGAGTAAAACAGAAGTGTTCTGGCATTCCACAGGGAAGCGTTAAAGGTGTGTTCTGATGTTCCTTGTGTTTATAAACGATTTTGGAGACAATCTGAATAGCTCCCTCAGACTGTACACGGATGATGCTGTTGTTTATCGGTTAGTGAAGTCAACAGAGGATCAAAAGCAACTGCAAAGCGATATAGACAAAATTTCTACATGGTGCGAAAATGTGTGAAGTAATACACGTTACCACTAAAAGAAATCCGCTGAACTTCAATTACATGATAAATCAGTCAAACCTTAAGGTCGTAAATTCTACCAAATATCTAGGAGTTACAATTACATACAACTTTGACTGGAGAGAACACATAGAAAATATTGTAGGGAAGGCGAACCAAAACGCTTCGAAGATGCACCAGCTCCACCAAAGAGACTGCCTACATCACACTTGTGCGTCCTCTCCTGGAGTACTGTTGCCCCTTGTGGGACCCTCACCAGGTGAGACTGATGGAAGACATTGAGAAGGTTCAGAGAAGGGCAGTTCGTTTTGTTTTATCACGTTACGGGGGAGAAAGCGTCACGGAAATGTTGCATGAATTGGGGTGGAAATCATTAATAGAAAGACATTATTCATTGCGGCATGATCTGTTTGCGAAGTTTTAATCACCAACTTTTACTTCTGAATATGAAAATATTTTGCTAGCACCCACATACTTACAGAGACATGACCATCCCAATAAAATAAGAGAAATCAGATCGAAAACAGGACGATTTAGGTGTTCTTTCTTCCCACGCACTATTAGAGAATGGAACGGTAGAGAAAAGTTATGAAAGTGGTTAGTGAAGCCTCTGCCAGGCACTTAAATGTGATTTGCAGTGTATCTATGTAGATGTAGATATGTAGATGTAGAGTTATAAAACTGCTACAGAAGCAAAGGGAACTTTGTGTGAAACCCAGCTCGCGCAATTTGTCCACGAGACTTGGAGGGCCATAGACATAGGTTCTCAGGTAGATGCCATGTTTCTTGACTTTCGCAAGGCGTTTGACACCATGCCCCACAGTCGTTCAATGAACACAGTTAGAGCATATGGTCTATCAGACGAATTGAGGAGTTCCTAGATAACAGAACTCAGCATGTAGTTCTCAATGTGTTCTGAAGTAATAGTGATGTCAGGTGTGTCACAGGGGAGTGTCATGGGACTGTTGCTGTTCAACAGCAATATATATAACTGACCTTGTGGATAACATCAGAAGTTCACTGAGGCTTTTTGCGGATTACGTTGTAGTATATAAAGAGGTTGTAACAATGGAAAATTGTATTGAAATGCTGGAGGATCTGCATCAAATTGACACTTGGTGCAGGGAATGGTAAGTGAATCTCAATGCAAACAAGTGCAATATTCTACGAATATATAGGAAGAAAGATCCCTTATCATTTAGCTACATTATAGCAGGCCAGCAACTGGAAACAGCTAATTCCATACATTATCTGGGAGTAGGCATTAAGAGTGATTTAAAATGGAACGGCCATATAAAATCAGTCCTCGATAAAGCAGATGCCAGACTTAGATTCATTGGAAGAATTCTAAGGAAATGCAGTCTGAAAACAAAGGAAGTAGGTTACAGTACATTGGTTCGCCCACTATTGTAATTCTGCTCACCAGTGTGCGATCCGTACCAGGTGGGGTTGATAGAGGAAGTAGAGAAGATCCAAAGGAGAGAAGCGCGCTTCTTTACATGATCATTTGGTAATCATGAAATCATTAAGGAGATGATTGATTAACTCCAGTGGAAGACTGCAGGAGAGACACTCTGTCGCTCGCTGCAGGCTTTTGTCGAAGATTCAAGAACATACCTTTACTGTGGAGTCTAGCAGTATATTGCTCCCTCCTACGTACATCTCGGGAAGAGATCGTGAGGATAACATCGGAGAGATTAGAGCCCACACCGAGGCATACTGACAATCTTTCTATCCACAAACAATGAGAGACTGGAATAGGAGGAAGAAGCGATAGTGGTCCTCAAGGTACCCTCTGTCACACACTATCAGGTGGCTCACGGAGTATGGATGTAGATGTAGAGGTAGATGTTTGGTGGTCTTCGTCCTAGGAAATGAACTCGCTGATAGGCTGTCCACACAGGCAACTGGTAAACTTATTGGCATACTGGAGAAGATCAAGTTTTGGGGTCTGGAACACTGAATTGCACGCCCTAACTGTGCCCAATAAACTACAAGTGATAAGGAGACAATGACCATGTGGAGGTCCTCCGTGCGGACCTCTTGCAGGGACTTCGTTGTCCTTTTCTGGCTCCGCGTTGGCCGTAATCGGATAATTCGTAGTCACTTCCTCTGTTGTGAGGACCCACCCCAGTGGTGGCTGTGGGTCATGATGAGCAGTATCCCACAGCGTGGTGAACTGGCCCAATCTAGCTGTCCTAAGGCGGACTTTTAATCGATTGGCTCGTTACCTTCGGTTTGAGCTGACAATGCCTCAGTGTCAAATTAGTTTTAAGTTTTATCTGCGAAGTTCTCTTCTTCTTCTTCTTCTTCTTATCATCATCGATGTGTCTATGGTTGGGTGCCTTAGCCTTATCTCTCAGAGCTTGCCCTGCCTGCAATTTTACTCTTTCTTTCCCTTTTGTGCTCTCTGTGTGTGGTGAATGTGTCTCATCTGTGCTTTTATTATTTTGTGTTGTTTTCCACAGCATTTATGGAACTCCTGTGGACCTTGGGGTTTTCCTACACTCTAGGCTTTATGTGATATTCTAAGTATCCTCCAGGGGCTCAGCATTTATTTGCCAAGTACGGGCTTGGCAAACCCGGGGTCCTGAGCCGTGGGCTGTGTTGCACCAACAGTCCGTTACACCGTAAGATCTGTGCGTGCTTCAATGACCATCGTTTGGTGCGGCAATAGAATGTACGTTTCAGAGCCTGGGGATCTTGGCTTAATCACCTGGGTTCCAAGGATGGTACAAACCTCTATAAAAACCTCTCAATCTCAAGATGCGATACGTGCCGAGGAGATGCGTGACTGTTGGGGTTGAACAGTCGTTAACGAACAACCTCTGAGGAACCTGCTGCACCTTAGTTTTATAAGGCTTACCCAGGCAAGCGGGGCTCTGCCTGGGTGGACCTTTTGATCTCTAGCCACTTGTGAGAACAAGCCAATGAGCCAAAGATAGTATTGGTTGACATATAAACACCATCTCAAAGTGTGGAAGAGTGTCCTTTAATGCAGCATCATATGACCCCCAATCATTTCCATCCCTGGCTACACCATGGGAAGAACTTTGGGCTCGTCATCAAGCTGAGACATATGCCCCCCGATATCTGGTGTGAAGTTGAACGGTTGGTGAGTTGTTTATGACAGGGAAGCCTCTGTTTTTTGTGGAGAATCTGGAAGATAAGTTTGTGGAGGTGGAAGGAATGTCGAAGATGAGGTCCGTGTGGTGTCGCACAAGTATAAAGTGCGCGCCACCTTCTTTCGCCGTGCGCCGCCTTTCACGCACGGCGCAGCGTTCTTACGACGGCAGCCACGAGCGCCCTCTGTTGCAACTCCGCTCGTGGCCACCACTGAACGACATCATTCACTTTGGGACTGAGATAGGAACCAGTTAACACTTCGGAATCAGATAGGCACCAGTGAAGACTTGGCTATCAGACAGGCACTAGGCAGGCCTCTAGCTCAACTATGTATCAGCATTCTGTAGTACTGAGCTATGTAAAAGTTAAGTATTACTAAGTCTCTAAGAATTATATATCTCGTTCTAATTTACTCTAGTGTTTCTAGTTTCTGCTGTCCCACTGGCTGGTCACCTCCTACCTGCACAATCGTGTATCCTTTATTTCTGTGTTGGTCTTTCTACTCGGCCACCGACACCTACGATGGAAACGAGACACAAAAGTGGCGACGAGGCTGGGACACAAAAGTCTGGGTTTGTCCTGATATGACGTCATCCCCAGCCCACTTACAGGCTCTGCTTGCCTGTGACATTCCCATTACCATCACCCCCCATGAAAGCTTAAACATGGTCCAGGGTGTTATCTTTCATACAGATCTATTACTACAATCTGATGAATAACTCAGAAAAAAACTTTGAGAGGCGAGGAGTGCATTTTATTTGGCACATATACAGGGGTCTGAAGGACAACAGGGTTGCCACCGGTCCCTTCATCTTGGATTTTGAGGGTGATTCATTGCCCAAGAAAGTCAAGGTGATGATCTACCGGTGTGCCGTCAAACCCTATGTACCCCCCCCTGTGTGCTGCTTTAAGTGCTGGAGGTTTGGCCATATGTCATCCCACTGTGAGGCCAACCCCACCTGTCAGTAGTGCGGACGTGTGTCTCGTCCAGACATGCCATGTACCCTTCCCTCGGTTTGTGTAAACTGCGGCCAGCACCACTCTCCCTGCTCTCCAACCTGTGCAGTTCTCCAAAAATTATGCATTATAATGGAGTATAAGGCCCTGGACAGGTTGTGATATTCAGAGGCTAAGAAGGAGAATGAAAAGATCTACCCTGTTAGTATGAATTCAACATATGCTGCATCATCATTTTTGTTAAAACCATCTCCTGTGACATCTACCGTGCTGGGCCCTCAGGCCAAAACTGTTAACACCGGCCTCCTGGGGGCGCTTGCTCTCCTGTTGCCCCCAAAGTCGCTACTTTGGGAGCAATCATTCCACACCCACCGGGGACAACGGTCCCCACCCGTGAGTCAGAGAACCGACAGCTACCTCTGGCTCCTCCCGCCAGGAAGGGTTCCCTTGGAACCCTTCCTCTTACGGTTTCTCCCACTGGTGAAGTTGATACCAGTGAGTGGCTGAAAAAGCCACCAATGGCTGGTCGTAGGGCCTCAAGGCCGTCCTCAGTCCCTGGGGATGAGTCCGCAAAGCCCTCCCAGCAGGAGAAGCCAAAGGATCAGTGGGAGAAGAAGAAGAAGAAAACCAAACAGAAAGAATCCCAGGTGGCTCCCGTGCCACCGCAACAAACTTCTACCTTAGAAGACGTGGTGGAGATTGTCGTGTCCCCTGAGGACTTGGCTTTTGCCGAGTCCCCAGGCGCGATGGGTGTTGAGTCTCCGTCTCTGCCGTCAGCGACAGCAAACGATCCTGTGGACCCCACTGCACCTTCAGAATTAGCATGTCCCAGCGCCCAGGAGCCGCAGTGATCATGCAGTGGAACTGTGGCGGTTTTTCCGCCATTTGTCCAAGTTGCAGCAATTGTGCCACTACCCTGCATTTTGTGTAGCTCTGCAGGAAACTTGGTTTCCTGCACAGAGGACCCCTGTCCTACGTGGCTATCGGGGCTATTTAAAAAATAGCAGTGTCTATGACAGGGTATCTGGTGGAGTTTGTGTGTATGCCCTCGCCACTGTCACCAGTGCAGCTGTGCCTCTCAACACGACCAGTGACAGTTCACATCTGGGCAGTACAGGAATTAACCATTTGTTACCTTTGCCTTCCCCCAGATGTTGCTGTGTCCCCTGCTGACCTGGCTGCGTTGGTCACCCCATTACCCCAACCGTTTCTCCTCTTGGGTGACTTTAATGCTCATCATCCCTTGTGGGGTAGAACTGAGATCACAGGCCGTGCCAGAGATGTTGAGAATCTTTTACCACAGTTCAACATATGTGTTCCGTGGAGCGCCCATACACTTCAGCGTTGCTCATGGCACTTACTCAGCTATTGACCTGTCTCTCTGTAGCCCTGGCCTACTCCCACATCTATCTTGGGTGGTCCTCGACGACCTATGTGGGAACGACCATTTTCCCATCATTTTGTCTCTCCCACAGTTTCACACTGCAGACCGCCTACCCTGGTGGTCTCTCCGTAGCACTGACTGACAGAGCTACAACGTAACTGCCGTGGTTACTACTCCTCTACTAGGTGACATTGACATGGCGGTTCACCGGATAACGGTGCTCGTTTGATGAAGGCAGTAGTCCTACCATGTCAACATGGACATTTGTAAATCTGGGGGTTGTCTCTGGAAAGTCTCCCACAGGTGCATGTGTATGTCGCAATATTTTACTACGTTGACATTGTAACTGCCCTAACTCTCGTATCAAATTATACCTCCTAAACACTTCTGACTGTGAATAATAATTTCTTTTTTTAATCAGAAAATACCAAGCCCTATAGACTAATTCTACTGCGCCAGAATTCCAATCACTGCAGACAGGTTCTTTTTTGTTGTTGTTGTTGCATGCATCTGACGTGTTTACTAAAAAAAGATAAATAGTGAGTTGCGTACTCTTGTGAAAAGTATGAATGTTACTTTCACCCGGTAGCTGTTCCAACTACGGCAATATATGATCTCTGGTGTGTGAAAACTTCATCGTAATTACTGGTAGCATTTGCATCAAAATTCCTTTTAGATAAAATACAAGAGGCCAATATGTCAAGTTCGTGCTAGAAAATCTCCACCTTTTCATCTACATAAATACTTCAGCATGTAGAATAATTAAAAAAAAAAGTTATAAATATTGATTGCTAAAACTTGTATTTACTGACAAAACCCGAATGACCAATATTAGTTTGTACGAAGTAAATAAACCCAGTTCTCAACCAGTGAACTAATTTATTATTTATGATATATAAAAATATTCCCATTCCCCAACAGATACACTACATAGCCTTGGACAGACTTCAACTACTCATAATTAACAATCAATTATAATTTTCAGTTTTTTCTTCGATCTCCGTGACCGCTGGATTACTCCTAGGAGCCATGATGGTAGCCCCAGAAGCACACTTCGGAACATGTATTTACATCCATGGCAGCCATATTGGTTAGCCCCGCATCGTGCCATGACTCCCGCACATTTCACAGCAAAAGTTTACATGCAACAAATTTACAAAAATAATTAATATACTATAAGAATACAATATTATAATAAATCTTTTGATAAAGTTTCAAATCCGTATACAAATCAGGCGATAAACTTCGACCGAGTTAGCAGCGAAAAATTGACTGTAACATAACGTCACGGAAATATTCCGTACTGCTACAACATTGAACAAATGCTCGAGTCCACTCACGACAATCCTTCTCCATTCCCGGCCACACAAAACGGCTGGTAACAAGACGAACTGTAGCTCTGATGCCTGGATGGCATAAGTTGTGCAGGTTCTCAACAGCTTGTCTGTGAAATGCAGCTGTCAGAAATGGACGAGTTCTCCCATTCGAAGCCTTGCAATAAAGTTTAACATTAGTGGTAGGAATGTTGAACTGCCGCAATTTCAAATTGAACGAAGTATATTTCAGAAGATTCTGAAGCTTCTGTTCTGATTCTTCTGCTTCAGCAAGTTGCTCAAAATCTATCATCTTCACTAGAGGCTATTTACCTATGACAGGCAGTCAGCTATGATGTTGTCAGTGTCTGATATATGCTGTATTTGTGTACTAAATTGAGCTATAAACTCTAAATATTTGTATTGTCGGGATGAGCACTTGTCATTATTTTGCCGGAAAGCTTAGATGAGCGGCTTGTGGTCGGTGAAAATTGTGAACTCTCTAGCTTCCAATTGTGGCCAAAAATACTCGAAGGCTTCGTTGTCAGCCAAAAGTTCATGATCATAAGCGCTCCATTTTTGCCATGACAGAGAGACCTTATTTGAATAAAAAGCTAGTGGCTGCCATGCAACATCTATGAGCTGTTGCAATGCAGCACTGATCGCAGTTTGGCTAGCATCCACACTAAAGCCAGGGGCGCATCTAATGCATGGTGTGCAAGTAGTGCAGCGTTTGCTATGCTGTGTTTAGCTCCATCAAAAGCCGTGTTCATAGCGTCAGTCCTCTGTAAGGGCGTCTTTCCTTTTGTCTTAGGGCTCTGCCCTTAATCGTGTACACCTTCTGGGTTACGGGACTGGAGTTAGTGGTGGTGGAAGGGTGCATAGGGCATGTTTTACAACAGAGGCGGTTACAAGGGTAGGTGCCAGAAGGTAGGGAAGGTGGTTTTGAGATTTCATAGGGATGGTTACGGAGGTTAGCTGGGCGGTGGAAAGACACTCTCGGTGGAGTGGGAAGGATGTCATGAAGGACGGATCTCATTTCGGGGCAGGATTTAAGGAAGTCGTATCTTTGCTGGAGAGCCACATTCAGAGTCCGCTCCAGTCCCGGAAAGTATCCGGTGACAAGAGTGGCACTTCTGGGATTCTTCTGTTGAAGGTTCTGAATTTGGGGGGATGAGGAAGTGGCTCTGGCAATTCGCTTCTGTACCAGATTAGGAGGATAGCTACGGGATGTGAAAGCTGTTATTAGGTTATTGGTGTACTGGTTCAGAGATTGGACTGGAGCAGACTCGTTTGCCACGAAGACCTAAGCTGTAGGGAAGGGAACGTTTGATTTGGAATGGATAGCAGCTGTGATAATTCAGGTACTGTTGTATATTAGTAGCATGGAATAATTCATAAAGCAGATCTAGTATCTATCAAAAACATTTGTATGGTCTTCCTGTCTGATACAAAGAGGTGCAGTGAAGGCGAGTGGCAATCAGGCGCGCCTGACTGTCGATGCTGTTTGGGTAAGCAAACGGCAAAGCACACTTGTGCGCATGCTCTCCGAATTTCCAATGATACCAACAAATGTCGGAAGTCAGTTTTTCTGTGTATAATGTTTCTTTTATTGTTAAGTAAATTACAGTTCTTTCTACCACTTCCAAACAAGATACTTAGCGTTTCAACATTCCGATGTATGGGGGTTCTGCTCGCTGCAACATTATTCTCCTGGGGCGTCGTGGTAGAAATAAATACTCAGTATGTACAATTTTTCACTTCTTCTTTAATTTGAAATCAAACTGCTTCTCCACCAAAACATAACACCTTCAAAACATATACAAAGCATCAGAATGGTAGTACTTCCATTTCAAAACACAGACTGGCATAGCTTCCAGTGCACTTTAGAAAATCCAAAACTTCAACTTCTCCACGCAAGGCGGTGAGGCAAATATATAACATTGACAATAATGAGATTACATTATCCATTGTTCATAACAATTGAATATAGTAATTTACAATTACCAAACACAACAGTAAAACATTTCATGTACACAAAAATAATCACAATATAAAATGAAAACTATACATACAATAATTTTACATGGCACAATCTTTTTAAGACAAAATAGCGGTACTTTTTGTTTTACAACAAACAGCAATGTTAAATGTCAATTAATTAGTTAATGAGGACATCATACATGTTTCTAATATATCTTGTCCATTCTCAAAATATACTCCAAATCTTGCGTCTGTTAATATATACAAAGAATAACAATATTCAAATCTTGACTATTACATTAATTGACACAATTGGCTGGTCTACACAACTTGTTTATGAGCCTAACATATATACAATGCTATTTATTTTCATTTCTTTTTGTTTTTCACAAACGTTTTTACAATTCGTCTGATTAAGTCTTTAAATAACATACAATGATGAAACTATTGTTTATAGAACTGTCTGGAAACCTCATATGCTAATCTCTTAATTAATGAAATCTATCACTTATTTTAATGACAGTATCACCGGGACACTGTCCTATACTGATTCCTAGGCTGGCTGTTTTGTTTGTAACTAACTTCACATGCAACATATATCACTATTGAACCACACGATTCCGGCTCCGACGCATATGGTATTGTACAGTAACATTGAGATAAGAGGGCCAGCAGTATCATCACATGTGTCACTCGCAGCTAATGATTTATTTGAAGAATGATTTCTACATCTTCTCTGAAAATAATAATAATATAGTAAGGACAGTTTACAACTCACCGCAAAGACGTGGCAACGAGCTGCGACAGACACATACAAAAGACACACACATACAACACTTTCAGCTATCGGCCATGTCCTTCTTCAGAAAATAGAACATTCATGCAATCAGACAGCCACACAACACAGTCATACAACCATCAGCTCCGGCTGCCTCACTTCGAAGTGCGGCAGCTCACACTGCTGCGCTTTCACTGGGTGACAATATAACTGGACCTGAATTTTATCTGCCAGGTCTGCTACTGCGTCTAAGGACATATCAGCTTGTGATGCGGCTGTAACTATTAAATGGACAGGCAGTCATCTGCTCCACAGTGTGCGTAATAGAGTATCAGGTAGTGTGCCTACATCAACTTTACTGCGCAGATGCCGAGGGTTCTCTGTCACCGATCTCTTCCTGTGTAACCACTTGTCTCATACGTTCTTCTTCTGATGCAGACACCCTTTGTATTAACTCAGTTTTAAGTTTGTTGTACAAGTCCGTCGTCAGAGGTGTGGTGATTATGTCTTGGACTACCGCGGCATAACGATGGTCTAATTGACTGACCACCAGGGCAAAATTTGTCAAGTCAGTAGTTATTCCTGCACAGAGAAAACTTGCCTCGATCTGAGCAAACCATAGAGCTGGATCGTTTGGCCACCTACGAGTTGGGATACTGCCAGTACATCTTCCATTTCCGCTGGATTTAAATCTCTGGAAGCAAAGTCGATTCTGTTGATTTTGTTTAGTATAGATTGTTCCCACTGGCTGGATCATGTCAGGGTCCCCAATGTCGGAGTTTGATAGTTAATAGTGATCCGAACAATATTTTAATATTCAGTTCTCAGCCAGCTCTTTACGAATAATTAATGTTGAATTTCCAGGAACAAACATGGAAACATATTTATTTACTTAAAACCATAATTCGTACAACTAGTCAATCCACAATAGAATATAAATGACTTGAATGACATAGCTCTAGACGGTAACTAAGTAAAGTTTATTTTATTGCTCAGAGCATGCTTGTCACGGAACATCGCACTGTACCAGAGAGAATTTTCATAACACATCGCTCCTGGCGGCAGGCGCGCGGACTAAATTGACAGTTGCGCCAATAAAACAGCTGTCTGCACTATCGGCACTGTAGATCACTACAAACTGAAGAGACCTGGGATTTCCTGGGTTGGGGGAGGGGTATGTTTCCTGTCTTTCTGGGCTGTCTTCTATTCTTCTTTGGCTCCAATTCCCAGTTCTTTTTCCTTTCTTCCTACTCTTTATGAGCACCAGTCTTTAGTCCCCTTTCCACTTCACATATGTCTTTATTGTTAAGACCCTTCTTTCTGTGGTTTTTTACTGACTACATCCTCCAGTGTTGACCCTGCGAGGTATCGCCAGAGAATTAACACGCTCACACGAACACATACACACACATGTCTATATTTTATACTATACATTATACCAACTCTTATATACAACAGTACATTCAAGAACACACACATACAGGGAGACATTACAGATAGTGAGGAATTAGGAATGTTATAGGATTTTTATAGACAGTTGATATATAGTTTAAGAGTGTTTCAGGCTACGTGAAAATACTTATGCTTAGCTACATAAAGTAGGTAATTAGTAGGATAGCACATTCGCCTTGTAATAAGAGTAAGAGTACATGAGACTATAAATAAGGCATAAATACACTGATTGGACTGATTAACAAGAGAAAAGAAGTGTTATGGGACTGGAGTAACTCTGAATGAGAATGAGGAATCCCTGGTAGATGTAGTGTAGGTGTTGTGGTGTTTGAGTGAGTTGGTAGTCCTACAGAAGAGGCTACTACTCAAGGTCAAGAGCCTTAGGAAAAGGGCCTGATCGGGTTTGAGATGCCCATAGAGTGGATAAAACCCATTTTGGAGTAGGAAGGTGGACGGTCAAGTAGAAGCTCGCTGTCATATTTTTTATTGTTACTAGAGGACTCCATCAAAGGTAATTTTGCTTTTCCTCTGAACTTTGTAAGGTTGCTCTTGGTTTCCCAGTTGCAGTGGCATAACTATGGGGGGGGGATGAAGGGGATAGAACCGCCCCCCCCCCTCCAGAAACCCGGAAAAAAAAATCGTATAACAGCAATTTAGTAAAGGTAAAGATTGAAAACTTTGGGTGTTTTACCATAATCTTTCATTGGATGAGAGTGAATTAGTTTCTTCAACGGGAGTGGTAGATGGTAGTCTGTCTGGAAACTGACTAAAATTTTGCTCGTCAAGCAGATCTATCCCCACTTCCCCCCCCCCCCCCCCGCCCCCACCTCACAAAGCCAAGTCCTAGTTACACCACTGCCCAGTTGAATGGTTTTGAGTAAACAAGTGAGTAGTGATCCTCAGTTCTTCCTCTTGTTCTTTTAACCTACAGTGAGGTGTGCTAATCCTTCTGGTAACATAATTTACACATATTAAGATTTCTATATAAATGCTGAAAAGAAGTTGAAGATCATTATAACTAAGACAAAACTCTTAATGAAAGAGGATAGGCCTTCCATTCCCAACCCACATGAGATTCAAATTGAGTAATACAATGAAGTGTAAATAAAATCTGAAAGATAAAAAAGGATAATTATGCCTTAATAAGAAAAATATTTACCCGCATCAAAATGATGTTTATAAACCCGAAAAGTAGTAGTATATAGAATGAATCTTTCACTCTGCAGCAGAGTGTGCGCTGATATGAAACTTCCTGGCAGATTAAAATTGTGTGCCGGAACCGGGACTCGAACCTGGGACCTTTGCAAGCGCACTCCCGACTGTGCTATCCCGACACGACTCACGATGCCGCCCCACAACTTTACTTCCGCCAGTACCTCTCCTCCCACTTTCCAAACTTCACCGAAAATCTCCTGCGAACAAGCAAGACTAGCACTCCACTGCAGAATGAAAGATTCATTCTGGAAACATGTCTCCACCATATCCTTTCTTCCAGGAGTGCTAGTCTTGCTTGTTCGCAGGGGAGCTTCTGTGAAGTTTGGAAAGTAGGAGGCGAGGTACTGGCCGAAGTAAAGTTGTGGGGCGGCATCGTGAGTCGTTTCGGGATAGCACAGTCGGTAGTGCGCTTGCCCGCGGAAGGCAAGGGTCCCAGGTTCGAGTCCCGGTTCCGGCACACAATTTTAATCTGCCAGGAAGTTTCATATCAGCGCACACTCTGCTGCAGAGTGAAAGATTCATTCTAGAAACATCCCTTAGGCTGTGGCTAAGCCATGTCTCCACCATATCCTTTCTTCCAGGAGTGCTAGTCTTGCTTGTTCGCAGGAGAGCTTCTGTGAAGTTTGGAAAGTAGAAGGCGAGGTACTGGCGGAAGTAAAGTTGTGGGGCGGCATCCTGAGTCGTGTCGGGATAGCACAGTCGGAAGTGTGCTTACCCGTGAAAGGCAAAGGTCCCAGGTTCGAGTCCCGGTTCCGGCACACAATTTTAATCTGCCAGGAAGTTTCATATCAGCGCACACTCCGCTGCAGAGTGAAAGATGCATTCTGGAAACATCCCTTAGGATGTGGCTAAGCCATGTCTCCACCATATCCTTTCTTCCAGGAGTGCTCGTCTTGCTTGTTCGCAGGAGAGCTTCTATGAAGTTTGGAAAGTAGGAGGCGAGGTACTGGCAGAAGTAAAGTTGTGGGGCGGCATCGTGAGTCGTGTCGGGATAGCACAGTCGGTAGTGCACTTGCCCGCGAAAGGCAAAGGTCCCAGGTTCTAGTCCCGGTTCCGGCAGACAATTTTAATCTGCCAGGAAGTTTCAAGTAGTATATCATTTTACTTTTAATGAGACATGACCTGTTTTTGTCCAAAGAAAATTTACTTAGAAAAGAAAAAAAGGTTTTGTTGTACCTTCACTTAATGTGGACTCAATTGTGATACTAAAGAGAGTGAGAAAAGAAACATTTTACATTATTTATTTGGCAGTATTACTTATGCAGCAATATGATACCATTTAATGAAGAGACATTTGTGTCAAAAAGAACGAACTCTAGGAATAATAAGTTTATCATTCTGTTAACTTAATGTTTGTAGAAATGATATTTTTGTGTATGTAATTAAATTCTAGTTAGGTGGTATTTGCCATCTTATGTGCAAGGGGAGGGTTACGTAGTGTAAAAAGTGATACTACAACCCAATGAACCGAAATAAGAATGTCAAATAGTTTATTTAAATACCATTTATGGAGAAATTTTTTTCTGATTTTTTTTTCTGTCTCTATGTTTCAGATTAAGTATCAACTATTTTTAATGTAAAGTAAATTTGAATGTAAATGAACGTAAAGGTCAAGGAATAAGTATGTAATATGCATGCTCTATGAACCTTGTATCTTTTGTTTGATGAATTGAAGAGATTTTGTTAGATTATTATTGGCGACTGATGCGAGATGATAGTGGTGGTCTCAAGTTCGAGACAATAATGTCTCCTTTAGAAGAATAAAGGAGTGTATTCAACCATAAACTCCTATAAAGTTACGGGGCAGTAAATGCTCGTTATAATTATTTTCTCTGATCTGTCCAAAAAGTAATCTCTGTTTGAGTTCTACAGTATGTCTGCCTAAGTGTACTTGTGTCTGTGTAAATGTGTGGGTGTGTGTGCATTTATTTACCCTCCATTTTTTTCCCCCAAGGTAAGTCTTTCCTGTCCCGGGATTGGAATTGCTCCTTACCCCCTTCCTTAAAACCCTCATCATTTCCTTTTCCCTCTCCTTCCCTTCTGCCTGATGAAGCAGCTAGGCTGCGAAAGCTAGCATTTTTGTGTGTGTGTGTGTGTGTGTGTGTGTGTGTGTGTGTGTGTGTGTGTGTGTCTGTGTGTTTATTTGTTGCTATTACTGTCTGTGCCCCTTCGCCTGGTAAGTGTACTTCATCTATTTTTTACATATATTTTTCCTGTTAGGAATTGTTCCTCTATAATATATATATATATATATATATATATATATATATATATATATATAGAAGGAGACTTTCCAGGTGGGAAAATAGGTATAAAATAAAGATTTTTGACTTACCTAAAATACAGGCTCATCGACAGAAACACCAAACACATACAAAAACACACAAACATTCGAGCTTTCGCCACCAGTGGTGGCTTCTTCGGGAAAAAGAGGAAGGAAGGAGAGGAGAAAGGGAAGGATACGGGTTTTAAGGAAGTGGAAAATGAGCCATTCCAATCCCAGGAGTGGAAGGACTTACCTTAGGGGACAAAAAGGGAGGCAAACAAATACACACACACTCACACATATCCACATCCAAACACACCTAAGCAGACATTGCAGAACTCGAGAAACATAAAATAATAATAGCTCAAATACAAATGGCTCTTTACTTGGAAACAACTGCTGCTATAAAAAATGTACACAGACTGATCCAACTGCAACCTCCGGCTGTTGCTGCAGGCAGAGACAGTGATCATCTGTGTAAATGAAAGCTAAGTTGTGCAAGTGTGATTGTCTTTAGTATGTCGCTCGATGATCTTTTTTAAGAGTGAGTTGCAACCTATCCTCATTGTATTATTGATATTAACAATTCATATTTTCTGGCTGCCATAGAAGCAGAGGTGTTACTAGTGAATGGTCCATTATAGATTTCAGCAATATTTTGGAACTCTGAGGGTTTCATATACTTCTCACATAAAGTCCAATTAAGTACCATATTTTCTTTGCTCTGTCAGAATCTTCTAACAGTATCATACCTGTCATTTTATGTTTATCTGCTCTATTTCCTCCTTACTTTTCAGTTGCTCGTTTCCAGAAGATCAGTCTGTAGACAATTTACGTGCAGATGAACAAACACAGTTTGACTCCCTGGGGAAATCCACATAGGGCTGCAAGCTAGTGGGAGAATGGATCGGAGGCACTACAGTAGCAGTGGCAGAAGGTTGAAAATTTGGGTCATAGTGGAAACTTGCCCAGGTATCCGAGACCCCTAGGCAATCATTTCTGAGAAGTGTGTAATCTGGGTTTAAGACCAGGTCCACTACAAATTTTCAGCTGTGCTGTTGAATACAGTGATGAGTAACAGCCAATAAGTCTGTAAAGTTATATTTCATTTCTTGATTTGTCTGTTTTTCTGATTCCAGAAAACATTTAAAGTTTTTCTTCTTCTTTGATTAGGTCTGTCCTACACAGGTTTCAACTGGACGTCATCCACTTCGCTCTGTCCTGGGCATCCTCTTTCATTCACCTGTAGTTCCTTTCTTTCTTCAGGTCAGTCAGCATTCCAAATCTTCTCCTTCCTCTCCCTCTTCTTCCTTCTACTTTCCCTTCCATTATTCTTAGCAGCAGACAATTCCTAAATAATATGTGCCCCAGCCTAGATGTTATTCTCTTCTGGATTGTCCTAATGAAGATCCTTTCCTACCCGGTCAACACCATTTTTTATTCTGTCGGTCCATTTTACTTTTTCCATTCTTCTCCATAGCCACATTTCAAAACTTTCTAAATATTTTTGTTCTTTCTGTCTGATTGTCCACGTTTCAAATCCACATGACACCACGCTCCACACAAAACATTTGGCAAACCTTTTCCTTAGAGTAATGGTAATACTTTTGGTAGTTAGCAAATCTTTTACTTTCCTGAAAGCTTTCTTTCCCATATAGAGTCTTCACCTTACTTCCTCTGTGCAACTTCCACTGGATGTTATCATGCTTCCCAAATATTGAAACAATTGCACCTATTCCAATACTCTTCCCTCTAATCATATTTTGATTGTGTCGGCATCTTTTCCAATTTTCATGTCTTTGGTTTTAAAATGTTTACTCTCATTCCAAAATCTTTACCCACCCTTAAATTATTTCCATCATTTCCTGGAGTGATTCTTCTGTTTCTGCTAATACTATCATATTATCTGCATATTTTATAGTTTTCAATTTTTCTCCTCCCACTACAAATCCTTTTGCTTCTTCCGAGGCCTCACAATTAGCTTTTCAGCATTATATTGAAATTGCTGGTGACATACAACAACCCTGTCTCACACCTCTTTCGATACTCACTTCTACAGTTTCATCTTCATCTACTCAAACTACCACTTTCTGTCTTCTATCTTTCCAATGTATACCAGCATCTCTCAAAAACTTCAACAGCATACTCCAGTTAACTCTGTTAAACGCCTTTTCCCAGTCAACAAAACAGACGTATACCCCTCTGTTCACGTCTAAACATATCTCTGTCAACATCCTAAGGCACCCAATTGCACCTCTGGCTCCTCTTCCTTTTCTAAATTCGAACTGATTTCCTATATGCTCCTCTATTTTCCTGTCTATTCTTTTTAGCACTAGTTTGGTCACAGCTTTCGTAACATTACATATAAAACTAATTGTCCTAAAATCTTTACGTTGTTTGGCATTACATTTCTTTGGTAATGGAACCATTATAGTGTTTCCGAGATCTTTAGGTCAGATACCCAAGTCATACATTTTTTTGATCAGATTTGTAATGCCTTCAGTGCTTCTGTGGGTATTTGATCACAGCCCGACGCTTTCCTTTCTTTAAGATCCTGGATTGCCTTCTCCGCCTCCCATTTTTCTATTAGAGGTCCCCAGTTATTCTCATCACATTCTTGTTTATGCTCTAGTACCAGTCCTTCATGATCAGCTGCAGAATTGTGTAGAGCTTCTATGTATGTTTTCCAAACAACTTTGTTTTCTTCACTATTCTTTGTTATATTTCCCATCTTGTTTAGTAGTCCTTGCTTGCTAATTTTTCACAGTTCTTTCATTGTTATAAACTTTGCAGCTCTATACATTTTGTCTATTTTTCCTTGTATTTCCAAATATTCTAGTTTCTCACATTGCTTTATCATTCAGTTTTCTCTTGCTTTGTCAGTAGTCCTCCTAAGTTTGTTATTCAACTTCCTATACTGTCGTTTTCCTTCTTCTGAATTGTCATTTTTCCATTTTCTCCGTTCCTCCATTTTGTTAAATACATTCTGTGTGATCCATTTCTTTTTGTGCCTTCTTTCTATCTCAAGAATGTAATTTTAAGATCATACACTTTGTTATTGTGTCTACAAATACATCTGGGAAAGAACAGTAAGCTATCTGCAGACAAGTCATCTTGATGCCATCTTATGTATTTAAAAAACTCTATGAAAACTCGAGTCAGTCTGCCAGACCAAACTACCCGGCCTTCATTTATGTTTTAAACGAAAGGTATTCATCCACAGATTTGTCATCAAGTATCAGAATTTACATAACTCTCGCCTTCCTTTTTGTATACTCAAACGCAATTTCCTTCTGTATATTTCTTATGGGGATGTTCTTGCTGTAAACTAAAGTCAGTCAGTCAGGCCGTTCTATCCAACCGATTTCCTTCATTTTTGCTTTAAATGAAACTTATTGTCATCAAGTATCAGAATTAACTTAAGTCTCTCCATCCTTTATTCAAATGCGTTATCCTTCTGTCCTTGCACTCAATATTTTAATCGGTTTATTTTACGATATCTTCACTTCTGATTAAGGTTCGCAGTTCTTTTTGCCCTAACAACACTCAGTGGATCAAGCTTTCATTTTCACTTTTAAATACTTGCATTGATTGATTCTGAAGAAAGCTATGCATGAACATTCAACTTTACTTCCATTTTTTCCCAACTTTTTTATCATTCCACTAACGGTGTGAAGTATTCGCATTTGTCCATTAGTAATTTGTAATTATAATGGGCAATGTTGCTATAAACATTGAACTTCGGTGCTGGTTCTTATGTGACAATTCGCACATGACCATATCAGCAGTTATTACCCTTTTTTATGTATAGCTATATCACTGCCACTTTTACTTTATGTAAAGAAATTTGTTCTATTTCTTCATACATTGTTTTATTTTTATGATTATAAATGTATATTGTAAAATATTTTGTTGTAGGAAATTGTGGTTCAGCATTTGTGACAGTTTCTGTATCGCATTATGGGTCATCAGAATTTGAAACACTTCTGCCATCTTCAGTTTTAATGGACCGACAACAAACTAAGAGTGGAACAGGAAAAACTTCAGTGCAAATGTTTTCAAGAGGTTTGTGAATTTATACACTTTAATGATCTAATTATTTAATTTGGCAATTTATCAGGAGAGTGTTCCACAGACTTTGGACTATAGCACTTTCTGACTTATGTGTACATTTATACACCTCAATCAATCTAAAAATATATGACAGAAGGTGTAATACCACAGTCATATAAATTGTATTCCATATTTACCGAAATCTAAGAAGCAGTCCAATCTAATGACATCAGAAAAATGAATTGCAAATTACAATAAGAAAATAAGAAAAGTGCCTGAAAAATTGGGACTAAACATTCAAGGGCCGTGGGTAGGGGGGGGGGGGGGTGAAGTAGTTATAGGGCGCATTTCGAAATCAAAACAAAGTTGATACATTCCATAATGAAATACGAATTAGGAAGAATGGATGAAGATACGACTACAGTAGTTACAGATGATACCTTTGGTATAACCACGAACTCTAAAACCATGAAATATTATTAGAAAAATTCAATATATTTCTGATGGGCAAGTGTATGAAATTGTCAACTGTTTTTATGCTCTGAATGAGGCAGGAGTCATAACACATTTTGAAGAAAAATATGATTAAATATGACATAATTAAGTCATCTTACTTCCATTGTTTAAATACGAGATTTTGATTATGCATGAAGAAAACTTTGATTTGGCACAATATTATGTCAGTGAATAATAAAATCTAAAGATTTAAGTTTCAAATGATTAATGTTTTGTGATTAAATTATGGTGCTAGGTAGGCTGTCAGTTGATCAGTTTGTATTGTCATTATAATTGAAAGCAATTACAATCGCAAATACGCACTGCCAAAAAGCAGACTGGTGATTCCTCTAGAAATCCTGGAAAACTTGGGATTCTCAGGGAATTGTATTTTACCCAGAATAATTGTGGAATTTTGTGCCGTTTATGCTACTTTCGATAACAGGCATTTTAGTATTGTTTCAAGTGAAAAACTGTGTTAATGAAAGAGTGTTTTTACCATTTATGCTTGCCCTTGATAAATTGACAATACACATCATGGTTTATGGGAATGGCCTAGCATCGACTGTTTCAGGGGATGGGAAGAGGTGAAGTGAAGGCAGTGTGTGTTGTTTTCTGCCATGCAGGCACCTTTAACCTGAGCATTGTGTGTGCTGTACATACATTGGGCCTACAAACAACTTAACATTGACTGTCTTTGGAGACAAACATCTTTCATACAGTGTTGAGTAGGCTTTTTATGACTTAAGCTCCAGTAAAAAAAATATAGGTTTCACATTTGGATTTTATGAACATTAACTGAATTGTAAACTTTCAGTTTGTTTTCATCTGAGATACTGTTGCAAATATGTATTTTCAACACTAAATATGAAGCCAAAACAAATATGTATTAAATTTGTTAATTGAAATTTATGTCATGGTATACTGTTTACAACAGAAAAACCAGTTAGATTTGTGTTCAAATGATATCTTGACACACACACACACACACACACACACACACACACGCACACACACACACACACACACATTAAAATTTCATGCTCATGTTTTGGAACTCCTTTTGTCTCAGTGCAGTGTGATATTCGATAGTAAGAGGAAACATTTCTGTCCAACATTGCTAGGAACACACTGATCGCGTATCTTTTGGTATTGGGTGCTCGGCAAAGAATCTGTAGTCAGTCCTTTCAAAATATGTGATCTTTTTGCGATTTCCAAACCAGGGAACATATTTTTGGAAAGGGCACCAGCATGGTAACAGCAGCTAATTGAATATTATGTTTAATTGAAAAAAAAAATGAACAAACATTCTGCTATTATTACATCAAAGTTAGTTTGAAAGTGGTAAAAAATGAATTAATTTTCCTGATACTATCCTTCATTTTTGTATTGTAGACGTGTTTAACACATTTAATGTGATTTTTATATTCATTTCTTCCTCCATAAGCATTGTTTATATTACACGAACACACAGAACAGAATGCGTATATTTCATTTTTCCGCAAATGCCCAACACAGAATTTCAGCAGGATACGCATCCCTGAAATACTGCTGAAATCTTATTTGAACTTGCAGTTAAATCACAAACAGTATGTGAGATGGGAATATCGATATAATGTTTGAGGACTTTCACAGGCTCTGTTTCAAAGAACACAGAGTTAATGACAAAAGCACAGCGATATTCTTGCGAGAAGGGACTAGCGACAATATTATCGGCCAATTTCAGTCGAATTTCAAATACTCGAATCTCAGAATAGCAGCTACTATTGCAATTCAAAACTGAGATGCGATATGAATGCAGAGGGAAATCTGGAAAAAAACTGTGTTCGCCCGGAAAACCACCCCAAATTCTGGAAATCTTCGGGAAATAACAGAAAACTCAGCAGATATGTTTTTGTTTTAGGATCGAACAGTGTCAGTCGTCGATCACAGTTCGAGCATCTGTTGTCTGCCATTAGTGAAACCCCAATAAGGTAGCTTGTTGAATATTTAGGTTTTGTATTTATTTTTGTAGTTTAAATATTACAGTTACTAGTGGTAAGACGGATAGGGTGTGTGCATGCCGTGTGCAAATGTGAGTGGAAGTGACAGAGGTTTTAGCCGAATGTGCTGTCGGCTACTGTCATCAGTGTTGCGGCTGCTGCCTCAGATTGTAATGGCAGCAGCAAAACAGGTGTAACCTGTCATCATCACTATTAGTGATGCCCCATCTGACTCTGCAGTAGACTCCATAGAGCTAGAGGTCAGTCAGGGGCAACCACCTCGCCCCAAAGCTGACCTCCAACCAGGACAATCATCTTGCCCCCGGGTGACCCACCACCTATTGCGGGTTCACAGCCCCCTCCGAAAGAGACAGGGAAAATACAACCTCTTTGAGGGCTCCCATTTTGCAATGGAAATTGCAGTGATTTAGGACCCATGTGGAGGAGCTATGTTTATTATCTCAGGAATGACCTATGTGTATATATCTCCAGGAGACTTAAATTTCAAGCCCTCTGATAACCCTGAGATACACGGTTACAGTCTTCACAGAAAGGACGACCTTAGTGGAGAGAGAGCTGAGGGAGTAGTGGCTGCGTTCGTCCGCACAGCCCACCACTCTGCACTCACCTCTCTCAGTACACCCTACAAGCTGCTGCAGTGTCGGGTAGATGCGCACCAACCGCTGACTGTATGCTTCTTGAATCTGCCTCCTGGCGATCCTGTTTATGAAGAGGCCCTTGAAGACCTTCTCAACAGCTCCCCCACCCATTCATCCTTTATGGTGGTTTAATGCACAGAATATGATTTGGGGTTCTGTAGCGATCTTCCCCAGGGGTCGAGCAGTTGAGAGATTTCTCTTCTCTTTGCTTGCCCATTTATTAAATACAGGTAAGGGCACACACTTTTGCGCTGCAACAGGGTTGTTCTCTAACATCGATGTTATACTGTGCTTTGCGACCCTTGCCCATTCTCAGTGGGAAGTGGTCGATAGCCTTTGTGGCAGTGATCACTTCCAATTCTGGATCGATCGGCCATACTGGACACTTTACAGCTGACATTCTGTGTTCGATCAACATGTCAGTGTCCACCACGCTGCTGCAACCTCCTTTCAGCAGTATTCTGGACGACCGAGAAAGCAGAATGTACCTCAGCGGAGTGACGAATGCTGCTCTCCAATAAGGACGCGACGTTCAGCTCTGCGTAGGTTCGAAATCTGGCCAATTGCAAAGAACCTCACAGCATATCGTGTGGTGAGGGCAAAATGTCATGAAACTGTATGTGAGTGCTAGAATCGATTGTGGCAACAGTTCCTAAATACCCTTAATTGTTCTGTGAAAAGCTTGCAAGTTTGGGAGACGGTGAGGAGGATCTCTGGGAGAGGAGGAAGGTGTCTAGTGGCTGCCGTGATGGGGAATGGTACTCTCCAGACCAGCCTGCGAGACACTGCCCAGGTTGTTGCTGTTGTTGTTGTTGTTGTTGTTGTTGTTGTCTTCAATCCGGAGACTGCTTTGATGCAGCTTTCCACAATACCCTATCCTGAGCAACCCTCTTCAACTTCACATAAGAACGGCAACCTACATCTGTCTGAATCTGCTTACTGTATCCATTTCTTGGTCTTCCTCTGTGATTTTTAACCCAAACACTTCCCTCCAATGCTAAAATCTTGGTTCCTTGATGTCTATGAATGTGTCCTACCAATTGATCCCTTCTTTTAGTCAAGGTATGCCAGAAATTCCTTTTCTCCCCAATTCTTTTCAGTACCTCCTCATTAGTTACGCGATTCACCCACCTAATCTTCAGCATTCTTCTGTAGCACCACATTCCAAAAGCCTCTATCCTCTACCTTCCGCACTGTTTATCGTCCATGTTTCACTCCCATATCAAGGTAACACTCAACACAAATGACTTCAGAAAGGACTTCCATAGGCTTAAATCAATATTCGATGTTTACAAATTTCTCTTCTTCAAGAACGTTTTTCTACCCATTGCCATTCTGCATTTTATATCCTCTGTACTGCAGCCATCATTTGTTATTTTACTGCCCAAGTAACAAAACTCATCTACTTCATTTATTGTTTCATTACTTAATCTAATTCCTTCAGCATCACCTGATTTTCTTACACTGCACTCCATTACCCCAGTTTTGCTCTTGTTAATGTTCATCTTACATGCACCTTTCAGCACACTGTTCTTTCCGTTCAGCTGCTCTCCCGGGTCCTTTGCTGTCTCTGATAGAATTACTATGTCATCGGAAAAACGCAATGTTTTTAATTCTTCACCCTGAACTTTAATTCCTTCTCCAAATTTCTCCTTGCTCTCCTTTACAGCTTGCTCAATGTACAAATTGAATAACATCAGAGACAGGCTACACCACTGTCTTACTCCCTTCCCAACCACTGCATCCATTTTATGCCCTTCAACTCTGACAACTGCTGTCTGGTTTTTTGTACAAGTTGTAAATAACCTCACGCTCCCTATATTTTACTCCTGCTTGCTTCAGAACTTGAAAGAGTTTATTCCAATCAACAGTGTCAAAAGTCTTCTCCAAATCTACAAAAGCTAGAAATGTAGGTTTGCCTTTCCTTAATCTATCTTCTAGGATAAGCCGTAAAGTGAGTATTGCCTTCCGTGTTCCAACATTTCTCCTGAATCCAAACTGATCTTCCCTGAGGTCGGATTCTACTAGCTTTTCCATCCTTCTGTAAATAATCCGTGTTAATATTTTGCAACCATGACTTATTAAAATGATGGTTCTGTAGTTTTCACACCTGTCTGCACCTGCTTTCTTTGGAATGGGGATTATAACATTTTTCTTAAAGTCTGAGGGTACTTTGCCTGTCTCATACATCTTACACACCAGGTGAAACAGGTTTGTCATGGCTGGTTCTCCCAGAGACTTCAGTAGCTCTGAGGGAATCTCATCTACTCCAGGGGCCTTGTTTCGACTTAGGTCTTTCAGGGCTCTGTCAAATTCATCGGGGGACTGTTGACCGTTGCAGTTTGGTTCCCCTTAAACATCAAACCAACCAACCAACCATGAAATTCATCTCTCAGTATAGTATCTCCTATTTCATCCTCATCTACATCTTCTCCCCTTCCTACAATATTGCCTGTAAGTTCATTTCCTTTGTAGAGCCTCCCTATATATTCTTTCCACATTTCAGCTTTCCCTTCTTTGCTGAGAACTGGATTTCCATCTGTATTCTGGATATTCATAAAGCTTTTCTTCTTCTCTCCTAATAGCTCTTTTATTTTGCTGTAAGCTGTATCTATTTTCCCCCTATTTATAGATTCTTCTACATCCTTGCATTTGCCTTCTAGCCTCTCCTGCTTAGCCATTTTGCACTACCTGTCAATCTCATTTCTTAGTTGTCTGTATTCCATTTTGCCTGCTTCATTTACTGCATTTTTATATTTTCTCCTTTCATCGATTAAATTTAGTATGTCCTGTGATATCCAAGCATTTTTTTTGTAGGTCTTGCCTTCCTACCTATCTTGTCCACTGCTGCCTTCTCTATTTCATCTCTCAGTGCTACCCATTCCTCCTCCTACTGTTTTATTTCCCCCCGTTTCTATCAATTGTTGCTTAAAGCTCCCTCTGAAATTCTCAAGAACTTCAGGTTCCTTCAGTTTATCCAGGTCCCATCTCCTTATGTTCCTACCTTTTTGTAGTTTCTTCAGTTTCAACCTACAGTACAGGACCAGTAAGTTATGGTCAGAGTTTATATCTGCCCCTGGGTATGTCTTACAGTTTAAAACTTGCTTCCGAAATCTATGTCGTACCATTATAAAATATATCTGGTATCTCCTGGTGTCTCCTGGTCTCTTCCACGTATACAACCTTCTTTCATGATTTTTAAACCAGGTTTTTGTTATAACTAAATTATGTTCCGTGCAAAATTCTACCAGGCAGCTTCCTCTTTTATTCGTTTTGCCCAGCCCATATTCACCTGCTATCTTCCCTTCCTTTCCTTGTCCTACTACCGAATTCCAGTCTCCCATAACAATTAAGTTTTCCTCTCCCTTAATTGTTTGAATAATTTCCTTTAGCTCCTCATTTATTTCTTCAGTCTCCTCATCATCGGCAGAGCTAGTTGGCATATAAACGTGTACTATTGTGGTCAGTGTTGGCATTGTATCTATCTTGACTACGATAATGCGATCACTGTGTGGCTCATAGTAATTTGCCCGCATTCCTATTTTCTTATTCATTATCAGACCTACTCTTGTAATACCCACAACTGATTTTGTATTTATAATCCTGTACTCAGCTAACCAGAAATCCTGTTCCTCTTTCCACCGAACTTCACTAATCCCCACTATATCTAACTTCAACACATCCATTTCACTTTCTAAATTTTCCACGCTTCGATCCATAGAATGCCAGTGTTATCTTTCCTGATGATCACATCCTTCTGAGTAGTCCCCCCCCCCCCCAAGAGATCTGAATGGGGGACTATTTTACCTCCGGAATATTTTACTCGAGAGGATGTCATCATCATATGTTCGTACAGTAGAGCTGCATGTTCTTGGGAAACGGCTGTAGATTCCCCTTGCTTTCAGCCGTTCGCAGTAACTCTGTGGCAAAGCCACATTAGCTGATGCTACAAGGCCAGCTCAGTCAATCATCCAGATTGTTGCCCCTGTAACTACTGAAAAGGCTACTGCCCCTCTTCAGGAACCACACATTTGTCTGGCCTCTCCATAGATACCCCTCCGCTGTCGTTGCACCTATGGTACGGCTATTTGTATTGTTGAGGCACGCAAGCCACCCCACCTCGGCAATGTCTGTGGTTCATGGGAGTACTGCCCAGGTTATGGCACTATTTGTCTACAGGTACTGCCACCACCATTTATGATCCAGCAATCCAATGCCACCGGGTGGCTGCTGAGATTTCAGTCCAGTCCAGTCCAGAATTGAAGAGGAGTATAATGCCCCTTCTCCATATTGAAGCTGTATTCAGCATTGTCTGTGGCTCGTGACACCTCACCAGGTCACGATAGCATCCACAATAATGTGTTATGACACTTTACTGGGCAGAACGAGGAAATCCTCCTCAGTTTCATCTGGGCATCTGGTCATTTCCCAGATTCATGGTGGGAGGCTATTTTAATCCCCCTTTTAAAATCCGGGAAATACTGCACTTGCCCAATTAGTTATTGTAGTTTCTCTGACTAGCTGTGAGGGAAGGACCTTAGAGCAGATGGTCAACCGCCGCCTCGTCTGGATGCTGGAATCCGGGCAGCTTCTCAGCCACTTTCAGTATGGGTCCAGGAGATATTGTTCCACTTTCGATAATCTCGCTTTCCTGGAGGCGGCTATACAACAGGCTCTCCTGCATCAGTGTCACCTTCTGGGTGTATTTTTTATATTGAAACGGCCTGTGACACTACTTGTTAACATCTTATCCTCAAGCAGCTCCAAAAATGGGGTTTTCGTGATTGTATTTCCTGTTTTATTCAGTCCTTTCCTTCTCCACTTATTTTAGGTACTGAGTATTGTGTCTTAGCCACACTTCTTGGGTGTTTGCTCCAGTTTTACAGATCCTTCGTGCAATCTTGTCTTGATTATGGGTGCACAGAGTACAGGTCTGCATGCCCCTCTTATTTAACCCTTTTAGTGCCAGACGTTTTCTCAAAAGATCATGTTAAAAGTGCCATGCAATATTGCAGTTAAATGCAGACATCTGCCATAACTGCAATAAAATCTAAAGTCTTCCATAAAGGAATGTAAGTTTTTTTTAATTTTTAGGGAATGCTGCTGGCTACAGTAATATGTCCAATACATATTGTCAAAGACCATATTTTCAGAGATAAAACATTTTTTTTTCATGATAGGGCTTTTCGAAAAAAAAATTGAAACTTTGTTTTCAATTTCCTCTGTGACCCATCAAATGATGATATACTCAAAACTTTCAGGTATGTACGGAATCTCTGTAGTTTCCTTAACAAAAACATCATATAGGAATACATTTTTTTTATTACACTAGGGAAAAAATAATAAAAAAAAAATTACAAAAAACATGTTTTGCTCTGAATGAGTGTCTCAGTTCTTCAGTCATAACACTGACGAATTAGGTTTCAGTTATGACAACTACTTACACGCGTGCTGACCACCACATGAAGGATGCAGTCCTTTCTTGCAACAAACACCCACTGTTCGTGAACCCCACTTCTTTTCCTTTGTAGAGCAAACACTGCAGTAGCATTCCTTTTTCCGTGGAAGAGTCTCTGTACCTATACTGTTGAAGCAGGTACATTTATATCTATTGCACTTGTAGTTGCAGCCCTTGCCTGAAACCACTGTTGAAGTAGTTTGCAAATGACTACGCTGTTAAACTTTAGCCGTGTCAATGGTTTGTCGTGAGGCTTTAGGCTTTCTTTATATCAAACATATGCATTCAGCAACATTCTGGCAATTATGCTGAACACTACCTTCTTCCACATCTTGACAGTCCTCCTCTCATCTAAATAGCAATATGTCATCATATCGGATGAGTCAATGCCACCCATATACTTATTATATTCAAAAATTATGTCTGATTTCTTGACAGACTGTCTATTGCGACTAGTTTTTTCAGATGATGTAGAAGAAGATGATGTACTCAGGAGGAGGACTGGGTTTCTCTGTGATTTCTTCTGTCTGAAGCCACAGGGAATAATAAATGATTTTCTGAAAAACTTAAGCTGACCTACAGCATAATTCAACAGAAGACCACGTGGCAAGAATTTTCTGTTTCTTCTAATGGTTATGATTACATATGTCCCAACTGAATGCAGCTTTTCTGCCAGAGGAATAGATGTAAAAAAGTTATCACCAAACACGTGGTAACCTTTTTCAAGCAACTTCCAAGAGCTAGCAGTTTCACGATGACTACATATCCCAGTCCATTCTCTTTTATTTCGTTTTTGTCATCAACACTTTTTGCACCACGGTATACATAAAACTCTAGGCAGTAATTTACTACTGAATCACACAGCATCCAAAATTTGACTCCCCACTTGTGATGATGTTTATTGGGGAGGTATTGGATTAGCTGAGAGTGCGCCTTTTTCCCAACAAGGCTTTCATCAACACTCAGTTGCTGGTGTGGAGTGTAGTGGCGACGGAAAACACTGTTGGCAATATCCACCAACACTTGAAATTTGGCTGTTGGGTCATATAAATGGATGACCAGGAGGGTGAAGTTTCGAATTGTCAACAAAATGTAAGAATCGCAGTAACAACTGAACCCTGTTGTGTGAAAACATTTGAGAAAACCACGGTGTCAGCAGGTTTGTATCAGTTGACCAATAACTAAAAATCATTGATTTTTTTTATCAGTCCCATATTCAAAATAGCTGCTATAAAAGCCCTCATTTTTGCCAAAAAAAAAAAAAAAAAAAAAAGAAAAAAAAACAGAATAATTCTCAGGGACATGAATTTAACAACATGGTTGGGGAACACAACAGAACAGCCGAAGGAATCCCCTTGCTTGGTCTCTTCAGTATACACCACTGTAAAACCATGATGTTAATCTAAAACATTAAAAAAACACGGACTTGAAAAGTAAAATCCCAAGTGTCATCATTCCTGAAACTATTCAGATCTACTACAAGTCTGGGCCTCTGGAGAAGCCAATGTGGGACACTGCCCCAACCTCTACATAAAACATTAAAACCAGCCACTCCCATTTCTAAAAGGAAATCATTTGTGTGAATCCCATATGGTCTTGTCGCTCTTTGATGATTATGAAAGAGCCTTTCAATCGGAGACTGAGCAAACAGTCAGGTATGTCAGTGTGAAAGTTGTTGCTAGCATTTTATAAGCCTGGTACACCAAGAGCAGCCATCACCTGATACGCCTCAGCACGAAGACTTGGTATGGGGCTAGTCCTAAATGCCCCGACTGCTGGCCGAATTCCTGCACGGTGCACCGCGTCCAACATCTTTAACCCTTTTAGTACCAAATACGATCTGATCGTGATCCAGATTTTGGACGAAAAATGCCAGTAACAATGTTATCGTGATGCCCTTTCATTCATTTTTTCCGCACTTGAAGGCAAAGATGTTATATTTCCTAGCCAAGATGCAAAAGGAAGGTCAAAGGCACAGCATATCGATTCTCTTTTTGATTGTCACTGTGGTATATTGATTAAAATAAACTTCTCTGGTGTTGTTTATTTCCCGATTATTATTCTGTTTTTTCTGCAGAGCTACAAGCGATATTCAAGGCACTACAGCTGATATGTTGCATACAGGGAAAAAGATTTCTGCTTCGTTCTGATTCTCTGAGTGCTCTGCAGTCATTGCAAGAGCACTATTCATCTGTGACTTCGCTGCAGCACATATACGATGAACTGTCCTTCCTCCAACATTGTGGGAAGGTGGTATCGTTTTGCTGGGTGCCAGGGCATGTGGGTATTCAAGGGAATGAAGAAGTTGATCAGGCTGCCAAAGAGGCTTCCAGAGCACCTGAAGTGATAGTGTGCCTGATTCCGTTGCAGGACATCACTTCTTTGTTATGTCAGTGCTCTCTGCAATTGTGTGAGGAAGACTGGCTTTCAGTGGCTAATAACAAACTGAGGTTGCTGTAACCCACTGTCCATCCTTTATGATCTTCCTCCTGGCCTCTCAGGAGGGACGAAGTAGCCCTTACCCACCTCCGAATTGGGCACTGCCCATTTACACACGGCTTCTTATTCCAATGAGACGAGCCCCCAATCTGTGATGCCTGTGGCATGCAGATTACTGTCCGCCACATTTTAATTGAGAGTGATTTATATGTCATGCAAAGAGGGTAGTGGCGAATCTTGGTGTAGCTTTGCTGTCTATTTTAGGTAATGACAAAGCAAGTGTGGCAAAGTTAGAAAATTTTGTGATTTATCTCAACTCTGGCCTAAGCTTGTAGGCTGGAGGTTTTAATATCTTGCAGAGTGGCCGGCTCACCCTTTTTTTTTCACTGTGGTCTGCCAGCCATTTATAGAAAGCCAACTACATCTAAATGAAATAAATCGCAATTTGCGATCAGTTATGGCTTCACTGTACAAGGTTTAGATGAAATACCAATGTGCGGTGAATGAAAATTTGTGCCCGGCTGGGATTTGAACCCGGGATCTCCTGCTTACTTGGCAGACGTGATTTATTTCATTAATTTGAACACTGTAATCTCGTCAAAAATATATAATTGTATACAAGCTGAGGCTGGGCTCCTGACGGCAATTAATTGTCTCTCGATTCCTCATGGTCTGTTCTCCCTGATGTGGGAATACAGTTGTGGCTGTGAGCATTACAGAACAAAAATAGGCTGTGGTTATAGGAAAGAGACAGTGTGGCGAATGGAGTTTGGGTGTGGCGGGAGACGTGCAGGGAAGAGTCCTCTGCAGTTAGGTTGGTCACTGTGTCCTCGGTGGCGGAGTGGTCAATGCGTCTGCCTAGTAAGCAGGAGATCCTGGGTTCGAATCCTGGCGAGGCACAAATTTTCATTCGCCGCACATTGGTATTTCATCTAAAGTTTGTACAGTGAAGCCATAACTGATCGCAAATTGTGATTTATTTCATTAATTTGAATGCTGTAATGTCGTCAAAAATATATAATTGCCAACTACATCTGACGTGATCATTAACGAATCATCTTGCCACCTATTCACGCTATGATCCACAGACTGTTAAAATTGCCCTTTGAACCTATCGCCATACAGAAGGACTTAGACATCTTAAAACAAATTTCCATTGCTAACCATTTTAGCACTGAAGTAGTTGACAACTTATTTCATAGATTACAAAAGTCTAATACAACCCCCATAGCTGCCAATGAAAAATTTAGTACAATGACTTACATGGGAATTATTTCTGACAGAATAAATAGGTTAATTAAAATTACTTGCTCAACTATTAGGTTCACTACCAACAATCTGTTACAAACTAAATTGAGGCAAACAATTGGGACATGTAGTAATAGATTATTAAATTCAGGGGCATACAGAATCTCATGTCAAGACTTGTACAGTGGACTTAGAGGAAGAAATTTTGCTGTGTGATTTAAAGAACATACAACAAGCGCTTCACACAGCAAATCTCTGGTTGGTCATTATTTGAGACAGAATAGCCATGCATAAGGTTCCATTGACAACAGCTTAATGAT
Source organism: Locusta migratoria (assembly GCA_026315105.1). Taxonomy (NCBI): domain Eukaryota; kingdom Metazoa; phylum Arthropoda; class Insecta; order Orthoptera; family Acrididae; genus Locusta; species Locusta migratoria. Next base: position 9,693,335 of record CM048744.1, read on the forward strand.
TCTGCATAATGCACCTAAGGGATCATAGCTGAATATCCTCGAACAGATAGAAATTTATGCACGTTTTAAAAACAAACCACTATCTTTGCTGAATGAACAACTCGATTTTAGAGAAAAATACTTTTCCGTACTTTTTGACGACCTCTTGTGACTGTTCCTTGAATGCCCCTCCATCTTCTAATGATCCCAGCCGCTACTTAGAGCCACTGATGGAGGAAACAATAATTATGTAATGGGTCTGACAGCCGGTCCAGCGAGCGTTCCGGCCACCCTCACCCTCACTAACCCGTACAAATTAGCCGTGTCAGTGGATTCGACGACGATTAAAGTTAACAGCCTGAAATTGCCCCTGAACGGGACTCTGTTGATTGCCGTACCCTCGTAACTTACGTGTTACCGGTGCGAGCTGAGGTGAACCTAATTCATTCTACGAGGTGGTTCTTAAAACAATAGCCACTGCACCGATTGTGACTTGCAAGGACACATTTTAAGCTGAATCAGAAATTTGGAGGACTCGGGGGAAATTTCTATAACTTCGTTGACTGTCGTGGGGCATTCGTCAACATCAGATGTATCCTCAACCACTGGCCGTAGACTGCACAGTTTTTTGTACAACAGACTATCACGATATGATCAAGTTTCTGACAATTTTGACAAACTGCCCACCGTTGAGGGCATCGAGCACGATCACGTTTAATAAAACAAGGGTGGTGGGGGGGGGGGGGGCGGCAAGATGGCCAGTTTCTGGGTGAGTCGGCGCCAGATCAGTAAGCATGGCACGCTGTGTTGTCCTGCCGTGCAGAGCACCTACTGGCGCCACCTGTACTGGTGAACTTCCAGTACACTGATCTAACTGGGAAGTGACAGCAGAAGACATGTCGTAGCCGTGTCTGTTCTGACTTCGATAAGGGTAGGATGCTCTATCTGTAACAGTTGTCTGCTGACTTCAGCGTCTGGTGCAAAGCACATCACTGAAACCCTAATTGTTGATTATGCATACGAATCGTTGTGAAGGTTTGAAAATAAAGCGGCAGCGTGTAGCAGGGCCTCCAAGTTCTGTAATCCATTCCTTGTATGATTGTGATGGCTGTTTTCGACTCCTGTGAAAGGTGATCCTAGACACTACTATATAGGACTGTTTACATAATAGCCCGAAAAAATGCGAACTTATCTCAGAGAACAAAACCGCGATGGGGTCCCAAAGGGGGGGGGGGGGGGAAGGTAGTGTAGCCAGTCATGCACAGATGGGGACAGCCGTGACAAAAACGTTGCTTTTTGCTTTCCCGGCTCCTGCACCGGAAGAGCCATGAAGTGTCGCCGCAGATGCCGCTCGTAAGATTCCATTTGTCAGTATTTGTCTCAAACAGCAGAAAAAAAGGCACTGCTACTGCCGACGGCGCACTGGCAGCCACCCCTGGGGGCGAATGTGGAACGCGGACACCAGGGAGGACACGGCCACACAGTAGAGGTTTCTGTCCATACAGCAACTGAGCGAGCGGCTCGGCCGCCCAGCTTAGGACATGCTTTTTTCCCATCAGATGGTGTCCCGGTCGCGTCATCCGCTTCCTCGTACGCGGTGGCAGTCGGCCCTTCGTGTTTCTCATGCGGCCTCTGGTGGTGCACCGCGACTTGTGAATGACAATTTCTGAGTATTCCAGCTGATAATACAAGTATAAGCAGAAGCTTTCTTGACTATAATGTACACAAAGAAGTTAGGCGATTTTATGGGTTTTGGAAACCTGGCATATTTGAAATGCCATCTCCATTAATCAATTGCTTGTATTATTTTCTTTATGGGAAGTGTCTCACATATGCAAAAAGTGTTTAGTAGTATGTCTTCCATTGTTGACAGTATTTTTCAGTGTCAGTTAAAAAGAAGAAGGAAAGGTATATATGATAGAGAAATCTTCATCCAGAAAGAGAGAGAGGCAAGAGTTTCGGTGAATATCAAATGAAAATCTGTCATTTTATGAGTGCAATTGGGATGACTTTTAATATAAGATGAAACAGTTAGTTTAAATTCATTATTTTATTTACAATTTATCATTGTAACTTAATTATAAACATTATACTTTTGAAATAATGTGTATTTCAGAGTCAAAATATGTAATTACAAGGAATTCTTTGTATTATCATAAGTAAAACAGTTCTGTTATTTATTTATTTTCCAAATTTGTTCTCTTTTCAGTATCAGACTGTTCATTATTACCAATTTTGTATTTTGTTTTACAGATAAGTTGTGTGCAAATGTAAGAGACAAGAAATGGGGAATAATGAAAATTTCTTGTACACAACCATTTGATACTCTTATTCCATTTGGTTTGAGTTTTGTTCACATAATAACACTTGAAAAAGAAACTACATTTATTGATGCAAATGGAAAAGAAAACAAGATTTTAGCAAAAAGGAACATATACAATAAAACAAATACTTCCAGGTACTTTTTATCCTATAGATGTTAGTACAATTTCTATATTTGTTTCAAACTGTCTTCACTTCATGCATATCTTCTGTGTTTAACTTAAAAGAAATATAATAATGGAAAGTTCAGGTTGGAATTAATAATATAGTAAGGACAGTTTACAACTCACCGCTTAGAAGTGGCAATGAGCTGCGCAGGCACATTTAAAAGACACACACATACAACACTTTCAGACAATAATGCCAGTCTGTTGTAAAATGTATGAAGACTTTTGTTGGGAGAAAAATCTCATTTACTGAACCATATCCTCAGTATAAAGAGAAAGGGTAGTCGAATCGAAGTGCTGCAGCCGGAAGTGATGGTTGTATGACTGTGTTGTGTGAATCCGTGAGTGTTCCATTTTCTGAAGATGGCCATGGCCGATAGTTGAAAGTGTTGCATGTGTGTGTATTTGGTATGTGCCTGTCGCAGCTTGTTGCACGTCTTTGCGGTGAGTTGTAAACTGTCCTTACTATATTATTAACTTAAAAGAAATCTTTTTTGCATTGAGCCATTTCTTTTGTGTTGCAATATTATTACCCACTTAATTCACTCTATAAAGTAAGACTACCCTTTCTCTTTATACTGAGGATATGGTTCAGTAAATGAGATTTTTCTCCCAACAAAAGTCTTCATACATTTTACAACAGATTGGCATTAACTGATGTCACATACATGCTGAATGGGAAACAGAATTGTATTTGCTAAAGGAAATTATTCAGACAATTAAGGGAGAGGAAAACTTAATTGTTATGGGAGACTGGAATTCGGTAGTAGGACAAGGAAAGGAAGGGAAGATAGCAGGTGAATATGGGCTGGGCAAAACGAATAAAAGAGGAAGCTGCCTGGTAGAATTTTGCACGGAACATAATTTAGTTATAACAAAAACCTGGTTTAAAAATCATGAAAGAAGGTTGTATACGTGGAAGAGACCAGGAGACACCAGGAGATACCAGATATATTTTATAACGGTACGACATAGATTTCGGAAGCAAGTTTTAAACTGTAAGACATACCCAGGGGCAGATATAGACTCTGACCATAACTTGTTGTTTATGAACTGTAGGCTGAAACTAAAGAAACTACAAAAAGGTAGGAAAATAAGGAGATGGGACCTAGATAAATTGAAGGAACCTGAGGTTCTTAAGAATTTCAGTGGGAGCTTTAGGCAACAATTGACAGAAACGGGGGGAAATAAAACAGTAGGAGGAGGAATGGGTAAAATTGACAGATGAAATAGTGAAGGTAGCAGAGGACAAAATAGTTAGGAAGGAAAGACCTACAAAAAATGCTTGGATATCATAGGAGATACTAAATTTAATCGATGAAAGGAGAAAATATAAAAAAGCAGTACATGAAACAGGCAAAATGGAGTACAGACGACTAAGAAATGAGATTGTCAGGAGTGCAAAATGGCTAAGCAGGAGTGGCTAGAAGGCAAATGCAAGGATTTAGAAGAATGTATAAATAGGGGAAAAATAGATACAGCCCACAGAAAAATAAAAGAAACTTTTGGAGATAAGAAAAACAGCTCTATGAATATCAAGGACACTGATGGAAAACAAGTTCTCAGCAAAGAAGGGAAAGCTGAAAGGTGGAAAGAGTATATACACGGACTCTATATACTCTTCGAGACAATATTGTAGGAAGGGAAGAGGATGTAGATAAAGATGAAATAGGAGATCCTGTACTGAGAGAATAATTTCACAGAGCCCTGAAAGACCTAAGTCGAAACAAGGCCCCTGGAGTAGATGATATTCCCTCAGAGCTACTGAAGTCTCTGGGAGAACCAGCCATGACAAAATTGTTTCACCTGGTGTGTAAGATGTATGAGACAGGTGTAGTACCCTCAGACTTTAAGAAAAATGTTATTATCCCCGTCCCTAAGACAGCAGGTGCAGACAGGTGTGAAAACTACAGAACCATGAGTTTAATAAGTCATGGCTGCAAAATATTAAGACGAATTATATACAGAAAGATGGAAAAGCTGGTTGAAGCCAACCTCGGGGAACATCAGTTTGGTTTCAGGAGAAATGTAGGAACACGGGAGGCAATACTCACTTTACGGCTTATCCTAGAAGATAGATTAAGAAAAGGCAAACCTACATTTCTAGCTTTTGTAGATTTGGAGAAGGCTTTTGACAATGTTGATTGGAATAAACTCTTTCAAGTTCTGAAGCAAACAGGAGTAAAATATAGGGAGTATACGGTTATTTACAACTTGTACAAAAACCAGACAGTGGTTGTCAGAGTTGAAGGGCATGAAAGGGATGCAGTGGTTGGAAAGGGAATAAGACAGGGCTGTAGTCTTTCTCCATTGTTGTTCAATTTGTACATTGAGCAAGCTGTAAAGGAAAGCAAGGAGAAATTTGGAGAAGGAACTAAAGTTCAGGGTGAAGAATTAAAAACATTGCGTTTTGCCGACGACATAGTAATTCTGTCAGATACAGCAAAGGACATGGAAGAGCACTTGAACGGAATGGACAGTGTGATGAAAGGTGCATATAAGATGAACATTAACAAGAGCAAAACTAGGGTAATGGAGTGCAGTGTAAGAAAATCAGGTGATGCTGAAGGAATTAGATTAAGTAATGAAACAATAAATGAAGTAGATGAGTTTTGTTACTTGGGCAGTAAAATAACAAATGATGGTCGCAGTACAGAGGATATAAAATGCAGAATGGCAATGGGTAGAAAAGCGTTCTTGAAAAAGACAAATTTGTTAACATCGAATATTGATTTAAATCTAAGGAAGTCCTTTCTGAAGGCATTTGTATGGAGTGTTGCCTTGTATGGGAGTGAGACATGGACGATAAACAGTGCGGACAGGAAGAGGATTGAGGCTTTTGAAATATGGTGCTACAGAAGAATGCTGAAGATTAGGTGGGTGGATCGCGTAACTAATGAGGAGGTATTGAACAGAATTGGAGAGAAAAGAAATTTCTGGCATACCTTGACTAAAAGAAGGGATAGATTGGTAGGACACATTCTTAGACATCAAGGAATTGTGAATTTAGCGTTGGATGGAAGTGTGTAGGGAAAAAATCACATGGGAAGACCAAGAGATGGATACAATAAGCAGATTCAGACAGATGTAGGTTGTCGTTCTTATGTGGAGATGAAGAGGCTTGCTCAGGATAGGATATTGTGGAGAGCTGCATCAAACTAGTCTCCGGTCTGAAGACCACAACAACAACAACATATATTTTTTTTACAGTGTTGTATACAGTAAAACCTCGTTTTTAAATTCTCGGTTTTTACGTTTTCCCGCCATTTACACCATTTATTGTCGGTCCCATCAAATTTCCTATGTTTACAATGTTAATTCACCCTTGTTTTTGCATTAACATATTTACACTTTTCCCACGTTTTAAACTTTTTGAAAGCATGTTCGAGAAGAAAAATGACATAATGTACAAACATTGACACTAGCATGGCTTTCCCCTTAAAGTATAGCGCTTAAAAATTATTCGCATTCGAGTTTCTTGACACTTTGCGTTTATTCAAACGTATATTTCGCGTTTCGTTGTTGACTTAAATACTCGCCAATTTGTGGCAATGTAGTTCTTCTTTTCACCAGCTTCTTTGGCAGAGCGCCTGGCATGTACTCAGACAAACAGAACGGTTTGTTAACAAGAGAATAACGCTGATTTGTGGTGGTGTAGTTCGTCTTTCCGCTATCTTCTTTGCCAGAGCGGCTGGCGAGTACTCAAACAATCAGAACCAGTTGCTTTGTTGAATTGAGAATAAATAGTTGTGTTGTTTTTGTGATACATATTTCTGGTTAATAAAGAACTTTATCTGTCACAGTTGGGTATCATAATACCCACAACCTCAAAAAAGCGATAATAGTGAGAGGTATATATATACACACACACACGTAAAAAATAGGTGAAGTCCACTTACCAGGCGAAGGAGCACAGGCAGTGATAGCAACAAATAAACACACAAACGCAAGCTTTCGCAGCCTAGCTGCTTCGTCAGGCAGAAGGGAAGGAGAGCGTAAAGGAAATGATTAGGGTTTTAAGGGAGTGGGTAAGGAGTGGCGAGGGCCACTTCCTCTTCCCCTCAAACAACAGAATCTCCCACAGAGGGACCCTAAAAGTTCCCCTCTTGTCACTGGATACTTCCTGAGACTGGAGTGAACTCTAAATGTGGTTCTCCAGCAAGGATACAACTTCCTTAAATCCTGTCCTGCAATGAGATCCATCCTTCATGACATCCTTCCCACTCCACAGAGAGTGTCTTTCCGCTGCCCACCTAACCTCTGTAACCATCCCCATGAAACGCCCAAACCACCTTCCCTACCCTCTGGCTCCTACCCATGTAAACCGCCCCCAGTGTAAAACCTGCTGTATGAATTCTCCCACCACCACTTAGTCCAGTCCTGTAACTGGAAGGTGTACACAATTAAGGGCAGAGCCACTTGCAACAGTACCTACGTCATTTAAAAGCTGACATGCCTGTACTGTGAAGTGTTCTATGTGGGAATGACCAGGAACAAACTGTCCATTCGCATGAACGGACACAGACAGACAGTGTTTGTTGGTAATGAGGATCACCCTGTGGCTAAGCATGGCTTGGTGCACAGCCAGCACATCTTGGCACAGAGTTACACGGTCAGGGTTATCTGGATACTTCCCACCAACACCAATCTTTCAGAACTCCGGGGATGGGAAGTTGCCCTTGAGCATTTTCTCTCTTCCTGTTGCCCACCAGGTCACAACCTTCATTAGTTTTAAATTCCCACCCAACATCTTTGCTTCCAATCTCTGGACAGAGCCTCTGCCTCGACTGGCATCTCTGTCCAACCTCTTTGAATTTTGCATATGTCTGCCTTGGAGTGAGTGCATGTATGTGTGTGTGGGTTTGCATGTATATGCATGTATATGTGTTGTGCCCCCCTCCCAAGGTAAGTCTTTCCCGGGAATGGATGACTCCTTACCCACTCCCTTAAAACCCACATTCCTTCCTTTTCCCTATCCTTCCCTGCTCTTTTTCTGAAGAAGCAACCTAAGGTTGTGAAAGCTCAGTTTTGAGTGTCGTTTTTTATTTATGTGTGTATTAACAAACCAGTGCCTTTTCGCCTGGTAAGCAAACTGTATTTACTTTTTATAAATAGTTTTCGAACAGGAATGTTTCCCTCTATATTATATATGTAAAAATTCCTAGCAGGAAAAATTTATGTAAAAAATAGACGTGGTTTACTTACCAGGTGAAAGATCACAGGCACGCAGATAGAATATATATGTAAAATTTATTGTGAACTTCTGTAAAATCTGAGCTGTACATGTTACTATACCTACACCTACAATTTTTAAAGTTCATTTGTTTTCTTTTTCAGTCTACAGTCAGATTTAATTCACAAAATAGCTGCAGCTTCACCACGCTCTATCGAGCTCGTAAAAGCTTGTATGAATATTCATAATTCTGGGAAGAGAGAGAAAATATCTGAAGCAGTTGACTGTACTAAAGAAATGCCATTAAGAGAAAATGTTTGCAGAACTGAAAAAATATCAAATGGACTATCTGAAACGGATTCGAAATGCAGTAAATGCCCAATTTGTTGTGGTGAGTTTATTGAAGTTATGCCTGCTTACTTAAGGATTAATGGCATGCCTTAATATTCTGCTCTTGCTAATGAAATTTAATAAAATGACTTAGTTTTCACTCATTTTATTTCTTACTTCAGTAACTGCTCACACTTTTATTATTTTAGCATTCATACATATTTTTAACTACAGTAATTAGACCATGTGATGCTGTAAAAAGTACTACTTGACTGAGTGAACTTTTAATTTTTTCTTGGTACTTGTTGGGAAACAAGTAAAATTTCCATCATATCTATAGGATAGTTGTGGGAGAGGAAAGTATTGAGCAGGTTGTTGTTGTAGATGGTGAGGGAGTAATTACTGGAGCAGATATATTTCCCACCGGTGTGTAGGCTGTAGGGAAGGGATCGTTTAATATGGAAGTGAGGCAAGTTATCAAAGTGGAGGTACTGTTACTTCTTGTGGGCTTAGTATGAACTGAAGTGTGGATATGGGATTCGGCAAGGTGAAGGTCAACATCAATGAAGGTGTATTTCACTGTAATGGTTTTAAAGGAAACGCCTTTTGAATGAAGGGTTTTATTTTTATAAGCCAACCATACGCGTTTCGCCTTTGTCACAAGGCATCATCAGTGGGTGTCCTGAAATATTTGTGTTTCTGTTTACACATAAAGCTTAGGTTTCTTACGTATGTACAAAACATTTCGTTTTTGATTTAAAACAGTTCGTTGTTTGCTATAAAATAGTGTACTTACAGCACTTGCTACTCCACGTCAGTCTCTTTCCGGCAGGTCGAAAGGTTGCACTGTTTTCTGACACGCATTGCAGTTTTCTGGTTCCACTGTCCTCTGCTGCCATACTATGTCCACTGTTGTTTGTTTTGTAGTGTTGCCAACCTTAGCTTATTTGAAATTAAACTGTTTCAATGAAAGTATGTTGAAGGTATCTTTGTGTGTGTGTGTGTGTGTGTGTGTGTGTGTGTGTGTGTGTGTGTGTGTATGTTATGTGTGAGTGTGTGTATTATATTCCATAAAGACCTTTTGCAATCTGATGACTAACTACGAGCAAACCTAGAGAGGCGAGGTGTTCATTTATCCGGCGTAATTTTAGGGGTCCGAAGGAGAACAGGGTTACCACCAGTGCCTACATCTTGGCTTTCGAGGGTGATTCATTACCCTAGAAGGTCAAGGTAATGATCTACCGGTGCGACGTTAAGCCCTACATTTCTCCCCCGATGCGTTGTTTCAATTGCTGGAGGTTTGGGCACATGTCTTCCCATCGTGATGCCAATCCAAGTTTCCGGGAGTGCCGACGTGCATCTCATCCTGACATCACACCTGCCCCTCCTCCAATCTGCGTCATCTGCAACCGGCATCACGCGCCCTGCTCGCCACATTGCTCAGTTTTGCACACAGAGAAGAAAATTGTGGAATATAAGACCTTGGAGAGGCTGACATACTCAGAGGCTAAACGCAAGTACCTTAAGCTCCACCCAGTAAGCATGCTCACTTCATATGCTACAGCCACTTCGGCACTATCTATGGCGACAAGGCCACAAGCTGTTCAGTCAGTTGTAGTGGGCCAATGGGCTCTCCCATCTTCACCTACTACCAAAACCGTTGTCTTGGGAGCAATCAATTACCCCCCTCCCCCAACCTTCAGGGACACTGGTCCCTACCCCCGACCCACAGAAGAAGCATCCTTCTCAGGCTCCTCTCGCAAGGAAGGGATCACTTGTATTCCATCCTTCCTTGGCTTCTTCTGCTGGGAAAGCAGACACTGGCGATTGGCAGGCAGTACCAATGAAGGCTGGTCGTCGGGCTTCGAGGTCCTCCTCAGTCCCAGAGACTGAGGAGCAAAGTCCTCTAGACAGGAGAAGCCAAAGGAGCAGTGAGAGGCTATAAAGAAAAAAAAAAAAAAAAAAAAAAAAAAAAAAAAAAAAAAAAAAAAAAAAAAAGACATTGGGAAAAAGAAAGAGACCACGGTGGTTGTCACACCACCACACCATCCCTCCACCTCCAAGGTAGAGGTGGAGATTCTAGCATCCCCTGAGGACTTATCTCTCGACGGTACCTCAGAAACAATGGTCTCTCTGGCAGTGCCTGAAAGTGGTCCTGTGGTATAAAATGCCCTCCTTAGTACCTCATTTCTTCCCAGACCATCCTTCAGTGGAATTGCGGTGGATTTTTCCGACACCTCGTTGACTTATGCCAACTCTTATGCACGACACCCTTCATGGCTACAGGGGTTATTTTTGTAATTGGAGTCTATAACAGAATTTCAGGTGGTGTCTGTGTGTATATCCTTAACTCTGTGTATAGTGAACCCGTGTCCCTTCAGACACCTTTAGAAGCTGTGGCTGTCAGGACATAACCATCTGCAGCCTGTATCTTTCACCAGAAGGCGATATACCACCACACACACTGACTGTGCTGATCTCCTAACTCCCATTGCTTTTTTTTTTTTTTTTTTTTTTTTTTTTTTTTGCTGCTGAGCGATTTTAACGCCCATAATTCCTTGTGGGGTGGCATAATAGTCAGTGGCCGTGGCAGAGTTGTCGAGAACTTAAGATCCCAGCTCGACCTCTGTCTTTTAAACACCGGAGCCCCCACACATTTCAGTGTGGCGCATGGTAATGTCTCAGCTATTGACCTGTCAGTTTGCAGTCCTGGCCTCTTACCATCCACCCATTGGAAGACACATGACAATTTGTGTGGTGTTGATCATTTTCCTGTCTTTCTATCACTACCCCATCGTCACTGCCCTGCATGACCTACCTGGTGGGCTTTAAATAAGGCAAACTGGGATGACTTCATTCCTGTTGCCACTATTGGACCTCTCCCAGACGCCACTATTGACACGGTGGTTGAGAGTGTCACCCAAAAGATTTTATCTGCTGCAGAGCACACAATCCCCCGTTCATCCAGATGCCCCCTGTGAAAGACAGTGCCTTGGTGGTCGTCGGAAGTCGCGGAAGCCATCCGCAACCATAGGCGTGCTTTTCAGCGCCATAAGATCCACCCATCGCTAGAAACTCTAATTGCGTTTAAGCGACACTGAGCTCGTGCTCGCCAGGTAATACAGAGGAGCAAACGGAAATGTTGGGAGAGGTACGTCTCAACCATAGGGTCACGTACCAGCCCTTCCAAAGTGTAAACAAAGATCCGGTGCCCGTATGGCTACCAGGCCCAGACAGCAATTACTGGCATCTCTCTCTGTGGAGCTGTCTGTACAGATCAAGGAGCCATTTCTGAGGTCTTTGCCAAGCATTATGCCCACGTCCCTGCATCCCACAATTTTGAGCTCGCCTTCCGCACATTATAACAGCGGATGGAACACAAAAAGCTCTCATTTACCTCACGCCACCCTGAGGTATATAACGCTCCGTTTAGCGAGTCGGAGCTCCTCAGTGCCCTTGCCCACTGCCCTGACACCGCAAAGGCAGCCAAGATCAGGTGTAACAGCTGGTGTTCGTGTTCGCTCTCGTCTGAGTGAACTGGAGTATGTTCCCCTTCCATCTCTCTTCCACTTCCAGTCACGTACACCACAATGGTATATACTTCGGCTTCACCTTCGACTAGAATTGCCACAGTACTCCAAAACCTCAGTTCACCCTGAGACCCTTTGTCGCCAATTTCTCTCAATTATTGATGGCTTTCGGGGCTCTACAGTAGTGTACACCGACAGCTCGTTGGTAGATGGTCATGTCAGTTTTGCCTACAGACTTGTAGGACAAAATGAGTTGCGCTCCCTGCCAGATGGCTGTAGTATATTCACTGCAGAGCTCGTAGACATCCATTGCGCACTTCAACATGTCCTTTCACGCCCCGGAAAATCCTTCGTCATTCGTAGTGACTCCCTGAGTTGTTTGCGGGCCATCGACCGGTATTTCCAACACAATCCTTTGGTTGTTGCCATACACGAGTCCATCTGCGCCATCGAACCACATGGGTTTTCAGTGGAATTCATATGGACTCCAGGACACGCCAGATAGAAGGGAATGAGCTGGCTGACAGGCTGGCCAAAGAGGCCACCCACAAACGTGTCATTATAGGCATCCTATCTGCTGATCTCCAGTCAACATTACGCTGTAAAGTTCTCGGTTTCTGGAGTACTGAATGGCGCACCCTACAAGTACCCAACAAATTGAGGTGTATCAAGGAGACAATCTATGTCTGGAGATCCTCTATGCAGACCCTCACAGGGACTCTGTCGTCCTCTGCCGGTTCCACATTGGTCATACTTGGCTGACACACGGTCACTTTCTCCATCGTGAGGAACCACTTCAGTGTTGCTGTGGCGCCCATTTATCGGTAGCCCACATTTTATTGGATTGCCCAAACCTAGCTGCCCAGATGCGGCATTTTAGTCCTTTTGGCGTCATGAGCTTGGTTTTAGCAGACAGTGCCTCGATGTTTGATTCGGTTGTAAGTTTTATTCATGCTAGTGGATTGTGTAGTTCCATACGAGTTAAATTGAGTGTCCACTATCTATATTCTCCACTTACTTACTACTTTTACATAGGTGGTTTTAAAGTATAACAGAGTGACCAGATGTCCTACATTCACTTCTATGGTCACCCGGCCAAGACTCTCTGGTATCCTCTTTACACATTTTTCGTCTTTTACCAGTTTTTACCTTGATTCTTTTATTTCTTGACATGTTAAATTCTTTGTTTGGTGCATTTTAACACATTGTTTTATACAACATTGTAGTGATTTTTACTGCATTCTCTATGATTGGAACAAGGGACTGATAACCAAGTCGTTTAGTCCCTTTAACAATCAAACCATCCATCCACCCAGCACCCACGTGCATAGGTAGACACTCCCTTAGGGCTCAGTATTAAATTGTTGAGTACTGGGATCCCTGAGCTGGGGACTGGTAAGTGCCACCAGTATTCTAGACACCGTAACCTCCGGGCATGTTTCAGCGACTACAGTGTCGTGTGGTGGAGGGATGTACTAAGGCCGCACACGATGGAGATGATTGTTCGCCTCCCTGTAAGTGCTTCAACTGTTCTGGTGACCATACCGTTTGGAGTAGAGAATGCACTGCATACCTCGCGGAATGCAAGGTTCAGGAGATCGAGTCTGCCAAGTGCATCTCGTGTGCCAAAGCCAGGAAAATCTATAAGGCCGTGCAGCTGCCGTCATTTACCAACTGTTTGTGGTGGCCCTTCAAAAGTCTATTCCAAAGGTTGAAGCTTTTCGAGTGGCAAGGGCCCAATCTCACCAGATTATTTGTGGGAGTAAGTAGAGGTCACGGCAACAGTTTCTAAATTCTGTAAACTGTTCCACTAAGACTTCAGTTGTAGGAAGACTATCAGGAGGATCTCGGGAAGAGGAGAGAGATGCCCACTGGTTGCTGTGATGGGGTATGATATTCTCCACACCAGCCAGTGAGACATTGCCCAGACTATGGCGCCCATATTTTTCGACAGTTACTGCCTCTGCCGGTTACAATCCAGCTTTCCAGTGCCACCGGGTGGATGCTGAGACGGTTATTTTGGACTTCCGGAACATTATAACTGCCCCTTCTCTATGTGGGAGCTGGATTCCACATTGCCTGTGGCTCGTGACACCTCACCAGGTCACAACAAACTCTACTGCACTATGATACTGCACCTAACAAGGCAAAATCGGGAAATCCTCCTTGACGTTTTTAACTACGTCTGGGCGTCAGGCCAGTTTCCTGACACGTGGAGGGAGGCCATTTTAATTCCTATTTTAAAACCCGGGAAAGCCCCAGTAGTTATCGTAGTGTTGCTCTGACTAGCTGTGTGGCGAAGACCTTAGAGTGGATGGTCAACCGCTGCCTTGTCTGGATGCTGGAATCTGGGCAGCTTCTCAGCCACTTTCAGTGTGGGTTCAGAAGATATCGTTCCACTTTTGAGAATCTGGTCTTCCTGGAGGCGGCTATACAACAGGCTCTCCTGTTTCAGTGTCACCTTCTGTGTTTATTTTTTGATATTGAAAGGTCCTATGGTACTACTTGAAGGTATCTTATTCTAAGGCAGCTCCAAAAATGGGGTTTTTATGGTTGTCTTCCCCATTTTATTTGATCATTCCTTCCTCTACGATATTTTAGATGCCTAGTCGGTGACGCCCTTTCTGATCGCCTTGAGCAGGAGAACGGAGTCCCTCAGGATAGTGTTTTAACTGTGACTGTGTTTGAAATAGCAGTTAACACTATTACTTCTGTCATAGAAAGTCCTGTCCGGTGTTCTCCTTTAGTGGATGACTTCTCTGTCTTTTGCTCTTTTTCCAACCTAGCAACGACTACACGTCAGTTGAAGCTCACTCTTCAATGGCTGGATGAATGGGCGAAAAAGACTGGTTTTAAGTTTTGCACCAAGAAGTCTCTGTGTATCATTTTTACCATCCACACACTGTTTTTAATTTGCCTGAACTGTGGATGAAGGTTTCTGTTCTGACTTTTGAAGAGACAGTGAAATTTCTGGGCCTCACATTCGACCCTAAACTCACTTCGTTGCCACACCATAAGGCCTTGAAGACACAGTGCCTTAAAGCACTCGGGATTTTAAAATGTCTTAGCCGCACTTCTTGGGAAGCAGACAGGACCTGTTTGTCTCTGTTTTTTCAGAGCCTTTGTGTGATCTCATCTCGATTACGGATATACAGTGTAAGGGTCTGCATGTCCATCTTATTTAAAGATGTTGGACGTGGTACACCATGCAGGGATTCAGCTGGCAACTGGGTCATTTAAAACAAGCCCCATACCAAGTTTCTGTGCCGAGGTTGCGCACCTGCCATCAGGCGACGGCTGCGCAGCTGCCATCAGGCGACGGCTGAGCATGGTGTGCCATGCATATAAAACGCTAGCCACACCTTTCACACCAACATACCATACCATTGCTCGGCCTCCATTGGGAAGGCTCTATCACAGTCAGCAACGAGTGACAAGGCCGTATGGGATTCGTATGAGAGATCACCTTCTTGAAATGGGGTCTGTTGGTTTTAATGTTCTACAACATGGTTGGAGCAGGGTTCCCTCATGGCTTCTCCAGAGGCCCATACATTTTTGTGAGATATGAAGAGTTTCAGGAAAGGTGAAACTTCTGATATAACTTTTCAATGTGTGTGTTTTTAATGTTTTGGATAAACATCACAGTTTAACAGTGGCGAATACTGATGGCTCCAAGCAAGGGGACTCTGTTATCTGTTCCAGTGTGTTTCCCAGTCACACTGTCAAGGTCGACTCACAGAGAGTCATTCAGTTTTATCCCCAGAGCTGCAGAGCTACACATTGGTTGTCTGATGCCATGCGTGCCTTTGCACAAGGCGAGTGTGAATTTTTGAAGACTTTGAGCTGTTATAACTTGGGCAATATTATATTGAAAGAAATGTCATTTGGCCATCTCGTACAACTGTTTGCTTTCTCTTGGGAATAGTAATGAAAATAATTTTACATGCCATATACAGACAGAAAATTTCAGCCAAATTTGCTAAAAAAAAAATCAGTGTCCTATATCTCAGGGTCTAAAGCTAAGACGAACATGAAACGTGGCATAGGGTAACCTAACAATACAAGGTTCATTTACGTATTACTGTCCAATACTGAATTAACTAAGTGTAGAGTTGAAGATTTTATAAAAAGATCAAAAATGCGATATCTTCAGCCTTATTTTGAAAAAAACTATGTTCTATAAAGCTTTCCAAATTGAGCTGAATAGAAAGACCATTACTTTAACTGCATAAAAAAAGTGTATTTGATCATGTAACATGGGCTAACAGTGCTAGATAATTTGAATCAAAGTTGAACGCATAAATCATGACACGAAAAAAGTCCTAAACTTTGGATTATTATACCTGCTAAAGTAAATCCATGCTGAACATAAAAAATAGTACTTACTAAGTTAGCAGCACAAGAATATGGCATAAAAAATTTCAGCCTCCTATTATTTTCCAATATTCTACAAAATTGTCGTGAACATGGCAGTTTTTGTGAGAAGGTGAAAATAGGGTATATTCGATACTTCTTTTACATATACTAGTTTCTAGTAAAGCTTTGAAACTGTTATCATAAGAAACAAAATGTCTTGAGGAACCACAAGCATATGGGTTTAATTCCCAACGTTGATGAACAATGCTACATAATTTTATTATAGGGTGAGTACTTAGGTTATCCGCCAATGCAAATGATTTAATAAAATATTTTATTGTCATATGCATTTCGCCCTTATTTGGAAGGCATCATCAGTGACAATATTTCGTGGATATTGCTTTACATCTTGTGCTCATTGGTGGCTTCCAGCTGTTCTGCTTCAGTTATGTTCATTTTGCATTTTTTGTTATTCCAACACTTCCATGACCGTGGTACTTGGATGGCGGGAGTATGTGGCTGAGGGACTGCATCAGCTTTCAAACAACACTACCTATAAAGTCTGTCAAGACGACCCCATTCCTGATATCCAGGCAGAGCTTCGGGGAATTCTCAGATCCTTAGGCCCCCTACAAAATCTTTCACCTGAGTCCATCAAACTCATGACCCCACCGACACCTCGCACCCCTACCTTCTGCCTACTTCCTAAGATTCACAAACCCAATCATCCCGGCCGCCCCATTGTGGCCGGTTACCAAGCCCCTACTGAACGAATCCCAAGCCCCTACTGAACGAATCCCTGCCTACATAGACTAACACCTTCAACCCATCATGTGCAGTCTCCCATCCTTCATCAAAGACACCAACCACTTCCTCGATCGACTGAAATCTTTACCCAGCCTGTTACCTCATGAAATCATCCTTGTAATCGTTGATGCCACTTCATTATACACAAATATCCCACATGCCCAGGGCCTCGCTGCGATGGTATATTTTGTTTCACACCGATCACCCACTTCCCTACCTAAAACCTCTTTCCTTAATACCCTAGCCGGCCTCATCCTAATCCACAACTTCTTCACCTTTGAGGGCCAGACATTCCAACAACTGAAGGGAACAGCCATGGCAACCAGGATGGCCCCCTCGTATGCAAACTTATTCATGGGACTCTTAGAGGAAGCCTTCCTGGATACCCAAGCCTGTCAACCCAAGGTTAGGTATAGATTCATTGATGACATCTTCATGATCTGGACTCACAGTGAAGAAGAACGCCAGAATTTCCTCTTCAATCTCATCTCCTTTGGTCCCATCAATTTCACCTGGTCCTATTCCAAATCCCATGCCATTTCCCTTGATGTCGACCTACATCTGTCCAACGGCCAACTTCACACATCCGTACACGTCAAACCTACCAATAAACAACAGTACCTGCATTATGACAGCTGCAATCCATTCCACATCAGACGTTCCCTTCCCTGCAGCTTGGGACTTTGTGGCAAACGAGAAGTGCCCCTCTTGTCACCAGATACTTTCTGGGACTGGAGCGAACTCTGAATGTGGCTCTCCAACAAAGATACGACTTCCTTAAATCCTGCCCCAAAATGAGATACAGCCTTCATGACATCCTTCCCACTGCACCGAGAGTCTTTCCGCCGCCCACCTAACCTCCGTAACCTCCTAGTCCATCCCTATGCACGGCCAGCACATCTTGGCACAGTGTTACACCATCCAGGTTATCTGGATACTTCCCACCGACACCAATCCTTCAGAACTCCGGAGATGGGAATTAGCCCTTCAGCATATTCTCTCTTCCCGTTGCCCAGCATATTCTATCTTCCCGTTGCCCACCTGGTCTCAACCTCCACTAAAATTGAATTCTTGCCCACCATCATAAACATCTTAACAACTTTGCCTCGGTTCTCTGGACAGAGCCTCTGCCTCTAGTGGCATCTCTGTCTAACTTCTTATCTTCTTTGGTTTCTATAGTATGTCTGCCTAGGTGTGTTTGCATCTGTGTAAATGTGTGGGTGTGTGTGTATTTGTTTACCTTCCTTTTCTTCCCCCAAGGTAAGTCTTTCCTCTCCCGGGATTGGAATGGCTCCTTACCCCCTTCCTTAAAACCCTCATCATTTCCTTTTCCCTCTCCTTCTGCCTGAAGAAGCAACTGGGTTGTGAAAGCTTGTGTGTGTGTGTGTGTGTGTGTGTGTGTGTGTGTGTGTGTGTTGGTTAGTAATCTTCATCTATTTTTTATATATAATTTTTCCTGGTAGGAATGTTTCGTCTATAATATTCATATCATAAATTTCAATTATTTATTTACAATTACAAATGTTACAAATAAATAAGGATGAAAAAGCTAAACTATCAACCATAGGAAATACCAAAGATCATAACACAAACGTCATAGAGTTTACTTGTTCAGCCTGAACCTTCATATGGTGCACAAGTGCGCAAGGTATCTCTGCCTCAGAACTGATCCCCTTCTCTGCCAATCCATCACACACTCTACAGTATGTAGCTTTTGAGATGTTGCGGTACTCGAACTCGATCTGTCGACCGGTGCTTATCCAGATTGGATATCGCAATGATAATGGCCCCGTATGAGCTGTGGAGACGGGTATCTCAGCCTCTCCCAAAAAAAGGCTTGGATGCCCCGAATCAGTCGTAGCTTTATGCGTCTGTGCAGCATCTGAGGGTAAAATACGTGCTCGTTTATCAAATTGAATTCATACTTTCAGTGGCATGCCATTGCAGGATATGTACACTGTACCAATTCCTTTGTTCGACACTGCAACGTTACATTGAGCAGCTCTTCATGTTCAAATGCCTGATCGTCGCCACAACAAAAAGGGAGCGGGCAGCATATATCGGTCCAGTAATGATGGAACCGTCACACTGACAGTCGAAGTATCTCCTCATCTCACAATGACATAGTGACATCGGCACTAAAGAGTCCACCGAAATCCGTATGGGATCAGCATAATCTACTTTTGTCATGGGCATCCAAATGTTGTGTTGGTATACCAGTCAGAGGTTTAAGGAATATCATGTCTGTCCACTTTTCTTTGATGATGCAGTAGTGACAGAAGGCCTAACAGTGTTAAGGGTAGTGTGTCTGTCCATTTTTCTAGGTGACATATTAGTGACTCTTCCAAAGTTCTTTGCCAGTGTTCTACCTTACGATTACTGGCAGGACGGTAGCTGGTTGTTGGAAACTATTTGTTATCAGAATACAATTTCTATTACTACAAATGATGTGTGTAGTTGAGAGGAAATGAGTGGCAGTGGCCACAGTTGGCAGTACTGGTGCTTTGGTGCCAGAATGAAACATCCCTTAGGCTGTGGCTAAGCCATGTCTCCACCATATCCTTTCTCCCAGGAGTGCTAGTCTTGCAAGTTTCACAGGAGAGCTTCTGTGAAGTTTGGAAAGTAGGAGGTGAGGTACTGGCGGAAGTAAAGTTGTGAGGCGGCATTGTGAGTTGTGTCGGGATAGCTCAGTCGGTAGAGGGCTTGCCCACGAAAGGCAAAGGTCCCAGGTCCGAGTCCCAGTTCCGGCAAACAATTTTAATCTGCCAGGAAGTTTCATATTAGCGCGTACTCCGCTGCAGAGTGAAAGTTTCATTCTGGAATCTTTATACATATTTTTCCCACCAGGAAAGTCTCCTCCTATAATATTCGTGCCAGGTAGTTTGAAAAAGTGGCCATTCTCACACTACACAAGAACACAGAAAGATATCATTGCCTTAAGGGCAAATATTTAGATTAAAAAGTATGTGAATTGACATGTCACAAAGTGAATCCAATTTATCATTCTGTTTAACTCACTCCTAGTAATGCACTTGCAGTGTTATTGTAGCCCTGCCATTATAATGCAGGCTGTTTAATATATTAGTACTATTGATTTACTGTTCTTAATTCCTTTTTTATGTAGGTTCATACGCGATAACAGAAATTGAAGTCCATGCGGCACAATGTACTGGTGTATCAAACAACACTTTGGTTGAAGAAGAGAATGATGAAGTGGTAGGTGTTCATGTGATAAATTACTTCATTAATCAATTGATTGTACTGGAAATGTTTTCTTTAGAAAAGTGTGGCAGTCGGAGGTGATGGTTGTATGACTGTGTTGTGTGCCTGTGTGATTGCGTGAGTGTTCTATTTTCTGAAGAAGGCCATGGCCGATAGCTGAATGTGTTGTATGTGTGTGTCTTTTGTATGTGCCTGTCGCAGCTCGTTGCCACGTCTTTGCGGTGAGTTGTAAACTGTCCTCACTATATTATTTATTCCAACCTGGACTTTCCATTATTATATTTCTTTAGAAAAATAATCTGAAAAGAAAAGCATTAGAAATAGTTTAATTCGAGGGTGGCAGCTGCAGATGGCAGTTGTGTAACTGTGTTGTGTTCCTTTGTGATTGTGTGAATATTCTACTTTCTGAAGAAGGCCATGGTCGATAGCTGAAAGTGTTGTACATATGTGTCTTTTTTATGTGCCTGTCGCAGCTCGTCGCCACATCTGTGCGGTGAGTTGTAAACTGTCCTTATTACCATTGTTAATGAAGACATGCTGAGAGTTGTATAGTGAAAGAAAATGCAATTCATATAATGAGGATTATAAAATTTAATTTTTATGTTGCCATAAACCATGGATCTTAGTACAGTGTGGTCATTTGCATGAGTCAACAATACAGGTACTCTCTCTGTAGATGCAGTATCATTGGAGAGCTAGGCTAATACATTAAAACCCTGCTTTTACGTTCCCGGATTTTACATTTTCCCGCCATTTTGTCGGTCCTGTCAAATTACCTATGTTCACAATGTTAATTCGCCCCTGTTTTTGTGTTAACATAAATACTCTTTTTCCTGCATTTTATGTTTTTGTAACCACGTTCATTAAGGGGAAAAAATGATGTGATTGGCATTAATTGACTCTAGCATGGCTTTTGCTTTAATGTATAGTGTTTATAAACATTACACAGTCAAGTTTCTTGACACACTGCATTTATTCAGAGGTATATTTAATGTTTCATTGTTTGCAGTATGCGCCTAGTTCGCGCAACGCTCTCATCAACCGCTGCGCTGATTGTCAGCTCAGCTTTGTTAACACAATAGGTAGTATCCATAACTTGCGTGATGTGTCTTAAGAATTTATTGTTCTTGTGAAACGCAAATATTAATCTATTTTTTTATGAAGTTTTGTGACCGGTGAAACTGATGGTTTGCTTATGTAAGATTTCTGCATATTGAAGAGGGCGCGGTATATTATAACATCAAAATGTGGTATAGTGTGAAATACTGACCCTGTGCAGATGTCACAAAAATACTTACACATATATTTGCACTCGAAAATGTGAATAAATTCTCGAATATCATTGTCTGAAACATCGAAAAATACATAATGTATGGAACTTGTGCAGTTTTACTACCTAAATAACGAAGCCCGTTAAATGCTTGCTGACATAGTCGATAGCGATAAATGAAATTATGTCAAAAATTTCTACTTCCTATAAAGTTACCAGTTACAGTTCTGCCTGGCACTTAAAATAGCACAAAATTTGGATAACCTTTATTACATAATAAAGTTTCTGGTAGTGTTATGAAGCCTATTATATAAATATATCACAAATGAACTACAAAAATGTGAGGGTGATTCAGTAAGTATATTTTACCATTTAAAACATTATTTCCCACATTTTACATTTTTCCGCATTTAACACCATTTTCATTACGTCCCTCGAAAAGTGTAAAAATGGGGTTCTACTGTATGCGTTTCCTGAGAAGCAGCACCAGCCCTATCATTGTTTATAGTTATTGTAGCCAAATAATAATATGAATTATTTGCAGATTTATGAGAAGAGATGAATTTCGGATTTGAAGTCATGTAGGAACATGTGAGGCAATACTGATCTTACAGTTTGTTATAGAAGATATACTAAAAAACAGGGACGAAACACGGGAGTGATAAGGACAGAAACTGAATTCCAATAATAAGCTTTTAAAGGGAGAGTGTGGTCTAGAAGACAATGTAGTTTATCCCAAATGTTCTTCAATCTGTATGTAAAGAAAAGTAGATAATATTTATATCAACAATATTTCAATTTCTTGAGTCATATATTGTCTCATTGTATCATAAAATATTGAAAACTAGCTTATATGCCCGTGCTTCCCAACGGTTGTTACAAAGGGACCTGTGTATATCATGGTTTTTTAGGGTACCAGACCTAGGTCAGCAAAAACAGAATTCTTGTTTAATCGCTCTGTCAGTAAACTCAGTTCTCCTAGCCAAGATGTCAAATTTAAGTAGAAGTCATTGTCGAAAATGATGAATGTTCATTAAGTTTTTCATACAAAAAGTGAAAGTAATTTATGTCCATAGTTTGCGTTCATAAAGTTAAGACTGCGGTGTGTAATTGTTTGGCGTAAACTATTTACAACACTTCTATCGTTGAGATGAGAAATAATAACAACAATAAGAGCGCCATGTTTGGTTCTACGGTGTAGTACTAAACTGTTTATCTCTGACAGTAAGTGTATTCTGAAGTATTACTATGTTGCAGTGTTGCACTGGGGACAATGTAGTTATCATATATGCAGTGCTCCCTATTATCAAAAACTCGACGAATGCTGAAAGTCTGGTAATTCAATCAACAGAGGAGTCCATGTCTAACTAAATTAGACGTCATGGAGGGTTTCAATGTGCGATAAAGTATGTGTGGGTAATCGTTGTAGGAATGGCGTCAGCTGATCATCTGTATAGAATTTTCCAATAAATATAGTATTTCCAGTGAATTGTCTTGAGTGTGTTAGCAGCATCGGTCACTCTTTCAACTAATACATGTTTCCACGTCCTGCAGTGATTACTTCGTAAACCACGAAGTTGAAAACGACCTTCTGTAATAGAACTACACATTCAGAACTCTTAAGTACAATTGTCTTTGCAAAAGAAGACGTTTTCATCTATCTTAATGTAGTCCGCACCAATAGTAAGTAATTACAAATTTTAATCACAATATTGTATTGAACAATTATGAAAGCAGAGACGCTTCTTATGAGTTTGTCGCTCGAGTGTGTATATTATCTCTAGTGGCAGGCACAGACCATAAATATCTCTGGAGTAAGCATTCAGATGCACAGAACAAATTTTGTGTCCTCAACATAAGGTGGAAATGTCACGCAATATTGGGGAAAATCTACTAATCGCTGACTTCATCTTTGTTTCATTAAGATGGATTACTGTGTGTAAATGGCCCTTTTAGCGACGCTTCCTCAAATTTTTGTGGCTTCTGTGACACATTTATTTAGATCTTATTTCATGTTATGTGGTTGCTCTGTGAAAAGAAGGTGGGGCTTCTTTGCAGCCAAAGCGGTACAAACCATACATAAGAGCAAATAAATGTGTGGAAAGAGTGGACTTGTTTCAGTATCACGTGGTTATTAGAGCTTAATGTTGAGAAGATGCACAGATGCAGAGATATTTCTACTCAAAGCACAATTTAGTGGTTATAGTATTCTAACCTCCATGGGTTGTACCCGTCGAAAGATGCACTTCTTTTCTTTCCATGACATTGCAAAGCATAAGGGATACAGCCAGGGGAACATAATATTGTGTCCTACCTAGGTTAAATTTTACTTGCAGTGGCAGCAGTTTAGTTTGCTATATTTGGCAACGAACTATTCGCTTTATGATGATGATTAATTTACTGGAAAGAATAGCATAAATTATTTATTTCATCATGAACATAAAGAATTATTCCCCTTATTCTACGTGACTGATTTTTGAAAAAGCATTCTACGGCCATTGCCAACATCAGCACACAACTCCGCCGCCGTAAGTAAAATTTACCCCTTCTTGTAGTGTATTACACCATAGTTATGAGAATGAAAAAAACTCAGCAATGCCCTAATTAGTTATTTGGTGTACTAGGTAACTACTTTCGACTCACTTTGTACTTGCCAGTACTAAAGTGTTTTCGAGGCATTCATAAACAGAATGGACTCAAGGTGTAATAAGTACGCACCAAAATCAGAAATGAAACAACATAAATTCGGTTTTCCTTGCAAAGTATTCTTAGGAAATAAAAACATTGATAGACGCGAAGGAACGTCGTTATTTTATAAATTCAAATGATACCCATGGAAGGAATCACTTTTTTCCTTTCTGTGGCATTGGAAGGAATTGTCGTACCTGGTTTAAATGTTACTATTTTACTTGCAGTGGCAGCGATTTAGTATTGTAACGTTGGCGAAATATTCACTTTAGGGGGATCATTAATTTACTGATCGGAATAACATTCGTTATTTCATTATCAACACACAGAATTATTCCCCTCATTGTATGTGACTGATTTTTCAAAAAGGATTCAACGGTTGTTGCCAACATCATGACACTACACCGAAAGGAAAATCTCAGCCCTTGTTTCATTGTATTGCACTATTTATGTGAATAAAAAACGCAGCATCGCCATCTATTAGTTATTTGCAAGGAGGTTAGAATACCTTCTTGGTTATTTGGTATACTGTGTAAGTAAGAGTGCCTCTGTCGGATCTTTGCTATACTATTCTTCAATCCAAGCATAGCATACACCAGAAACTTCAAATTACTATATCTTTTCTTCTCCTGATCCGATTTTGATAACATTATGCCTATATGTTGACCCAAACTTTTCTCGTGTTTCCTATGAAAACCGCATGAAGATTCGTCCAGTAGTTTTGAAGATTTAAGAGAACAGCGACAGGCCTACATTTACAGATTTATTATTAGTATAGATAAGGACAGGCACAGAATTAAAATCCAAATAAAATTATGATATAATGAGACAATATGTCTATTAAGAATTGATTTATTGTCGATATTTGTATCACCTCTGCCTGAGATGCAAGGCAGCATTGTAGCTGTTCACATTGTTTGCTGGGCTGCTGTTCCAGTACAGGAGAGCCCCGACAATCACTGGAGAGCGTTGAGACCCCTGACTTTGAACTCGTTTTTTTAACACATTTCGGGATGAACATCGATGTTTTATACCTCACCGGAATCATTGAAATGTCTTATGTTTATTTCGTGTATAAATATTACATTTTATTTGAAAAGGGGACAACATACGCGGTAATATTTAAGAGAAAGCGTGTTTTTTTCTGGCTTTATTCGGCGAACTTCAACTTTTAGGATGCCCAGAAATCAGACTATAATTAGGAGAAAGTTTTCCTTTGCACAGTTTAAAGATACAACATTGTTCTATTTACAGACGGAGTTTCGTTATTTTCTAATTAGTCGTTTTGTCCTAATAATGATAGGCGTAGACTGCTGCAGTTTGTCTAATGATGATACGTATTAATAAGACGAAAAGTGTAAATGCGAGCTCCCTCCTTGCCTTTCAGAGCTGTTATATTTTTATTCTCATAAATCTGCACCAAGCGCTAATATCACATAATTAATTTATTAGCTTTTTCGTTCCTATGTGCTACGTGCTCGCATGTGCTGTTTTGTCGTTCTTCACAGTTGAATAGACTCTTCTGGAGCTATGCAACAGTGGCGGCGTGCTGGTGTCGCAACTACACTCCGCCGTAGCATCTCATATACTGCAGCCGCTAACGCAGTTGCTATACAAACTCTTAATTGACAAACACGGAGACAATTTATTAGTAATCTCATCTAATGTCACCAACAAAAGTTCAAGCTTAACAACAATGCCCTCTCCGTCTCAATAGCTACAATGGTACGCTTAATCGCAGCTTCTTGCATTTTATATTATAGCGATGAAACGACTTATCAGAAAATAACGAAACTCCGTCTGTAAATAGAACAGGGTTGGATCTTTCAACTGTGCAAAGGAAAACTTTCTCCTAATTACAGTCTGATTTCTGCCCATTCTTAAAGTCGACATTCACTGAAAAAAGCCAGGAAAAAGCATGCTTTCTCTTAATTATTACTGTGTGTGTCATCACCTTTTCAAATAAAATGTAATATTCATATACCAAATAAAAGCAGACATTCCAATGATTCCAGTGAGTTATAAAACATCGATGTTCGTCATGCCATGTGACCAGAATATGAGGTCAAAGCCAGGGGTCAATCATTATAAAATGGACAATAGTAAGCAGGAGGGGCCAGTTATGAATCCTGCCCACAGCTCAAAGTTTAATTCAGTGCCTGTCCTTTTAATAATCACAACAACAACAACAACTCATTTTATGAAAAAGCTTCCTTCTCAAATTATTTGTGTGGAATGTAGCCTTATGAAGATGGGAAGATACTAAACATACGTGAATCTCTTCCATGACTATTGAAGAAGAACTTGATCGAATTGAGGATAAATGGAATTTATGGTACAACGTGATGGAAGCTGGATCACTTCTTGTCTAGTGGACCTGGGTTCTCTGTTTCACAATTTCCAAATTTGGTGAAATTTTATGAGGAATTTTTACAATAATCTGGTTATATATGTACAAAGTTTCAGCTTGATATCTCATTTGATTCCATTTCTGTGGGCTTTTTTACATATAGCTCCCAAGTTTGCACCACCCACACAGGTGTCAAAGTGCCAACTTGGTACCACTTTTAGAAAGGGTACTTTTAAAGTCTCAGGTTTTGTACACCTAAACTGGTTTTTGTGCTGAATAAAAATAACTTGCCCATTAGATTTATAAGTGTGTCCGGTACAAAAAAAAATGACGCAATTCACTGTGTAACTAGAAGGAAAATCCGTGTTTAACCGGCTGTAACTCATAATTTTCTGAAAGCATTCAGCCGAGACTTTATAATATGACACACAACCGTATTGTGTTCTTGTGATTTTTGTCGAATAGCCTCGGTCGTTGTTGCGTGCACTTACGGTTTCGGGAATAACTTGTTTTAAGTCTACTAACAGATGTAAGTTATCTACATCTACATACATACTCCGCAATTCATCGTAAGGTGCGTGGCAGAGGGTACACTGTACCACTACTAGGCATTTCCTTTCCTATTCCACTCCCAAATTGAAGAATTGTATCAAGGTAAAGGAAACAAAATAATTTAAAAACTTTATTACTAAATAATTGTCCAATGTCTAAATTAGTAGTCAACAGTTTGAAAATGTTACTAGTTACGATAAAGGAAACATATCCTGCACACTGATGACGTCTGTAGTCGTCCCAAATTTCCTTCCAAAAGCTAAAAATAATCAAAACTTTTGTCAAATATACATTAATCCAATCATTATTTATAGATATATGCAAAGAGGTGGGGTGGCTTGCGTGCCTCAACGATACAGATAGCCATGCCGTAGGTGCAACCACAGAGGAGGGGTATCTGTGGAGAGGCCAGACAAACGTGTGGTTCCTGAAGAGGGGCAGCAGACTTTTCAGTAGTTACAGGGGCAACAGTCTGGATGATTGACTGAGCTGGCCTTGTAACATCAGCTAATGTGGCTTCGCCACACAGCTACTGCAAACGGCTGAAAGCAAGGGGAAACTACAGCCGTTACCTTTCCCGAGGACATGCAGCTCTACTGTATGACCATATGATGATGGCATCCTCTCGGGTAAAATATTCCGGAGGTAAAATAGTCCCCCATTCGGATCTCCGGGCGGGGACTACTCAGGAGGATGTGATCATCAGGAAAGACAACACTGGCATTCTACGGGTCGGAGCTTGGAATGTTAGATCCCTTAATCGAGTAGGAAAATTAGAAAATTTAAAAAGGGGAATGGATAGGTTGAAGTTAGATGTAGTGGGGATTAGTGAAGTTCGGTGGCAGGATGAACAGGATTTCTGGTCAGGTGAGTACAGGATTATAAATACAAAATCAATTGGGGGTATCACAGGAGTAGGATTGATAATGAATAAGAAAATAGGAATGCGGATAAACTACTATGACCAGCACAGTGATCGTATTATCATTGGCAAGATAGATACGAAGCCAACACCGACAACAGTAGTACTGGTTTATATGCCAACTAGTTCTGCCGATGATGAGGAAATAGAAGAAATATATGAGGAGCTAAAGGAAATTATTCAGACAATTAAGGGAAAGGAAAACTTAATTGTTATGGGAGACTGGAATTCGGTATTAGGACAAGGAAGGGAAGGGAAGATAGTAGGTGAATATGGTCTGGGCAAAAGGAATGAAAGAGGAAGCCGCCTGGTAGAATTTTGCACAGAACATAATTTAGTTATAACAAACACGTGGTTTAAGAATCACAAAAGAAGGTTGTATACATGGAAGAGACCAGGAGACACCAGAAGATACCAGATAGATTTTATAATGGTAAGACATAGATTTAGGAACCAGGTTTTACAGTGTTAGGCATACCCAAGTTGCAGATATAGACTCTGACCATAACTTGTTGGTTATGAACTGTAGGCTGAAACTGAAAAAACTGCAGAAAGATAGGAAAATAAGGAGATGGGACCTGGATAAATTGAAGGAACCTGAGGTTCTTAAGAATTTCAGAGGGAGCTTTAGGCAACAATTGACAGAAACAGGGGAAAATAAAACAGTAGAGGCGGAATGGGTAAAATTGAGAGATGAAATAGTGAAAGTAGCAGAGGACAAAATAGGTAGGTAGGCAAGACCTACAAAAAATCCTTGGATATCACAGGAGATACTAAATTTAATCGACGAAAGGAGAAAATATAAAAATGCAGTAAATGAAACAGGCAAAATGGAGTACAGACGACTGAGAAATGAGATTGACAGGAAGTGTAAAATGGCTAAGCAGGGGTGGCTAGAAGGCAAATGTAAGGATGTAGAAGAATGTATAAATAGGGGAAAAATAGATATAGCCTACAGGAAAATAAAAGAAACATATGGAGATAAGAAAAACAGCTCTATGAATATCAAGGACACTGATGGAAAACCAGTTCTCAGCAAAGAAGGGAAAGCTGAAAGGTGGAAAGAGTATATAGAGGGGCTCTACAAAGGAAATGAACTTCGAGACAATATTGTAGGAAGGGAAGAGGACGTAGATGAAGATGAAATAGGAGATACTGTACTGAGAGAAGAATTTGACAGAGCCCTGAAAGACCTAAGTCGAAACAAGGCCCCTGGAGTAGATGAGATTCCCTCAGAGCTACTGAAGTCTCTGGGAGAAACAGCCATGACAAACCTGTTTAACCTGGTGTGTAAGATGTATGAGACAGGCAAAGTACCCTCAGACTTTAAGAAAAATGTTATAATCCCCATTCCAAAGAAAGCAGGTGCAGACAGGTGTGAAAACTACAGAACCATCATTTTAATAAGTCATGGTTGCAAAATATTAACACGAATTATATACAGAAGGATGGAAAAGCTGGTAGAAGCCGACCTCGGGGAAGATAAGTTTGGGTTCAGGAGAAATGTAGGAACACGGGAGGCAAATCTCACTTTACGGCTTATCCTAGAAGATAGATTAAGAAAAGGCAGACCTACATTTCTAGCTTTTGTAGATTTGGAAAAGGCTTTTGACAATGTTGATTGGAATAAACTCTTTCAAGTTCTGAAGCAAGCAGGAGTAAAATATAGGGAGCGTAAGGTTATTTACAACTTGTACAAAAAACAGACAGCGGTTGTCAGAGTTGAAGGGCATGAAAGGGATGCAGTGGTTGGGAAGGGAGTGAGACAGGGTTGTAGCCTTTCTCCAATGTTATTCAATTTGTACATTGAACAAGCTATAAAGGAAAGCAAGGAGAAATTTGGTGAAGGAATAAAAGTTCAGGGTGAAGAATTAAAAACATTGCGTTTTGCCGACGACATAGTAATTCTGTCAGATACAGCAAAGGACCTGGAAGAGCAATTGAATGGAATGGACAGTGTGCTGAAATGTGCATATAAGATGAACATTAACAAGAGTAAAACTAGGGTAATGGAGTGCAGTGTAAGAAAATCAGGTGATGCTGAAGGAATTAGACTAGGTAACGAAACAATAAAGGAGGTAGATGACTTTTGTTACTTGAGCAGTAAAATAACATATGATGGTCGCAGTACAGAGGATATAAAATGCAGAATGGCAATGGGTAGAAAAGCGTTCTTGAAAAAGAGAAATTTGTTAACATCGAATATTGATTTAAGCCAAAGGAAGTCCTTTCTGAAGGCATTTGTATGGAGTGTTGCATTGTATGGGAGTGAGACATGGACAATAAACAGTGCAGGCAGGAAGAGGATTGAGGCTTTTGAAATATGGTGCTACAGAAGAATGCTGAAGATTAGGTGGGTGGATCGCGTAACTAATGAGGAGGTACTGAACAGAATTGGGGAGAAAAGAAATTTCTGGCATACCTTGACTAAAAGAAGGAATAGATTGGTAGGACACATTCTTAGGCATCAAGGAATTGTGAATTTAGCGTTGGAGGGAAGTGTGTGGGGAAAAAATCGCCGAGGAAGACCAAGAGATGGATACAGTAAGCAGATTCAGACAGATGTAGGTTGTCGTTCTTACGTGGAGATGAAGAGGCTTGCTCAGGATAGAGTATTGTGGAGAGCTGCATCAAACCAGTCTCTGGACTGAAGACCACAACAACAACAACATGCAAAGATATATTTTTGTTCATAAATCAATTAAATTTGGGGTTAAAATGGTTAATGTATTGCGTGTGAAAATTATTAAAAATGGATAAGTATGTAATGAAATACAAAAGAACAGACTTATAATCGTGATGGTGTGTTATGGAATCCATAGCTTGTATGTTTTTGGCATTGCTTTGTATTTATGTTTCTTTAGAAATATCTCGGTACGCCACTGAGCATACCCCAAGTTTTTCAGACGTCGGCGCCTATGTTCGTTAGTAATAATTATGGAAGTTTCTTGTGACTGACGTAACATTGGTAATATATAAATAGTAAATACAGTCATCATGTACATATTGTTGATGGCTGAACTGTTTTTCATGCGGGCCCGGCTAGCGCCAATGAGGAATCGAGGTAACAATTACGAGGGTAATTCATTTACTTAGCGGACAAGGGTACATCGAGAATCTTGTCAACCATAGAACAGGAACAGCATTAACTATTTTAGGGTCAACACAAAAGATTATTCCCCTCGTTATATGTTAATGGGTATTCAAGAAGCATTCGTACACGCAACGCCACCTAGTGAGCGCTAGCCGGGCCCGTATGAAATACAGTTCTAACATTGTTGATTGCGACTTTTTGACATGCTAATTGTCCTCCAAAAAGATGTAAGTATAACGCTGTAATAAGGTACGCGACTTTTGCGAAAAGGCAATTTCTTTCAGTTACAATTTATTGCTTTAACAGCTGTGTTATAACAATACATTCAAAATATCGTTAAATATATTTCGAGACTAACGCCTTCTACATCTTTCTGAGATGGAACAGAGTGAAACAATCGTTGCAGAGAACAATAGAGTGAATCCAAGTGTGAATCGACCTTACCTTTGCCCGCACAGATGAAGTAATTCAACGTGTTTTAGAATGAAGAGTTTGTCTGTCTTGTCAAAACAGAGTATAACTCGATATCAGAGCTCATACGATACAGTGTATCCGTGGGTTACATGTAATCCCAAATCACAAACGAATGCATTACACTCTTGGTGCAACACCAAGATAAAAATTGTCTGTTTAGTACTACAAGAATTTAAAAAAATGAAACAAATTCATTAGAACAAATTAATGTTTTCATTAAAATCTGCTGTCGAGTGTGATTTTACCAGATGACACTTGAATGCAAATACCACACAGCTGTTGCTCCAGATATGTTTTTGCGTTTGCCATTTCATCTCCTTCAAGATAAGGAACTCGACCCCAACATTGTGCACTATTACGCATGCTGGGTCATTAACATTCATTGATCTTTTAACTAGAGTTTCCAGGGCAAAACTTATTTGACTGTATGGGCACTGGAAACTGAAAACCATCATTGCGAACAGTCTGAAAACTTGAAAGAGGGGAAAAGACTGTTCATATCCCGAAGGTGAAGTAAATCGTAATAAATGTGTGATTAGATCACTAGTTCATGAGATATAACTGTATTTTAATGTATCAGGAAGTCTAGTATAAATTAATGGGGTATGTTGCATAAACCAATGCAATCTACATTAAAACGTACAGTATCCTCCAACGACTTGAACTCAACTTTGTCCATTATACAGGGTGTAAATTTTAAGTTGACAAACCGAAATAACTCGGAAAAATAGTAGATATTCAAAGATGGTTTTCACCAGCATGTGCGGATGGCATCGCCTTAGGAAATAATACTCAACCTGAACCGTTTCCACCGTTTGTGGGGGGGGGGGGGGGGGGGGGGGATGGGAGGGGGAGTGTCAAGTGTAAAATTTTAAATGGGAACCCCGTTTTTTTTATTGCAGATTCGGATTCTAAGGCCCACATCATGTACAGTCTGTGGTTTTTTTTTTAAGACTGATGGCGCTGTAATAGGAAGAAATACTTGCCATACTGGCGAAGAAATGTACTAAACAGGAAATAAAATAAATGAAAACCATATCCATGATGCTTCAGAACGCTACCAAATGATCCCCAAAGTGATCCCTCTCCCCGCAGTGTACAGGGCAGTCTTGTGATAAGTGATACCTTAGTCCAGATTGCGCTGTCTGAATACAAGTTATGAATTTCGAAAAAACACTTAACTGAACTAGCTGGGAAGAAATGTACATCTGGTATCATTTGGTTGGGTTCTGAAACATCATCAATATCATCAACCTTTATTTTCTTTCCTGGTTGGTCCATTTCTTCAGTAGTATGGCAAATAATTCTTACCATTACAGTGCAATAAGTTGCCAATTGAAAGAAAAAAAAAATTTAACTAAACTACACATGATTTTGGTGGAGACAGTTCAAGTTTAGTATCATTTCCTAAGCCTCTGCCGTTCGTTCATAATGGTGAAAACTGTTGTTGAATATACCGGTATATTTTTTTTTTCTAGTTATTCTGGTTTGTCAACTTAAAATTTACATCCTGTACTATACATTGTGTCAGTGTCGAATCTGGGGGTGGGGGGAGGGGGGTATATGGGGCTGCAGATCCCCCAAACCCATGAGGAAAACCTCATGATATGAACTGGTTGTTTTTAGATCAATTTGAGGTACAATGCCACAATTTTCTTGAGCTCTGCCCCCCCCCCCCCCTCCTCTTCACAACACAAATCCTGGATTCGACACTGCTTGGTGTCCATTACAACATGACATAGTTCAACTTGGATGCAATGTATGTTAAAAATATGTAATTAGTTTCTTTACGGTATAGATGTTTTGAGCAAAATTATGTATCGTGAAAACCTGGCAAAAAATTATTTTTAACCTGGAAAACGTGGAAAAAACCTTGAATTTGAAAATGAAGATTTGGTGGCCATCCTGCGTATGGCAGTCATGTGAAATTTTACCCCATTAATCTAAGTGTATGCAGATTGCAACCAATGATATTACGATCTGCACTTATCAGACATATTATCTTGGCTATTAGACACTAAACTATCTTAAAGTTATCACTTCATTGCTGCCAAATAAATTATTTACCCTTCCTAATAAATCTAGGTTTTAACTGGTATCATCTGTGAGTCTACCAATGTTTGCTAAAAAATTTAAAAGTACATAATACGTTTCTGTGCAGCAATATGAAGCAGCTAATCTCCCTTGAATCCTCAAAAGCTACGCTCCGGCTTCAGGCTTTGGTTTATTATTATTGAATTATTTTTATAATAGCAGTAAATGCTTTCTCTGCCGTAGTTTGTCTTTAGGAAAATATTTTATCACTTACGAATGAGAGATGTTTTAAGCCCAAAGCTTCTTTGACTTTACATAGTATAGTTTTTACTAGCTTGGTTCAATTTTCTTTTCTTTTTACTTAATCACTGGGCTAATGAAAATAAAGGACTTATGTTTTATTTTTTAAAATTGGTCTGTATGTTGTTGTTGTTGTTGTTGTTGTTGTTGTGGTCTTCAGTCCGCAGACTGGTTTGATGCAGCTCTCCACGCAACCCTGTCCTGTGCAAGTCTCTTCATCTGAGAATACGTTCAGCAACCTGCGTCTTTTTGAATCTGCTTACTACATTCGTCCCTTGGTCTTCCTCTATGATTTTTACCCCACAACCTTCCTTCTAATGCTAAGTTGACAATTCCTTGATGTCTCAGAATGTGTCCAACCAATCTCTCCCTTCT
This sequence comes from Locusta migratoria, assembly GCA_026315105.1. Taxonomy (NCBI): domain Eukaryota; kingdom Metazoa; phylum Arthropoda; class Insecta; order Orthoptera; family Acrididae; genus Locusta; species Locusta migratoria. The sequence goes on from CM048744.1 coordinate 9,727,280, forward strand.
CTTAGTCAGGATATGCAGAAAATCCTTTTCTCCCCAATTCTTTTAAGCACCTTCTCATTAGTTAAGTGATCTACCCATCTAATTTTCATCATTCGTCTGTAGCATCACATTTCAAAAGCTTCTATCATCTTTTTATCTGAACTCCTTATCGTCCACATTTCACTCCCATACAATGCTATACTCCAGACAAATGCTTTCAGAAAGGACTTCCTAACATTTAAATTAATATTGGATGTCAGCAAATTTCGACTCTCAGAAACGCTTTTCTTTCCATAGCCATTCTGCCTTTTATATCTTCTTTACTTCGGCCATCAGAACTTATCTTGCTACCCAAATAACAAAATTCATCTACTACTTTTATTGTCTCATTATCTAATTATCTTCAGCATCGCCTGATTTTCTGACATTGCATTTCATTACCTTCGTTTTACTTTTATTTATTTTCATCTTATATCTTCCTTTCAAGACACTGTCCATTCTATTCAATTACTCTTCCCGATCTTTTGCAGTCTCTGGCAGAATTACTATGTCATCGGCAAACCGCAATGTTTTTATTTCTTCTCCCTGCACTTTAATGCCCTGTCCAAATTTCTCCTTCCATTCCTTCACTGACTGCTCAATGTACAGATAAAATAACATTGGAGAAACACTACAACCCTGCGTTACTCCCTTCCCAACTTCTGCGTCCCTTTCTTGCCCTTCGACTCTAATAACCGCTGTCTGGTTTTTGTATAGGTTGAATATAACTCTTTGCTCACTATATTTTACCCCTGCTGCCTTCAGAATTTGGAAGAGTGTATTCCAGTTGACATTGTCAAAAGCTTTCTCCAAATCGACAAATGCTAAAAATGTAGGTTTCCCTTTTCTGAGCCTATCTTGTAAGAAAAGTCATAATGTGAGTATTACCTCCCGTCTTCCTACATTTCTCCTAAATCCAAACTGATCTTCCTCAATGTCGGATTCAACAAGATTTTCCATTCGTCTGTAAATAATTCGTGTTAGTATTTTGCAACCATGACTTATTAATTAACTGATAGTTCTGTAATTTTCACACTTGTCTGCACTTGCTTTCTTTGGAATTGGCATTAAGATATTCTTCTTGAAGTTGGAGGGTATTTTCCGTGTCTCATACATCTTGCATACCAGGTGATACAATTTTTTCATGACTGGCTCTCCTAATGACATCAGCAGCTCAGACAGAATATCATCTACTCTAGGGGCCTTGTTTCGACTCAAGTCCTTCAGCGCTCTGTCAAATTCTTCTCGCAGTGTGATATCTCCTATCTCATCTTCCTTCACTTTGTCTTCCATTTTTAGAATATTGCCTTCAAGTTTATTTCCTTTGTATATAGGCCCTCTATATATTCTTTCCGCAGTTCAGCTTTCCCCTCTTTGCTTAGTATCGGTTTTCCGTCTGAGTTCTTGATATTCATAGAACTGCTTTTCTTGCCAAATATCTCTTTTATTTTCCTGTAGGCAGTATCTATCTTTCCCCTAGTTATGCATTATTCTATGGTTCTGCATCTGTCCTCTAGCCACTCCTGCTTAGCCCGTCTGCACTTTCTGTCAATCTCATTTTTCTGACGTTTGTACTTCATTTTTCCTGTTTCACTTGCTGAATTTTTATATTTTCGCCTCTCATCAATGAAGTTCAGTATATCCTGTGTTATCCAGGGATTTCGATTAGGCCTTCTGCCTAAATGGTCATCTGTGGCCTTCACTACCCTATCTCTCAGAGCTACCCATTCTTCTTCTACTGTATTACTTTCCCCTGTTTCAGCCAATCCTTGCCTAATGCTCCCTCTGAAACTCTCAGCCACCTCTGGTTTCTTCAATTTGTCCAGGTTCCATCTCCTAAGTTTTCTACCTTTCTGCAGTCTCTTTAAGTTGCATTCTGTGACGTTATTTGTGTAATGAACCGTCAGATGGGTCGGCGATTTGTAATCAATCCTGCTAATGTATTGCGATTGGTTGGGATGAAATTCCGAAGAGCCGTTCTTCTTGAATACGGCTTTGGTGTAGAAGATGAATCATTCAAATGTTTTCTGGTATATATTATAGAACAGAAATATGAGCATAGATTAAAAACACTATAATAGATACCAGGTAATATGCGAATGATTCATTTTCTACGCCAATACCATCTTCACGAAGAAGGTTTCTTCATAATTTCGTCTCAACCAGTCTCACTATATTAGCAGGATTGATTACCAATCGCCAACCCATCCGAAGCTTCACTACACAAATAAAGTCACAAAATGCTACTTCAGAGTCACACTGCACCGTCACTACTGGCGTACCGGCAAGTCAAAGTACAATGCGGCGTGGCACATACAGAGGCCTCTAATTGGCGACAGAAAAGTTTTGCAGATGCTGGAGTATCACTAGTGCAATAAGGGATCTTTACATTATCTATCATACGATTTTGGTGTATTTCTGTTTGTTCAAGCCAAAGTGCTTTCCTTGTGAGACAAATTTAACTAGCTGGAACCAGCAAACGCATCTAAATGTATGAGCTTCATCCATTAACAGTTAAATTCATTCTTAATTCGGCATGTGTCGTGTTCTTCCAGAGGTCAGCTGAACTCACATCAGTGGCAGCTAGGAACATCTTTGGCGTTGTGGATTTTCGCTAGAAAATCTTCATACTTGATATGCTGACACACAATAAATCTACAATGTACCAACAAGCAATACACAAATTAGCATTATAAAAATTAGAAAAAAATTACAATACATCATTTATGATCAATAACAACTTTTTAATACTGTTTAAATGTAATAAGAGGAAGCGACCATACATGGGCTCCATATGTAATTGACATACGAAACCAAGCGTTCCCCTACATTGTATATCAAAATATGCAACTGAAACTCAATGGAATTATTTTGGCTGCCAAAATTTTAATAGTTGTAGAGACCCATCTATCAGCTGTTACTTCTTTATTATTGTTTATCTTGCTGTATCCAGAAATATAAATCTGTAAATTTCAGAAGTTGTGTAAGTTTTATGTATTGATACAAACCCATTTATTGGTGAAATTACTGAAAGTTATTACTTTCGTACACAGTGTATACGTTCAAATGTGTTATTAATGAGTAAGTAGTAAAATAAATGAAAACTGCTTTTATGACAATTACAATTAAAGTGTAGTTATGTCTTCACAAGTGTCCAAATAATAAGCACCATAATTAAATGAAGATCCATGCCTAGTTATTAATGAAATTACCAACGTATGTTTTATGTAAATTCAACCCTGAAGAAATTTCACAAAAATTAAAGACATTCTAGAAAACTTATGTAATAAAATTGGAAATGCTGCTTTAAATATAACTATTATTTATTACGATAGAATAGATGTTCAGGTAATCTGTGAAAATGTGACATTGTCAATCATACATCGAATTTCATGAGTATTGTAATTATAGTCCGTCTCTAATGACCATGCTGTCAACGGGACGTTAAACCTTAAGATTCCTTCCATCCGTAATTATAGCTTACATTTCTAAATAGGCATATGTCAAATGCTTGTGACATCCATTTATATTGTTGGTTTTTGGATAAGATTTTTTTATTGGTGTTGGATATCTCCTTAACAGATAACCAGCAATATAATATGATTACACGTTGTTTGTTTATGCTTAAGATAATCTTTGCTATTTGAGCAGTTGACAGGAAGGTTGATCATCGCAAGTGTTACTAACATGTGTGATCTTTGTATTGTAAATTTTCGTTTTCTTTGCTAACAAAATCTTTATCGGTGTGTAATATACAACTTTCTCATATTTTTATCAATTTTCTTGGTGGATGGCATCAATAAAGTTTTATATGTACTTTTTGTGTTTCAAGTCAACTTGTTTACTTAGTATTTTAAATTATATGCTATGTGCCTTTCTGTTTTAAAGTGTTGCTAAACAGTAGATGGATTATTTTTGCTTTGTCTGGTGTGCTCCCCGTACTGAAATTTCTGCCTGTCTGGCCTATATAAAATGTACCAAAATGGAAATACCTTTAAGGATTCAACAATATTTTGGAAAATATAGGTTTCTACTCACCACAGAGATGTCCGATGAGCCGCAGAAAGGCACACATAATAGAATAAACAAACATGAAGCTTTCTGCTGCTACGGCTTCATTTGCCACAGAGAATGTGCACACACACACACACACACACACACACACACACACACACACACACAACCGCCATCACCGGCTGCTGCGGCTGGACTGCAACAGACAGCACAGCTTAGGCAAGAGCAACCAGTGGTGGGGGTGAGGAAGCAGAATGGAGAGGCAAGCAGGTAGGAAGGGAAGTGCTGCCGGTGAGGATGAAGCAGTATTTCAGTGCTGTCTGACAGATAGGAAGGGACTGGAGTATGTGGCAGAAAAGGAGATGTACATAAGCTGGAGTGTGGGTAGCGAAAGGAAGGGAAGAGGAGAGTGCTGGGGGCAGGAAGTAGCCAGAGTTTAGGCACGGGAGATTGTGGGAGCATAGGATATACTATAGGGAGAGTTCCCATCTGCGCAATCCGTACAAGTTGGTGTTTGTGGGGAGGATTCGTATGGCACAGGCTGTGTAGCAGTCATTGAAGTGAGCCACATCATGCTCTGCAACAGGATGGTCCAGCTGTCTCCTTGCCACAGTATGACGGTGGCCATTCGTCCGTACAGACAGTTTGTTGCCGGTCGTGCCCACGTAGAAAGCTGCACAGTGTTTGCAACTCAGTTTGTACACAACGTGATTGTTATCACAGGTTGCCCTGCCTTTTATGGGATAGGAAATGCCTGTGAAGGAACTGGAGTAGTTGGTGGTGGGATAGTGGGTAGGACACGTTTTGCATGTCGGTCTATTACAGGGATATGATATATGAGACACGGGGTAAGAGGATGGGAGTAGGGATGGACAAGGATATTACGTAGGTTTGGTGGACGGCGGAATACCAATGTAGGAGGGGGAGGGATATTTTGGCAGGGTATTTCTCATTTCAGAACAGGATGAAAGGTAATCAAAACCTTGGCGGAAAGTGTGGTTTAACTGCTGTAGTCCTGGGTGGTATCGGATGACAAGAGGGTTGCTTCGTTGTGGCCGGACAGTGGATATGGGGGAGGTGGCGGGTGACCGGACAGACAGGGCCTGTGATATCTGTTTGTGGACAAGGTTTGGTGGGTAATTGCAGTCAGTGAAGGCCTCAGTGAGGCATGTGGCATATTTGGAGAGGGATTGCTTGTCACTGCAGATGCAACCACCACGGGTGCCTAGGCTGTATGGAAGGGACTTTTTGGTTTGGAATGGGTGGCAGCTATCGAAGTGGAGGTATTGCTGATGGTTGGTAGATTTGATGTGGATGGAGGTACTGATAAAGGCCATCTTTGAGGTGAAGGTTAACATCGAGGAAGGTGGCTCATTGTGTTGAATAGGACCGTGTGAATAGGTGTTGAGGTTTTGAAGGAATGTGGATAGTGTGCCCTCACCTTTAGTCCAGATTATGAATATATGAATATAGCGCAACCTGACCAACTTCCTGCCTGCGATCGCTTGCTATCTGCATAGGGAACACGCGGAAACAAAACCAGTTCGACAAACGACACCACAGATCAGGGAGGTGCTGCAATCGCTGCGTGCAGTTGGTTGGAACAAATTCAGTTGGTTCATTGGTTGGTCGATAAATCGGAGCGTGTGTAGGGGCATAGCTTTGTTTACGCCTTACGCAACTGGTACTTTCTCATGCTTTGTGTGACGCGTTTTGAGAATTTATTCTTATTGTGAAATGCAAATGTGTATCTAAGTATTTTTGTGAAGTTTTATAAACTATGAGAGTGGTGTTTTGCTTGTGTACTGTATATTTTTCTGCCCAGTGATGGGGTGCAGTAGGCCTATATTATAACCTCAAAAACACGATTATAGTGAGAGATTCCGACACTGTGCTAATGTCACAAAAATACTTTTGCCTATTATTGCACTTGAAAATGTGAATAAATTATTGAATATTGTTGTGTTAAGCGTTGAAAAATACAAAAAGTACGTAATGTGTGCAGTTTCATTACATAAATAATGAATGCCAAGTAAAGGCTTGCTGAGAAAGACATTCATTATGAATTAAATTACATCAAAAATTTGTACTTCCTATAAAGTTACCAGTTACAGCTCCGCCTGGTGCTTAAAATAGTACAAAATTAGGATAACCTTTATTACATAACAAGTACACTTACTTGCAAGTATTTTGATTTTGTACATATATCACAAATAAACTACGAAAATGCAAGGGTGATCCGGTAAGCATATTTTACCATTTACATTGTCCCGCATTTTACACAATATTCCTTGAAAGTCCCTTGAAAAGTGTAAAAATGGGGTTCTACTGTATATTTACACTCACTTCACCACTCCTTAAAATACCAAATGAACTATTATTAAATGTTTGTTCCAAAGGAACAGACATTAGTAGTGATATGCTGTGGTGATAATTATATCCATGTATATACTTTGCAAATCACGAAATTTTTCAACATCCGCTGCTCCTGTAAAGGAGGACAAACAATCTGTAACACACACAAATTTTTACTGGACTGGTAGTGGAACCCAGGTCTTTCGCTTTTCGAGAGCAGTCACCTTAACCAGTCCGCCACCTCTCATGGCTCCAAGTGGCAGAGCGGCACACTCTGACATTGTGTCCAAAATTTCCTCAGTGATTACATGGGGCCCATGTGTGCGAGCATGATTACCGATACTGGTCCGCTCTGCACGAAAGACAAGAAATCCGCAAGTTCTCTGAAGTGGGCAACGTTTGACGCCATTCCCTCTGCCCACAGGTGGGCGCCGAGGCGCTAGAAGTGCGAGTCGCCTACACCCGTCGCAGAAATGGGCACCGCGAATACCCAGGCCGAATCATCGATTCAGGATACCTCCCCCCAGCCGGAAAGCTGACTCCCCACTGCTTCAGAAACTTTGAATGCGTAACAAAGTTCCCGAATTTGCAGCGCTGCATGGAAGTTATTGCGCTCAGATAGTTTTAGGCACCGAAAGCTGGCTAAATGATGATGTGGAAAGTTCAGAAATATTTAGCGAAGCGTGGAATGTATATCGGAAAGATAGATCTGATACAACCGGAGGAGGAGTGTTCATCGCTGTGGACAAAGATATTGTTTCTACTGAGATCGAGGTTGAAAGTAATTGTGAAGTTATCTGGGCACGCATAACAGGTCTAAAAGAAGTAAAGTTAATAGTTGGTTGTTTTTACCGGCCCCCCAGTGCTGCTGTAGCAGTTTTAGAATCATTCAAGGAAAGTCTACACCAGGTAGTGCATAGGTATCCGGGCCATGTAATATTAGTCGGAGGTGACTTCAACCTTAAGAGTATAGATTGGGACCTCGCTAGTTACATTTCAGGCGGTACAGACAAGCAGTCTTGCGAGCTACTTTTGGACACATTCTCCGAAAACTGTCTTGAGCAGTTAAACCGGCAACCCACGCGCAATGGAAATATTCTAGACCTTATAGCCACAAACAGGCCTGACCTTATTAACGATGTCTGTGTAGAGACAGGAATTAGTGATCATGACATCGTCATAGCGTCGATGGTGACCAAAGTTCATAAACCAGTCAAGAAGGCTAGGAGCGTGTTTTTGTTGGGAAAAGCCGACAAGCAAATGTTACGATCGCACTTAGAAAATGAATGGGCATCGTTTAATTCTGGGACTATGGATGTAGAGGAATTGTGGACTAAATTTAAATTCATTGTTAATGAAGGGTTAGAGAAATATGTGCCAGTAAAGACGATTAAGGATGGAAAAGATCCACCGTGGTATAATAATAATGTTAGAAAGCTGCTGAGAAAGCAAAGGCTGTTGCATTCTCGATTCAAAAAAGAACACGCAAATGGTGACAGGCAAAAGTTAGTAGAGATTCGTGCGTCTATAAAAAGATCGATGCGTGAAGCATACAATAATTATCACAGCCATACCTTAGCAAAAGATCTTTCCGAGAACCCGAAAAAATTCTGGTCCTATGTAAAATCGATAAGCGGGTCAAAGCCCACTGTCCAGTCACTAGTTGATCATTCCGGGGCAGTAATAGAAGAAAGCAAACGGAAAGCTGAAGTTCTAAATTTAACTTTTAAGAAATCTTTCACGCAGGAGGACCGCACAAATATACCATCATTTGATCAACGTACTAATTCCGAAATGGGGGACATAGCAATAGGTATTTCCGGTGTAGAGAAGCAGCTGAGAGAGCTAAATACGAAAAAGTCTGCTGGTCCGGATGGAATACCAGTTCGGTTTTACAAAGACTATTCTGCGGCATTGGCCCCCTACTTAGCTTGCATTTACAGCGAATCTTTAACTCAGCGCAAAGTTCCTAGTGATTGGAAAAAAGCGCAAGTGACTCCCGTGTATAAGAAAGGAAAGAGAACTGACCCATACAATTACAGGCCAATATCGTTGACATCGGTTTCATGTAGAATTTTGGAGCATATTCTCAGTTCGAATATAGTAAATTTCCTTGAAACGGAAAAGCTTCTTTCCATGAATCAGCACGGGTTTAGGAAACATCGTTCATGTGAAACTCAGCTTGCCCTTTTCTCACATGACATCTTGCGAGCCATGGACGAAGGGCAACAGGCGGATTGTGTTTTTCTCGACTTCAAAAAGGCGTTCGACACGGTGCCACACTGCAGACTCCTAACGAAAATGCGAGCTTATGGAATAGGTTCTCAGATTTGTGACTGGCTGGAAGACTTCCTAAGTAATAGAACGCAGTACGTTGTTCTCGACGGCGAGTGTTCATCAGAGACGAGTGTATCGTCAGGCGTGCCCCAGGGGAGTGTGATAGGACCGCTATTATTTTCTATCTATATAAATGATCTGATGGACAGAGTAAGTTGTAATTTGCGGCTGTTTGCTGATGATGCTGTGGTGTATGGGAGGGTGTCGTCTGTAACTGACTGTAATAGCATACAGGTTGACTTAGACAAAATCTCTAGTTGGTGCGAAGAATGGCAGCTAGCTCTCAATGTAGAAAAATGTAAGGTGATGCGCATGAGTAGAAAAAACAATCCTATCATTTTCGAATACAGCATCAGTAGTGAGCTTCTTGATGCGGTCGCGTCGTTCAAATATCTAGGCGTAACATTGCAGAGCGATATGAAATGGAACGAGCATGTAAGGACAGTTGTGAGTAAGGCAGACAGCCGACTTCGGTTTATTGGGAGAATTTTGGGAAGATGTACTTCACCTGTAAAAGAGACCGCGTATAAAACGCTTGTACGACCACGTCTTGAGTATTGCTCAAGTATTTGGGACCCGCAGCAGATCGGTTTGAAAGAAGACATAGAGGCGGTTCAGAGGCGAGCAGCTAGATTTGTTACCGGTAGGTTCGACCAATGCGCGAGTGTCACGGAAATGCTCCGGCAACTCAATTGGGGATCGCTGGAAGAAAGACGACGCTCTTTTCGTGAATTTCTGTTAAGTAAATTTAGAGGGCCGGAATTTGAAGCTGAGTGTAGTACGATCTTGCTGCCGCCTACTTACATTTCGCGTAAAGATCACAAAGATAAGATAAGAGAAATTAGGGCTCGTACGGAGGCATATAGGCATTCTTTTTTTCCTCGTTCAATTTGGGAGTGGAATAGGAAAGGAAATGCCTAGTAGTGGTACAGTGTACCCTCCACCACGCACCTTACGGTGAATTGCGGAGTATGTATGTAGATGTAGATGTAGATGAAAATTTTCACTGAAGAGGGCTCGTCAGACTGAAGAGCCTGCTTGTGAATGTTCAGGACGAAACATCACAAACCGTAGAGTCCACATACGAATCTCCGTACGGCTCGGACCGAAACTGCTGAAGACGGGCTGGTCCCTGCAGTTCTGTGGCCTGAGCGCTGTACGACTGGCTTGGCTGTTAACATGAACGGTAAAATGAAATGCGGTCCGAAACCACGTGACAGTGGCAGCGAATTTAGGAGGGAAGGAGGGAATAGATATCCAAAAAGGTAACGGACTCCAAATCACCCGACAGACAAAAAAGATGAAGTGACAGCCACGAAAGGAAATAAGATTTTTGCTTACTGTCATCACATATCCGGAAAGTGACAAGGTGCTGGCGCAAGCGCTGCTTGTAGTCAGACCAATCCTCAGCATTTTTGTCAAAGGGCGGAAACGAAGGCACGGGAACAGTAGACTGCAACCTGACCTGTTGTAATACAGCCCTGGTCAAGGTGTCAATGCTGTAAGGGAAGCATTCTGTTGAACGAAAATTTCCAGCAACTACTGAAGAGTCGACAGCAAAGTGCTATGTCGCTCTGCCACGGCTCTGGCAGGAAGACCACACGACCATTAACCTCGTCGCCACTAAAGTAAGCACCGCTTGGGGCAAGCACTGTATTCACCTCGGAGTACAATAACAGAGTGAATGCCGCTCATCTCAGCTGGCAGTTTGACAGCGTGGCACCGGCTGGTTTGTCAGCGCGTAATCCAAATGGCTTGTTAGGCCATGACAGTAGCATTGTACAGGAGTGAAACATGGAGGAAAAGGAGTTCATACAGAAAGATGATAGAAGCTTTCTAAATTTGATGGTACAGGAGAATGCCGAAGTTATGTAGATAGCTTAATTAATGAGCAGGAACAGGAACAAAATTTGGAAGAAAAGAAATTTCTGGAATATCTTTACTAAAAGATGGGATTTGTTGGTAGGACATATATTGAGACATCATGGAGTTCTCAGTTTAGCATTAGAGGGAAGTGAGTGGGATAAAAATTGTAGAGGGAGACATAGAGATGAATACTGAAAGCAGTTGCAAAGGATATAGCTTGCCATTCTTATTCAGAGATAAAGCGGCATGAACAGGAAAGGACAGAGTTGAGGTTTGCAACAAACTAGTCTTTGGACAGCAGACAGCAACAACAGTGAGCCACTCTCACCGTTTCAAATCAATAATAGTAATAATTGGTTGATTATGGACCTTTGACTCAGATTATGTTAAATTATACATATGTCTAATTCATTATTTTCTTTTTTAGGTGTGTCCAGTATGTAAGTGTAAATTTAGTTCAGAATATATTACATCTCATGCTGATGCTTGTGTGCAGAAACGACTTGATAGGTAAGTTGGGTGAATTCGTCCCTAAGTCCTTTAATGTGTAATGATTAAAGATAGTTTGTATTGATCAACAGATTTACTTATTGTTCACAAACATTTAAAGGCATCATAGTGGTAGGTTCATATTTTTCTAATCTGATCTACTTGCCATATCTCTCTCAATTATTGTTTATTCAGTGTTTATTCACACATCATGTTCCATAAATATAATAATGTGTGAGAACCTTCAGGGTCATTGAATATGTCGCTTTACACTTTATGAGTTAACGAGGAAAATCAGCCACTGAAGATATTTCTGTATGTCTATTAACAACAAATTGCTCTTAGTGCAGGTTTACTGACACGGAAAATGGGAATTACTTACATATACATCATCTGATGATAATTATGTGGACATAACTTAATCAAGTGTATCGATTCTTTACCTTTATGATAGACTCTTCCAGCTGGGGTCTGTGAAGGAATGAACTACTCATTCTTCCTCATCAGCCAAAACTCAACAAGATAGTAATTTCGTAAGCTGAGGGCTGGACTGAAGTCACATGAAAAAGGTGTTCTGAGAGTTTAAGCTGTGACTCAGGGGAGGACAATTAATTTCAAGAAGGTTACTGTTGTGTTGGGACCACAAAAGGCTCAGACCGTCATGAAATTGTGATGAGAAGCTTAAGGCCCTCTTGCATGGAATAAGATTTGTGATAAGCATGCCTGGAGGCAAGGCGAGTGTGCAGTTGGCAGGTCGGCTCTGTGCCTGCTGGCTGGCTGTTTCCTATAAGATTTTTGGGATGGCTAGTGTCCTATTTTTCTCATAAGCTCTCCTGTACGCTACCTGTGCCAATCAATCGGGAGTCCTGATTGCAGCCTGCAAGGTGGGAACTCGCAGAGAACACTCCGGACGGAACTCAAGTGTCGTGTGCCCGCCAGTGATGCGCAGTCTTTCTCAAATGATTATAAAGAAACTATTTTGTGTGTATATATATAAACAAAAATAAAAAATAGAAAAGAGATGACTTACCAAAAGGACCGGCTCGTCGATAGAAACAAATAAAATCACACACAAACACACATACAAGCTTTCGCCACCACTGACAGCTTCTTCAGGAAAAAAGGGGAGGAAAAAGGGAAGGATATGGGTTTTAAGGAAGTGGAAAAGGGGTCATTCCAATCCCAGGAGTGGAAGGACTTACCTTAGGGGAAAAAAAGGAAGGTAAACAAATACACACACACTCAGACATTTCGTAACGCAAACATACCTAGACAGACATTTGTAAAAAGCAAAGAAGTTGGACAGACCAAGCTGTCCAACTTCTTTGCTTCCAAGCCCGGGACAGAAAAGACTTACCTTGGGGGGAAAAAAAGGAGGGTAAACAAATACACACACCCCCACAAATTTTTCCTGTCCCGGGATTGGAATGACTCCTTACCCACTCCCTTAAAAACCTCATCATTTCCTTTTCCCTCTCCTTCCCTTCTGCCTGACGAAGCAGCTAGGCTGCGAAAGCTAGCGTTGTGTGTGTGTGTGTGTGTGTGTGTGTGTGTGTGTGTGTGTGTGTGTGTGTGTGTGTGTCTGTGTGTTTATTTGTTCCTATCACTGCCTGTGCTCCTTCGCCTGGTAAGTAGACTTCATCTATTTTTTATATTACTCACCAGGTGAAGGAGCACAGGTGTGACAGCATCACAAATAAATAAATGAATACACACACACACACACACACACACACACACACACAAATGCAAGCTTTTGCAACCCAGTTGCTTCTTCAGGCAGAAGGGAAGGAGAGGGAAAAGGAAAAGATGAGGGTTTTAAGGAAGGGGGTAAGGAGCCATTCCAATCCCAGGAGAGGAAAGACTTACCTTGGGGGCAAAAAAGGAGGGGAAACAAATACACGCTCAACCACACATTCACACAGACATTCAGACAGACTAGTGTCTGTGTGAATGTGTGGGTGTGTGTGCATTTGTTTACCCTCCTTTCCCCCCCCCCCCCCCCCCCCCCAAGATAAGTCTTTCCTGTCCTGGGATGGGAATGACTCCTTATCCACTCCCTTAAAACCCTCATCATTTCCTTTTCCCTCTCCTTCCCTTCTGCCTGACGAAGCAGCTATGCTGCGAAAGCTTGTATGTGTGTTATTTTATTCGTTTTTATCGACGAGCCGGTCCTTTTGGTAAGTCATCTCTTTTCTATTTTATATATATATATATATATATATATATATATATATATATATATATATATATATATATATATATAAAGACAAAAAATTACTAGCAGAAAAAATTATATATAAAAAATACACGAAGATTACTCACCAGGCGAAGGAGCACAGGTGTGACAGCATCACAAATAAATAAATGAATACACACACACACACACACACACACACACACACACACACAAACAGAAACGCAAACTTTCGCAACCCAGTTGCTACTTCAGGCAGAAGGGAAGGAGAGGGAAAAGGAAATGATGAGGGTTTTAAGGAAGGGGGTAAGGAGCCATTCCAACCCCGGGAGAGGAAAGACTTACCATGGGGGAAAAAAAGGAGGGTAAACAAATGCACACACACCCACACATTCACACAGACACAAGTCTGTCTGAATGTCTGTGTGAATGTGTGGTTGGGCGTGTATTTGTTTCCCCTCCTTTTTTGCCCCCAAGGTAAGTCTTTCCTCTCCTGGGATTGGAATGGCTCCTTACCCCCTTCCTTAAAACCCTCATCATTTCCTTTTCCCTCTCCTTCCCTTCTGCCTGAAGAAGCAACTGGGTTGCAAAAGCTTGCGTTTGTGTGTGTGTGTGTGTGTTCATTTATTTATTTGTGATGCTGTCACACCTGTGCTCCTTCACCTGGTGAGTAATATAAAAAATAGATGAAGTCTACTTACCAGGCGAAGGAGCACAGGCAGTGATAGGAACAAATAAACACACACACACACACACACAGACACACACACACACACACACACACACACACACACACACACACACAAAACGCTAGCTTTCGCAGCCTAGCTGCTTCGTCAGGCAGAAGGAAAGGAGAGGGAAAAGGAAATGATCAGGTTTTTAAGGGAGTGGGTAAGAAGTCATTCCTCCCCCCAAGGTAAGTCTTTTCTGTCCCGGGCTTGGAATGACTCCTTACCCACTCCCTTAAAACCCTCATTATTTCCTTTTCCCTCTCCTTCCCTTCTGCCTGACGAAGCAGCTAGGCTGCGAAAGCTAGCGTTTGTGTGTGTGTGTGTGTGTGTGTGTGTGTGTGTGTGTGTGTGTGTGTGTGTTTATTTGTTCCTATCACTGCCTGTGCTCCTTCGCCTGGTAAGTAGACTTCATCTATTTTTTTTTCATATATTTTTCCTGTTAGGAATTTTTCCTCTATTCTCGCACAACTTATAGATGCATTCTTCAGCTTTGCGATGAACTGAATATTATTTTGATAATGGTCCTAGTTATTGTGGCATTCACTGATTAATACAGTACTACAAGTAATCCATAAATTTTGCATGGAAAAATATAGGTTGCTATGAATTTGCATTTGTTGCATGTTAGGTCATTTGTTGCTGCAGATGAAATGTACCTAAAATATTAAATTATTCTTTGAAGTTGGAAGTCTATCTTTATCTATCACCAATCTTGAGATAATGGGTTGGTTGTATGCAATGCACGTGCTCCCAATCCCACACATCAGTGAAGAAAATGTGAAATTTTCATAACATCCCTTATATCTCAAAAATGATTGGAGATATCAAAGCAAGATTTTATCAAATGATAGTATGCAAAGAGGTGATTATTTTATCATACAATTAATTTACGATACTTGCATATGAAGTGCATTATTCGAGCAACTACAGATTTTATTCAGTGAAGTAATATACTTTTTAAGAGTCACAGAGAGCTGATAAAATTAAATTTCCTGTGGTTTTTATTATTACTATGATGTAGATGATCTATTTTTATTTTATACCGATTATGGCCATTTTCATATACTGCTAACATATCTTTCCCTCAGTATTGCTAAATACAGTTTTAATATTCTGTTGCAACTTCAAATGCATTAAAACATTAGTGAAATGAATATATAGAAAGTCTGCTGTTTTGACTAGATAAGCTGGTTTTTAGCATTGGAACAAAAGTGTCTCCATATTAACAAATTCTCGTCACTGAAATGTTGAACTGGGGGAAAAAAAAAAAAAGTAGTGCTGGGAAAATAAATAGCTTCTTCATTTGAAATTAGAGTGTACAGTAATTCAATACCCCAATATGTAGAGGTCTGCGCGGATGCGGATATCCATGTGTTATATGTGGATAAAGAGCAAGGTATCTGCCCAGTATGTCTGTTGAAATGTTAGCTGAAAAATGTCAAGCCTGTGGATATTCTTGGAATCTTTGAAGGGCCCAGGTAGAGCGGAAGTTTGTTTGCCTCATCCCCTGGCCACAGCAGACGTAGCTGTAGCCAAGGGACCTGCACCTAATCCGTTTACGCGACCATGTGTTATCTGCGGTCTGGCAGGTGCCATGCCAAATTTCTGCTCCCTTCAGTTAGCACTTTGTAGTGACCAAGTGACAATGTATATTGTAGTGAATACAGTGACAGTTCTTTCTTAAAATCAACACATCATTGGATACTATATTATGTAAAGTGAAAAGAGATGATTTGACATTAGTGAAGGAAAAGAAATTGAAATCGTCAATTTGGAAAAAAATTGGATACATATTTGATGGCAAGGAAAAGATCACCAATATAGTGACATGTTTTCAGCATAGAAAAGTATATTCTTACTCTGTTTCATCGTAACAGAATGAACGGTACAGTCACGCATAAAAAATACGAACACACATACAAACAAACATTCATGTTTATGTATTAGATAAATGGTGACGGAAGTAATAAAGATTGACAATAGCATTTTATAGCAACTTTCATAACCAGATACGGTGAACAGTGAGGGTAACATATTTAGGAAGGTAAACAATGTTAGATTGTATAGGCTGGCCGTAGCTGCCGCCAACATTGTGTCTCTTTTTGCTGACAGTTACCAATTAGAAGTAGGCAGCAGTTTTAACACTTGAAATGACATGCTTTGCTTTGTGTCATATAACCTCTTGTGCTTTAATATGGGAAAAAATAAAGTGTCCCTTTTGTAAAAATTCAAGAGAACAGTTTTCTTTTTTTAATGTAAACACAGTAAAATCTCCTCTCTGCTGATCAGTTTTAACCACTGAAATTTAAGAAGATGCCTTTATTAAACAGCTTACATATTCCTACCACCCGGGATCTCAAGCGCTACTGTGTGTGTCCGGAGCACCAATGTTTTCCTATTTGGAATAACCAGTTTTGGAGTAGGTATAGAACAGTTACCGTGATTCGAGAAGTCAAAAAGTAGTTAAGTTGACGCAGAAATGACATATCATTACATACTGCGAGAGTGAAGGTCAGGGTGAGAGTTTAAAATAGGGAAAGTTTAATTTTTAAAACTGACAACCACCAACTGCGAACCAAATTCCTAAACATGCAAAAACACTGGATCTGTGATTGCTATTGTTTGACTCGTTTTCTAGGGGATGATATCACACGTTCGCAGCTTTCCTTCCCTGCATATGATTAACAAAAAAATTCATAATGAAGTCAAGTTCATGAGAGAAAAGGGTGTACTAACTACTATTATTTGAAAACACGCAAAAGTTCACTTTATGTTGTTTATTTCACAATCTTAAAACCCTGTGGCTGATACGTCTGTACGTCGGCACATTTATCAAATAAAGTTATAGCTCGTGAGCCCCCAGACAAAATGAATATTTGTCACAAATTGTTTTAACACCATGTGGCTGTCTCAAACACCGTTCATGTTCATGCCTATGCGACGACACGTGTTACATTAACAAATCACAGTCACTTTAATTCAATGCGATGCACACCTTGTTACACCGGCTAAATATTCACAAACACACAGTAGCACTCGATACAACTTCGTGCAGTCTACGACGAGCAACCACACTTGGCAATTGCCACACCAAAAATCTAAAGTCTCCGCCTGGAGATATACATGCCAACTTATGCAGAGCGATGCCGCCCGGCCAGCTACCCCACTCGCTCCCGACTCCTCACTTCTTGCCCACGCGCACGCGCGCACCGAAAGCTCAACCACCGGGTTTTTTCATCTATGTCATCAACTTCCCCATGTGAGCTGTTCTAACAGACTTCCAACGTACAGTGCTCAGCCAATACATTTCTAAAACTTTACTTAAAATCAAAATAATTACACTACACATTAAATAAATGTCTTCTTAGGTTTTTATATTGGTATAAACATCCTTTGTACTATTTATCACAATCGTGCAATTTCTTATATCACAGATAAGTGATTTAACTGACTATTTCAAGATAAAATACACAAGGTTAATTGAAAATAAAATGAGAAATAGTTAATATATTACTTTTATAAACAAACATTGCCATGCTGGTTGTGTAACTGTCTTGTATTCATTGGTAATTTATTACTTTTCACTGTCAATTAAACACATTACGCCAGATGTGACTATATCAGCTAATGTATTGTTTATTTGTCAACAGGCTATTTTGTAATGAGGGCCTTAAAGGTTCCTGACTGCATCGTATTACTTCAAATGCCAGTAGTGTTAGAATATTTTATTTCACGCTTTGCACTGCACTGTGCCTGGCACTCGCCATTGTCCCTCTCTCCACTCACCAGAAACGAAGCCTGGAAAATCCTAAGCTGGAACAAGCCACCAACGTCGGCCTGCTCGCTGGCCTCCCATCAGCTACAACCACACAGCAAATCTCAACGTGGAGAATTTCTACCTTTGGCCTAACTATAAATGTTGTCACCCACCTGCGTACATACATTGCTACCATAATTAATAAGATTAAAATTGTGTAACATTTAGTGCATTGGCATGGTCAATGTTTGCAGTGAACTTCATACTGTTTAATTATCAAATGCTATTAATTACCAGTATTTCTATTGGGCGGTAATCTCACAATACCATGGTTTTACATATAATATCTATTACTATTACCCATTCAAAACTTTAATATCTGCAGATGCAGATGCGGATAAAGTGCCACGGTTGTGGCCTTGCGGATGTAGTGCAGATGCGAATAACACTTTTCTTATCCGAGCAGACCTCTACCAATATGTTATTAAATCAATGATATAGAACAGACTGATGACGTGCTTTTATTTGTATACATGCTTTCAAATGTCTGAGAAACAAGGAAAAGCATTGAGACTTTAGAGTACATATGATACCATATTTTAGTTCCTCTCACAATACAGATTCCACAAGAGTATCAATATAACTACACATTTATATTACCTGACAGACTTTTTTTCTTCTTCTTCAGAGAAACATATTATTCATATCTTGTGCCTGACTTATTTGCATTTAATACCTCATGTAGTACGCGTCTCAACAAAAAATGACATTAAGTAATCCATGATCCGTGGTCCTGAATCTGTTTACTTATATCACCAAGTATAAAAACATGGCTTCAAAGAGGGTCAATTCCATACCTTTCTGCATGTTTCTATATCCACTTGATGATTATATTGTCTTTATATAAATGTCAAACAGTGGAATGTCTTTATATATATATATATATATATATATATATAAAATATAAAAAATAGACGAAGATTACTCACCAGGCGAAGGAGCACAGGTGTGACAGCATCACAAATAAATAAATGAATACACACACACACACACAATCGCAAGCTTACGCAACCCAGTTGCGTCTTCAGGCAGTAGGGAAGGAGAGGGAAAAGGAAATGATGAGGGTTTTAAGGAAGGGGGTAAGGAGCCATTCCAATCCCGGGAGAGGAAAGACTTACCTTGGGGGAAAAAATGGAGGGTAAACATCCGGGACTGGAGCGGACTCTAAATGTGGCTCTCCAGCAAGGATACGACTTCCTTAAATCCTGCCCCGAAATGAGATCCGTCCTTCATGACATCCTTCCTACTCCACCGAGAGTGTCTTTCCACCGCCCACCTAACCTCCGTAACCTCCTAGTCCACCCCTATGAAATCCCCAAACCACCTTCCCTACCTTCTGGCTCCTACCCTTGTAACCGCCCCCGTTGTAAAACCTGCCCTATGCACCCTTCCACCACCACTTACTCCAGTCCCGTAACCCGGAAGGTGTACACGATCAAAGGCAGAGCCACTTGCGATAGTACCCACGTGATCTACCAACTGACATGCCTGCACTGTGAAGCGTTCTATGTGGGAATGACCAGCAACAAACTGTCCATTCGCATGAATGGACACAGGCAGACAGTGTTTGTTGGTAACGAGGATCACCCTGTGGCTAAACACGCATTGGTGCACGGCCAGCACATCTTGGCACAGTGCTACACCGTCCGGGTTATCTGGATACTTCCCACTGACACCAATCCTTCAGAACTCCGGAGATGGGAACTAGCCCTTCAGCATATTCTCTCTTCCCGTTGCCCACCTGGTCTCAACCTCCGCTAAATTTGAATTCCCACCCACCTTCTTAACATCTTTGCATCAGTTCTCTGGACAGAGCCTCTGCCTCAAGTGGTATCTCTGTCTAACTTCTTAACTTCTATAACTTAACTTCTTTGCTTTCTACAGTATGTCTGCCTAGGTGTACTTGTGTCTGTGTGAATGGTGGGCATGTGTGCATTTGTTTACCCTCCATTTTTTCCCCCAAGGTAAGTCTTTCCTCTCCCGGGATTGGAATGGCTCCTTACCCCCTTCCTTAAAACCCTCATCATTTCCTTTTCCCTCTCCTTCCCTACTGCCTGAAGACGCAACTGGGTTGCGTAAGCTTGCGATTGTGTGTGTGTGTGTGTATTCATTTATTTATTTGTGATGCTGTCACACCTGTGCTCCTTCGCCTGGTGAGTAATCTTCGTCTATTTTTTATATTTTATTTTTCCTGCTAGGAATTTTTCGTCTTAATATATATATATATATATATATATATATATATATATATATATATATATATATATATATATATATTGCGAAATGGATAGATTGTTACTCAGTATCAAAACAGCACAGCAAGCACCAGACAAGCTCAGTGAAAATAATGTTAAAAAAAAAAAACCCCCCCCCCCACACACACACACACACACACACACACACACACACACACACACACACAAATGCTAGCTTTTGCAGCCTAGCTGCTTCTTCAGGCAGAAGGGAAGGAAAGCTGCCTGAAGAAGCAGCTAGGCTGCGAAAGCTAGCATTGTTTTGCGTGCGCGCGCGCGCGCGCGCGCGCGCGCGCGCGCGCGCGCGCGCGCGCGCGCGCGCGTGTGTGTGTGTGTGTGTGTGTGTGTGTGTGTGTGTGTGTGTGTGTGTGTGAATTTATTAATTTATTTGTGCTCCTATCACTACCTGTGCTCCTTCGCCTGGTAAGTAATCTTCATCTATTTTTCATATATATTTTTCCTGCTAGGAATTTCTCCTCCATAATATTCATATTCGTACTAGTGTACATACAAAACTCGTGCAACATCACCATTGCCTCAGTTTTATAATTATTCTAAGTGATTATTCTATTGCCACTTCCTATCAAGAAGCTAAGCATAATTGGGAGCAAGACGTCATCTTTTGAAAGAAGACGATAATTTGTGTTTTATTTCCACGTTTATACCTTTTATTTCATGTTATTAAATATTTGTATAAAAAAGTTTTCATTTCATTTTAGTGTCACGAAAAACTCCAATTCAAGCCCACATGCAGCACGACATAAATCACAGAAATTTATAAATATCTCTGACGAGCAAGTTCAGAAAATGCCTCCGAATTCAGAAGAAAAAGACTGCGATATTAAATTTAGGCGTCGAGTAATAGCTTTCCTTGACTCTGAGAATGTGTTGACAAATTATCTGAAGCACATAACTATTGGCGGTAAGTTTTTCAGTGTTCGGTTTACCCAATTTTCATAGAAGCAGTAAATTCTCTGAAATCTTTTTGTTATATTTGTTTGGATTTAGAAATGTGATACAATTTCATGTAATTTTTTTTATTTGAATTAGCTACAACTGAAAGGAGCATACTAATTGTATGTATGAGGTGTGTTCAAAAGAAAAGTGTGACATGACACTGTGGTATAATTGAAGTGATCATCAGGGGGCCCGAGCACTACTGTGTCACTGCTAACGAGCTGAAGGATTCTTTTTTCTCATAATTCTTGTGGCTCTGTCAAGAGCTAGTCCTCTATTGCGTCTTTCAGATCATCATCATCCGAGTTGAAGTGTTTCCTTTTGAAATTTATTTATTTATTTTTTAGCGGACCAAACAGATGGAACTTAACAAGGTGACACATCCAGTCTGTAGGGCGAATGCTCAAGATATTGTCAGTTGAACTTTGGCAGTAGACTTTGTGAGACCCCGGAGACGTGTGGACACATGTTTTTGTGGGGCAGAATGACTCTTCGTGTGTAGCCAAAGCTCTTTGCTCTCGACAGACTCGTGTAGGCTACGGAGTGTCTTGTAGTACATGTAACTGTTAATGGTTTTTCTATAATCATGGAATTTGATCGAACCTCAGACTTCTTGCCTGCTGAGGGTACAGTCCTTAATTTCTTAGGGGGAGGTGACGATGCACGCTCGTGACTGTAGATGTTGCACTACATTATCCCAAAGCGGCATATCCATATTTTAACACGTTTGGTTGTTAAGGTGTTTGGTACCTTTTCATTTGAACAACCCTCATAATATATAATGGGTAAGTAATGAAAAGTCAAAAAAGATTTGTTACTGTTTTTTGAAAATAATTGTGATGTCTCGAACAGTGTGTCTCACATTTAAAATAATCTTTAAACCCTTACTTCCATGCAGTTTGCTTAAAGCTGAAAATGTAATTGGTTTTATTTATTTTTATGGAAATATTAACCCAGTTGTGATACTAGTCAGTTGCCACCATGACTAATATCTGATATCTTAAACTCAGCAATGGAAATGTTATGTTTTTAACAGAATGTGTTGGTTAGAAATTGGGATACTTTCACTTTGAGACGAAGCAGTTAGTTAGTGAAAGATAAGATTTCCGCACCATGATATGAGAAAGAGTAGGCATAATTCAACAGTACCATTAGACATGTCACATATTCAAACATTGCTACGTCTCTTTGATGATAGATGCCCTATAACTGTCTTTCTGTATCTAGTGGTTTATTTAGATTGTGTTATTTCTTTTTTGTACCATTTATCAGTTCCATGCAAACTCATTTATAGCTGTTGTCATGTCTCATTCCCATTGTGAGAGATATATATATATATATATATATATATATATATATATATAATATTATAGAAGGAGACCTTCTAGGTGGGAAAATGGTATAAAATAAAGATTTTTGACTTACCTAAAGTACAGGCTTGTCGATAGAAACACGAAACACACAAAAACACACAACCATTTGAGCTTTCGCCACCAGTGGTGGCTTCTTCGGGAAAAAGAGGGAGGAAGGAGAGGAGAAAGGGAAGGATACGGGTTTTAAGGAAGTGGAAAAGGAGCCATTCCAATCCCAGGAGTGGAGGACTTACCTTAGGGGACAAAAAGGAAGGTAAACAAATACATACACACTCACACATATCCACATCCAAACACACCTGACATGTCTGCCTAGGTGTGTTTGGATGTGGATATGTGTGAGTGTGTATGTATTTGTTTACCTTCCTTTTTGTCCCCTAAGGTAAGTCCTTCCACTCCTGGGATTGGAATGGCTCCTTTTCCACTTCCTTAAAACCCGTATCCTTCCCTTTCTCCTCTCCTTCCTCCCTCTTTTTCCCGAAGAAGCCACCACTGGTGGCGAAAGCTCGAATGGTTGTGTGTTTTTGTGTGTTTCGTGTTTCTATCGACAAGCCTGTACTTTAGGTAAGTCAAAAATCTTTATTTATATATATATATATATATATATATATATATATATATATATATATATATATATATATATATATACGTAAAAAATAGATGAAGAACACTTACCAGGCGAAGGGGCACAGGCAGTAATAGCAACAAATAAACACACAGACACACACACACACACTCAAAAATGCTAGCTTTCGCAGCCTAGCTGCTTCATCAGGCAGAAGGGAAGGAGAGGGAAAAGGAAATGATGAGGGATTTAAGGAAGGGGGTAAGGAGCCATTCCAATCCCGGGACAGGAAAGACTTACCTTGGGGGAAAAAATGGAAGGTAAATAAATGCACATACACCCACACATTTACACAGACACAAGTACACTTAGGCAGACATACTGTAGAACTGTAGAAAGCAAAGAAGTTAGAAGTTAGACAGAGATGCCACTTGAGGCAGAGGCTCTGTCCAGAGAACCAAGGCAAAGATGTTAAGATGGTGGGTGGGAATTCGAATTTAGCGGAGGTTGAGACCAGGTGGGCAACGGGAAGAGAGAATATGCTGAAGGGCTAGTTCCCATCTCCGGAGTTCTGAAGGATTGGTGTCAGTGGGAAGTATCCAGATAACCCGGACGGTGTAGCACTGTGCCAAGATGTGCTGGCCATGCACCAAGGCATGTTTAGCCACAGGGTGATCCTCGTTACCAACAAACACTGTCTGCCTGTGTCCATTCATGTGAATGGACAGTTTGTTGCTGGTCATTCCCACATAGAACGCTTCACAGTGCAGGCATGTCAGTTGGTAGATCACGTGGGTACTATCGCAAGTGGCTCTGCCTTTGATCATGTACACCTTCCGGGTTATGGGACTGGAGTAAGTGGTGGTGGAAGGGTGCATAGGGCAGGTTTTACAACGGGGGCGGTTACAAGGGTAGGAGCCAGAAGGTAGGGAAGGTGGTTTGGGGATTTCATAGGGGTGGACTAGGAGGTTACGGAGGTTAGGTGGGCGGCGGAAAGACACTCTCGGTGGAGTAGGAAGGATGTCATGAAGGATGGATCTCATTTCAGGGCAGGATTTTAGGAAGTCGTATCCTTGCTGGAGAGCCACATTCAGAGTCCGCTCCAGTCCCGGAAAGTATCCGGTGACAAGAGGGGCACTTCTGGGGTTTTGTGGAAAATTCTTAAATTGGGGAGACGAGGAAGTGGCTCTGGCAATTTGCTTCTGTACCAGACCAGGAGGATAGCTGCGGGATGTGAAGGCTGTTATCAGGAAGGGAACGTTTGATGTGGTATATATATATATATATATATATATATATATATATATATATATATATATAGTATAAAATAAAGATTTTTGACTTACCTAAAGTACAGGCTTGTCGATAGAAACACGAAACACACAAAAAAACACACAACCATTCGAGCTTTCGCCACCAGTGGTGGCTTCTTCTGGAAAAAGAGGGAGGAAGGAGAGGAGAAAGGGAAGGATACGGGTTTTAAGGAAGTGGAAAAGGAGCCATTCCAATCCCAGGAGTGGAAGGACTTACCTTAGGGGACAAAAAGGAAGGTAAACAAATACACACACACTCACACATATCCGCATCCAAACACACTTAGGCAGACATGATTTCTAAAAATGATTATATATATATAATCATTTTTAGAAATCAACACCTCAGTCAATGAATAAATCGTCCTCGTAGGATCACTTTGTTGCATGTCCATTCCCATGTATCAGTAGAGGCCTCCAGTTGAAATTTATTTCAAATACTAACATCTGTAATTCTTTGGAGTGTTAAAAAAATATGCTTCTCAGTCAAAGTCAAACAATGGAAAATCCAAGTTGGATGTCCGTAATGGAGGATTATAGTAGAACTATGAGAGTAACGAAAAGATCGGTATTTTTATGTACCCGTTACTAAAAGAAACAGTACTCATTACAAACGTATCGTTACTCATTACTCTTGTTAGCAGTGCCACCCAGAAATATGGCCAATGCCATGCCTGAAACAGTGAAAAAAATATTACTATAAATATTACTTCAACATTAAAATTTGCCACGTAGGAACTGTACGATTGCTTTTTGAGGCAGTTATACTACTGAAGGAAGGATCAGTTCAGTCCATTTCCCTTGTGATTAAAATACAATTGTCATACAAATTGGTCAAAATTAGCAAGACCCACCCGTGACCCCCATTTTAAGTAGTGTTCTTGCACTTTACTTAGAGGCTTGGAATGTCCGAATCAATTGGAAATTTCCTGATGAATGCCAGTGTGACTGATCATAGTAGCATCACTACATTTGCAAAGAGTGGGGCTGTTGTACTGTATTTGTGACATTAACAATTAAGATAATACCGTCATGAGTGAAAATGTGTAGATGATAACTTTTGAGTACTTTGTACAAACTTTTTATAATAGGTAAGATAAAAAACAAATATCCATTAAACTGAAAGATTGAGATATATATATAATATATATGGGGTTTTTTTTTTTTTTTTTTTTTCACGTAAGTGCAAGCGTTGGAGTTCCGTAGATTTTACCTCAGGGGCTCAGTATTAAGTTGCTGAATACAGGCTTGGCGAACCCGGGATCCCGAGCTGTTGACTGTGTCGTGCCAACAGTCCACCATACCGTAAGCTCGGTGCGTGCTTCAACGAGCGCCGAACAGCTCGACGGTGGAATGTTGTACATTTCAGAGCTCGGGGATCTCGGCTTAATCACCCTGGTTGCAAGCACGAGTAGTATGGTGAAGTGGCAGGAATGTCAAAAATGAGAAGCGGTGCAGTTCTAATTGAAGCGGCATCCTCTCCACAGCACGGGCACTACTGGCCTGTGATAATCTGGGAGATGTTCCTATGACGTTCACCTCTCACAAGAGTTTGAATACAGTTCAGGGGATTATTTCCCACCGTGATCTCCTCCTGCAGTCGGACGAGCTATGCGCCAACCTTGAACAATGGTGTGTCCACTTCATCAGGCTCGTATACAGGGGGCCTGAGGACAACGAGGTAGCCACCAGTGCCATGATCCTGGCCTTTGAGGGCGATGCTTTGCCCGAAATGTCAAGGTTATGATAGACGTAAAGCCTTATATTCCTCTTCTGATGAGGTGTTTTAAGTGCTGGAAATTCAGACACTTGTCCTCCAAGTGCAATTCGAGCCCCACATGTAGAGAATGTGGGCGTCCATCCATCCAGATGCTCCGTGTGCTCCCTGTCTCATAGTGTCAACCGTGAGCAGCACCGCCCCCCTCGCTCACCGAATTGCACAGTACTCTGTAAAGAATGTAAAATTGTGGAGTGCGAGACCATTGACAAACTCTCATACACAGTGGCTAAAAAGAAATACGAGCAACTACGACCTGCCACACTCGAGCCCTCTTTTGCCACTGTCGCGTCATTACCCCTTTCTTCGGTGATGACAGTAGCTACACCTGAGACAACTACTCAGGGCTGCCAAACTCACTCCGCCCCCTCGACAATTGGGGGCACTCCATCATCTGCACCAACACACACGCACCTCACTCCAAACCATCTGGGACAACCGTCCACATTACTCGGCCAGAGACGCAACGGCTCCCTCCGGCTCCTGTGGCTAGGAAGGGGTCCCTCAGGATACTTCCTTCAACTGTCTTGAAATAACACTCACATATCACTAATGATTGTACTACTGTTCACTGTGCCACACAAAGTATTTTCATTTTCACAGTAACATCTATGTACACCTCACTATTTATGATCAGGGTGGCCACCAAACCTTGAAACTGGGAAAACCGGGAAAAAGCATTGAATTTGAAGAAGGGGGGGGGGGGGGGGGGGGGAACTGGGGAAAACTGGGAGAAAACCTTGAATTTAAGCCAGAAATCGGGATTTTTAACCCATGAGATCTCGCGGCTTTAAGAGATAAATGATCGTTCGTGTGTATTAGCTTATTGCTGAGATTACATGACCATTTCGAAATGTACTTAATAAGTGTAACCAAGTAATTCCTGTACTTTTAGTAAGGAAAAAACCTCAACGTTTAATATTTAAAAGTAACAAAATGCCAGTTGTTTTAAAATTGTGGTGGCCTAATTGCTCAGATCGCTAGTGCCCGCAGGTTAAATAATAATCATTGCTTCATTTTTGTGTATAAAAACATTTTCCAATATATTTCTGGGTGGTTTAAAAAGTTATTATAATTATAGGTTACGTATTCCATTATCTATTTCTGTATTTATCTTGAAGTGTTGTTCAACCACGCGACTCAGATTCTCGGCATGTACATCGAAGAGACGCGATGTTATTGTAAGGCGTGACTACGAAATCACAGCTAGAATGAAAGGCGATATTTATTTGTACTACATTTTAGCAATTTTCGTAATTGACCCCCCCTCCCCCCCAGTGATACTCATCAACACAGATCTTGTGTATGTCTGATTTTGTGTTGAAAAATCTCTTCAGAGAAGCTTTATTTTAACTATAAACTCCGTAAAAGTTGGTATTGTGATGCTTCGTTAGCATAGGCGCCGACTTCGGGTATGCTTGGTCGCTCAAGCATACCCCAAAATTTGTATGGATATGCTAGGCATAACCCACTGAAAATTTTGGTATCATTTTTTCTTTATGTTATATTTCTTGACTGTAATTAAAATTGACTCTCTCATCCCATTGATGGCCGGCTGGCTTTTGTATGACACGACTATAAATAGATTATTTTAAACAGGTAATTGAATTTGTAGGCATTAAAATCCACGTTCACATGTGAGTGAAGTGACCGTTTTCAAAATAGTCCGAATGTTAATGGAATTGTATTGTATTGTATTGTAAACTCAAGGCGGCAACCTTTAATTGTATTAAATAATTAGAAATGAAGTGGGTTTGGTACGATACATTGAAAATGTTTACACTACGAATTTAATTCCCGGTATCTTTCGAGATAACCTTTTGACAACCACATATGTTGCCAGTGAGCCATCATACTAGCTGTGAAGACTGCTGTATCCCTTCTAGCTAAAACATTCTGTAAACAGACAGCCCTCATAACAACTTGCAAAGGTCTTTGTGTTTTTATTGGCAGCTCTACAAAATTCTCCAAACGCAACAGCTAGTAATAGATTTTTTTTCTGAATTTGAATTTTCAAGCTTCAACAATTTGTTAACAATTTAATGAAGTAGTCGGACCTTGGTTTCTGCTGTTTTTGACCTGTGTCACCTATGCATAGAATTACGTCTTAACCCTTTCCCTCCCCTCATCTTTATCTCTCCGTCTAGACACAACCATTTGTTCAAAGATTGTAAATAACATTGCAGGGCTTCCAATAATTAATTGTGACTAGATTTTTTACCGTTACCTTGAGGAAACAAAAAGCATTAGGCTACATGCATTGTCGAAATATATATTGTTGCTTGATATCTAAGTTGGAGTAAATGCAACAATACTTTCAAATAATTGTATCAAGGTAAAGGAAACAAAATAATTGAAAAACTTTAATACTAAATAATTGTCCAATGCGTAATTAGTAGTCAACAGTTCGAAAATGTTATTAGTTACCATGAAGGAAACATATCCTGCACACTACCATCTGTAGTCATTCCAAATTTCCATCCAAAAACTAAAAATGATCAAAAACTCTGTCAAACATACATTAATCCAGTCATTATTTATAGATACATGAAAAGAAATATTTTTGTTCATAAATCAATAAAATTTGGGGTTAAAAGGGTTAATGTCTTGCGTGTGAAACTCGTTAAAATGGATAAGTATATAGTGAAATACAAAAGGACTTCGATTTATAATTGTGATGGTGACGGTGATATGGAATCGATAGCGTGTATGTTTTGTGTAAGTTTTGGCTTTGATTTGTATTTATTTATTTTTCTTTAGAAACACCTGGGTACGCCACTGAGCATACTTAAAGATTTTCAAAAGTCGGCGCCTATGTTCGTTAGTAATAATTGTAGACAATGCCTGTGACTGATGTGACGTTGGTAATATATAAATAGTAAACACAGTCATCGTGTACGTGTTGTTGATGGCTGAACTGTTTTTCATGCGGGCCCGGCTAGCGCCAATGAGGAGTCGTGGTAACAATTACGAGGGTAATTCATTTACTTAGCGAACAAGGGTACATCGAGAATCTTGTCAACCATAGAACAGGAACAGCATTAACTATTTTAGGGTCAACACAAAAGATTATTCCCATTCGTTATATGTTAATGGGTTTTCAAAAAGCATATGTACACGCAACGCCACCTAGTGAGCGCTAGCCGGGCCCATATGAAATACAGTTCTAACATTGTTGATTGCGGCCTTTCGACATGTTAATTGTCCTCCAAAAAGATATAAATATAACTCTGTAATATGGTACCCATTTTTTGCGAAAAGGCAATTTCTTTCAGTCGTACTTTATTGCTTTAACAGCTGTGTTATAACAATACATTCAAAAAATCATTAAATATATTTAGAGACAAACGCCATCTACATCTTTCTGAGATGGAACAGAGTGAAAAAATCGTTGCAGAGAACAATAGAATGAATCCAAGTGTGAATCGACCTTACCTGTGCCCACACAGATGAAGTAATTCAACGTGTTTAAGAGGGAAGTGTTTGTCCATCTTCTCAAAACAGAGTATAACTCCATATCGGAACTCATACAAGACAGTGTATCCGTGGGTTCCATGTGATCCAAAATCACAAACGAATGCATTACGCTCTTGGTGCAATGCAAAGATAAATATTTCTTCAATGCAAGAAGCAAGAAACATAAACTTTCCATAAACAAACAGAAGTCTGTTGCTTTCCACAATATATATTTCACTGTGTGTTTAGTACTACAAGAATTTAAAAAAAAATTAAACAAATTCATTAAAGCAAAATAATGTTTTCATTAAAATCTGCTGTTGAGTGTTATTTTACCAGATGACACTAGAATACAAATACCACACAGCTGTTGCTACAGATATGTTTTTGCATTCTCAATTTCATCTCCTCGAAGTTCAAGAACTCGCCGACAACATTGTGGATTATTACACGTGCTTGGTCATTAACATTCATTAATCTTTTAGCTAGAATTTTCCAGGGCAATACTTATATGACTGTATGGGCTCTGGAAACTGAAAGCCATCATTGGGAACAATCTAAATGAAAACTTGAAAGAGATGAAAATGTTTTTCATGTACTGAAGGTAAAGTAAATCATAATATATGTATTGAGTTATGGATCAATAGTTCATGAGATGTGATTGTATTTTAATGTATCAGAAAGTCTAGTATAAATGAAATAGCTATATTGCATAAACGAATTCAATTCACTTAAAACGTACAGCAACCTCCAACTTCTTGAACTCACCTTGGTCCATTATACAGGGTGTAAATTTTAAGTTGACAAACCGGAATAACTCGGAAAAACAATAGATATAAAAAAATAGTTTTCACCAGCATGTACGGATGGCAGAGGCTTAGGAAATAATACTGAACCTGAACCGTTTCCACTGTTTGTGGGGGGTGGGGAGTGTCAAGTGTAAAATTTTAAATGGGAACCCCGATATTTTATTGCAGATTCGGATTCTAAGGCCCACATCATGGGTAAAAGTGCAGTTTATGTGGCAGCGGCTAGCCGTCGTGCTCGCTTGGTTAGGAACAGCAGAGCAGCCAATTAGGAGTCACGATGCCGTGACCAATAAGAAACAGAGTTAAAATTGTCCAGCGTAAACAAATCGAAGCAGTGTATGCAAAAGTTTTTGATGATCAACAAGTTATAGTTGCTATCAGTATGGATGCCACTTGATCACTGTTTCGAACATATTATAAAATAAATATAACATACTATACCTGCTCTTTGGTTGACAGGTTCTTACATGAACCCTTGTCCAGTCAGTAAAAGTAATTGCGGTAATTTCCAAGAAAGCTTGCAATCAAGATAGCTCGGACTGAAATGTATATAAATTATAGACAAAAAATTCCTAGCAGGAAAAATTATATATAAAAAATAGATGAAGATTACTCACCAGGTGAAGGAGCACAGGTGTGGTAGTAGCACAAATAAATAGAACACAAACACACACACACACACACACACACACACACACACACAAAAGCAAACTTTCGCAACCCAGTTGCTTCTTCAGGCAGAAGGGAAGAAGAGGGAAAAGGAAGTGATGAGGGTTTTAAGGAAGGGGGTAAGGAGCCATTCCAATCCCGAGAGAGGAAAGACTTACCTTGGGGGAAGAAAAGGATGGTAAACAAATACACACACAGCCACACATTTACCAAAGAAGTTAGACAGAGATGCCACTAGAGGCAGAGGCTCTGTCCAGAGAACCGAGGCAAAGAATTCAAATTTAGCGGAGGTTGAGACCAGGTGGGCAACGGGAAGAGAGAATATGCTAAAGGGCTACTTCCCATCTCCAGAATTCTGAAGGCTTGGTGTCGGTGGGACGTATCCATATAACCTGGATGGTGTAACACTGTGCCAAGATGTGCTGGCCGTGCCCCAAGGCATGTTTAGCCACAGGGTGATCTTCATTACCAACAAACACTGTCTGCCTGTGTCCATTCATGCGAATGGACAGTTTGTTGCTGGTCTTTCCCACATAGAATGCTTCACAGTGCAGGCATGTCAGTTGGTAGATCACATGGATACTATCGCAAGTGGCTCTGCCTTTGATCGTGTACACCTTCCGGGTTACGGGACTGGAGTAAGTGGTGGTGGAAGTGTGCATAGGGCATGTTTTACAACGGGGGAAGTTACAAGGGTAGGACCCAGAAGGCAGGGAATGTGGTTTGGGGATTTCATAGGGATGGACTAGGAGGTTACAGAGGTTTGGTGGGCAGCGGAAAGGCACTCTCGGTGGTGTGGGAAGCATGTCTCGAAGGATGGATCTTATTTTGGGGCAGGATTTAAGGAAGTCATATCCTTGCTGGAGAGCCACATTCAAAGTCCGCTCCAGTCACGGAAAGTATCCGGTGACAAGAGGGGCACTTCTGGGATTCTTCTGTTGAAGGTTCTGAATTTGGGGGGATGAGAAAGTGGCTCTGGCAATTTGCTTCTCTACCGGATTAGGAGGATATCTGCGGGATGTGAAAGCTGTTATTAGGTTATTGGTGTACTGGTTCAGAGATTCGGGATTGGAGCAGACTCGTTTGCCACGAAGACCTAAGCTGTAGGGAAGGGAACATTTGATGTGGAAGTGGAATGAATGGCATCTGTCATAATGCAGGTAGTGTTGTTTATTGGTAGGTTTGATGTGGACAGATGTGTGAAGTTGGCCGTTGGACAGATGGAGGTCGACATCGAGGAAAGTGGCATGGGATTTGGAATAGCACCAGGTGAATTTGATGGGACCAGAGGAGTTGAGGTTGAAAAGGAAATTCTGGAGTTCTTCTTCACTGTGACTCCAAATGATGACGATGTCATCAATGAATCTGTACCAAACTTTGGGTTGACAGGCTAAGGTATGCTGGAAGTCTTCCTCTAAGCGCCCCATAAGTAGGAGTTCGTATTTTGTCTATAATCTGGGTTCCCACTATTACCTCCACATTCATTATCATTCTGACTTCTATTTAAAGCATCTATACCTTCAGCGGATACCCACAGGGGGCTCACCGCTCTGTGGTGAGTACATGCGTGGCGAGCACGGGGCCCCTGTCATGTGGCACTCTTTCTTTTCCCTGCTACATGACGCTTCTCCTACTGTCCTTTTTGCCTCTGTAGGGGATCGAGTTGTGTGCATCCTTCGAGGAACCGAAGTTATAATTTTTTTGGTTTGAGCTTTTCTCTCACCTCTTTATTTGCCTCCGCATCAGCATTTGAAGCTTCACCTCGTACTATTTCTTCCTTCTTCTTCCCTGTACGCACCTGAAGGCATAATGTGTAAGTCCCAGCCCTGGGCTGGCATGTAGAGTGCATGCTTACCCCCTGGTTAAGGCCAGGTCTGGGGAGGGGCGATTGCCTGTGCTGATACCTTTCCGATTTGCTGATTGGTCCCTCTGTAGATCGGGAGGTGCAATCTGGGGTGGAAACAATCACCCAAGGCGTGTGTGCTTCCGTTGGGGGCCTCCAGCAGAAAGGAGCGTGCCATCGAAAACACTGGCAATCGTGGGGGATACATCCACAATGGTTTTCATCAAATAAAGGAAATGTATAGAGTCTCTGGAAGTTGACATACTGGATATTAGTGTATCTGAACAGAAGCATTTACAATCGACATCTAAGTTCCTTGTGGTTACCCGGTAACATGTCACCTGTGGTAAAGATGCACATGAGGGGAATTGTCCACTACCAACCCCCCCATTGCATCAATTGTAGCAGAAATCATGCTGCCTCCTCCCGGGAATGTCCCTTGTTTGCCAATGAACGGGCCATACAGGAAATACATGTCAAGGAAAAGGTTTTTATACCAATTGCACGTAAGGTGTACGCCAGTCATAAGTCTACTACCCCACCTCATGGTAACTACAGTAATGTAGTTCCAGTGCCTCCACCAATGCGGGACATGGCCACACAGACATGTGACCTACCATTTACTACTTTAGTCGTCATACAGTCTACATCGACGACAGTGTCATGTTCGAAGAAAAGTGTGAATACCTTTTCTAAATCTTCATCTTCGGCTGTGAATCCACAGATAGAGACCCGTAAGTCTAAGAAGGAGCATTTGCACGCGGATTTCCTCCGCACCTCTTCCAAAACATCTGAGTCTACCAAGGAACTTCACCAGGGCTCCAAGACGTCAATAGGTGGAACCCCCCCCCCCCCTTTTCTACCTCACAATGCGACAGTGGCATCCCCTGGAAGCCTATAGTCTCTCCAGGTGCATCAGCCAAAGATGGGGCTGCCGACTACCCTCAAGCAGCTGCTGTGGTCACCTCTGAGAATATGGAGCAAGACCCTTCCGTCTCAGACACCACCAGTTGCGAACATTCGCATTGTGGCCTGCCGCCTTCGTCGGGCTGATGTATCTCATTTTATCCTATTATGGATATTCTTCAATGGAACATTCGTGGTATCCGGTCAAATTGGACAGAACTGCAGCTTCCGGATAAACCCTCCTGGGTTTATCTTCACACTGTGCAATATTTACCCTTCTTCCTCCTTTCCCGTCACTAGATCTGATCTTCTAGATCTTATTGACCAGCTTCCGCATCTGTTTTTGTTGGTGGGCAATTTCAACGCCCACCACCCCCTTTGGGGCTCCCCACGGCCATGCCCACTGGGCTCCCTCCTGGCAGATATACTGAACCACCACCAGCTCATCTGGCTTAACACTGGTAACCCAACTTATCTTTCGGACTCCACAAACACTTTCAGCCATATAGATCTATCTGCACTGCTCAGCTGGCACGGCGTGATTCCTGGCAGCCTTGAGCATCCACACCGCTGGCAGATAACCAAAGCAGAGTTGGAGCTCTAATCGTCACTGGCAGATTTTGATTCTCATCAATATCCCAGTATAGATGACCAAGAGGAACACATTACCACAGTTATTCTCACAGCTGCGGAATGTTCCATCCCCTGTAAGACTACCCAAGCACATCGTCCCCTTGTCCTGTGGTGCACTGCGGAATGCCGTGATGCTCTGCGAGCACAGCGACAGACTCTTGAAACAATGGCCCACACTCGATAACTGCATCCAATACAAATGGCTGCGGGGCTATTGTCGTCGCCTCTTTCGTGACTGTAAACGCGCCAGTTGACGCTCATTTCTGAGCTCTTTCAATAGGTCTCGTCTTTGAGGTCCTCCTCTCCAGGACCAGATGGCATTCACGAAGCGATGTTGCAAAACCTTTCACTAATGGGCCTGCACTTCCTACAGGCCACCTACAACCACATATGGATAGAAGGCACCTTTCCGCGACGCTGGAGTGAAGCCATAGCCTGGGAAGGACAAATTTCTCCCTTCCAGCTACTGCCCCATTTCCCTCAACAGTAGCGTATGCAAAGTGATGGAACGCATGATTCACGCGCGCCTGGTATGGTGGCTTGAAACGCAAAATCAACTTTCTAATGTCCAATGTGGGTTTCGCAAGCACCGTTCTGCGGTGAATCATCTCGTCGACCTATCTACTTCAGTAATGAATAACTTTTTACGGAAGCGCCAGACACTAGCGGTGTTCTTTGATCTGGAAAAGGCATACGACTCCTGCTGGAGGATGGGCATCCTCCGCACTCTTCATACATGGGGTTTTCGGGGTTGACTGCCAATTTTTATCTGGCAATTTTTAACAGACCGTGTGTTTAAAGTGTGTGTTGGTTTGGTTTTATCAAGCACTTTTATTCAGGAGAAAGGGGTCCCCCAGGGCTCGGTCCTGAGCGTCATTTTATTTGCAGTGGCAATCAAGCTATGTTGAGCACCCCACATATCTCTCTCAATGTACTGTGTGTGTTAAGTGGCACCTCGTTGGGAGCTGATCGGTCTACTCTCCTCCATCTGTATCGCACCATAGTTTGATCTGAACTGGGCTATGGAAGCATCGTCTATTCTTCGGCTCGACCGTCCGTATTGCGCCGCCTTAACACAATCCACCACCAAGGAATCTGTCTGGCGACGGGAGCATTTTACACTAGCCCCGTTGAGAGCCTGTATGCCGAGGCCAAGAACTACCTCTTTCTTACAGTTGGGAACTTCTCCTCAGCCATTAAGCTAGCCGTTTCTCATCCATGTGAGGACACCCAACATACGCAGTTTTCTTTAATGACTTACTTGTTGGTCTCTTTGTCGTGCACCTGTCTGCTCTGCTACCACCTGGAGTACACTTGCGTTCGTTACTTGGCCAGGTCAGTGTTACAATACCTGCTATTTTCTTGACTGTAGAGAGAATCTCTCCACCGTGGCTAAGTGCCGAAGTCCGTATAAATTTGGACCTTTATTCTCTTCCAAAGGATTCCACACCTAGTTTCATTTACCGGAGAGAATTTCTCACACTTTGGTTCAAATTTGATGACAATTTCTTCATCTACACTGATGGCTCAAACACAGACCAGGGAGTTGGGTGTGTCTATGTACTTGGCAACGCCTCGTTTAAATATCGTCTCCCTGAGTGGAGTTCCATTTTTACAGCTGAGCTGTATGCATTATATCAAGCCACCCGATACGTCCGGCAAAACTCGCTCAATAAGAGTGTCATTTGCTCAGACTGTCTGAGTGCTCTTTTGAGCCTTTGCATGCTATATCCTGTCCATCACCTGGTACAAATCATCCGCAATTGCCTTACCTCTTTCAGCGAGCGGAACTACTGGCCACGTGTGAGTGTTGGGGAATGAGTCTGTGGATACGGCTGCCAAGGAGGCAGTTCTCCTTCCTCGGCTATCTACCTTTTCTACTAGCTCTGATGACCATCGCACTGGCGTCTCCTGGCGTATCATCTCCCGTTGGTTTTTACATTGGTCATCCCTGTCAGGGAACAAATTGTGGGCCATTAAACCTGTGCCTGATCCTTGGTCAACGTCAGCTCGACCCTCTCGTCGAGAGGAGATTGTCCTAGCCCGGCTTTGTATTGGCCACTGCTGTTATAGCCACATGTATTTACTTCATGGTGATACTGCTCCCTTATGTGAGCACTGTGATGAACCTTTTACTGTGTACCACCTTTTAGTGCAATGTCCGTTTTCTAATTGTCTCCATCATGATCTATGTTTACCATTTGAAATGTCTGATATTTTGTTGATGATCCGCATTCTGCTGACAGAGTTTTACTATTTATACATAGTGCAAATATGGCAAAAGCCATTTAAGTTCTAACCTCAGTTCGATTTTACTATGGGCAGTGTTGGGCGCTAATGACCTCAGCAGTTGTGCTCCCTAAAACCACAATTTAAAGAAGAAGAAGAAGAAGAAGAAGAAGAAGAAAAAGAAGGGGGGGGGACTGGACTTTCCATTATTATATATTGCCTGACATTACTTGTGAAACATAGTAATACCTACTTTAATATTGAGAGAAAAGAATTTACTTAGTTTTAACAGAAATCCTAATTAGCATACTATACGAACCTTAACAATACATCTCTGGCATGAATTAATTAATATTTGCTGATTAAATATACTTCTCCAATGTCAAATAATAGAAAATGACTTCAGTTAGTTACATTATAAAAAAGAATAACAAAAGTTTTGGAAATGATCATAGACTAGTTACATTCATGTCCATTATTATGCAACAGTGGTATCGGGAGGTTCAGTAAGTAAGCAGATGAGAATAAATCCCAACATGCTTCATTACAAACTACACAATATTCACTTAATGTTTGCCACATGTTGTTGATGTGATCTTCAGTCCGCCGACTCGTTTGATGCAGCTCTCCACGCTACCCTGTCCTGTGCAAGTCTCTTCATCTGTGAATACGTTTGGCGACCTACATCCTTTTGAATCTGCTTACCACCAGATATGTCTGCATAAATTACTCATCCTAAAGTAAATAGTATCACTGACTATATGCATTCTCCGTATTCATTTTCATTACAGAGTTCGTAGCAATATGATAGATGCAAATAATAAAATGTGGGCATGAGTAAATTTGTATCGATACGGAAGATGCGAGTAATGAAATGTGTTCATGAGTAATGATTCAGTATTTCGTATCAGCCAAAGTATTTGTTACTCAGTACTGAATACGTATGGTTTGCTACAGCTCTAGATAATAGCAACTTACCGTAAAGGTGATTGCTGAGCAGCAAAACAGGCTTGGCAAGTTAACAGTTAGATTCATATAACTTAAATTTTAAGCCATGGCCTTTAGCAACTTCGTGCGTATTGTAAAGTTTTATTTTATGAGTATTGTTTTGTGTCGGCGGCACCCAGTGGGTCAATTTCTGTTTCGTCAGAAAAACTGGCCACGGGTGGTGGAGTGCTTCACATCCATCCAGGACCTGTCTTCTGCCGGTGAGTTGTGTTTTGCTCGTTTGGCGGTTCAGTCTGTTCTGTTCTGTCATGGCAGAAACTGATATTGTGAAATCCTAGTAACATTATTTCAGGGCCGATCAGTTCTGTGGACAGTTATACACAGCCACTCGGTACCTACATATACAATCAACAGCTTCAGTTATTAAAGAAAACCATCGGACTATTGACAGTTTATCCCTAATACACAGTGTTGTGACTATGGGAAGCTGACATACTGATGACATGTTTTGATTGTTGACAATACTCGGGATACAGAAAATTGTGGCAGTGAGATGCTAACCGAAAAAGTGCACGTCTTTGAAACATTGGAAACTTGCAGTAATCAGAAAAAGAAACTAGACCCTGCAGGCGAAGAACTGATTAATGTGCTTCACAGGAAATTCAATAGTCACATGTTTTTTCAGCAAGATAGACCCCCACCCTGCAGTGATTGAATGACGACAATGTAGTTGAGTTTCAGTTAAGGATAATGCAGATTGTTTCACAAATTAAGAAACATAAAAGTCTTTGGCAAACATTTATACACTTGCTCATTCTAGTAAGTCACGTATACCTCTCGTTTATCTGTGTGTCAGGAATAACCATTTACAAATGAAGCAGTAAATAGTTAACCACGTACTACTGACATAAGGCAGTGCGAACAAGTTGTGGAACATTTTTCTGGGACTTGTAGATCGCTTACGCCATCACAAATCTCTGAAAATTCATGTTATCTGTCATTCAATTTTCAACATTATTACAAAAATGTATGTCTTTTAACAATGAAAAATCCAATAGAAATATCAATAATTGAGGATAGGTAACAACTAACCATAAAGAGGGTCACTGACCTGCTGACAGACATGAAAATAGATGATCACATGCACACAACTTAA
Source organism: Locusta migratoria (assembly GCA_026315105.1). Taxonomy (NCBI): domain Eukaryota; kingdom Metazoa; phylum Arthropoda; class Insecta; order Orthoptera; family Acrididae; genus Locusta; species Locusta migratoria. The sequence continues at coordinate 9,765,990 of CM048744.1, forward strand.
ATTTTCGGCCATGAATAATGTCAGAAAAAGAAACACATACATTCACACAATCACACGGACAACTATACACACACAACTACTATGTCTGGCCACTTCAGCGACACAAGGATCTATACTGTAAGTGAGGTCAATCAGTCCAGTGCCAGCTGCTGCCTGTGTCACATCGTAAACAGTGCTAAGTACCTTAGTTTGTATCAAATTTAATTTGCCAGTCTAGTTCTTCATTTTAGTTAGTACTTCTGTTTTATAGGTTTATTCCTGTGTATTCGCGCAGATTAGCATTCAGTCAGTCAGCAGTCAGTTCAATGCCAGCTGTTGTCGTTGCCTCATCACCCAGAGCGCTAGTAATTTAATTGCGTGAAATTTCATTGCCAGTTAATTTCTTAATTTTCATTAGTGTTTTTTAAGAGGTTTCTTCTCGTCTACCTGACATATTTCGTTTGTGCTACTGCTTTAAGAGTTTATTCTCGCGTACGATGATAAATACCGTGTGTATAGTTTTCGCCTGCTGCAAGCTACATGTCATATTGTCAATTCCTTATTTTGTGTTCTGCTTTGAGATAGCTTATATTCCCACGCATTTTAACGGTATATTCCATAGATATTCTTGTTTATTTTGAAAACTGCCGGTCTCAATTTTCTTTGTTTTGACAGTGTACTTACCATTGACCACAGTTCAGTCAGCTACCAGCTGCCTTTATTAAAGTACTAGGCTAGTTAAAAGTTGATTATTTAGTTTTCTACTTTCTACAATTAATTGTATCAATAGGAGTGTGCCTGCTGTGTGCGGACACAGGAGGAGTTGGCCGAACAGCTGAGCGTGCTGTTGGCTACAGTCAGCCGTCTTCTGGCTGTTGTCTCGGGGTGCAGCGATGGTGGGGAGTCTGGTGTGTCGAGTGGGACACCTCAGTTGTTTCATGATTCGCTCTCTGTCCCTGCTACCATGGCACCTTCAGGTGTACTGGACGTGGTCGAGTCGCCCTCTCCACAAAGGCAGTGGCGGGTTGTACGCTGTTCGCGTCGCTCAAGACGGAAGGCCAATGTGGAGGCTGGACGTCTGTCCACGCCCATTCGTCCTGTGAGTGGAGGTGTGGCCACTCCTTCAGCAGGGTCCGAGCAGGTGCATGGGGGGAGGGGATTATTAGTTATTGGGAGCTCCAATGTTAGGCCCGTGATGGTGCCCCTTAGGCAGATCCAGAAAGAATTCCAACGTTCGCTCACTGTGTCTGCCGGGGAGCCTCATCCGAGATGTGGAGGTGGCCTTGCCAGCGGCTATCGAGGGTGCGGGGTGCGGTCGACTGCAAGTCGTAGCTCACTTCGGCACCAAAGATGCTTGTTGCTTGGGTTCTGAGGACATCCTCAGGTTCTACGAGCGGCTGGCAGAATTGGTGAAGACTGCTGCCCTCGCACGCGGGGTGCAAGCTCGATTTGTAGCATTGTTCCCAGGGTTGATGGGAGTCCTTTGGTTTGGAGCCAAGTGGAGTGTCTGAACCAGAGGCTTCGCCCGACTCTGTGACAGTCATGACTGCAGATTTCTAGATCTGCGTTATCTGGTGGGGAATTGTAGGGTGTCCCTAGATAGATCAGGGGTTCACTACACTAAGGAAGTGGCTACTCGGGTAGCAGAGTACTTGTGGAGTGCACATGGGTGAGCACTCTGATGAGCACTTGCCTGTCAAAATTCAAGCCAATTCAGGCCACGTTCGGCTCAAAAATTCGAATATCAAAATATTTGCCGTGAACTCACAAAGTATTAGAAAGAAAGTTCCCGAATTTGCCGCACTGCATGGAAATTATTGTTCTCAGTTAGTTTTAGGCACAGAAATCATGAAGTGGCAAGTACAGAAATATTTAGCGAGGCGTGGAATGTATATAGGAAAGATAGATCGGATACAACTGGAGAAGGAGTGTTTATCGCTGTGGACAAAGATATTGTTTCTACTGAGATCGACGTTGAAAGTAACTGTGAAGTTATCTGGGCATGTATAACAGTTCTAAAAGAAGTAAAGTTAATAGTTGTATGTTTTTACTGGCCTCCCAGTGCTGCCGTAGCAGTTTTAGAGTAATTCAAAGAAATTCTACACCAGGTAGTGCGTAGGTATCTGGGCCATGTAATATTATTCGGGGGAGACTTCAGCCGCAAGAGTATAGATTGGGACACCTCTAGTTACATTTCAGATGGTACAGACAAGCGGTCTTGCGAGCTACTTTTAGACACATTCTCCGGAAACTGTCTTGAGCATTTAAACCGGCACCCCACGTGCAATGGAAATATTTTAGACCTTTTAGCCACGAACAGACCTGAACTTATTAACGATGTCTGTGTAGAGACAGGAATTAGTGATCATGATATTCTCATAGCGTCGATGGTGACCAAAGTTCATAAACTGAACAAGAAGGCTAGGAAGCGTGCTTTAGTTGGGAAGAGCCGATAAGCAAATGTTACGATCACACTTAGAAAATGAATGGGCATCGTTTAATTCCAGGACTATGGATGTAGAGGAATTGTGGACTAAATTTAAGTGCATTGTAAATAAAGCGTTAGAGAAATATGTGCCAGTAAAGACGATTAAGGATGGAAAAGATCCACCATGGTATAATAATAATAATGTTAGAAAGCTGCCGAGAAAGCAAAGACTGTTGCACTCTCGATTCAAAAAAGAACACGCAAATGATGACAGGCAAAATCTAGTAGAGATTCGTGTGTCTATAAAAAGATCGATGCGCAAAGCATACAATAATTACTACAGACATACCTTAGCAAAAGATCTTTCCGAGAACCCGAAAAAATTCTGGTCCTATGTAAAATCGATAAGCGGGTCAAAGCCAACTGTCCAGTCACTTGTTGATCATTCCAGGGTAGTAATAGAAGAAAGCAAACGGAAAGCTGAAGTTCTAAATCTAATCTTTAAGAAATCTATCACTTAGGAGGACCGCAAAATGTACCATCATTTGATCAACATACTAATTCCGAAATGGAGGACATAGTAATAGGTATTTCCGGTGTAGAGAAGCAGCTGAGAGAGCTAAGTACGAAAAAGTCTGCTGGTCCGGATGGAATACCAGTTCGGTTTTACAAAGAGTATTCTGCGGCATTGGCTCCCTACTTAGCTTGCATTTATCGCGAATCTTTAATTCAGTGCAAAGTTCCTAGTGTTTGGAAAAAAGCGCAGGTACTCCCGTTTATAAGAAAGGCAAGAGAACTGACCCACACAATTACAAGCCAATATCATTAACATCAGTTTCATGTAGAATTTTGTAGCATATTCTCAGTTTGAATATAGTAACTTTCCTTGAAACGGAAAAGCTTCTTTTTGTGAATCATCACGGGTTTAGGAAACATCGTTCATGTGAAACTCAGCTTTCCCTTTTCTTACATGGCATCTTGCGAGCCATGTATGAAGGGCAACAAGCGGATTGTGTTTTTCTCGACTTCAAAAAGCCGTTCGACACGGTGCCACACTGCAGACTGCTAATGAAGATACGAGATTATGGAATAGATTTGTGACTGTCTGAAAGACTTGAAGACTTTCTAAGTAATAGAATGTAGTACGTTGTTCTTGATGGTGAGTGTTCATCAGAGATAAGTGTATCGTCAGGCGTGCCCCAGGGGAGTGTGATAGGACCACTATTATTTTCTATCTATATAAATGATCTGATGGACAAAGTAACTTGTAATTTGCGGTTGTTTACTGACGATGCTGTGCTGTATGGAAGGGTATCATCTTTAACTGACTGTAATAGCATACAAGATGACTTAGAAAAAATTTCTAGTTGGTGCGAAGAATGGCAGCTAGCTCTCAAAGTAGAAAAATGTAAGGTGATGCGCATGAGTAGGAAGAACAATCCTATAATGTTCGAATACAGCATTAGTAGTGAGCTTATTGATGCTGTCGCGTCGTTCAAATATCTAGGCATAACATTGCAGAGCAATATGAAATGGAACAAACATGTAAGGACAGTTGTGAGTAATGCGGACAGCCGACTTCGGTTTATTGGGAGAATTTTGGGAAGATGTACTTCACCTGTAAAGGAGACCGCGTATAAAACGCTTTTATGACCACGTCTTGAGTATTGCTCAAGTGTTTGGGACCCGCAGCAGATCAGTTTAAAGGAAGGCGTAGAAGAAGTTCAGAGGCGAGCAGCTAGGTTTGTTACTGGTAGGTTCAACCACCGCGTAAGTGTCACGGAAATGCTCCGGCAACTCAATTGGAATTGTTGGAGGAAAGACGATGTTCTTTTTGTGAAATTCTGTTGAGGAAATTTTGAGGCCCAGAATTTGAAGCTGAGTGTAGCATGAGCTTGCTGTTGCCTACTTACATTTCGCTTACTGATCACAAAGACAAAATAAGAGAAATTAGCGCTCATACGGAGTAATATAGGCATTCTTTTTTTCCTCGTTCTATTTGGGAGTGGAATTGGAAAAGAAATGCCTAGTAGTGGTACAGTGTACCCTCCGCCACGCACCTTACGGTGGATTGCGGAGTATGTATGTAGGTGTAGATGTAGAGGTGGGAATGGTGGGGGAAGAATGCTGGGTGAAGGTGGGGATGGAAAGTTCCGCATTTGCATGATGGATTTTGAAGGTTCTGATAGGCAGGAATTTGAATTGTGACAATGAATACAGTGTATTCATAGCCATAATTCCAATTCCCGCCTATCACAGCCTTTACAATCCATCGTGCAATGCAGAACTTTCCATCCCCACCTTACCCAGCATCCTCCCCCCCCCCCCAACCCCCACTCCCCACCTCACTCACAGTATAGATGCTTGTGTTGCTGGAGTGGCCGGACATGATAGTTGTGTGTGTATAGTTGTCCGTGTGATTGCGTGAATGTACGTGTTTCTTTATCTGACGAAGGCCATAGCTAAGAAATATATGTCTTTTAGAATAATGTCTTTATTTACATTTTATTTGTGGTTTTTTTTCCACTCATCTTATTGTAATTGCCAACATTTGTACAGGTTGAAAACATTCACGGAAGGAAGTGTTGAATCTAAGTCGTGCTCTGTTCATGTAGATCATCAAAAGTTCATAAACTCATCTGCAAATAATTACAACACTTATCTCCATCTTACAGTAGCAAATGTAGCATTTATTTTTTTGGAGAGGGGGGGGAGCCAAGATTAATGTAAAAATAAGTTGAGTAATTTTAAGTAGATACCCAATGATATTTTCTGTCAGTTTTGCTGCTCGTATTCAGAGGATAATTTGCGCTGAAGCCCATTTTACTTTACTAAGTTCAAGCTTCTTTTTTATTGACATTAATTCAGAAAAATATAGCTATTTTTTTCTTTGTTTTATTATTTCAAAGGCGGGAGCTATCCAAGCCCCCGGTCCTCTTTAAATATGACCCTATCATCTTCCCTTAATTCTACATCTACATTTACATCTACACCCATACTCCGCAAGCCACCTGAGGGTGTGTGGCGGAGGGTACCTTGAGTACCACTATCGGTTCTCCCTCCTATTCCAGTAACGTATTGTTCGCGGAAAGAAAGATTGTCGGAATGTGTCTGTGTGGGGTCTAATCTCTCTGATTTTATCCTCACGATCTCTTCACGTGATATACATAAGAGTGAGCAATACACGGCTAGACTCTTGGTAAAGGTATGTTCTCAAAACTTTACAAAAGCCTGTACTGAGTGACAGAGTGTCTCTCCTACAGAAACTTCCACTGGAATTTATTGATCATCTCTGTAACACTTTTACAATTACCAAATGATCCTGTAAAAATCGCGCTGCTCTCCATTGGATCTTCTCTACTTCCTCTATCGATCCCACCTGCTATGGATCCTACACCGGTGAGCAGTATTCAATAAGTGGGCAAACAACTGTACTGTAACCTACTTCCTTTGTTTTTGGACTGCATTTCATTTGGATTTTTCCAATGAATCTGTCTAGCATCTGCTTTACTGACGATTAATTTTATATGGTCATTCCATTTTAAATCACTCCTAATGCCTACTCCCAGATAATTTATGAGGTTAACTGCTACCTGCTGTTGATAGACACAAAAACACAAGTGAAAACACACACAAACATTCAAGGTTTCGTAACCGTTGGCTGCTTCATCAGGAAAAGAGGAAGGAAGGAGGGGGAAAAGGAAAGGATGCGGGTTTTGAAGGGAGTGGACGAGGAGTCATTCCAATCTTGGGACTGAAAGGACTTACCTTAGGGGAAAAAAAGGAAAGGTAAAAAAGCATTCGCGTGCGTACACACACACACACACACACACACACACACACACACACACACACTCTTACACTGAAGGCAGACATTTGAAGAAGCAAAGAAGTCCTGGACAGAGATACTAGTTGAGGCAGAGGCTCTGTCCAGAGAACCGAGGCAAAGATGTTATAGAATGGTGAGTGGGAGAGTTAGTCTTCTTTAGTTATTTAAAGTGGTGGTAGCAAGCCAACCTGGTAAAAGTTTCATTTTGTAAAAGTTTCATTTATTAATGTGAAATAATGGATGTAGGTTACTATGAAATTCTAACTTGAGTCAGAAGTCTTTTCCATTTATTAGTGAAGAATTTGTTCTGGATTGGCCAATCTACACACCCTGAGAGTCACCAAAAATAGAAAGTGTCAGTATGAATAAATTAAGTACAGATTTGAAGACTTTTTAAAGAAGTTAAAAAATGTGCTCACTTTGACCTGATTTTCGAAAAGAACCCTACTACGTTCTTTAAAAATTTCGATACTGTGCTCATTAGATAGAAGGACCACAGTTTTAAGTCAGCTTCCATAGCGCAAAAGACTGCAGTGCAGTGCTCGATGCTGCAGTTGCTATCTGAAGAGCCAACTCAAGGTTTAAGTCCCCGTGCTATGAGTTGGTCCAACTCGGGTTCTGTCGGCCTCTCGACTTGTAGCGGCCCGAGGGTTAGCATTCACTGTAGTGTGTCTGCTGCCTTCCAGGTGCCGGGCCAGGCCTTGCCAACTCAGGTTAGCAGCGTGTTGTGCTGGGCTGACTGGCTTGGGTTCAGTCAAATCAACTCGGGTTTTGGCGGTGCAACGGCGGCAGTGTAACCTGAGTTGTGTAGTCTTAACTCGTTTTGACCACAACAATCATCAACTCGAGTTAACCTGAGTCTCTAAATTAAGTTGACTCATCCCTATATGTGACCGGGGACACCAACAAACAAGGAAAAGCACGTTCTGAGCCGGGTGGCCAAGCCGCTCGCTCAGTTGTTGTATGGATGCCAACCTGTACTTTATAGTAAATAAAAGAATTCGAAGTGGTGACGAGGTTTTTCCATCCGCGTGTGCTGTGGCTTCACAATGGATGAGCTGCTCCGGGCTGTCTGTCTTCCGTCGTCGATCACAGAACGACGACGACAGTCAGTAGTGGCCGTGTCCTCCCTGGCAACCGCAGTACCACGTTCGGTCCTGGGGGTGGCTGTCGGCTATGGCAGTGCCTCCTTTTCCACTGTTCGAGACAACTACTGATGAAAGGGAATCTTACGAGCGATGTCTGTGTCGACACTTCGTGGCTTTTCCGGTGCAGGGCCTGGTTAAACAAAAAGCCTCGTTTTTGTCACGGTTGTCCCCGCTTGTGCATTGTAGGCTACTCGAACATTCCGCCCTTCGGGACCCCATCGGACTGTCTTTCTCTGAGACATTTTTCTGTTTTTCGGGCTGTTATTTCAAACAGTCCCGTTAGTAGCGTCTAGGACCGCCTTTTACAGGAGTCAAAAAACAGCTATCACATTCGTATAAGGAATGGGTTATGGAACTTCAAGGTCTGGCCCCAAGTGCTGCTACTTTATTTCCAAACCTTACAATGACTTGTATCCAGAATCGAAAATTAGGAATGAGGTGATGTGCTTTACACTGGACACTGAAATCCGTAGACAACTGTTACACATAGAAGATCCTACCCTTATTGAAGTCGTTAGAATAGCCATGGCCTATGAGATGTCTTCTGCTGTCAATTCTCATTTATATCAGTGGGCTGGAAGTTCGCCAGTACTGGTTGTGCCGGTAGGCGCTTCGCACAGCAGGACGACACTGCGTGCTGTGCTTACTGATCTGGCAACGGCTCACCTGGCAACTGGCCATCTTGTGACCCCCCCCCCTTGTTTTTTTTATTAAAAATAACCGTTATCAATGTCCTCGACAGCGGGCAGTTTGTCTGAATTGTCAGAAACGGGATTATCGTGCAAAAAAACGGAAGGTCTATAGCCAGTGGTTGAGGATACATCTGATGTTGACGAATCCCCCACGACAGTCTACGAAGTAACAGACATTTCCCCTGAGTCCTCCAAAATTCTGATTCAGCTTAAATTTCTGGGCCGCAATGTGTTCTTGCAAGTCGATACTGGTGCAGTGGCTACTCTTTTAAGTACTGCCACATACAATGAATTAGGTTCCCCTCAGCTCGCAGTGGTAACACGTAAGTTGCGAGAGTATGGCAATCGATAGATTCCCGTTCAGGGGCAATTTCAGGCTGTTAATTTTAATTGTTGTCAAATCCAGTGACGCAGCCAATTTGTTCGGGTTAGACGCCTGCACAAGCTTTGGATTTACAGTAGACAACTATATTCAGTTTGTGTCAGAAATGGTCCCATTTGATGCAGTCTCCACTCTTTGCAACGAATTTGCTCCCCTATTTTCTCTAAGACTGTGTTGGTCTGGCTTTGAGGCAAACTTCCCTCTCAACCTGTGGACCGTACCAATATTTAAAAGAACTGTGCCTTTTCCTATCAGTATGCATTCCACAGTCAAACAGGGACTTGCGGGGTTAGTCATGAAGGGGTTCTGTTCCCCATCAGGATCTAGCGAATGGGCCTCCCCCTTGGTGGTTGTGCAGAAGCCTAGTGGATAGTTACGGCTATGCAAGGATTTCAAAAAAACAGTTAATGCCCATTGTCAGTTGGCTATGTACCCCATTCAAGTTATTCAATAACTTAACTTCTTTGCTTTCTACAGTATGTCTGCCTAGGTGTACTTGTGTCTGTGTGAATGTGTGGGCATGTGTGCATTTGTTTACCCTCCATTTTTTCCCCCAAGGTAAGTCTTTCCTCTCCCGGGATTGGAATGGCTCCTTACCCCCTTCCTTAAAACCCTCATCATTTCCTTTTCCCTCTCCTTCCCTACTGCCTGAAGACGCAACTGGGTTGCGAAAGCTTGCGATTGTGTGTGTGTGTGTGTGTGTGTGTGTGTGTGTGTGTGTGTGTGTATTCATTTATTTATTTGTGATGCTGTCACACCTGTGCTCCTTCGCCTGGTGAGTAATCTTCGTCTATTTTTTATATTTTATTTTTCCTGCTAGGAATTTTTCGTCTTAATATTTGTACATGTTATTGGTTTGACAGGAACGAAGGAAAGAAAAGTAGAGGAGGAGGTGTGTTTAACTTTCAAAATAGGAAATGTAATTATGCAGCAATCAATGCTAGTTGTACCTGATATAAATTTGCCACTATTGCTAGGTCTGGATTGGTTTGTAAATAAAGGGGTAATGCTAGACTTTGATTCCAATAAGATGCTACTAACTGTGGATAACCGACAGGAGTGGATAAGTTTTATTCGAGATGACGGTCAGAGAATGAACAAAGGTGAAGTTAAATGTAGGAGGATTGATGTTGAGCCTAAGGGTTTTGAAGTATGTTGGGCGGAAAAGATGGAGGTAGATGAGATTGAGCCAAATAAATGGGGAATTTCTGTAAAAGAAAAGTGCAAGGAAGTGAACGGTTTAAACGAAGATGAAAGATCTGTGTTGGAAGAGTTATTGATTAAACATGTAAATGTATTTAATGATAAACCTGGGGAGATTAAGGACTATGAGTGTAGATTAAAGATTAAAGAACATGTGCCATTCTTTAAATTACCTTACCCTATAGCATTGAGCATGAGGGAGGATGTTAGAAAGGAAATCAATCGAATGTTGGACTGGGGAATTATAGAAAGATCCGATAGTGCATATGGTAATCCCATTGTGGCAGTGAAAAAACCTAATGGTGAAATAAGACTAGTGATAGACGCTCGTACTCTGAATAAAGTAATTGAAATAGAAAGAGATCGGCCTTTGCCCATGGAGGAAATTCTAGCCAGGTTTGAAAAGGCGAAGTATATGAGTTCAGTCAACCATGCAGCTGGATATTGGCAGATAAAACTGGCAAAGGAATCGCGTCCATATACAGCATTTCTATCTGAAGGGAAATGTTATTTTAAAGTATTACCATTTGGTTTGAATGTTTCAGTGTCGGAGTTCATAAGAGCATTGGATTTGGCATAGGACCTGATCTATTGGAAAAAGTGTTTGTATATGTTGACGATATAATGGTGGTGATGGAGACTTGGGAAGAACATGTGGAATTGCTGGGGCAATTGTTTATGAGATTATATGATAGGGGAGTGACATTGAAATTTGAGAAGTCTCATTTTGGATGTAGTGAGTTAAAGTTACTGGGCCATGTAATAACTAACAATGGAGTGCAGCCGGGTGCAAAGAAATTAAAGGCTATAAGAGAATGTCCTACACCTAAAAATAAAAGGCAGTTAAAATCGGCATTACGTTTAATAGGATTCTATCATCGATATGTACCACCCAATATTATGAACTGTGTTAATTTAAATGGTTTATTAAAGATGAAGTCTCTATGGAACTGGACGTCTGAGTGTCAGAAAGAATGGGAAGCAATAAATCAAGCTTTAAGTGAACCACTTATTTTGGGCCATCCGAACTTGAACAAAGAGTTTCGTATGGCTGTAGATGCTTCGGGCTACGGAATAGGTTGTCAGTTGTTTCTAAGATATGAAAAAAAAGGTAAAACCGAGATTGTAACACTTGGGTTTGCTAGTAGGATGTTGAGTCCATGTGAACGTAATTATTCAACAACTGAGAAAGAGACATTGGCTATAGTTTGTGCTGTTAAGAAGTTTAGATATTTGATATATCGGAGGAAATTAGTTATCTACACCGGCCACCATTCGCTTTCTTTCTTAATGACTAGTAAGCTGTTGCATAAACATTTAATTAGATGGGCATTGATGTTACAGGAGTATGATATAGAGATTAAATATGTGAAAGGCAAGGACAACTGTATGGCAGATGCTTTGTCTTGGCTACCTGTTGGTTTGGATACTGAAACTGGTTGGGTGGATTTAGAACAAAATTTTAAAGTATATCATGTGATACGTGAAGTAGCAGGCAAAGAATTGAAAGGAGTTTTTACTAATATTAAAGAAGAACAGCAACAGGATCTGTGGATAAAGAAAGCATTGCAACGTTTGGAAGTTACTAATAATGTGAGAAAGGGTTGGGATAAGAAGTGGATTTTATATAATGATGTAGTATTGCATAGGAATGAGCATGGGATAAAGAGATGGAGAGTGTGTATACCCAGGAGTTGTGTAAAAAGCTTAATTTGGTATGTGCATATTAATTTTGGGCATTATGGTGCTGGAAACTGCTTGATGCATATGAGTAAATATTACTATTATAAAGGACTGTCCAGACTAGTGAAGAGAGAACTAAGAGGATGTGAAGTTTGTCAAAGGATGAAACATCTCAATTATGGAAGCAAGACAAAATTACATCCGATAGTACCGAAGAAATTTGGGGAAATATGTGCGATGGATATTTGTGGACAATTACTTACTGGAGTTGGGGGAGTGAAATATATCTTTGTAGTATTAGAATTATGGTCAAAATATGTGCGTCTATTTCCTATCAAAGCAGCTAACAGTAGTACTGTAGCTAGACTTTTAAAGAGTGAATATTTTGAAAAGGTATGTAACCCATCTAAAATTATTTCGGATAATGGAACATTATTTATAGCAAAGAAATTTAAACAGTTTTTAGAGGAGTATCGGGTTATCCATTTGCTTACTGCTGCATATCGACCACAGTCCAATCCCTCAGAGCGGGTGATGAAGGAGTTAGGCCGTTTGGCAAGGACATATTGTGGAAATAGACATACGTTGTGGCCAAGGTATATAAATAAGTTTGAAGACATTATCAATGAGATACCTCACACTAGTACAGGGTTGTCTCCTAAGGAGTTGATGGGTAAGGAAATAACATCAGACAAATTGAAAGATCTGGTTGTTTTTCCGCCAAGAGAAGTAGACTTTGAGGATAATTTATTGAAATTTGCAAATTTAAATCTTAGACAAAAAGCACAGGAAAGGAAACATAAGTGGTCAAAAGGCAAAGGTGACTGTAACTTTATGGTTGGGGATGAGGTATTGGTAAAGACTCATTACCGAAGTGTTAAGTTGACGAAAAAAATAAAGAAATTTTATCCACTATATGCAGGACCATATGTGGTCAAGGAAGTAATTTATCCCACGTCGGTTATTGTTGAACATCAAGGAACCAGTCAGGTAATAGGAAAGTAGCATGTGGGTGATGTGAAAAGGTTTAAAACTTATCAAGTAAATGTGAGGGAAGAGACTGAAGATGAGGGTGAAGATATTACTGATCCTTCTTGGTGTGAAGATGGTGAATGTGACAGGGAAGCACTAAGTGTAAAACTAGTGATGATAATGAGGTACTGTTATATAGTCTGGTAGTTTGGGATGGTTTGGATTGGAGTCATTTATGTAAATTATGGAAGGAGAATGATTTATTGTTTGATAGTATAGTGGAATATGAGGAAGGTTGTTTGAGTGGTGATAAGATAAAATATTTGCTATAGAAGGGTCACAAGGTTGACTAAATTAAATGATTAATGAAGAGTTGTAAAACGCTAATTTTTTTAAGGGGCATATTAATTATAAGGGAACGGATTTTTTATTTTTTGTAACGTAGATTAAGGGATAGTTAAATGGAGTGGTATTGTGGATGGGAGTTTAATGAGAAGTGTAATGTATTTAATTTGTCTGTTTGTTGAGTAGTAATAAGTGAGAATGTTTGATTTGAGGTGGATAATATTGATATTGGTTAGAGTTATTATTGAAAGTTGTGTATTGGTACTAAAATACAATATTAGTGTGTTGTATAAAAATGAGAATAGTAGGTCAGGTATGCCAGTTGTACATATAGTATAGTTATCCTTATGCATGTCCATGTCATACGATAGATGTGGTTGGAGAAAAGGTCTTCGGTCTTTGATGTGGACTAATATGTGTCTGAGATATGGATAGAATTTGTTGGTTTGGAGGAATGGTGTGTGTAATAGTGAACAGAACATTAGAATTGATGGGTATACTGCACTTTACCGTACACGAGTTTTTAGTGTAGTTAAGTGGAGTAGCACGGGGCGATGTGTCTCACATTTGAACATAAAAGGTGTCTGTATTGTGGAGTAATGTTGTGAAAATGGATGACAAGGAGTGAGAGATTTAAAAAGTAATGGTGATGTTCTAGATATACGAGAAAGGTACTAGGTATTTAGAATCGTGAATTAATTTAAATGTAATCCAAATGTCATATGGCATATTGTTTAAAAGAACTGGCGAGTATGTCAAGTTGCTGTTGGCAATGAGCTGTGATTGAGAGAATTTGACACAGAATGATGACGAGTAGAGTAAGGAATGAGTTAAGTTTCTATCCTGAAATTATGTTTTAGGTAGTTTGGGGAGTAATTATGATTTTATTGTGATGATAATGTGTTAGTATTAAGTTATGAATGCATTGTTTAATTTTTAAAAATAAATGAACTACTTGAGGAGTTTTCTGGGTAGTAATAGAATTTTAGATATGTGTAATGTAATAAAAAGGGATATGTTTTGTTGTAGTGGTAGTAATAGCCTCTGATGTTTTAGTAACAAGAGAAATTGTTTGATGTAAAAAAAAAAAAACAAAGTTCAGAGTGCAGTCGTTAATGGAGTTAATAATCAATTTGAGTATCTAAAAAAAAATGGTGTATTTAGAAATAATGAGAAATTAATAATGGTACTTGAGAAAAATTTCGAACCAGTTGCAGCTGGGGCGGGGGTACTATAGCGGTATGGAATATTTCCGTAACGTTATGTTACAGTCGATTTTTCGCTGCCAACTCAGTCGAAGTTTATCGCCTGATTTGTTTACAGATTTGTAACTTTATTGAAAGATTTATTATAAAATTGTATTCTTATAGTATATTAATTATTTTTGTCAATTTGTTGCATGGAAAATTTTGCTGTGAAATGTGCGGGAGTCGTGGCATGATGCGGGTCTAACGAAAATGGCTGTCATAGATGCAAATACACGTTCTGAAGCGGGCTTCTAGGGCTACCATTATGGCTGCCAGAAGTCATCCAGCGGTCACAGAGATCGAAGAAAAACACGGAAAATTATATTGAATTATATTGATTGTTAATTGTGAGTAGTTGAAGTCAGTCCGAGGCTACATAGCGTGTCTGCTGGGGAATACTTCATTTAATTTTGGCAAAAACGAAGAAAGTATGTCATCCAAGTTACATATTGTCTGGCTGTGGAAGTAATCCAGCATTTGGGCCAGAATTCAGCATCCTGCGCCGCAGTGCGTTCGTACTGAGTCGATACCCACCTGGAGAGAATTGGGTAATGTGTTGGAGAGCTGCTATTTATTTATTTATTTATTTATTTTTTAAAATGCTGATTGTCCTATTGAGGTCTGATCGAGATTCGAGAGAAGTTAAACTGTCCATGTTATTGTAATATCGAGTAAAAGAGGTAAAAGAAATTATTCAAGGGTTCCTGTGTGCACCATATCGTAATTTGCTGTTGATGTGTGGAATTTTTGTGAGAGTTGCATTTGTTATTGGTACGCTTTGGTTCATATAAAGTGGGGTATTGGTGGAAAGGATCCACAATACCGTCGGTTACTGACGAAGTTTCAGGCTGAGATAGATTTAATAAGGGACCTAAACATTACTCTTTATTCAAATGGTGCTGGAGTATGTCCACAGGACCCTTGGATTTTGGTAAACTTCGATAGGGACAGAGACTGGTATTTTATCTAAAAGGAATTTTGATGCAAATGCTACCAGTAAGTACGACAAAGTTTTCAAACACCAGAGATCATATATTGCTGTAGTTGGAACAGCTACCGGCGTGAAAGTAACATTAATACTTTTCACAAGAGAACGCAACTCGCTGTTTATCTTTGCTTAGTAATCACGTCAGATGCATACAGCAACAACAACAACAACAAATAAGAAACTTTCTGCAGTGATTGGAATTCTGGTACAGTAGAATTAGTCTATGGGACTTGGTATTTTCTGATTAAAAAATAATTATTATTCGCAGTCAGATGTGTATAGGAGGTATAATTTGATACGAGAGTTAGGGCAGTTACACCGTGCATCAGGGCATGTTTAGCCACAGGGTGATCTTCATTACTAACAAACACTGTCTGTCTGTGATCGTTCATGCTAAAGGACAGTTTGTTGCTGGTCATTCCCACATAGAATGCTTCAAAGTGCAGGCATGTCAGTTGGTAAATCATGTAGGTGCTATCGTAAGTGGCTCTGCCCTTGATCATGTACTGCTTTCGGGTTACTGGACTAGAGTAAGTGGTGGTGGAAGGGTGCATAGGGCAGTTTTTACAATGGGGGCGGTTGCATGGGTAGGAGCCAGAGGGTAGGGAAGGTGGTTTGGGGATTTCATAGTGATGGACTAGGAGGTTATGAAGGTTAGGTGGGCGGCGGACAGACACCCTTGGTGGAGTGGGAAGGATGTCATTAAGGATGGATCTCATTTCGAGGCAGGATTTAAGGAAGTCGTATCCTTGCTGGAGAGCCACATTCAGAGTCCGCTCCAGTCCAGGAAAGTAGCCGGTGACAAAAGGGGCACTTCTGGGGTTCTTTGGTGGAAGGTTCTGGGTATTTGCTTCTGAACCACATCAGGATAGCTGTGGGATGTGAAAGCTGTTATTAGGTTATTGGTGTATTGGTTCAGAGATTCGGTACTGGAACAGACTAGTTTGCCACGAAGACCTAAGCTGTAGGGAAGGGAACGTTTGATGTGGAATGGATGGCAGCTGTCATAATGGAGGTACTGTTGTTTGTTGGTTGGTTTGATGTGGACGGATGTGTGAAGTTGCCATTGGACAGATGGAAGTCGACATCGAGGAAATTGGCATGGGATTTGGAATAGGACCAGGTAAATTTGATGGGACCAAAGGAGTTGAGGTTGGAGAGGAACTTCTGGAGTTCTTATTCACTGTGAGTCCAGATCATGAAGATGTCATCAATGAATCTATACCTAACCTTGGGTTGACAGGCTTGGGTATCCAGGAAGGCTTCCTCTAAGCGGCCCATAAATAAGTTTGCGTATGAGGGGTCCATCCTGGTTCCCATGGATGATCCCTTTAGTTGTTGGTATGTCTAGCCCTCGAAGGTGAAGTAGTTGTGGGTTAGGATGAAGCTGGCTAGGGTATTACGGAAAGAGGTTTTAGGAAGGGAAGTGGGTGGTCGGCATGAAAGAAAATACTCCATTGCAGTGAGACCCTGGGCATGTGGGATATTTGTGTATAAGGAAGTGGCATCAATGGTTACAAGGATGGTTTCTGGAGGTAACAGGCTGGGTAAGGATTTCAGGAGATTGAGGAAGTGGTTGGTGTCTTTGATGAAGGATGGGAGACTGCACATGATGGGTTGAAGGTGTTGGTTTATGTAGGCAGAGATTCGTTCTGTGGTGGCTTGGTAACCGGCCACAAACGGCCGTCCTGGATGATTAGGTTTGTGAATCTTAGGAAGTAGGTAGAAGGTAGGGGTGCGGGGTGTCGGTGGGGTCATGAGTTTGATGGAGTCAGGTGAAAGGTTTTGTAGGAGGCCTAAGGATCTGAGAATTCCCTGAAGCTCTGCCTGGATATCAGGAATGGGGTCGTCTTGATAGACTTTATAGGTAGTGTTGTCTGAAAGCTGACGCAGTCCCTCAGCCACATATTCCCGCCATCCAAGTACCACGGTCGTGGATCCCTTGTCAGCGGAGAGAATGATGATGGAATGGTCAGCCTTAAGATCACGGATAGCTCGGGATTCTGCTGCGGTAATGTTAGGAGTAGGATTAAGGTTTTTCAGGAAGGACTGAGTGATAAGGTTGGAAGGAAGGAATTCCTGGAAGGCTTGAAGGGGGTGATTTTGAGGAAGAGCGGGTGGGTCTCGCTGTGATCGAGGACGGGCACTGTGGGAGTCATGCAGTCTTTGCAGATTTATAGTGCAATTCATGTCAATACAGGCAAAGAGTTCTGGAAAAATTTGCTTTCTATCGAAAATGCAATTTAAGGAAAACCCCCATTTTAAGGATAAAAAATTCTGGGTCATAGAAATATGTTAAAATAGGGGTTTTACTGTATCTACAGTTACATAGAAGAAGAAATACTGCCAAGCTGCAAAAAGGGGACAATTTTTTGGTTACCTGAAATAAATGGCAACAATGTGATTGAAAAATCTGAATACATCTCTTCCTCTATTATAAAGCACAAAACAACAATTGCATGGCATGTAATTATGAAACAACATATCATTACTATTAAAATCATACCCCAAATTAACATGCAAGAGATTTCATTGACAGGATGATAGTGGCTGGTTGAATGAAACAATATAAACAGAAAAAAGACGATCACATTGACCAAGTAATGAACAGTACCTACTAAGGGAATTTCTTCCATTTAAAATCTATTCACAGTAATTAATTTTTAGAGAAGATCTGAAAATCTTAAAGTTTTAAAAATAAGTGTTAACCAACCATTAAAAACTGTCTTGCT
The DNA here is from genome assembly GCA_026315105.1 of Locusta migratoria. Classification (NCBI taxonomy): domain Eukaryota; kingdom Metazoa; phylum Arthropoda; class Insecta; order Orthoptera; family Acrididae; genus Locusta; species Locusta migratoria. The sequence goes on from CM048744.1 coordinate 9,783,618, forward strand.
AAATTTATGTTATTAAGTATATGAATAGCTCTTCTGCAACTATCAAAATATACACAAATCAGCTGTAATATTTCATTTTATAAGGACTGTTGCATATAGTCACATTAAATAGGGATGGCAGCATCTGCTCTTGCAACTTCATTGATTGTGATTGAGTGAATTTTATTTATTTTGTTAAAGTTTGTCCGTGTATGGCTAAAATAAGATTGTAATCCAATGTATATTTTTTCCCAGAACTACGAAGGTTGTATGAACAGACTACAAAAGAATACCTTGAAAGTCAGGAAATCAAAAAGTTTGCTGCCATTGTAAGAAGCTATCTCAGGGCACACACAGATCCAGAGGAAAGAAGCAGCAGCAGCTGCAAGGTTCCAGAAAAGCAAGATGTTGTAGGGAGGCATCCTGTGTGCAGGAGAAATCTTCTAAGTTTAGAAGATTCTGCAAATGCACAAAACAGTAATGAATATTCTGATGATGATTTCATCAGCAGAAATGTTATTATCCATGCTTCACCCACAACACCAACCAAAAGAACTGAATCTCTTCACACGCCTAAAAGAAAGAAGTTGGAATGTGGGCCTTTTAGGAGGAAACGATTACCTAACGGTGCACCCAGTTCGGATGTAAATTACGACAGTAGCGGCGATCGTGAACCTGCGACAGTACACACCGTGTCGGATGAAGTCTCGCACATGGTCCAGTGCCACCTGTGTGAAGGTAAGACGATGCATTTTATTGCCCTTCGCAACACTGATTAAAATGTTGACAGTTCTTTGATTTTTCTTTTTGGTATTTCTTTTACTTCATAACGAATGAAAATGTTGTCAGTTTTAACCAATTTGATACTTCTCACTTAGCAGCTTTGGCATCTTTTCCATTTCTAAATGACCACTTTTTGACAGGTGTTAAATCTCAATTGTTTAAGGCACGGAGGATACAGTAATGAAGTAATCAATGGAATGAGCTATACACACACATATACACTGTTGCATTTATAAGTGGTTTATTTAGTCATTTTCCATGTCTCGAATTACATTAATGTACGTGAAGCATTGAGACAGAAGTTTATAACAATGTAAGAGGTTGCCGAAGATGCAACTTCCATTTGACGCAGTCCTGTGGATGATACTGAGTCATGAGAGGGTTGCTCTGTTGTGGCTGGATAGTGCGTGGGGGGGGGGGGGGGGGGATGACTGGACAGACGAGGCCCGTGAGTAATTGAGGTCAGCAAAGGCCTCAGTGAGGTGTTTGGCATATTTGGAGAGGGACTGCTCATCATTGCAGATCTGACTACTGTGGGTGGCTAGGCTCTCGCGACCCAGTCCCGCCCAGTACTCGACAGTTAAACCTTGTTCTCCACCAAGCTTTTGACTACCTTTCGACCTGCCTCAAAATGGGAAAAGCCCTACCCAATATCCGCCCCCTCCCCTACAGTGGTATTCCGCCTCCCACCAAACCTACATCATATCCTTGTGCGTCCCTACTCCCGACCTCTTGCCCAGTGGCTCGTATCCCCGAAATACACGTAGACACAAAACCTGTCCTATCCACCATCCCACCACAACCTACTATAGCCTGGTCATAGGCGTTTCCTATCCCATAAAGGGCAGGGCAAGATGTGAAAGCAGTCAAGTTATCTGCAGACTGAGCTGCAACCTCTGTGCAGCTTTCTACGGTCACAACCATCACCAGGCTGTCTATCTGGATGAACGTTCATTGTCAAGCTGCACTGATGCCGCATATTTTAGTGCGTGGAAGTGAAGACTTGTTTTTCCCTTAACATTGACATTACATGAAAAAAACATACATGATTTAATTAAAGCTGATGCTAGCAGTTATTAGACCCCTCAAGGGGTCTTCATTAATTTCCTCGGTACAGGCTCGGCGAACCCGGGGTCCCTGAGCTGGGAACTGGTAAGTGCCGCCGGTCCTCTGTCACCGTAACCTCGGGGCACGCTTCAGTGACCACCGAGTGGAATGTTGTGTGTACCAGAGAATGGGGATCTTGGCTCGGCTACCCGGGTCTCTGTCTAGACGGAGATTTAGTTCCCTAGCTGCTCGTGGGATCGAGATGGACCTATCGAGAAATTTTTCATCTAGTGGGATAGGTGTACCACTGGGAGGTATCAACACCCACTGTAAGAAGAGGGCTCGGGTATCATGTCCTCCGGACTCAGGTTACTCAAAAGAATCTGTCGGTGTAACAGAACACAGCCTGTTAATCAGGATGTGTTTCTCATTGTTAAGAAAAAAAGGAAGATCATTTGAAAAAGTTTGACTTTTTTATATAAATAAAGGTTTAGAGCAAATTGCATGCACTTTAAAATCAGTATAGCAGCTATGGAATGTTATAGTTGATGAGATGTTGCGTGAGCTATGACGTTAGGATGCGCAGTGGCCCTGCGCCGGTTTTGTGTAGTGGGGGAAGGTGCGGGCGCATACCTGCAGTGATCGCCGCACAACTCACTTCGCACATTTCACTACAGCCTGAAAACATCGAGTCCTCTGTGCCCAGGGAGTTGACACTGCCCGCCCGGCCGGGCCGAGCCGAAAAAGGAGGAAAATAAACTTTTCCAATTTTCTAGTTGTAAAAAATTTGGACGGTATATAAGACCACCCCACATCGTTTTATCAACTATTTCTTCCCCCCCCCCCCCCACCCTTGCAATCTCTGGTTTTCCTGCGAAAAAAGGAAATGTCTAGTTTTCATTTCGCGCGAGTTTTCAGTTTCGTAATGTTTCTCACTCCATTTGATGAAAGATTGTGGTTAAAAAATCTGATTTTTTGACACGTGGTAGTAAAATATCCCAGCTTTCTGATAAATCATTCACATTTTCATAATTCATAACAGTCATTTTCAATGTATTGAAAAAGTTGGATAGCGGGCAGCGTACAGTTCTGTGCATTTTAGACCATACATTTCGGCACGTCAAACAGAGCTAAAAATACAGAAAAGTTTTTGGAATGGTAGTCGCACTGATATTTACCTCCTCTCACAACTAAATCGCAAGTTATCTGAGCGGCATCACGCTGAGATTGGAATCCTTCGATCTCGGAGCATGTTGGGCGTAGTGTAAAGCACTAAACTCTACAGCACTGAAAAAAATGAATTGCTGGTCACGTGTGTCGCTCCTTCGTTATGTGTTGATTATCCATAACACGGAAACAAGTGGCGAGCGATTACTACTGACAATGATCTGCTATGGTTTTATATTAGGTCATACATTATAAGAGGCATACAAGTGATTTCTTGTCCACATTATACAATTCCATAGTGTGTTGCTTTAATAAAGGCTGAATTCATTATTACTTTGAAATTCGATGCCAACTGTTTGAATTTTGAATCTTTTCTTAACACTATTTTAGGATCCAAATAGGCTGGCTCTGAAAATCCAATTCCAAATAAGAGTGGAAACGTAGAAAGTAAATCTGCCAGTGGGAAGCTGAACTGAAAATTAAAAAGTTACCTTTTTATTTATGCAATTTTTTTTTTTTTTTTTTTTTTAGCTGTCAACAATTTTCAAAATCCGGACATTCTGCAATTTTTCCACATATTTTACTCTTCGAATCTGACAAGTCTAATTGTACTGTACATACATATTTCATCAATGTAATTTAAAGCCCATTACAGCGAGTTACAACAAATTGTGATGCTCCTTTTTATCCAAGTTTATGATAATGAAATTGTGTCTGATCAATCTTGACTCGATGGGCCAATTGCCAACACGAATTGTGTATTTTTTCCATTCTAAAGAGTGGGGTAATGGCTAAAAAAGTTCTTATGAAGATAGAGGCAAGAAGTGATTGCTTTCATAGTCGGCGAACACACAAACTCCACAATGGATACTCTAAAAACAAAGAAATGAGTTTCGATGAAATTGCCGTTGGCCCCCCTCCCTCGCCTTGCCCGCCCTGCCACTGTGTCACCGCCCCGCACTTTTCGCACGTGCCTGTGGCGACAAGTATTCAGCGGACACGATCAGTTAATTGCAGCGTACGCAAGAAGTTCGTGCACCTCCCGCTTGGGAAGCTGCCTTGTGCTCTTATTCCTTGTCGCGGAAGCAACACTCCTTGAAATAATTTAATTTCTGTTGTTTAATGTATCTGTGTTCCTTCCTCGTCGAAGATTTTCATTTGCATTTTAGTTATGTCTGAAATAAAAGTTTTATCGCTACATCTACGGCATTGTCCTTCTGTAAATGAAGTGAAGATGTATTAATTATAAGGAGCAGTTAAAATATGTTACTGTGTACTGGAGACTCCGCGTAAGTTACCTAAAATAAGTCGCTGATTTCTTAATGCTAAAGAGTACAGCTTCAGTGGTGACCCCAAACCTTCTTTGAACACTAAAATGCCGAATGAAGATGCACTCAACACATCAAGATTGGCTGTACGACCTCTGCCGTTCTGGCCTAATAATCCCGCGCTGTGGTTCGCGCAAGTAGAGGCGAGCTTCTCATGTTCTGGAATAACTACTGACTCTACAAAGCTTGCACTTTTGGTTAGTCAACTTGATCACATATTTGTGGCAGAAGTTCAAGACTTTATTACGACGACGACGCAAACGGACGCTTACATGAAACTGAAGTCGGAACACATACGTCAAGTATCTGCCTTGCAGGAAGAGAGAATACGGCAGGTCCTGACGCAGGAAGACATAGGCGACCGGAAACCTTCGCAATATTTATGCCACTTACGCAGTAAAGTTGATGCACACACTGTTCCAGACTCATTGCTACGTACATTATGGAGCAGCAGGATGCCAGGACAAGTTAAACCAATAATAGCATCTCAAACAGAAATGCCCTTAGACGACTTGGCCGCTCTTGCTGACTGCATACAGGATGCAATTGTACCCAATTCCTGTTCCGACTGTGCAAGTACGTGCATCAGTGCCTCTACAGAAACGAACCCCGATTATGACAGGTTATCAAAGAAAATGTCGGCGTTAGAAGAACAGCTAAACAATAGCTTGGCAAGCAGAATTGAGGCTTTGAGCAACCAACTTAGTGAACTGCTCGCAGATGATAGCACTAAAAACAGATACCGATGACGATCACGGAGCCGTTCCACACACAAGGGCCCCGTCACAACGATGTGCAAGCAACTAATATATGTTGGTATCATCACCGATTTGGAAACCAAGCTCACAAGTGCAACCCGCCATGCGATTACGGTAATAGCAAGCATCAAGCAGAAGTCGGAGCACCTACTGGTGTCTCTACCTGCTTGTTTTTGACAGATCGCAAGTCAGGTCGTAAATTTTTAATCGATACAGGCTCTGACTTAAGTATTCTGCCACAGGATAAAACTTACAAGTACCGCCCGACCACTACCTTCTGACTGACGGCGGCCAACAATTCTGTGATTCAAACATATGGCACAAAACACATAGAACTAGACCTTGGACTACGCCGTGAAATAGTGTGGAATTTTGTAATGGCCGATGTTGCGGAACCAATAATCGAAGCGGATCTATTGGCCCATTATCATCTTTTCCCGGACACCACCAACACCTGCTTACGAGATGCAGTCACCAGGCTAACTGCCACCAGATTCCGACGTCACGCAGCTGGCTGTGGCGTCAAGCTTATCCAAACAGCAGACGGAGAATTCACCAAGCTACTCAACCAGTTTCCAGCACTTACAAGACCTCCAGGGGCCCCACAACATGTATGTCATGATACTATTCATTACATCAATACTACAGCAGCCCCCCGTTTCGTGTAAACCTCGACGATTGGCCCCTGACAAGTACGCCATGGCAAATGCTGAGTTTGATTCTATGCTGGCTGAAGGTATCATACGTCCGTCCAGTAGTGCCTGGTCGTCAGCTCTGCACTTAGTACCCAAGAAAATTGGTGCATGGCGGCCATGTGGGGACTATCGTGCTTTAAATGCCAGAACCATTCCGGATCGATATCCAGTGCCACACTTGAGAGATTACAATCATGCTTTAAGTGGGAAACGAGTGTTTAGTATACTTGACTGCGCAAAAGCTTATACACAGATTCCCATGGCCGAGAAGGACATTCAGAAAACTGCAATAATTATGCCTTTTGGATTATTTGAAAGTTTATTCATGACCTTTGGTCTGCGAAATGCGGCACAGACATGGCAACTCTTCATAGATTCGGTGTTACGAGGCTTACCACAGTGTTTTGCTTATCTAGACGATATCCTTGTTTTTTCGGAAACACTTGAAAAACATCAGCAGCACCTTAATCAGGTCTTTGAACGCCTCGCTGCTCATGGTATCGTTCTGAATGTGGAAAAGTGTGTGTTCGGTCAACCGGAGGTAACCTTCTTGGGACATAAAATTTCGTCAGAGGGATCACGCCCACTACCTGAGAAGGTACATGCGGTATTAGACATTCCACGACCGATTACAGCAAAAGAACTACACCGATTTCTCGGTATGCTGAATTTCTAAAGATTCCACCTCCCACATGCAGCTGAAATACAAGAACCACTCACAGCTGCACTAACCGGTTCCAACTTTCCAAGACAAAAGGCAAGGCATTCTTGCACTGGTCACAACCAATGATAGACGCTTTCGAGACTGCCAAAAAGACACTTGCTGACGCTACACTTCTGGCACACCCTGTAAAAGACGCACACCTGGCTCTGGTAGTAGACGCTAGCCAGATTGCAATCGGCGCGGCACTTCAGCAATATGTAAACGAAACGTGGCAACCTCTTGCATTCTTTTCGCGCAAACTAACGCCAACGCAACAAAAGTGGAGTGTGTACGATCGCGAATTGTTGGCCATTTACACAGTTGTTAAATACTTCCGCACACAACTCGAAGCAAGGATGTTTACAATATTTACTGACCACAAGCCTCTCATGTATGCTTTTCGTCAGAATAATGACAAGTGCTCGCCAAGACAATTTCGTCAGCTTGAGTATATAGCACAATTTTCCACTGACATACAGCACGTCTCAGGACTCTTGGCCTGCGAACGGTACGTAAGCCAGACCTCGACGCGTCACCTGCAGAATTAGTATATGGTGAGACGCTACGCCTCGCAGGAGAATTTAGTCAGTCAAAAACCTCATCGAGGGACAACTTACACCCACCAGATGTTATAGCTCAACTCCGGGAGCACATCACGCATATCAGACCTCAACCAGCATCACGACATGGAATACGCCCCTCCTTCGTACACAAAGAATTGTCAAATTGTTCACATGTCATGCTCTGTCAAGATGGAATTAAGCCAGCCCTTACACCTCCATATACTGGACCCCACCGAGTCATTGCACGCAACAGCAAAACTTGGGACATTCTGCTTAATAGTAAAAAAAGTACCACCTCAATTGATCGAGTGAAACCAGCGTTTCTATTTGAAGACTTCTGTGATACAACCCTGCACAACCATCGTCGCCTTCGCCTACACACACCCAGCAACCTCCTGCCTTGCCAGTGGCACAGCCGCCACGTCAAACGCGGTCGGGTCGGCATGTCCACTTTCCTGCAAGATTCATTGACATCATTGAGTATGGTGGACACCGACGACGCTCCGCTACTCCGCAGGGGGCTGATGTGGCGACAAGTATTCAGCGGACGCGATCAGCTGATTGCAGCGTACACAAGAAGTACGTGCGCCTGCCACTTGGGGCGCTGCTTTGTCGCAGAAGCAACACTCCTTGAAATAATTTATGTTGTTAAATGTTTCTGTGTTCCTTCCTCGTCGAAGATTTTCATTTGCATTTTAGTTATGTCTGAATTAAAGTTTTATCGCTACGCCCTCAGGGGCTCAGCATTAATTTGCTGAGTACGGGCTTGGCGAACCCGGGGTCCTGAGCTGTGGGCTGTGTCGCGCCAACAGTCCGCTACACCGTAAGCTCTGTGCGTGCTTCAACGGCCATCATTCGGCGCGACGGTGGAACGTTGTACGTTTCAGAGCCCGGGGATCTTGGCTTAATCGCCCGGGTCGCGAGGACGGTACAAACCTCTATAAAAAAAATAACCTCAATGTCAAGGTGTGCTACGTGCTGAGGAGATGCATGGCTGTTGAGGTTGAACAGCCACTAGCGAGCAACCTCTGAGGAACCTGCCGCACCTCAGTTGTATAAAGCTTACCCAGGCAAGCGGGGCTCTGCATGGGTGGACCTCTTTTCCCAAGCTGCTCGTGGGACGGAAATGAAACGAGCAATTAATAGCATCGCCACACGCAAAAATGGCGTCTCTAAGCGTGGTAAAAGGGACTACACTGCTGCAGATTATGATTCCCAAACTTTTCCTTCTCTGGCTACACCATGGGAGGAACGTCAGGCAAGACAGAAGGGTCAGGGTTATGCCCCTAAGTATCTGGTCTGTAGCCATAGTGAATCATCTTTCAAGTCAATGAAACCGTTATTTTTTGTCAAAAACCTTGAGGACAAGTATGGAGAGGTGGAAGGGATGTCAAAGATGCAGTCGGGATCAGTATTAATAACGACTTCATCCCCAGCTCAATCGCAGGCACTGCTTGCCTGTGACAAGCTGGGTGATGTTTCCGTTACCATTACGCCGCACAAGACCCTAAATATGGTACAGGGAATCATCTTCCATAGAGACCTCTTGCTGCAGTCTGATGACGATTTGCATGCCAACCTAGAATGGCAGGGAGTACATTTTATTCGGCGAGTCCATAGGGCTCCAAAGGACAATAGGGTCGCAACCGGTGCCTTCATCTTGGCTTTTGAGGGTGACTCATTGCCCGAGATGGTCAAGGTGATGGTTTACCGGATCGACGTAAAGCCCTACATTCCTCTTCCTATGCGTTGTTTTAAATGCTAGAAGTTTGGCCATATGAGCTCCCGATGTGATGCCAACCCAACATGTCGGGAGTGTAGACGTGCGGATCATCCGAACGTCCCTCGCACACCGCCTCCAGTATGTGTCAACTGCGGCCGGAATCACTCCCCTTGCTCGCCTACGTGTACAGTTCTGCAGCAAGAGAGGAAAATAATGGAATACAAGACCAGAGATCAAATGACTTATTCAGAGGCCAAACGAAAATATCAGAAGCTCCATCCTGCCTGCCTGGACTCTACCTATGCCGCGGCAGCCTCATCGTCCTCCGACATCTGTCAGCAGACTCTAAACGCCAACTTCTCTCCTTCCTGAATCGTCTCTGGGTTGAGGGTGTCTTCCCGTCTCAATGGCGGGATAGCATCATCATCCCAGTGATGAAGCCCGGGGCTGATCCACAGGTGGCTGATAGTTACCGCCCAATCAGCCTCACCAACGTTCCGTGTAAACTCCTCAAACGGCTGGTGAGTCGGAGGCTCATGTGGATCCTCGAGGACCAAGGACTCTTGGCGCCTCAACAGGGTGCGTTCCGTGAAGGCTGCTCTGCTATCGACAATCTCGTGTCACTAGAGTCGGCCATTCGTACAGCATTTTCTCGCCGTGAATACCTGATTGCTGTCTTCTTTGACCTGCGGAAGGCGTATGACACCACCTGGCGATATCATATTCTGTCTACGCTGTACGATTGGGGCTTACGGGGTCCACTTCCTACATCCATTAAGAACTTCCTGGCGTTGCGTTCTTTTCGTGTTCGTGTTGGTTCTTGTTTCAGCTCACCTCATTGTCAAGAGAACGGAGTCCCACAAGGTTCCGGTCTTAGTGTTCCTTTATTCTTAATCGCCATAAACGGTCTTGCTGCGGCTGCGGTGTCATTGGTTTCTACTTCCTTGTATGCCGATGACTTCTGCATGTATTACAGCTCCTCCAACATCAGCGTAGCTGAACAGCGGTTGCAGATCGCAGTTCGAAAGGCACAGTCGTGGGCATTTGCCCACAGTTTTAAATTTTCTGCATCCAAAACTCATGTGATGCATTTCTGTCGATGTCGGGCATTACACCCAGAACCCGAACTTTACTTAGCCGGCGACCTGCTAAAAGTTGAAGAGACACACAGATTCTTAGGTATGTTGTTTGATGACCTTCTAACCTGGGTGCCGCACCTACGCCAGTTAAAACAAAAGTGCTGGCACCACCTCAACATCCTGTGCTGTCTTAGCCACACGGTTTGGGGAGCCTTGCGCCCAACGCTCTTACAACTTTACAAGGTCCTCATTCAGTCGCGCCTAGACTATGGCTGCATAGTCTACGATTCGGCTGCGCCGTCAGCGCTGCAGGCAATAGACCCAATTTTACACTGTGGTGTTCGTTTGGCGACAGGGGCTTTTTGCGCAGGCCCTGTGACAAGCCTCCTAGTCGAAGCTGGAGTCCTCCCGCTGCGGTTCCGCAGGCAACACCTGCTGGCTTCATATGTTGCCCATGTTCAGGCCTCGCCCCTCCATCCAAACCGCCAACTGATTTTTCCAGACGCTGCGGTCCCTACTCCTCCACGACGGACTAGGTCAGGTTACCCGATCTCAGTCCGTGCTCGTTCCCTTCTTTCGTCCCTCGCATCCTCTCCACTCCCTACCACGTTCCACTATTCCTTTCGAAACCCTCCTTGGTCTATTCCTCGATTGCAGCTCCGTCTGGATCTGTCCTGTACGTCAAAGGACTCGGTTTCCGCTAGACATCTCCGTCACCAGTTGCTACAACTTCTAGACTCGTTCCATGCCGCAAAACCCATCTACACAGATGGTTCCGTATTAGATGGCCATGCTGGGTATGCGTTTCTTCATGACGACCATGTGGAGCAGCATTCTCTGCCAGGTGAGGGTACCATTTTCTCTGCCGAACCGGTCGCCATTCTAAGGACTCTGCAACACCTCAAAGCGTGCCCCAGGGGGTCATTTGTCATCTGTTCTGACTCCCTGAGTGGTTTACAAGCGATCGACCAGTGTTTGTCTCGCCAGCCATTGGTACGGTCGATCTAAGATACTGTTCACTCTCTAAGCCGATCATGCCGTTCTGTGGTCTTTGTGTGGACCCCGGGCCACGTCGGCATCCCAGGGAATGAACAAGTAGATCGCTTAGCCAAGCAGGCCGCTATGGAGCCACCGCTAGATATTGGTGTCATGGAACCTGATCTGAAATTGGTGTTGCATCGGAAGGTGCGCGAGGCTTGGAGCGCCGAGTGGGCTATGGTGAATGCGCCAAACAAACTTCGGGCAGTGAAGCCGTCCACAGCCCTGTGGAAGTCTTCACTGCGGCCGATCCGCCGAGAGGCGGTTGTCCTCTGCCGCCTCCGTATTGGACACACGTGGTTGACCCATGGATATCTCCTTCTCCGTGAGTCCCCGCCCATGTGTCGATGTGGTGTCGCAATGACAGTGACCCATCTCTTGATGGACTGTCCGATTTTAGCCAATCTGCGGCATTCTTTTAATCTTCCAAACGCACTACTCTTAGTTTTAGGTGACGACGCCTCTATGGCTAACGCAGTTTTAAGTTTTATCCGCGCTTCTGGTTTTTATGCAACTATCTAACCGTGGGTGCTGTAGCCTGATATCTTAGGCCACCGGCAACCCAGCTTTTTACCTTTTCACGTCCTTAGGAGTTCGTACTGTGTGCAATGTTGCTGGCTCATCCTGTTTTTTCTTTGTGATCAGCCAGCCAAGGTACTCTGCTATCCAGTTTTATTCGTGACTTTCTTGTACTAATTCTGTGTGTCTTCGTTTTGTATTGTCAGTGGCTTGTCCATTGTTAACCCGCCCTTTTGTGCGGTGTCATTTTCAGAGCATTGTTTTATCTTTATTGACAGTTGACTCTCAGCTAGGAACAGGGGACTGATAACCTAGCTGTTTAGTCCCCTTAAAACAATCAACAACAACATATTTATCGCTACATCTACGGCATTGTCCTGTAAATGGAGTTAAGAAGCAGTTAAAATATGTTACTGTGTACTGGAGACTCCGTATAAGTTACGTAAAATAAGTCACTGATTTCTTAACGCTAAAGAGTACAGCTTCAGCAACATACAGCTTCATGCCCTTCGCCGGCCCTGGGCCAATATCTTTAGGACGGACAGCATCGTCACCGGGCACCCTCCCTCCTGCGAGCGCCTTCCCTCCTGTGGCCATTGCCTTCCACTTATGCGCAGCTCGTAGCTCTTCCTAAATCTTGTTGACTATACCCTATTAGTTTAAACATCAAATTCCCAACAGGTGTCAAAACTACCAACAACTAAGTGGCTTGGAGATTATCTAATAGAAACAGAGCTACATAGTACCCTGAAATATAGTAAGGTCGTAGTCTTCTGTAGAGATTTGGTTGGCATACCTGTTGAAGAACTGAAGGAAGAGTGGGCTGCAGAAGGCATAGTGGATGTGCAAAATTTTAAGAGAAGAGTGGATGGAGAACTCGTTCTGTCTGAGTTCTTCATCCTAATTTTAATAGTCCTCAGCTACTGGAGAATATGAAAGCAGGTTTCCTATGGTTAAAGTTAGGATATATATTCCTTACCCATGTGTTGCTTTAATTGTCAGTGTTTTGGCACACCACATTGGGGAAGCTACCTGCGACAAATGTAGGAAGGTTGCACATGAAGGGCCTGAATGCACTCCACCCATGAAGTGTGTCAACTGTTCAAGGCGATCATCTAGTCTGGACTAGGGACTGTACGGCTTACGGTCAGATACAGCAAATTAAAACATCGCAGTGTATCACCTATGCAGAGGCCAAACAGACCGAGGCCCTGCAGCCTCCTGTGTTTGTAACCTTTTTTGGCTCCACTCTCCAAAAGCCAGTCTCCACAGTTGATTCATCCACACAAACGGACGTTGTCAGTGTCGCCACGAATACGTGCACCCGTCAGGTGGCGACAGTTGTATCACCACCGACATCTGAAAAAGCGTCTTCCAACGTTGCTGAGCCCCTCACCACACACCCTGCAGACTCTGTCCACACATCTGTTTCACCTATTCCTACAAAAACCAGCAAAACCAAAGATGTCTGCAGCTAAATTGGTATCACAGGCAAACCAGAAGTGAAACAGGTGGAACCTGTCACCATCACTCGGGCAACTACCTCGCCCCCAAGGGTGACTCTCCACCTATTTCTTCCTCCGTAAGCATTGTTTATATCACACGAACACACAGAACAGAATGTGATTGTTTCATTTTCCGCGATCGCATAACACGGAATCTCAGCACAATACGCATCCCTGAAATACTGTTGCTACCTTTTCTTATTTGAACTCATCATGAAAACACTATATTTCACAATTGCACGAATACCAGAACCATAGTAAATAAAGAACAAAAGTAACCATGAACAGAGCTTTGCCGTTAACATGGAGTTCAGTCATAAACAGTATGTCAGATGGGATTATCAATATAATGTTTGAGTGACTTTCACAGGCTCTGTTTCAAAGAACACAGAGTTAATGACAAAAGCGCAGCAATATTTTTGCGAGAAGGGATTAGCGATAATATTAGGCCAATTTCAGTCGAATTTCAAATACTCGAATCTCAGAATAGCAGCTACTATTGCAAGTCAAAATGAAAATACAATATGAATGCAGAGGGAAATCTGGAAAGAACTGTGTTTGTCCAGAAAACCACACCAAATTCTGAAAATCTTCCGGGAAAACCAGAAAACTCGGCAGATATGCTTTTGTTTTAGGATTGAACAGTGTCAGTCGTCGATCACAGTTCGAGCATCTGTTGTCTGCCATTAGTGAAACCCCAATAAGGTAGCTTGTTGAATATTTAGGTTTTGTATTTATTTTTGTAGTTTAAATATTACAGTTACTAGTGGTAAGACGGATAGGGTGTGTGCATGCCGTGTGCAAATGTGAGTGGAAGTGACAGAGGTTTTAGCCGAATGTGCTGTCGGCTACTGTCATCAGTGTTGCGGCTGCTGCCTCAGATTGTAATGGCAGCAGCAAAACAGGTGTAACCTGTCATCATCACTATTAGTGATGCCCCATCTGACTCTGCAGTAGACTCCATAGAGCTAGAGGTCAGTCAGGGGCAACCACCTCGCCCCAAAGCTGACCTCCAACCAGGACAATCATCTTGCCCCCGGGTGACCCACCACCTATTGCGGGTTCACAGCCCCCTCCGAAAGAGACAGGGAAAATACAACCTCTTTGAGGGCTCCCATTTTGCAATGGAAATTGCAGTGATTGAGGACCCATGTGGAGGAGCTACGTTTATTATCTCAGGAGTGACCTATGTGTATATGTCTCCAGGAGACTTCATTTCAAGCCCTCTGATAACCCTGAGATACACGGTTACAGTCTTCACAGAAAGGACGACCTTAGTGGAGAGAGAGCTGAGGGAGTAGTGGCTGTGTTCGTCCACACAGCCCACCACTCTGCACTCACCTCTCCCAGCACACCCTACAAGCTGCTGCAGTGTCGGGTAGATGCGCGCCAACCGCTGACTGTATGCTCCCTGAATCTGCCTCCTCACGATCCTGTTTATGAAGAGGTCCTTGAAGACCTTCTCAACAGCTCCCCCACCCATTCATCCTTTATGGTGGTTTAATGCACAGAATGTGATTTGGGGTTCTGTAGCGATCTTCCCCAGGGGTCGAGCAGTTGAGAGATTTCTCTTATCTTTGCTTGCCCATTTATTAAATACAGGTAACAGTACACACTTTTGCGCTACAACAGGGTCGTTCTGTGACATTGATCTTATGCTACACTCTCCGACCCTTGCCCATACTCGGTGGGAAGTGGTCGATGGCCTTCGTGGCAGCCATACTGGACACTTTACAGCTGACGTGCTGTGTTCGATCAACATGTCAGTGTTCAGGAACGGATGGATCGTATCACCGACACGATCCACCACACCGCCGCAGCTTCCTTTCTGCAGTCTTCTGGACGATTGAGAAAGTAGAATGTACCTCAGCGGAATGGCGAGTGCTGCTACACAATATGGACGCGGTGTGCAGCTCTGCGTAGGTTCGAAATCTGGCCGATTGCAAAGAACCTCACAGCATTTCGTGTGGTGAGGACAAAATGTCGTGAAACTATATGTGAGAGCTAGAATCGATTGTGGCAACAGTTCCTAAATACCCTTAATTGTTCTGTGAAAAGCTTGCAAGTTTGGGAGACGGTGAGGAGGATCTCTGGGAGAGGAGGAAGGTGTCTAGTGGCTGCCGTGATGGGGAATGGTACTCTCCAGACCAGCCTGCGAGACACTGCATTTCTATCCGCCGTTCCAGCACAGCCGAGTGGCTTCTGAGAGAGGTATTTTGGACTTTCGGTCCATCATTAATGAGGAGTATTTTTCCCCTCCTCCATATGGAAGCTGAATTCGGCATTGTATGTTGCTCGTGACACCTCACCGGGTCAAGATGGTATCCACTATACCGTTTTATGACACCTCACTGGGCATAAGGAGGAAATCCTCCTCAATTTTTTTAAAAATTTCATTTGGGCATCAGGTCAGTTCCCCGACTCAAGGTGGGGGGCTATTTTTAATCCCCCTTTTAAAACCTGGGAAAGACCACACTTGTCCAAGTAGTGATCATAGAGTAGCTCTGACTATCTGTGTGGGAAGGACCTTAGAGCAGATGGTCAACCGCTGCCTTGTCTGGATGCTGGAATCCGGGCAGCTTCTCAGCCACTTTCAGTATGGGTTCAGAAGATACTGTTCCACTTTCGATAATCTCGCCTTCCTGGAGGCGGCTATACAACAGGCTCTCCTGTATCAGTGTCACCTTCTGGGTGTATTTTTTATATTGAAAGGGGCCTGTGACACTACTTGGCAGCATCTTATCCTTAAGCAGCTCCACAAAATGGGGTTTTCGTGGTTGTCTTTCCCGTTTTATTCAGTCCTTCCTTCCTTTCTCCACTTATTTTAGGTACTGAGTAGGTGACGCCCTTTCTGATCTCTTTGAGCAGGAGAACGGAATCCGTCAGGGTAGTGTTTTAAGTGTGACCTTGTTTGCAATAGCAATTAACAGTATTAGTTCTGTCATGAAAAGTCCTATCCAGTGTTCTCCTTTAGTGGATGACTTCTCTGTTTTTTGCTCTTCTTCCAACTTAGCAACAACTACACATCGGTTGCAGCTCACTCTTGAACAGCTGGATGAATGGACAAGAAAGACTGGTTTTAAGTTTTGCACTGAGAAGTCTATGTGTATCCTTTTTAGCCATTTACATACTGTTTTTAATTTACCTGAACTGCGGATATGGGGCTCTGTTCTAACTTTTAAAGACACAATGAGATTTCTGGGCCTCACATTCGACTCTAAACTCACTTGGTTACCATGCCTTAAGGACTTGAAGACACGGTGCCTTAAAGCACTGGGGATTTTAAAATGTCTTGGCTGCACTTCTTGGGTAGCAGAAGGACCTGTTTGCTCCAGTTTCACAGATCCTTCGTATGATCTCGTCTTGATTATGGGTGTATAAGTCTGCACGCCTGTCTTATTTAAAGGTGTTGGACACAGTAAACCATGCAGGGATTTGGCTGACAACTGGGGAATTTAGGATGAGCCCAATACCAAGTCTTCGTGCTGAGGGTGCGAAGCCATACACATCTCTTCTTTGGATGGTATTGGGGGGGGGTCAACTTTCCATAACACAGATCCATCAATTCTTGTTTGCTATAAGGCACGTCAAGTACCTTATTTCTTCACTCTAGTTTTCCAAAGAATTTTGTCAAACTCTGCTCTGTAGAGGCTTGAAAGTCCTTGGACTTGTTTCACCTGCTGCTGTCTCTTTCCTGGTCAATATTTGCTTAGAAACGCCTGCTTAAATTTTGCAAGGGGTTGTGAAGTTTTTGCAACATTCCTCATATCTTGAGATATGCTTCCTTATGGGCCACGTATTAGAAACATGTCTTCAAAGTGCTTAATGCAGAACTTTGGATGTAGCTCATTCTGATTTTCATTGAACACCTTTAAAGTTTGTTTTTATAGGTACTCAGCTGAGTTGAAAAATTCCTCACCTGATTGCAAGGTGGGGTTGTACACCTGTTCTCTATCGGGATCGCCTGCTCTATTTGGTCGTTTCGTTGCTGTTACTCGACACGGGTAAGTTTCTCACCATCTCACGATCCCCTGATACTGTCTGAGGGTTGTGAAAACTGGTGTGGTTTGTATATAACAAAAATAGTTTTGACAGTGTGTCTGCATTTGCCATATATCATTTGTGAGCCCGAGCACCTTCTATTTCCATTTGTTTCTGTTTAACGGTCTGCACCTCTTACGTGTTCTCTGCGATTTTATCCCGTGACCTGTAGTACCTTTTTTTCCCTGCTCCATTAAAGTCTCGGCGAGCTTTTTTAAATTTTGTGACTTAAATTCTTGCCGCGCCATCTGTCGTGCGTGCTAGTGCTACCTCTCTCCTACCACCAATAGCTTGAAAGAAAATGACAAGCCACTCCAAGTGGGGGCAGGAGGACGGACCAGGCAGTGTTACTGGGTGTTGCAAATGCTTTATAGTGTAGCCATGTGTGTGTGTGTGTGTGTGTGTGTGTGTGGTAGTGGGGAAATAACGCAAGCTTCAGGTTGCCCTGTCACTGTAAGGAACATGGAAAGTGGGAAGCTGGACATAAATTTGACATTGATGAAAAAAAGTTCATCGCTACTGTGTAAGTGAGGACAAACTATTTAAATGTTTGAAGAGTCATTTTGCATTTCGAGGGCAAAAATGTAAATAGCCCAATGTAGAAAAAGACGTGATTAACTTCATAATTCAAAACAGGAACTTTGATTTTGCTGCTACAACAGAAAAGATTCAGTTGCAAGGCTGCAAAGTAGCATCTAGTTCTGTGTACATCATTTCATGTAAATTACCTGCAACCAATGTCAAAGCAATCAATCTGGTTGTGGTAAAATACTTTATTTTAAAATGTAGCATTCTTCCTCCGATATTAGCTACACAAATCAGTTGTTCCACCATCCCTTCCATCACCGCTCGCAGTGGGCTTTACCAACGTAAACATCATGGTAAGAACTCTTGCGACACACACTGTACTTTTATACCGAAGGTTAGTTATATTGACCTCATCAAATTAAAATCATTTCTGTCCTTAGGATGTGTGTGTGTTTTTCATACTGCATTTCTTTAAGGGCCATACAGGCATGTTAAAAACAGTTGTCTGATGTGTTTGGCTGCGGTACGGAATGGCACCATTCGATTTATATTGAAACATCGACTTTTACAAATTGCCGCACCGTTTTTGTGAACGTGTACAAACACATAGATGCAGTTCTGCAAAACAGTTACTGTACCATTTTTTGAAGACTTTCTAGTTTATTACGTTTCTCAAACCAAAATAAATATGAGCATGTAATTTTTGAAACTAATGACTTGGGAAAGGGTGGGAGGGGGGAGAAAATGATGGAATCTAGATTATAGGCCGCACCGTGATTCTGTATTCCAAAATTTGGTAATAAAGTGTGGCCTTTATTCCAGCAAATACGGCATACAGTGCACACTTGAGTTTCCTTGCAGTTTGTAAAATGTAAACTTTCATGGCGGGAAAGGTCAAAATTACTAAAAATTTCCGGGCTATTATGCCATGGTCTTATGGATTTATTATGGAAACCCAATGTTACGTCCTTGACTGTGGAGGACATTTTCAAGGGGAAACGTGACACTTTTGAATGTCCGATGCACGCCCTGGCTCACTACTGACTGAAGTTAAACTCCGTTTATGAGGGCTCGTGCACAGAGGTGTGACGTCAGATGTTTTTGATATGTGCGCACAATTCGTCGTCTGTTAATATCGTCCCGTGATGGAAGACTGTTACATTTCTTCTTCAAAACCAGAATCCAGATTTAATTTAGTTTCACACCCACCTCCTTCCTATTGAAATTATTGGGGTGTTTTACAATTTCTATAGCCTCTCTGTACAGTCTTTTGTGATATCCATTTGTGGTTGCTAAAGCCTGAATCTCATCAAATTGAATGAGGTGGTTCCCTGGTTGAAAAACATGTTCAGCAACAGCTGATCTGTGAATCTCTCCCCTTGGATAACAGTTCCCCTTGTGCTCTTCTAGTCGTTATTTTGTGGTACCCACATATACGTCTCCACAGCTACACGGAATCCTATAAATGCCTGCTTTTTCCAGCAGTTTGCGAGCATCCTTTGTCAATTTCAGGTGATCGTGTATCTTCCGGGTAGGTTTGTAAATAACGGCACCATTCCGTATCGTCAAACTTTTACCGGTGATGTCCTTAATAAAAGGCAATTGTTTTCAATTTTACATGTTGGTCCCAACTCTCTCCTTATATCTGTGGAAGAATAGCCATTCTTAAGTAAAGCATTACTCAGGTGTTTCATTTCCGCGTTGAGTAATACCAGTTTGCAGATGTTCCTTGGTCTGTCCGCCAACGTCTTTATAATGCCCTGCTTTTGCTGTGGGTGGTGGTTTGAATCCTGGTGCAGATAAGGTCTGTGTGTGGGAGGGGGGGGGGCGCTTCCAATAAACTGTATGGCCCATTCTGCCATTTCCCTTTTTGAAAACTGACGTGTCAAGTAAATTCAGTCTTTTGTCTGCCTCCTTCTCCATGGTAACATGAATAATAGAATTAATCCTGTTGAGGTGTTGAAGAAAATGATCTAGTTCCTCTCTACCACGCCTCCGCACAACAAACATATCCTCTACATAGCGGAATCAAATAGCAGGTTTTTTAGTATGCTGTTTTCAATGACTGTTTCTCAAATTTTTACATATAGAAATTTGCTATAAGCGGGTTTAAAGGGCTCCCCATCATTTGAAATAGGTAGTCGTGAAGCAAAATTTGAAAAGATCTGCAATGTCAGGTGGAAAGAGGAGATTCAGCTGTTGCAGCACCTCATTGACTGGAACCATAGTAAACAGGGATACCACGTCAAAACTAACTAATATGTCCTCTGGATTGACTAATATATCATTTAATCTATATCTATATATAAAAGGCTTATGTGTGTACGTGCTGACAAACTTTTCTCCATTACCACATACTGCCACCCACTCGTAGTTGTGGTGGTAGATAGCCCTTGGTCTAATGATGTTAGTAAGATAGTAAGAGAGTTTGGTTGTGGTACGTGGCAGTGGGTGAGTGTGACGAGCAAAAATTAGCAAAATATGCAGTAAATACTCTTAGGAAAAGCTGTATACTCTGTGACTTACAAACTTTACGGTACGAGTCAAAATCTGTTTATTCTTTCAATCGTCAGACAATGCGGTCCTTCCATCTTTAATAACGACGAAGAATATAAAATACGCTATTTTTTAAATAGATCACATGTTTCCGTCAATCACACATTACCGACTATGAACAGAGACATAAAACAAAGATAAAAATCCAGGTAGACACAAAGATAAAAAATTCTCGTGGAACATTGATCACTGTCGTGGAAGCATGGTGGAAACACAGACATACATCAATGAATGTCTCTTCGACCATAGATATTGATATGCCTGTGCCAGTAAGAAACTCTATGCGACGTAGTCCTACTCATATCCCGGCGGCCTCCTGTGATAATGTTGGCGACAGATGTTGAATAATGAGAATCATGTGACATCGCCATAAGCCAATCGCGTGACACGCAAATATTTTGTCGTGAAATCAAGCATACAGCAGTATTTATCTACACTCTACGTGGTTCGGTCATCTTTGCAACAATTTTATATCGTGTTATTGATGTTACCAACATAAAAACACAAGGCCGCCAGGATAGAAAGTAAAATTTTACCGAATCAGATACATCCGTTGTTGTCACATCTCATTATGACCAGCACTTCACGCGAAACTCTTTTGTATAGACTCTCATGATTCACAGTGTCTTACAATTCATTCCAAATTCCTATTCAAGAAGATATTTGTGAAAACTGTTACAAATCAATATTCGCACTTATCCAATATCGTTTTCAGACATGTAATTTGCCAGCCGCATTCGGCGCTGCTGTTGCAGTGTGTAACAAAATTGAGAATAACAACGCATAATATCAAATATATACAAGAAAGTTGAGGAAGCGTCACTAAAAGGGCCATTTACACATAGTCATCCGTATTAACGGAACAAAAAAGGAGCAAGATAAAGTCAGCGATTAGGAAGTTTTTCCCAATATCACATGACATTTCCACCTTAATGTTGAGGGTACAAAATGTGTTCTGCACATCTGAATACTTACTCCAGAGATATTTCTGCTCTCTGCTGCCACTAGAGATAACATAGCTACACACGCGAGCGACAAGCTCATCGGAATCCTCTCTGCTTTCATAATTGTTACGTGCGATATTGTGATTAAAATTTGTAATTACTTACTTTTGGTGCGGATTACATTAAGATAGAGAAAGATGTCTTCTTTTTCAGAGACAATTGCGCTTAGAGTTATAATGCGATTTCTGAATATATAGTTATGTTACACAAGGTCGATTTCAACTTTGTGCTTTTCGAAGTAATCACTTCAGGACATGAAGTCATTTATTAGCTGAAAGAGTGGTAGATGCTGCTAACACAGTCAAGACATTTCACTAGGAATACTATATGTAATGGAAAGTTCTATACAGACGATCAGCTTACTCCATACCTTCAACGATTACCCAGAGTTACATAATCGCACATTGACACCACCATGACGTCTTATTTAAACAGACATCAACTGCTCTGTTGATTGAATTACCAGATTTTCATAATTCGTCGAGTTTTCGATAATAGCGAGCACTGCATACAGAATAAATACATTGTCCCCAGTGCAACACTGCAACATACTAATACTTCAGCATACACTTACTGTGAGAGATAAACAGTTTAATACTACACCATAGAACCAATACATGGCTCTGTTATTATTATTATTATTATTATTATTATTATTACTATTTCTCATCTCAACTATAGAAGTGTTTTCAGAAGTTTACGCAAACAAACAATTACACACCTTAGTCTTAACTTTCTGAACACAAACTAACATTGAATTTATATTGTTCCGGGGTATGGACGTAGATTAATTTCACTTTTTGAACGAAAAACTTTATGAACATTCATCATTTTTAACAATGACATCTTGGCTAGGAGAACTGAGTTTGACAAAGCGATCCAACAAGGATTCTTGTTTATGCTGATCTAGGTCTGGAGCCCTAAGAACCATGATCTACACATGTCCCTCTTTAACAACCGTTGCGAAGCACAGGTGTATAAGCTAGTTTACTTATAAAATAGGAATTCTAGCGCCCCTCATGTGGTCGTAATTGTGTTGACAAGAACTTGACAATCAAATAGGTGGGCGAAGCAATTGCTCTAACAATTGGACTCTGAGGAGGAACATTTTCATTTTCTTTGTGGACTTTCAATAACCCATAAAGTCTTGGCGGTAGTGCAACTGAATTGAATAGGCACTGTTCAATGGAAGACTTTTTTTTTTTTTTTTATTAACTGTGTAACAGTTCTAAGAACTTTGCCAGTAGGATCTTTACTAAGTTTTCTGTTTGTCTGCGGATCTAACCATTCCTGAATCTTGCAATGGTAGTCTGTCACATTTAAAACCACCGTACAATTTCCCTTATCTGCGGGAAGAATGATAATACTATCGTCCTCATTCAGGCTTTTTATAGCATTTTTCTCAACCGTTGTTAAATTACTTTTTGGAACCTTTGCTCGAGCCAATACTCTGACAGTTTCTATACGTATTTCCTTAGCTGTAACTTTGTCTAAATTGAAGCGGCAGTCCTCGCTGACACACCCGCTCCAATCCCAACTGTACACTGGTGTTTAAGCTGCAACCATCGCTGAGCGGATCGACCCATCACTCGTCTCCAGACACGGGGTCTCCACAGGCCTCTGTGCGTACCAGGGTGCCTGTTTCGAGTGGCTGTGGGGCCAGACTGTCACTCGCAAAGAATGGACAGTTCAAAATTCTGAATGGACACTCCCCGTTCCAGAGTCCCTCGCCGGATGAGGTCTAAGCTGTGCAAAGTTGTATCGACATTGCCTCCGGGCTTTCCTGTTTCGCTGAAAATCTGTGCTTTGAGAAGTAGTTATTGTGTAGTCGACCTGGAGCCCATCTCCTCGCACCAAAATTTCCTGACACCGAGCTAACTACTATCGTCCTCTGCAGAACATCTCTCAAAACAAAGTTTGAAATTAATTTAGATGCCGCGAGGGGGTGTATTGAATATATTTAATGAGACGGTGCTAGAATAGTGACACCTACCAACTTCCGGAACATTATTACTCAGTACAGCTAGAAGGCACTAGAACACTATTTACAAATGACAATGTACAAACACGGTAGGTCTCGAACCCAGGAACCTGCGCTTCAGAGTCTGCTTCAGTCATTACACCACACTGCCATTCTCTTCAGTAATAATTTGTATGGATATGACACAGAAGTGCACCTCGGTTGCACAGTGGTAGAGTGCCAGACTACAAATCCGAAGGTCCCGGGTTCGATCCCCGCCAGGTCCTAGGATTTTTATCTGTCACTTTCCACTTCTTTCACCTCTGGCAGTATAGCTGACGTGAAAAATACCGAGTAGCACCGTGGTTCGGAACCCACGTTAAACTGTAGGTCCCCCTATAACTAGCTGGGTAAGTCAGTTCGAAGGTCGGAGGAAGGCAACGGCATACCACCTCCAAACAGGACCATGCCTAGTAAAGCACTGTGGTGTTCAAACCAATCTTCGGATTGTTGACTGCTTTACCTTTATGACACAGAAAGAACATCTTGGCTCAGATGCAGGGAAAGCAAGTGACAGAATTCAGTTCATTGGTAATATACTAGGAAACTGCAATCTGTTTACAGAGAAGATTTCTTATTGATCACTTACACACCACACTGTTGAATATTGTTTGAATATAAGGGGCACATACCACACAACCCTAATGGGATATATTGTAAATACATTGAAACCCCCAATTTTACATTTTCTTGCTGTCCATTCTAAAAATAAATAAATAAAAGAAAAATTTAAAAAAAGAAAGAAAAGGATATCACAGAATTTAGGAAAAACATTGAAACCTCCAAAATATGAGCAAAATGAAATGTTATTGGCACATACGTACACCATTAAAAACTATCATCCTCTCTCCTATAGGCCGATATTATATGTCAGCTATGTTACCATCATAATCTTGGACAGTTTCCAGCCTCTGGCTGGCTCTGCCTCTCCATCTTCTGTCTTGCCACCATCTCTCCAACTTCACTGTGGTCCAATCTTCTCCTTTCTTCCTGACACATTCCTCCACTCCTTTCAGCCATCTGTCTCTCAGTCTTCCTCACGGCCTCTTTCCCTCGAGTTTCATCTCGTGTATCCTCTTTGGTATTCTCTTCTCCTTCATTCGCTTAACATGCCCATAGCATATCAGCCTTGATTTCTCTATCTCCTCTTATAATGGTTCCACCTTCATTAACTCTCTATCCTGTCTTTTCTTAACCTGTCTGTCTTTGTCACTCCAATACTGTTCCTCAAGAATTTTATCTCACTACCTTGTAATTTAGTTTTCTCTCTTCCTTTCATTACCTAGGTTTCGGATGCATATGTCAGGATCGGTACATACTTTTTTACTGCTTTAGGGTACATCCCTGCTCCATATTAGGCTTCTAATACCCTTCCAAAATGCTTCTGCTTTTCTCCCCAACTTGTGTATTTCTCTGTTGTTTTTTCTATTTTCTTGTATTAGGCTTCCTAAGTGCTTGAAACTCTCCACTCTCCTCAATTGTTCCCCACCGATTGTTACTCCAGTTTTTCCTCTCTCCTTTGTTCTTGTTGTGATAACCGTCTCGCTCTTAGTTATACTAAATATCATCTCGTATTCTTGCACTGTTTGTTCCTATACATCCAACTGCTCTTGTATTTCTTCCTCCTTATTTCCCCAAATCATCAGATTATCTGCAAAGACCAAAGCTTCCATCATTCCTTCACCAATTACTTGAGCTGCTGTACTCATTATATCATCCATCACTACAATAAAGAGTAATGGTGAAAGTGCACTTCCCTGCCTCTAGCCATTCTGCTGTTCAACCCAATCTGATCTCTCTCCTCCCACTTTCACACAGCTCAAACATCCATGGTACATTGCCCTTATCCTCCAAATAGTCTGTTTTGTTACCCCTTTATTTTCCAGGGCTTTCCATGCTTTGCTTCTATGTACACTATCGTACAAGGAGGTCATTAGCAGATCTATTACAAATTCATAGTGTTGTTCCTGCAGTTGTCACAGCAAAACTGAGATCCACTATGGACCTTCCTTTTCTGAAGCCATGTTGCTCCAGAGGCTCCAACCATTACAGTTTAATTTTAATTGTTACAATAATTTTTCAAAATTATGAGTTCATGATTGGAGTTATTCGAATTCTGATTTTCAGGTTCAATTAACAAATCAGTGTCATTTCTTTTCCGTCGGAAGAACTCGGTTCCTTTCCAGTTGTTTCGTCTGATGTCATTGACAAAAATAAACTGGTTATAAGCAACACCTACTAGCATGTTCTTGTCAAAATCATTATTATTGACAGTAACTTCAGCTAACTGGATTACTGCATAATGAATCCACAATTATTATTTATTTATTTAATGCTCAGACATTTAATACATAGTTATTAGTCTTCTAACTTCCCAATACTAGTAATGGGAACAATCGAATGAAAACAATTGATTCATTTGATTGTTGGGAAAAAATCGATCATTCGTTTGTAGTTTCTCGTATCGGTTGAATTATTCATTCATTCTTCTGAGTGAAACCAGTCGGTGGGACCAACCGAATGAAAAAATCGACGCAGTCGGTTGGCCTACTCATTCCTTCTTTTGAGTGAAATCAGTCGGTAGGAGCAGCCAAATAAAAAAATCGACACAGTCGGTTGGACCCCTCATTCCTTTCCTTTTGAGTTAAATCAGTCGATGGGACCAACCGAATTAAAAAATTGACATTGTACGTTGGCCTCTTCATTAGTCCTTTTGAGTGAAACCAGTCAGTAGGAGCAACCGAATGAAACTGTCAGTCGGTCGTAGTTTTACTACATTGGATTAATATTCCTTCTCGGATGAAAGTAGTCTGTGGGAACAACTGAATGAAAGCATGCGAAACTTTTGCAATTTTGTACATTGACTGAATTACTCATACTTTCTTTTCAAGTGAATACAGGCAGCAAGTTTTGTCATATCGCTGGAGCAGGCCTGCGATCACTTTAATTGCTCAACCCAGACTTCAAATACGCCGATCATCTGGGCCCGATCAGATTACTTTCGCAGACACCCACAATCGGTAGAAGACAAGTGGCCGATGACCACGAAGTACCGCGGGGAGCGGGACACGAGAGGGGGTGCTGCCTCGCTTGCGTTTTCACTGCTGACAGCGTCAGCAGGCGAGCGCCAAACTCCACACAACAGTGTCTGGCGGGCGGGGCGTGTCATCGCCGATTGTTGTCGGTTTTTTACTGTCTCAATAAAGAAGCGTGGAAACTACAGGGTGTTTCAAAATGATCTCTACAAGTTTAATCTCGCATATTGTATCTCCGAAGTGGGAACAGGTAGAAACGCGCGGTTTGCGGATTGTTGTTCATACATATCTGAGGTTCTAGCAGGACAGAGTTAAGTATGTTAACTTTGAGCGTATTTGCTAGATCCAAATTCGAAGATCACTAAAACATTAGGGATGGTAAAAAAAAAGCCTTCATTAAAGGATTTTGTATAAAAATATTTCTTATATAAATATGTTTGTTAATTCCATCTAATTTGAAGGAGTACGAGAAAACATACAACATTTATCTGTGCTGTAAATTTTCTTCAGCGTGTCTGTATTCGTCAACAGTATATGAAAACATTCATCTCATGTTTCATAATTATTCACTCTTGTCATGCCGCGGTGGAGTAGCCGAGCGGTCTTAGGCATCTCTCTGCGGAGTGCGCGGTTGCTCGCCGTCGGAGGTTCGAGTCCTCCCTGGAGCATTGGTGTGTGTGTGTGTGTTTGTGTGTGTGTGTGTGTGTGTGTGTGTGTGTGTGTGTGTTGTCCTTAGGTTAGTTTACCTTGGTTTAAGTAGTTTGTAGGATACAGACTGATGACCACGCAGTTTAGTCCGATAGATTTACTAACATTTGAACTCTTGTCACAGATATTTCTGTGGTTATTGGTGAAACGGTGTGGAGGTTTATTCCATCCCTCCACCATGTACCATACAAAATATTAGATGAACAGTGAACTGCCACCTGTTTTGAAAGTCAAGTTTGCAAAATTTCATCAAGATCGGAATAAAACTCTATATTGGTGTCAAAGTCTGGAATACCTTCTGTCATGCATCGAACTAAATTAGATGTAGACGGTGACCATTCTCTTTCTTTGAAGGTGAAGAGCGAAATATATTATTAAAATTCGAATACAAACGGAATTTGTCGAAGTTAGTAGGTAAAGTACCCTCCTCCATGCACCTACGAAATTTATTGTACACAATTACCTTCGTCTTGTTTTAAAGGTCAAGTGTGCAAAATTTCATCAAGATCGCAGCCAAATTGTGGTTTTTGTCGAAGTCAGTATGTAAAGTACCCTCCACCATGCACAGAATGAAATTTGATGTAGACAGTGACTTTCCTCTTGCTTTAAAGGTCAAGTGTGCAAAATTTCATCAAGATTGGAACAAAACTGCAGATTTGCATGCAATAGAAACACACACACGGACACATTGCTATGTTTATAAGATTTGTCTCTAAGAAAGTTTCATGCTGAATCACAGTTCATTTATACCCGAAAAGACTGAAGGAGTATGCAAATAAAGTCACACAAAGTCGGTGAATTAATAAAAACATTCATATAACTGCAGAAACCGACAGAGACTTTTTCCAGCCGGTTGTATCGCATCAAGTGAAACCACTCAATGCCGGAAACAGTCATATGAAGGACAGAGACTTGTTTCATTCTGTGGTCGCGCATCAACTGAAACCACTCAAACCCACCGAATGAGTGAAAACATTCATATAACGGCTGCTACCGATAGAGACTGTTTTCATTCGATTGTTTCGCATCGACTGAGACCACTAAAACCCCGCCAGTGAGTGAAAACATTCATACGGCCACAGCGACTATTTTCATTCGGTTGTTTCATTCGACTGAAAAAACCGACTGAAGGGAAAAAAAAAAGATTGACCAATCGGTTGTTAAAAACAGTCGGTTGTCCCATCACTACCCAATACAATTGACCATCTGACATCCCGTCACAATATTGCAGTCTATCAAAGTTTCTGAGATGCTCCCAGTTCATAATGGTGTCTTCTCTTTCACATATAACACACTTCAGTGAGGGTAAGATTCCAATCCTGTGCAGGTGTTCCGCAAGGCAGTCGTGGCCAGTAGTTGTTCGAAATGCTGCCACAGTTTCCCTTCGTGGGTGTTTGGGAAGTGCGTTTGTCTCTTCTAACAGTAGAAGCCATGTTTTTCCTTGCCCTCGTGTTGTCAAATGGTCATAAAACGTCTTCTTGAAACTGTTGTTGATGAGTCTTTTAATGGAGATGTACGATAATTTTATGCATTTTGTTTGAGAAATCTTGGTTCCTTTTTTGGCTACAAAGTCTGCCATTTCATTGCTGGTATCCATTGAAAAACTATTCCAGTTCCAGCTTTGTTGATTGAGGCAATAGAGGATTTTATTTCATTTGTGCAAGCACTTTGAGGTGTTTGGAAGGATGCAATTGTGTGTATTGCAGAAGTTGAATCACAAAATATAACCTTTTTGTGACCTTTGGATACGGGCAAAAATTGTTTTAGTGCCAGGTTTATTGCCTCCAACTTTCCATAAAAATCGAAGTAATACTGTCCTAAAGCTTTGTAAAAACAAAATATTTCACTGTAGACTCCAGCACCAGCGATACAATTTGAGTCAGTCAAGGATCCATCTGTATATATATATATATATGAATATTGTTGAAATGAGATAGAATGGCTGGCCAGTACTTACCATTGTGCTGTACCGCCGATAGTAACACAAAATGAAAAAACAGAAAAAAAGGGACAAAGGGACAAGCTTTCGGAACAGAGTTCCTTCGTCAGGTGGGAGAGAAGGGAAGAAGTACTGGCCAGCCATTCTATCTCATTTCAACAATATTTATTATCTCTGAGGAGAATTTTCATCATTAATCGTATATATATATGAAGCCATTCTGTTTGTGTGTAGTCACCATTCTCATTTCTAGAGCCATATTTTGAATAAGTTCTGTATTCATTTCTGTCTCAACAACCTTTTCATTCAGTTGAAGTCTGAATATGACTGGGCATAGTTTAAGTGGACTGACTGGGGCAGCGGAGTTTTCTTTACTGATTGGTGGACAGTGGTCTTGTCTTACTGCATCAATACATTGCATAAAACCTTTCTGCGTTTTCAGCCGATTAGCGTGATGTTGGTAGTTGTTCCACTATGTGTCATTTGGTAATCTGCTTAATGTTTCATATTGGAGTAGTGCCAGTCTCATAATTTCTGATTTTAGAAGTGGAATGCCAGTCACTGCTTGAAGAGCTGAAATTGATGATGTTTTTACTGCTCCTGTAATCAGGCGTAGAGCTTGATTTTGAAGAACCTGCAATTTAGATACATTCGCTGGGAGTAATACTTCACATCCATATAGAATATTGACTTTTATATAAATTTTGTAGGTAGAGTTTAGAACTTCAAGAGAGCTGCTCCACTTTTTTCCAGCTAATCTCTTAAGGATGCCCAATTTTTTTCGACCTTTTCAGCAGTATTTTGTATATGGTTTACCCATATCATTTTTCGGTCCAGAGAGATGCCAGGGTACTTTGGATTGTCACATTGAGTTAGTTGTTTATTTTGATACTGCAAATTTATATTAGGGATTGAATGAGCCACTGAGAAAACTTGAAAGAATGTTTTTTCGGTGTTAACTGTCATCAAATTTTCTTTTGACCAGTTTGATAGCGTAGGGCTTCATTCATTTTCATCCTAAGTTGGTCAGTTTTCCTCTTTGGCAGTGAGATCCACATGACTAAATCATCAGCATAAAGAGCTGTTTTAATGCCCTTGACTTTTACTATCTCTCCTGGTAAGTCGTTAATCATGATGTTAAATAGTGTTGGGCTGATAACACCTCCATGGGGTACTCCAGTTTCCAGTTGCTTATAACCGGACATAAAATTATTAACCCTACTAGCACAGTATAGCTGGTGGATAAACAAATACAGCCATTTCAGCATTTTACCAGTGATGCCATAAATTTGCAATTTATCTAGTAGTTTTAGTCTCCACACAGTGTCATATGCACCCTTAAAATCAACAAAAAGGGCCAAAGTTGTATTGCTGTTATCCAAGGCGTCTTTAACTTTCTGACTGAAGCGGAGCAGTTGTTGATTTGCTGATCGAAGTTTACGGAAGCCAGTTTGCTGAACACAAATAATCTCATGAGTTTCAAGATAGAATGAAAGTCTGTTATTAACCATTATTTCCATTGTCTTGGAGAGAGTTGAAGTGAGAGAAACAGGTCGATAATTAGCAAATGAGTTTCCTGATTTCTTTGGTTTTAAGATTGGTACTAGGACAGCCTTGTTCCATGCAGCTGGGACTCCTTAATTCCAACGTTTATTAAAGAGAGTGCATACAGTGTGTTGTGCAACTGGCCCGAGATTGTTTAGAAACTCTGAAAAGTAGGGATGGGTCGAATCCCAATTTTACCGAATCGAATCCGAATACCGAATCTTAAATATAACATGCGCCGAACCCGAATCGAATCTCGAACCCAAATAATCTGTTAACTCAAGTATATGTATTTAAAAAGAATTACTACCCTATCGCAGCCAGTGATGAAGAT
This sequence comes from Locusta migratoria, assembly GCA_026315105.1. Taxonomy (NCBI): domain Eukaryota; kingdom Metazoa; phylum Arthropoda; class Insecta; order Orthoptera; family Acrididae; genus Locusta; species Locusta migratoria. The sequence goes on from CM048744.1 coordinate 9,814,215, forward strand.
AAAGCCTTCTGTGATGGATCTCAAATGACAATATTACAGTAAAAGTTAAGAATTTAAAATTTGCTTTGTGTTTTTATTTGAAATTATAATAATATTTAATACCCCCTTATCCTCTTAAAAGAAATTTTTATGAGACATTTTGAGATATATGTTGTTTAGATGCTCTAAAAGATGATAAGAAACTTTCTTCACTCTATTACCAACTGTTTAATTGATGAAATAAAAAAAAATTGTATAATGAAGTCTTACAAGGAAAGAATTACTTTTTTTTCCTTTTTCAAAGGTGAAGAATCAATAATAAAACCTGAAAATGTGAATAGATATTTTGGAAGTTTGAAAAACAGGTTCTTAAAAAAATAGGATGTGTAAATGTTTAATGATTTTATAGTCACTTATATAAGCCGTTATAAAATTTATTATACATCCAAAGCTAATTTATTTTGTTGGTTAAATTGTACAACGCTTCTCGCCGGGCTGCAGTGGTTTTGTTGGCACCAATGGTAATGACGGCAACTCAGATGACCAATAAATGTTTTTTCGTGGCAACTTCAGTTAAAACAAAAATTATTTTTTTCTGAACGGACAACACTTACTCCGTACCTCGTGAAAAATATCAACGCAATTCTACACTTCATTGTTCATCTGTTGCCATCATAAGAACTGGAGGCGAGAAGCGTCGTAAAATTGGTGCCAACATAACAACTGCAGCCTGGCGAGAAGCGTCATACAATTTAACCGGATTTATTGAAACAGACGTCAGATGTTTGTTGAATTGACGTTATCCCGCCTGAATGGCGCACGATTAGAACTTTTTTTCCACATACGGTAGTAAATAACTTTCTTCTTGAAATCCTAGAGCTTCTCTAAGGTTCACATATCCAGCCCTTCACAAGATTCGACGAAAGAATACGCGAAATTAGAATGAGACAACTCATGCAAGAATCGTAGGTGATGTCCTAGGAGCCGTGTATACCGAATGAAGCGGCAGTGCGATCGATATATATCGGATAGTGTTTCATATAGAAACGATAGGTCTGTGCGATAGGTATCGAAGAAGCGAATGTTATGATTTTTACGAATATGTCATGATTTTAAAGGATGTCTTCAGTCAGGAACCTAAGAGTACAACGGAACTTGGGAGTGAAAAAGTTGTACTCTTAGGTTCCTGCCTAGCCACATCCTTTAAAATCGTGACATATTGGTAAAAATCATAACATTCGCTTGTTCGAATACTGGTACCTATTGTTTACTCTAACGACCATAGCTTTGACTGAAAAGTCCATTGACAAGGAATTAAGGCCGATTCACACTGTCTGTCACGTCAACGTCAAGTCATGTCACATCAAGTTGTATTCACACTGTCCGGCATGTCAATTCGCTTTTTCCAGCACTCCTTGTTGAAAGTGAAGTTATGTGTGGCGACGTGTTATGTAGAAAGTCATATTATAATACTGTAATTGAAGAAACAACAACGCTAAATGTTATTGCCAAAATCAACTTTACAATGTATGTTTTGGGCTAACTTAATGTGGTATAGTACTGGGATCTGAAACATGTCAAAACATCGACATCTATTTTAAAGCGGAAAAAATAAAGTTTCTTGCTACTGCTAGTGGAGCGAGAGTTGAATGTCCGATATATATCGATTATATTGCCGTTTCATTCGAAATTACCTGTTACCAACATGACCTGCTTCATTTGAAGTTGAGCAATACTAAAGTTCTATTTCCTTCGTTGAATGGTGTGTTAAAATTCAATAGTCGAAAATAGAGTGGAAATTAGACTCGACTTCCCTTTTTTACGAGTGCAAAAGTTTTAGCGCCAGTATTTACATTTGCGCCTACGAAGCAAGCCACTCACTACGTTTACATGTAACACATCTTCCGGAAGACGAAAACCGTTTTTCGCTTTTGGACTGTTTACATGACCAACCAAAAGCGGAATTGGGAAATCGGTTTGCGAAATCCGGTTTTGGGAACCCATGTAAACGGGGTGTGTGTAGCAGACGAGACGGAAAACTTACTTGTGGCGGCTCCTAGTGCCATTTTTCAGAACTTCGTTCGTTTTGTACTCGATTTAACCCCGTTTTATGACGTCACGTCTTTCAGCGGATCTATGAAACAATAATGTAAATAACGCAAATGAAAGGGGCACTGTTATGCAAAGTTAACTACAACATTCGTAACCAAAGGTTTCCATATAAACTTTGGATTCGGGATTCGGTAGTATTCGGCCATTATGCATCGAATCTCGAATCCGAACCCAGTGTGCTAGATTCGGCGAATCTGGATTCGGCCGAACCACTCGGACACAACCCTACTGAAAAGATCATGTCACAGCCAGCACTCTTCTTCCTTTTTAGTGAATTTAGTGCCCATTGAAGTTCATGAATTGTGAAATCAGTATTAAAAATCTCTTCACTTTGATTCTGCCATGTTGTCTTAATATCACTTCTGAATTTTTCTCCTTTTCTCTCAGTTCTTTTGTCAATGAATGATTCTTGGTGTAAAACCTGTAAGCTGTAGCTAGATCTTTGTCATCATATATGTTCTTCCCCCCCACCTGGGTTGGTTCTTTATAAGCTCGAGGTTCACTATCTAAGCTAGATATAAATTTAAAGAACTTGCTGGTTTCTTTCCTGTAACTGAGTTCACCAATAAATTTTGAGAAGCAATCCTTTTTGGCCTGTATTAATTTTTTTCTCATAACTGTGGATTTTCTTATCCATGCAACAACGTCCAGGACATCTTTAGCTGCTTCTGCCTGTCATCTTGCTTCTTCTCTATCTTTCTTTAATTTTTTCCAAGTGTTTATTCCAGAATGGTTTGTACTTCTATGGTTTTCCCTTAGGAATATGTCGTTTTGCACTTAGAAGTATTACTTCGCAAATTTTCTCATTACATTTATCAGGAGACAATTCCTGTAATGTGAAATTAGCAGGTGCCAGTTCCTTATCTAGTTCTTCTCTGAAGACATTCCAGGGTGGCCACCAAACCTTGAAACCGGGAAAAGCCTTGAATTTGAAAAAACCAAGGAAAAGCGGGAAAAAACCTTGAATTTCAGCCAGAAACCGGGATTTTATAACCCATGAGATCTCGCGGCTTTAAGAGTTAAACGACCGTTCGCGTGTATAACCTATTGCTCAGATTACACGACCAGTTCGAAATGTACTTGAAATGTGTAAACAAGTAATTACTGTAGTTTTAGTAAGAAAAAACCTAAAAGTTTAATATTTAAAAGTAACAAAACGCCAGTCGTTTTAAAATTACGGTGACCTAAATGCTCAGATCGCTAGTGCCCACGGGTTAAATAATATTCATCTCTTCATTTTTGTGTACAAAAACATTTTCAAATATATTTCTGGGCAGTTTTAAAAGTTTTATAATTATAGGTTACGTATCCGGTTATCTATTTCTGTATTTATCTCGAAGTGTTGTTCAACCACGCGATTCAATTCCTCGCGATGTACGTCGAAGAGACGCGATGTTATTGTAAGGCGCGACTACAAAATCGCAGCTAGAATGAAAGGCGATATTTATTTGTATTACATCACCCCATTTACATGGGCTCCCAAAACCGGATTTTGTAAACCGATTTCCCATTTCCATTCCAAAGAAATCAGGCGCAGACAGGTGTGAAAATTACAGAACCATCAGTTTGATAAGTCATGGTTGCAAAATTTTAACACAAATTATCTACAGGAGAATGGAAAGGAGGTAGATGAGTTTTGTTACTTGGGTAGTAAAATAACATGCGATGGTCGCAGTACAGAGGATATAAAATGCAGAATGGCAATGGGAAGAAAAGCATTTTTGAAAAAAAAGAAATTTGCTAACATCGGATATTAATTTAAGGGTAAGGAAGTCTTTTCTGAAGGCATTTGTGTGGAGTGTTGCCTTGTACGGGAGTGAAACATGGACAATAAGCAGTGCGGACAGGAAGAGAATAGAGGCTTTTTAAATACCCCAAAATTAGAATGGGTATGCCAGGCATAACCCACTGATAATTTTGGTATTGTTTTTTCTTTACGTTATATTTCTTGACTGTAATTAAAATCGACTCTCTCATCCCACTGATGGCCGCTGGCTTTTGTAAGACACAACACTGAATAGATTTTAAACAGGTAATTGAATTCGTAGGCATTAAAATCCACGTTCGAGTGAAGTGACCGTTTTCTAAATAGTCTGAATGTTAATGGAATTCCACTTGTTAAGTCAATATTGTAAACTGAAGGCGGCAACCTTTAATTGTATTAAATAACTAGAAATGTAGTGGGTTTGGTACGATACATTGAAAATGTTTACACTTCGAATTTAATTCCCAGTATGTTTTGAGATAACCTTTTGAAACCACATAAGTTACCAGTGAGCCGACATACTTGCTGTGAAGACTGCCCTTACCCTTCTAGCTAAAACATTCTGTAAACACAGCCCTCATAACAGCTTGCAAAGGTCTTTGTGTTTTAATTGGCAGCTCTACAAAATTCTCCAAACGCAAAAGCTAGTAATAGATTTTTTTCTGAATTTTATTTTTCAGGCTTGAACAATTTGTCAACAATTGAACGTAGTAGTCGGACTTTAGTTTCTGCCCTTTTTGACCTGTGTCACCTATGCATAGAATTACGTCTTAACCCTTTCCCTCCCCTCATCTTTATCTCTCCATCTAGCCACAACCATTTGTTCAAAGATTGTAAATAACATTGCAGGGCTTCCAATAATTCATTGTGACTAGATTTTTTACCGTTACCTTGAGGAAACAAAAAGCATTAGGCTACAATGTATTGTCAAAATATATATCGTTGCTTGATGTCTAAGTTGGAGTAAATGCAACAATACTTTCAAATAATTGAATCAAGGTAAAGTAAACAAAATAATTAAAAACTTTATTACTAAATAATTGTCCAGTGTCTAAATTAGTAGTCAACAGTTCGAAAATGTTATTAGTTACCATAAAGGAAACATATCCTGCACACTACTGTCTGTAGTCATTCCAAATTTCCATCCAAAAACTAAAAATAATCAAAAATTCTGTAAAATATACATTAATCCAATCATTATTTATAGATATACGCAAAGATTGATTTTTGTTCATAAATCAAAAAAAATTGGCGTTAAAAGGGTTAATGTTTTGTGTGTGAAAAATTGGATAGGTATATAGTGAAATACAAAAGGACTTCGACTTATAATCGTGATGGTGACGGTGATATGGAATCGATAGCGTGTATGTATTGTGTAAGTTTTTGGCTTTGCTTTGTATTTATTTATTTATTTTTCTTTCTAAACAGCTGGTTACGTCGGCGCCTATGTTCGTTAGTAATAAATATGGACAATTCCTGTGACTGGCGTGACATTGGTAATATATAAATAGTAAACACAATCATCGTCTATGTATTGTTGATGGCTGAACTGTTTTTCATGCGGGCGCGGCTACCGCCAATGAGGAGTCGCGGTAACAATTACGAGGGTAATTCATTTACTTAGTGGACAAGGGTACATCGAGACTCTGTCAATCATAGAACAGGAACAACATTAATTATTTTAGGGTCAACACAAAAGATTATTCCCCTCGTTATATGTTACTGGGTTTTCAAAAAGCATACGTACAAGCAATGCCACTCAGTGAGCGCTAGCCGGGCCCGTATGAAATACAGTTCTAACATTGTTGATTGCGGCCTTTCGACATGTTAATTGTCCTCCAAAAAGATGTAAGTATAACTCTGTAATATGGTACGCGACTTTTCCGAAAAGGCAATTTCTTTCAGCTGTAATTTGTTGCTTTAACAGCTGTCTTATAACAATGTTGTTGTTATGGTCTTCAGTCCGAAGACTGGTTTGATGCAGCTCTCCAACCTACTCTATCCTGAGCAAGCCTTTTCATCTCCTCATAAGAACGGCAACCCACATCCATTTGAATCTGCTTACTATACGCGTCTCTTGGTCTCCCTCGGCGATTTTTACCCCACACACTTCCCTCCAATGCTAAATTTACGATTCTCCGATGTCTAAGAATGTGTCCTACCAAGCGATTCCTTCTTTTAGTCAGGGTATGTCAAAAATTCCTTTTCTCACCAATTCTGTTCAGTACCTCTTCATTAGTTATGAGATATACCCACCTAACCTTCAGCATTCTTCTGTAGCACCACATTTCAAAAGCCTCCATTCTCTTCCTGTCCGCACTGCTTATCGTCCATGTTTCACTCCCGTACAAGGCAACACTCCACACAAATGCCTTCAGGAAAGACTTCCTTACACTTAAATTAATATTCGATGTTAGCAAATTTCTCTTTTTCAAAAATGCTTTTCTTCCCATTGCCATCCTGCATTTTATATCCTCTGTACTGCGACCATCGCCTGTTATTTTACTACCCAAGTAACAAAACTCATCTACCACCTTCATTGTTTCGTTACCTAATCTAATTCCTTCAGCATTGCCTGATTTTCTAATACTGCATTCCATTATTTTTGTTTTGCTCTTGTTAATGTTCATTTTATACGCTCTCTTCAACATGCTGTCCTTTCCATTCAACTGCTCTCCCAGGTCCTTTGCTGTCTCTGACAGAATTACAATGTCATCAGCAAAACACAATGTTTTTATTTCTTCCCCCTGAACTTTAATCCCTATTCCAAATTTTTCCTTGCTTTCCTTCACTGCCTGCTCGATGTACAAATTGAATAACATCGGAGAAAGGCTACAACCCTGTCTTACTCCCTTCCCAACTGATGCTTCCCTTTCATGCCCTTCGAGTCTAATCATTGCGGTCTGGCTTTTGTAAAAGTTGTAAATAACTCTCCTTTCCCTGTATTTCACCCCTGCTGAGTTCAGAATTTGAAAGGGTGTATTCCAGTCAACATTGTCAAAAGCTTTCTCCAAATCTGCAGAAGCTAAAAATGTAGGTCTGCCTTTCCTTAATCTATCTTCTAAGATAAGACGTAAAGTGAGTATTGCCTCCCGGGTTCCTATGTTCCTCCTGAATCCAAACTGATCTTAGGTCAGCATCTACCAGCTTTTCCATTCTCCTGTAGATAATTCGTGTTAAAATTTTGCAACCATGACTTATCAAACTGGATGGTTCTGTAATTTTCACACCTGTCTGCGCCTGATTTCTTTGGAATGGAGATTATAACATTTTTCTTAAAGTCTGAGGGTATTTTGCCTGTCTCATACATCCTACACACCAGCTCAAATAGTCTTCTCATTGCTGGCTGTTCCAGAGACTTTAGTAGCTCTGAGGGTATGTCATCTACTCCTGGGGCCTTGTTCCGACCTAGGTCTTTCAAGGCTCTGTCAAATTCATCTCTCAGTATAGTATCTCCTATTTCATCTTGATCTACTTCCTCTTCCCTTCCTAGAACATCGTCTGTAAGTTCATTTCCTTTGTAGAGCCCCTCTATATACTCTTTCCACCTTTCAGCTTTGCAGTTTATAACCTGGTTCCGGAATCTATGTCTTACCATTATAAAATCTATCTGATATCTTCCGGTGTCTCCTGGTCTCTTCCACGTATACAACCTTCTTTTGTGATTCTTAAACCACATGTTTGTTACAATTAAATCATGTTCCGTGCAAAATTCTACCAGGCGACTTCCTCTTTCATTCCTCCTGCTCAGTCCATATTCACCTACTATTTTTCCTTCTCTTCCTTTTCCTACAACCGAATTCCAGTCTCCCATCACAATTAAGTTTTCCTCTCCCTTAACTGTCTTAATAATTTCCTTTAGCTCCTCATACATTTCTTCGATTTCCTCATCATCGGCAGAGCTAGTTGGCATATAAACCTGTACTACTGTTGTCGGTGTTGGCTTCGTATCTATCTTGACAATTATAATGCGATCACTGTGCTGCTCATAGTAGTTTACCCGCATTCCTATCTTCTTATTCATTATCAGTCCTACTCCTGTGATACCCCCAATTGATTTTGTACTTATAATTCTGTACTCACCTGACCCGAAATCCTGTTCATCCTGCCACCGAACTTCACTAATCCCCACTATATCTAACTTCAGCCTATCCATTTCTCTCTTTAAATTTTCTAATTTTCCTACGTGATTAAGGGATCTAACATTCCACGCTCCGATCCGTAGAATGCCAGTATTATCTTTCCTGATGACAACATCCTCCTGAGTAGTCCCCGCCCGGAGATCCGAATGGGAGACTATTTTACCTCCGGAATATTTTACCCAAGAGGATGCCATCATCATATTTTCATACAGTAGAGCTGCGTGTCCTCGGGAAAAGTAATGGCTGTAGTTTCCCCTTGCTTCCAGCCGTTCGCAGTAGCTGTGTGACAAAGCCACATTAGCTGATGTTACAAGGCCAGTTCAGTCAATCATCCAGACTGTTGCCCCTGTAACTACTGAAAAGGCTGCTTCCCCTCTTCAGGAACCACACGTTTGTCTGACCTCTCCACAGATACCCCTCCGCTGTGGTTGCACCTACGGTACGGCTATCTGCATCGTTGAGGCACGCAAGCCATCCCACCTCGGCAATGTCTGTGGTTCAGGGGGGTGGCTTATAACAATACATGTAGATGGCGTTATTCTCTAAATATATTTAATGATACTTATAACAATACATTCAAAATATCATTAAATATATTTAGAGAATAATGCCATCTGCATCTTTCTGAGATGGAACAGAGTGAAACAATCGTTGCAGAGAACAATAGAGTGAATCCAAGTGTGAATCGACCGTATCTGTGCCCGCACAGATGAAGTAATTCAACGTGTTTTAGAGTTAAGTGTTTGTCCGTCATGTCAAAACAGAGTATAACTCGATATCAGAGCTCATACGAGACAGAGTATGCGTGGGTTAGATGTGATCCCAAATCACAAACGAATGCATTATGCTCTTGGTGTAATGCAAATATAAATATTTCTTCAATGGGGAAGAGTGCTTTGAACAGTCACGCAAGAAGCAAGAAACATAAACTTTCCATAAACAAATGGAATCTGTTGCTTTCCACAATATATATTTCACTGTGTGTTTAGTACTACAAGAATTTAAAAAAATGAAACAAATTCATTAAAACAAAATAATGTTTTCATTAAAATCTGCTGTTGAGTGTTATTTTACCAGATGACACTAGAATCAGCTGTTGCTCCAGATATAACTCGAAAACTGTCTTGAGCAGTTAAACTGGCAACCCAAGCGCAATGGAAATATTCTAGACCTTATAGCCACAAACAGGCCAGACCTTATTAACGATGTCTGTGTAAGACAGGAATTAGTGATCATGATATCGTCATAGCGTTGATGGTGACCAAATTTCATAAACCAATTAAGAAGGCTAGGAGCGTGTTTTTGTTGGGAAGAGCCGATAAGCAAATGTTACGATCGCACTTAGAAAATGAATGGGTATTGTTTAATTCTGGGACTATGGATGTAGAGGAATTGTGAACTAAATTTAAGTGCATTGTTAATAAAGGGTTAGAGAAATACGTGCCAGTAAAGACGATTAAGGATGGAAAATATCCTCCGTGGTATAATAATAATGTTAGAAAGCTGCTGAGAAAGCAAAGATTCAAAAAAGAACACGCAAATGATGACAGGCAAAAGTTAGTAGACATTCGTGCGTCTATAAAAAGATCGATGCGTGAAGCATACAATAATTATCAGAGCCATACCTTAGCAAAAGATCTTTCCGAGAACCTGAAAAAATTCTGGTCCTATGTAAAATCGATAAGCGGGTCAAAGCCCACTGTCCAGTCACTAGTTGATCATTCCGGGGCAGTAATAGAAGAAAGCAAACGGAAAGCTGAAGTTCTAAATTTAACCTTTAAGAAATCTTTCACGCAGGAGGACCGCACAAATCTACCATCCTTTGATCAACATACTAATTCCGATGTGGGGGACATAGCAATAGGTATTTCCGATGTAGAGAAGCAGCTGAGAGAGCTAAATACGAAAAAGTCTGCTGGTCCGGATGGAATACCAGTTCAGTTTTACAAAGACTATTCTGTGGCATTGGCCCCCTACTTAGCTTGCATTTATAGCGAATCTTTAATTGCGCGCAAAGTTCCTAGTGATTGGAAAAAAGCGCAGGTGACTCCCATGTATAAGAAAGGAAAGCGAGCTGACCCATACAATTACAGGCCAATATCGTTGACATCGGTTTCGTGTAGAATTTTGGAGCATATTCTCAGTTCGAATATAGTAAATTTCCTTGAAACGGAAAAGCTTCTTTCCATGAATCAGCACGGGTTTAGGAAACATCGTTCATGTGAAACTCAGCTTGCTCTTTTCTCACATGACATCTTGCGAGCCATGGACGAAGGGCAACAGGCGGATTGTGTTTTTCTCGACTTCAAAAAGGCATTCGACGCGGTGCTACACTGCAGACTGCTAACGAAGATATGAGCTTATGGAATAGGTTCACAGATTTGTGACTGGCTGGAAGACTTCCTAAGTAATAGAACGCAGTATGTTGTTCTCAACGGCAGTGTTCATTCAGAGACGAGTGTATCGTCAGGCGTGTCCCAGGGGAGTGTGATAGGACCGCTATTATTTTCTATCTATATAAATGATCTGATGGACAGAGTAAGTTGTAATTTGCGGCTGTTTGCTGATGATGCTGTGGTGTATGGGAGGGTGTCATCTGTAACTGACTGTAATAGCATACAGGTTGACTTAGACAAAATTTCTCGTTGGTGCAAAGAATGGCAGCTAGCTCTCAATGTAGAAAAATGTAAAGTGATGCGCATGAGTAGAAAAAACAATGCTATAATGTTCGAATACAGCATTAGTAGTGAGCTTCTTGATGCTGTCGCGCCGTTCAAATATCTAGGCGTAACATTGCAGAGCGATATGAAATGGAACGAGAATGTAAGGACAGTTGTGAGTAAGGCAGACAGCCGACTTCGGTTTATTGGGAGACTTTTGGGAAGATGTACTTCACCTGTAAAGGAGACCGCGTATAAAATGCTTGTACGACCACGTCTTGAGTATTGCTCAAGTATTTGGGACCCGCAGCAGATCAGTTTGAAGGAAGACATAGAGGCGGTTCAGAGGCGAGCAGCTAGATTTGTTACCGTTAGGTTCGACCAATGCGCGAGTGTCACGGAAATGCTCCGGCAACTCAATTGGGGATCGCTGGAAGAAAGACGACGTTCTTTTCGTGAATTTCTGTTAAGTAAATTTAGAGGGCCGGAATTTGAAGCTGAGTGTAGTACGATCTAGCTGCTGCCTACTTACATTTCGCGTAAAGATCACAAAGACAAGATAAGAGAAATTAGGGCTCGTACGGAGGCATATAGGCATTCTTTCTTTCCTCGTTCAATTTGGGAGTAGAATAGGAAAAGAAATGCCTAGTAGTGGTACAGTGTACCCTCCGCCACGCACCTTACGGTGAATTGCGGAGTATGTATGTAGATGTAGATATGTTTCTGCATTCTCGATTTCGTCTCCTCGAAGTTCAAGAACTCGCCAACTACATTGTGCATTATTACGCATGCTGGGTCATTAACATTCATTGATCTTTTAGCTAGAGTTTTCCATGGCAAAACGTATATGACTGTATGGGCTCCGGAAACTGAAAACCATCATTGGGAACAATCTAAATGAAAACTTGAAGGAGGTGAAAATGTTTTTCATATCCTGAAGGTAAAGTAAATCATATATGTACCGAGTTCCCGGTCACTAGTTCATGACACTTGACTGTATTTTAATATATCAGGAAGTCTAGTATAAATGAACGGTCTATGTTGCATAAACGAATGCAATTCACATTAAAACGTATAGTATGCTCCAACTACTTGACCTCAACTTGGTACATTGTACAGGGTGTAAATTTCAAGTTAACAAACCGGAATAACTCGGAAAAACAGTAGATATTTTCACAAGCATGTGCGGATGGCAGAGGCTTAGAAAATAATACTCAACCTGAACCGTTTCCACCGTTTGTGGGGGGTGGGGAGTGTCAAGTGTAAAATTTTAAATGGGAACCCCGATTTTTTTTACTGCAGATTCGGATTCTAAGGCCGACATCATGGTTAAAAGTGCAGTTTATGCGGCAGCGGCTAGCTGTCGTGCTCGCTTGGTTAGGAACGGCAGTGCAGCCAATCAGGAGTCACGATGCCGTGGCCCATAAGAAACATCGTTACAATTGTCCAATGTAAACAAATCGGTGTATGCAAAAGTTTTTGACGATCAACAAGTTGCAGTTGCTATCGTTATGGATGCCACTTGATCACTGTTTCGAACATATCATAAAATAAATAAAACATACTATACCTGCTCTGTGGTTGACAGGTTCTTATATGAACCCTTGTCCGGTCAGTAAAAGTAATTGTGGTAATGCTTGCAATTGAGATAGCTCAGACTGATTATATATATATATATATATCGAGCATACAACTATAAATCGATAGAGTGTTTCTGAACCGGAGTTGCGGGCACTACGCGCCCTCACATACTAAAAGTAAAAAAATCTCATTTAACCTATACCTGACTTTCACTTAAGATGATCACTGTTTCGTACAGATCATAAAATAAATAAAACATGCTATACCTGTTCTGTGGTTGACTGCTCCGGTGTATTTATAATAGTTCACGTATGGGAATAATACCACAATTATCTAAAAATCCCTTATAAATGGAAAATCAATTACAATCACACAAAAGCCACACCAAAATCGTCGTATAAACTTTGAAATTGACGCCACATTTACTCGTCATGAAACACGCAATCTTATTGGCCGGCATAACTCGACTCCTGATTGGCTACTCTGCCCTTCCTAACCTAGCGAGACCAACGGCTAGCCGCTGACGCATAAACTGCACTTTAACCCACATCATGTATGGTCTGGTGGAATTTATTTATTTATTTTTTTTTTAATTTATTTATTTTTTTTTTTTTTTTTTTTTTTTTTTTTTTTTACTATAGTTGGGTCTTGTTTTAGTAAGAAATACTTTTGTCATACTGGTGAAGAAATGTACTAAACAGGAAATAAAAAAATAAAAATGAAAACCATATTCATGATACTTCAGATGATTCCCAGAGTGATCCTTTCCTCTCCCTGCAGTGGACAGGGCAGTCTTCCAGAGTGATACCATAGTCCAGATTGCCCTTGTCTGAATACCAGTTATGAATTGCCGACAAAACATTTAATTGAACTAGCTGGGAAGAAATGTACATCTGGTATAATTTGGTTGGATTCTGAAGCATCATCAATATGATTAACCTTTTTCTTTCCTAGGTGGTACATTTCTTCACCAGTATGGCAAATAATTCTTACCATTACAGTGCAACATGTTGCCAATTGAAAGAAAAAGAATTCAACTAAGCTACACATGATCTGGTCTGTAGAATCTGAATCTGCAATTAACAATGGGAGTTTCCATTTAAAATTTTACACTAGCCACTCACAATGCTCCCAAATGGTGGAGACAGTTCAAGTTTAGTATCATTTCCTAAGCCTCTGCCGGCCATTCATATTGGTGAAAACGTTGTTGAATATATACTGTTTTTTCCCCTAGTTATTCTGGTTTGTCAACTTAAAACATACACCCTGTACTGTACATTGTGTCAGTGTCGAATCTGGGGCGGGGGAGGGGGTCTATGGGACTGCAGATCCCCAAAAACCATGAGGAAAACCTCATAATATGAGCTGGTTCTTTTTAGATTGAGGTACAATGGCACAATTTTTATGAACTCTGCCCCCCCCCCCCCCCAACACAAATCTTGGATTCACCACTGCTTGGTGTATATTAAAACGTGACATGGTTAAACTTGGACGACATGTTTTTTAAAAATATGTAACTAATTTCTTTACGGTATAGTTATTTGCTAACCCCTTTGAGCAAAATTAAGTTTCATGAAAACCTGGAAAATAATTATTTTTAACCTGGAAAACCTGAAAAAAAACCTTGAATTTGAAAATGAAGATTTGGTGGCCACCCTGCATCCCAATTGGCCCTTTTAAAATTCCAGCTGCGTTTTACTTGATTCTTTGGCACAGAAAGTGTTTCAGAGCCCAACATTATACTACTAATAATCATGTGGTGTCCAGTTCCATCTCTAGTAATAATGTTTCTTGATGTTCTTGTACTGATATCAGAAGAAACCACTGTCAGGTCTGGGTTTGTTGCTGTGCCATTGTAGTGGAGATAAGTTAGGGAATCTGATGTTGAATAGACCAGTTCTATATTATTTGATGCAATAAAGTCTTGTACTGCTTTTCCTGCCTTATTTTCATCATTGTAACCAGTTGCGCATAAATGAGCATTAAATTCTCCAACTATTACAGTTTTATTTTCTATATTTAAGGCATTTGTATTTATAATATTGTTAGGTGGATTGTAGATACCATATATTTTAAAATGTTGCTTCTGAAACCATACATCAACTTGTACAATTTCAGCAAGATCTTCTCCATCATTCATATCTTTAATTATTACAAACTTATTTGTTATGTCATTTTGTATGCCCACAAGTATGCCACTTGCAATCTGGTTGTATTTAAGTAAGATATGTATCTGGTATCCCTTGAAATTGTAATATGTTAGAGTTTCTGTAGAAACATTAGCTTCTAATATTATAAAGACATTGATCTTGAAATCATTTAGAATTTTTTGCAATTCTACTTTCTTTGACTGGGACATCCCTCATGCATTCCATTGCAATATATTTAAGGTGTTCACATTTTTTCTTCTCAATGAAGTCCCCTCCTGGACATCCGATTGGGGGACTGTATTACGTCTAGATTAATTCCCACTAGAAGTTCCATCGTGAGCTTCACTGTATGCCATTTAGCATTACCCAGAGTGCACCATGTGGAGGCGGCATACATTACACCCCATGAATCCACAATGGTGCACCATTGTGGAAACCAGCAGCAGCCAATGAAAATGCGGTATGCCACGTGACTGGTAGTTGCGCCCCTACAAGAGAAATTGCGAAGTTTGTGGGCAATAATAAACAATGTTCGGCATATATCCTAGTTGGTTAATCTGTGTTAAGAAGTAAAAGTTTTGTTGATTTTGTTTTTTATTCAATCGTTTCTAATACAACAGCAATTTTGTGCTGTGCCGAAGTGTCTAAAATTAAAGTTTTTTTTTAGCTCCACTCTCACTTCAAGTTCTCTCTCCCAGTGCTGGAACTTTCAGAAATGTTTCAAAAATAGGGAAAATGATATAATTAGGCCTAGTAGTAACATGCTGGGAAGTGAGTATGTAGGTGGAAACCTCAGAATTTTACATTTTTTTAAAACTTTCCTAACATGCACACTCACCGTAATATCTTACTGTAAATTGTGATTTTAGAAACTTTTCAAAATGTGGATGATTTTTCATCCATTTATTCCCTTCGGACCCCATCCTACTCGCCCCCACCCCACTCATACATTTTTTGGTCGTATTACTATCTGTCATATTCAGAAGTTGGAACCTCTATTGCTCGTTTTTCATCACCCCTCGTAATTTTTGCCAAATTCGTGTTTCCAAAATTTTCTCAAAAATATTTGTACAATGATTCATCAGTGTTATCCCATGGTAGTTCTTCCACTCCTTTCTATTTCCTTTCTTTATTCCCGTCTTCTAGCCTTCTGCCTCCACACAGTTTTCATTACTCGGTAAAGCCACTGTATCCCCATCTCTGCTGCTGCTCTCACCATCTCTACACTTAACCCAGCGACTTCTTTCCCTTTATCTTGCCCAATGCCTCTTCAAGGTCTCCCCACATAAGGTCTTTTTCTGTTTGCTGTTCCTGCTCTTTCTCCTAAGCTTTTTCCTCATCATCCGTGTCTCCGTTCGGTTTCGGGAATTCTTCAAAATACTCTTTCCACATATTCTTGATTTCGTCTTATTGTCTATGACTTGGCCACTTTTGTTCACCATTTGGGCATAATTGTCCCATATGACACTTTTTCTCTACCATTCTCCATCATTCTGGTCCACTGTCCAATCAACTTTCTTCTTTCCTCTGCCACCACTCTTTTTGCTTCTTTCTTTCTTTCTTTCTTGGTTGATACCCCTCTCTTATCTCTACTGTTCCCTACTGGGACCATATCCTAAAGGCTCTATTCTTCCTCAGTACTATATTCCTTGTTTTCTCATTCCACTAGGGTGTTTGTTTCCATATTTTTTGTTGCTTGTCCTCCCACATACTGCTTCTGCCGCACTTGCTAATGCTCCCTTGAATCTAATCACTTCCTCTTTTCCATTTTTGGTTGGTCCTTTGGAATGCTTTCCTTTACTACTTATAGGTACTGTAGCCTTCAGTTTCCATCCCCTTATACGTCTTTCTTGGTTTTGTTATCCTAAGTCCCTCTCAGGTTCATTATGAGCAAACAATGATCATTATCCGAGGCCTCCAATGGGATTACCTTGATGTCAATGATGTTCATCTCACTCTTGTACAAGAAGTACAATAGTGAGAACTATCAATTTTGTCTTTAAGTCTTTACTGTACTAGGTAATCTTGTGGCTTTCTCTTTTCTTTAACCAAGAGTTCCCAACCAGCAAGCCATTCCTTTGATAGTACTCCAGTAGTCTTTTACCCTCCTCATTTTGGAAGTCACAAAGCTCCAGTCCAAGTACACTTTCCAGGCCTTGTCTTTCTCTTCCAATGTGTGTGTTTAACTCCCCCATCACATTCTTCCTACCTATCTGCTTGTGCAATTCTTCTTCAAACTATTGCTTCTCTTCAGAAGTGCAACCCACCTGCTGTGCATAGACTTGTATTGCCTCTATGGTTGTCCCCTTGAGTGAATTTTTGATTTTCATCATTCTATCAAATATTCTCTTCACTTCCTCTTTTAATCCATCTCGAACTGCTATTCCCACTCCCCCTCAGGGGCTCAGCATCCATTTGCTGATTACAGGCTCGGTGAACTCGGGGCCCCTGAGCTGGGGACTGGTATAAGCAGCCAGTCCTCTGACACCGTAATCTCTGGATATGCTTCAGTGACCACCTTGTGGCGCGGTGGCGGTACGTTGTGTGTACCAGAGAATGGGGATCTTGGCTTGACTACCCCGGTCGCGAGGAAGGAAATACCTCTATAAAAAACCTCAATCTTAAGGTGTGCTACATGCTGGTGGGATGATTGGCTGTTGAGGTGGAACAGTCACTGGCGAACAACCTCTGGGGATACTGCCAAACCTCAGTTGTATAAGGCGTACCTAGGCACGCATAGCTCTGTCTAGGCGGACATTTAGTTTCCTAGCTGCCGTGGGACCAAGAGTAATAATTTTAATTTGTCCCTCGAACCTTCCAGTGGGATGGGTGTACCACTGGGGGGTACCAACACCCAACCATCAAAAAGGGCTTGGGTATCCAGCCCTCCGGACCGAGGAGTGTCAAAAAATTTCAGTCCAAGTAAAAGAATACATGCTGGCAATCAGATTGTATTTTTAATCACGAAAACAAAAGAAGGTAGCTTCGAGAAAGTGTCGCTATTCTTTATTGGAAAGGTTTGGAAGGCATTGCTGGCTCACTGAAATCTGTAAAGCATTTGTGCAGTGGGACTCTGCTAATAGAAACATCTCAACAAGCTGCAAACCTTCAGAAAGCAACTTGCCTTGGGAAATATCCCATTGAAGCAGAGCTACACCACACTCTGAATAACAGCAAAGGAGTTGTCACATGTAGGGACCTCATGGACATTCCCAGGGAAGAATTAAAGGCTGAGTGGGTGCAAGAGGGCATCAGTGATGTGCAACACATAATGAAAAGGGTGGATGGAGAGTACAGATACCGGTCTCCTTTATTCTTACATTTAATACTCCACAGCTCCCTGAGCATGTTAAGGCAGGATTTCTGCAATTAAAAGTAAGACCTTACGTGCCAAATCCCATGCGCTGTTTTAAATGCCAGCGCTTTGGGCATACAACGCAGGGATGTAATGGAGTATCCACCTGTGGTGCATGTGGTAAACCTGCTCACGATGGGGTCGCTTGTCCACCACTTCCAAAGTGTGTGAACTGTTCTGAGGAACACCCTGTGTGGAGTAGGAAATGCAGTGTTAATTTTGGAAGAAAAGAAGATTCAAGAAATAAAAACTACTGAGCGCATTTCCTACCCTGAAGCCAAGATCTTCAAGGCCACACAACCTCCATCATTTACCACCTCCTTCGCTGCTGTCCTTCAAAAGCCAGTTCCAGATGTTTTTTTGACACAAGCGGAGGTTTTTAGTGTAGCCACTAACACCTGTCTTTGTCAACCCACTTGCAAAGCAGCGGTTGACGCAGCACCTGTACCTCCTTCAAACACAGTGGATGATGATGATGGTGATAAATTATTATTATTATTATTATTATGTGTGGCTCATTGGCCTAGAGAAAGCTACAGTTACCAGCACTGTGGAGCCCCTGGCCACTTCAGTGGTAGATACTGGCCAAAAGTCCACCATGGCTGCTACCACATTTACTGTAGCTGCTACAAAGAAAGTGAAGTTAAATAAGGCATCTGGTAAGTCCCAGTCGCAAGCTAAGTCAACTAAGAAACCTTCCAACTATATCGAAGTTCTCATACAAGACACTTCTTCTGACTGCACTCCAGAGCTTATGGAACTGTGTGTCAATATGGGACACAGTTCTCGCTCCATAACTGAACCCCCACCTAGTTCAGTATCTCCATCCTGACGGAAAGAAAAAGTGAGGGCACTACTCCATAACTGATGGCTCCCATATTATAGTGGAACCCGAATGGACTCTGGACTCACATAGCAGACCTAAAACTGCTAGCACACACACGTACCCTTTGCTCGTGATTACAAGGAACCCACTTCAATGCTTCGGACACCGCTATACTCAGGAACTATACCATCTACTGTAAAGATGACCTTACTGGTGAGAGGGCCACAGGAGGAGTTGCTGTGTTTGTCGGTGATAGACATCGCTCCTCGGCCATTCCCTTGGTTACTGATCTCCAGGCCGTGGCAGTGGACATTCGGGTGGGTTCGAGGATCATGGTTTGTTCCTTTATTTACACCCCCAGGAACCAATAGACTCCTGAGGCTCTGACCAGTTTCATAGAGCAACTCCCCCGCCCGTATCCTCTACTGGGAAACTTTAATGCCCATTTATGGGGCTCCGACTCTACTTGCCTGAGGGGCTGAGTGCCTCGTGACATTGCAGGAACTCTGCCTGCTTAATGTGGGTGATCCCACACATTTTTGTGCTGCCACGAGGATGTTCTCATCCTTGATCTTTCTTTCTGTTCCCCAGCTCTTGCAGACTCTGCTCAGTGGGAAGCCACGGATGACCTCCACAACAGTAACCACTTTCCACTGTGGATCCACTTCCCAGATGGCCCATCATTGGGGTAGCAACCGCTGAGATAGATAAGTCTCAGGGCAAACTGGTCTTTGTTCAGTCACCTGGATGTACTAGAACACCGAGATGACATCACTGCTTGGTTGGACCACATAACACGAGTGCTCCACCATGCTGCTGACCTTTCTGTTCCTAGGTCATTGGGTGAACTTCGCATGCATCCTGTCCCTCGATGGTCAGATGAGTGCCACGCGGCAATTAAAGCCAGGTGTGCGTCCCTACAAAGGTTTAAGGGTGCTCTGACAACTGACAACCTTATAGTCTTCAGAGTTGCTAGAGCCGAGGCTCGACGCATTATTAAGGAGAGTGATAAAAGGTCGTGCCGAGCATTCCTGAGCTCTTGTTCCACAAAACTATGGGAAGCCATCAGGAGGATTTCTGGTAAAGGCAGTCGCTCACCTATCATTGCAGCTGTGCTGAAACAGGTGTATCTACAAACAACACATGGCGACATCGCCCAGACAGTGGCAGAGCATTTTGTGAACACTACTTCCACGGCTAGCCAGATCCTAGCGTTCCAGCGATATCATACGACCGTGAAGAGGAGCAAGTTGGACTTCAGTCAGACGACACTGAATCCTACAACTGCACTTTCTCCGTGTGGGAGCTGGAATCTGCCCTGCCTATGTCTCGTGACACTGCACCTTGCCTAGACAGTTTTCAGTACAGTATGCTTCGCACCTTTCTGGAGAATCCGAGGAAATCCTCCTTGCATGTTTTAATTTTATATGGCAGGACGGACATTTTCCCAACTTGAGGAGGGAAGCAATTTTAATTCCGCTTCTTAAACCAAGGAAGGACCGAACAGTTACTAGTAGTTACCGGTGTGTCGCCCCAACAAGCTGAGTAGGAAAGACCCTGGAACAAATGGTGAACCGCCGCCTGGTGTGGATGTTAGGGACGAGGAAGTTGCCTAGCAGCTCTCAGTGTGGTTTCAGGAGACACCGCTCCACTGTCGACAACCTGACGCTGTTAGAGTCTGCACTGTATCGGGATCTTCTTCGACATCTGTAAGGTGTACGACACTACCTGGCGACGCTTTATTCTAGAGCAGCTCCATCAATGGGGCTTCAGTGGGTACCTCCCCATTTTTCTACAGTCCTTCCTATGTAAGCAAGTTTTTAGGTACCGAGTTGGTGGCATGTTGTCACACCGTTTTGGGCAGGAGAATGGTGTCCCTCAGGGGAGTGTTTTAAGTGTCACCCTCTTTGTTATAGCCACAGTGCTCCTTATTCGTGGATGACTTTGCTGTTTTCTGCTCTTCCTCCAGTACTCCTGCTGCGACTCATCAGTTGCAGTTGACAGTGCAGAGGTTGGGGGAGCGGGGCTGTGAAGACGAGCTTTCAGTTTTCTGCTGATAAGTGTGTGTGTGTGTGTGTGTGTGTGTGTCCTTTTTAATCGTTCTCGTGGTGTTTTTAATCTTCCTGATATGCAACTTGTTGGCACCATTCTCCCTTTTAAAGAATCTGTGAGGTTTCTGGGCCTCATTTTTGACTCCAAACTTTCATGGCTCCCACACCTGAGGGATCTGAAAACCAGGGCCCAGAAAGCACTGAACTTTTTGAAATGCCTGAGCCACAGGTCGTAGAGAGCAGATAGGGCACACGTGCTGAAGTTTTATAGGACTTTCGTATGGTGACGACTAGATTATGTGTGCATAGTCTACGGATCAGCGAGACCTTCATATCTGAAAACCATTGACGCTGTTCACCATGAGGGTCTTAGGCTGTCCACCAGTGCTTACAGGACCAGCCCTATCCCCAGTGTGTTTGCTAAGGCTGGCGAACCACCACTCACCAACTCCTTGTGGTGTGTCAGGCTAGTAAGATACTTGCTAATCCAAATTCTCCAACTTATTGAACTGTTGCTCGCCCTGATATGATGTGCCTGTTCTCCAATCACCCATACGTAACCAGGCCCTTTGGGATATGCTTGCAGCAAGTGCTGGAGTCACTTGGCCCCAAACCCAGGGTTTTAACCGCCTGTCACCTGGGCAGTTTTAACCGCCTGTCACCTAGTGCAGTACGGCAGGAGTTGCACTCCTGCCAGTGTTTTTACCTCATTATTTTTTGAAATTTTAACTAAGCACTGCGACTATGTAGCTGTATTCACAGATGGGTCTAAACAAGGGGGCTCTGTTGGTTGCTCTGTTGTTTTCACTGATCGAGTCACCAAGATCCTTCTTCCACCGGAGTTTACTGTCTTTGATGCAGAACTTCATGCCATTCTGTGGGCAGTGCAGCAGATGAGACGTGTAGTCAGTTCTAAATTCCTTGTTTTCTCAGACTCAGTGAGTGCCCTTCAATCCCTCTAAACTCTGCACCCCCCAGATAAAATAGTCCAGAACATCCAGGATGCCCTTTCCCACCTACAATGTCTGGGGAAGGTGATGTCCTCCTGCTGGGTCCTCAGTCATATGGGCATTCAAGGGAACGAAAGGGCAGCCATCACAGCAAAAGAGGCGTGTTGCATGAGTACGGTATCTAAATGTCCTATTCCTTTGCATGCTCTGGCCAGACTGTTGAGGAACAGAGTCATGTGTCGATGGGAGGATAAGTGGCGGGAACTAACGAACAACAAGTTGCGAGTCATGAAGTCAACCTCACGGCCGTGGCGAACATCCTTCCAACTGCGAAGGTGGGATGAAGTCCTCCTCAGTCGTCTTCGTACTGTTTACTGTCCCATGATACACGGCTTCTTGCTCTGGCAGGAGGACCCTCCTTCGTGTGGTGCTTGTTATGTACTGTTAACTGTTCATCACGTTTTGGTTCAATGTGTTTTATATTTAGATCAAAGGGCAGCAGCTCTTTTGCCCAGTGATCTGCCCTCTATTTTAAGTGATGATCCAACAACTGTGATTCGTCTTCTAAAATTTTGTGAATTGTCAGGCTTACTTCCTAAAAATTTTAGGGTAACATTTGTAAGGAATCATTAGGTTGGCTAGCTCTTCCATCTTTTTGTTATTGGTCAGCTAGTCGTTTCTCCCTATGACTCCAACAATGTTCTTAGTTTTACTGCTCAGTTTTACATTGGGCGCACCTGTCCCTACTAATCCATGACTTAAACAAGATTTTAATTTGTGTGTTCTTTCAGGTAGCTCTTAATGGAAACGGTGGTCCTTTTTCTACAGCTCTGGATTTTCCTCAGTTCCTGTTTCTCGTGTTTTTTAATTCATTTGCCCCTGAGATTTCTCTATGGGTGCTGTTAACCTCTATGTTGAGCACCCCTCAAACCCACAAACAACAACAACAACAACAACAACAAATATTCCCACTCCATTTCTCCTTCCCTCCTCATTTCTGCTATAGTACATATGATTTGATCATATGTTCTTAGAAGTCGGAGGTATGTGACAGCAACTAAAAACTCGTCAAAAATTTAAATTGGTGTCTGGGTACAAGGCAATCGAGCTATTATCGAACATGATACAACTTATAATTTATATGTCACAACATGTGCTTTTTAGAAATCTTTGCATCCATTGGACACTCGAAAATTATCAATTTCCAGCTGGGCAGCAATATGTAGTGTCCTTTCTACCCAGATAGTGCAATCTATGGCAGTCGTTAGAAGTGGTTGAAGTGATGATGATGACTTCATCGATTTTCTCCTCTTAGAATAAAACTATTTGCAAAAGGTAGAAATTCCTCTCAATGACTTCACAAAGTATTTAAAAACGTCATTGGAATTCCAAGAGCTGAAGCTAACTGTGCGTGAGTCTCTGTATTACTGTCAAATTGTTTCAGTTGGCTACATGCTTATTTTCTTCTTGCAAAAAATGCTTGTGAGTTACTTCTTCTTTCTTTTTTCTTCTCTGTTGATGTTTGAAACACGCGTAACAATTGTGTGTACAAGAATGAGCTTTCAGTAATCCTTATTCTGCCCCACACTATTTGTGATTATGATGAAAATTCTCCTCAGACATGATAAATATTGTGGAAACGAGATAGAATGGCTGGCCAGTACTTACCTTTGTAAATTATCTTTGAAATTGTAGCCCTAGCGAATACGGTATTTTAAATTATTTTTTCCACCAGACTTAAAGTAAATGATGTTCTGCATGTAATTACCAAGGAATTTAATGCAGAGAATGGTAAATCTGAATTAAAATGTATGAATTTACTTAGATAACCAAATTATAAGGTTTGTTAGCTGTTAATTAGTGTTAAAAGTTTCAAAATCTAAAAATGTTCATAAATACCCAATGTTTTGCAATCTTTCCAGCCCAAAGAAATATTCCCGGCAATATTCCCATTATACAAGTTCCTTCCCACTGGGAATATTGCCAGCCCACATCACTAGGTTCCACTGTAATACATTTACTTCTCTTCCCTTTCCTACTACCGAGTTCAGTCCCCGATCACAATTAAGTTTTCCCCTTCCTTATCTGTCTAAATAATTTCTTTTTAATGAAACAAAAATTATACAAGGAAACCATATTTTACAAAGCTCATGATTGTAAATATAGTCCCACATGAAGTGAGGAAGGTGACTATATCAGAATCGATTGTCACCACCGTTGCTGGCTGTAACTACTGCTACATGCCTCAGCATTAAATCAAAGCTCAGCAGCGAGTGGAGCAAGTTGCTCCACACTCGTCGAGGCCAGAGGTAGTCGTACAGTGTGGAGCATTGTGAGGCGCACACTGTGATGTCGCAGTGTGGTAGTCGGCAAGCATCTCAGGTGTGGGATGAAAACGGGCTGGTTAGTGTGTTGAATCCAGTACTATCCCATATTACAATACTGGTAGTTGCGTAACACAACACTTCGATGATCACTCACCATGACGTGAGTATTGTTTTGCTGCAGGCAGACGTGAGATTCATCAGTAAAAACTATGTTGTTCTACAGATCATGAATACGACATTTCGTAATTTTTTGGAATGTGTCAGTTTAATAAAAGATGTCTTTACATGATATTTGAAGACATGTTTATTATTATTATTATTGTTGTTATTATTATTATTATTATTATTATTATTACTTGTAAAATATTATATTTATTTTACTTTTTATGATTTTTCATTTTTTGTAAAATAACTAATTAATATCTACAGTGGAACCCCGTTTTTACGCTTTTCAAGGGACTTAAAATAAAATTGTGTAAGATGTGGGACATAACATTTTAAGTGATAAATTTTACTTACTTGAACATAACTGTGCCCCCTTTCAGTGTGTATAAAAACATACACAAGCAAAACATTATTCTCATTGTTTATGAAACATCACAAAAAATACTTAAATATTTGCACTTCACAAT
Organism: Locusta migratoria; assembly: GCA_026315105.1. Taxonomy (NCBI): domain Eukaryota; kingdom Metazoa; phylum Arthropoda; class Insecta; order Orthoptera; family Acrididae; genus Locusta; species Locusta migratoria. The sequence continues at coordinate 9,838,745 of CM048744.1, forward strand.
AAGAATAAATTCTGTAAACACATCATGCAAAGCTTGAGAAACTACCAGTTGTGTAAACTAGCCTGAGCTGACACCTGCACAATGACTGATGGGTTGCTCCAACTCAACTTGGCATGCACTGCAAACAAGGAAACGTGAAATATATGTTTGAATAAAGGTGAGGTGTCAAGAAACTTGACTGCATAATGTTTATAAACAGTATACTTGAAGGCAAAAGCCGTGCCACCATCATTATATGTCAAGTACGTCATTTATTCCAGGAACACGGTTTCAAAAAGCATAAAATGTGGAGGAAATGCAAATATGTCGACACAAAAACAGGAACTAATTAGCATTGTGAGCATAGGAAATACGTGTAAACGGCGAGAATACCGAAAATCTGGGATTGTAAAAGTGGGGTTTTACTGTATTTGTATCTTGGGTGGCCAACAACCTATTGAAAAACTGGCAAGTTGCTGCATTAACTCATTGGCATTTCTGTTTTCCTTTTTATTTGTTAGTATCTTTTCCTCCCACAGATTTCTTCAGTATAGAGGATATAGGAAATCATTCTTCAACTTGCATTGTTCCTGCTGACATTCATCATCTGAATTTGAAAAGAGAGGTAAGACCACAGTGATATCTATCTAACCTGGATGCATAACTTTGGTCCGTGAGTATACAACTGCAGCATTCCTCCACATGATTTTTCACTATTCATCATGCTTCAGTTTGGCAGTTGCATTTCTGTAAATTGGTATATGACAAATAAATAAACTGATTCCTTGCTTGTTTTGAATGTTATGTAATAGCTTGCAATGGGAACTCAATTGAAACAATTTTATTTTTATGTTCTTTTAATGTTTTGCAGATGTGTTACAATTTGACAAGAAACAAAAAATAATAAATCTGTCAGTGGTATGCTCGGGCAGCTGAAGTTCAGCATCCAGGTATTACAGAGAGGATTGTAAGACAATCAGTTATATCAATTATGATAACCAAATATTTCAAAAGTTGAAGAATCTTGTATTTTATCAACAGATAAACAATGAGAACACAGACAGTTGAATTAGAGGTAGGAACAATTGCCTCCAACGAGAGATGTCACATCAGTGAATGGAATAGTTTAGTAGGATGTTTAATTGTGACACTGACACACATTGACCAGTAGTGTGACTTGTAGATTCACACAGGATGAGCAGTGTATAAGGTCTCATTACATCACTCGATCAGAGTTTACATCTTTAAAAACGTGGAAACATAGTATTTTTACAGATCACTGATGCAAAATATATTAACCTATTATTTGGCAACATTGCTCAAGAAAAATCAAAATAGTGCACCATTTTCAACACTTTTCAAGTTCCGTCCTTGGATGGGCATTGCTGTTTGTAACCGACATTTAATCTATCATATAAAGTAATTTTCCATTGTCTTTTGCAAAACATTTTACAATAGTCTTGACTTTTTAGCAGTCACTGCAAGCATATATTATCAGTGTACTAGTTAATTTAAATCTTAGGCACAATTTTGTTCTTACAGAAAGGAAACTTTATAAACGGTGGAAGGAAGCCTCGAGGTGAGCTCTTATGCAAAATTGTTAGCAAATTTCAGTCAGGGACATTGCAAATGGATTGATGTTTACGGGGAAGAGGATGCCTGACTGACCAATATGAAATAGACAACGAGTCCAAATGAAGAAGGAAACAGCAGATAAGGTTCCAGTGAATGACATGAGAGGAAAATACTGGCTTTGTCTTCATAGGTACTCGGGTATAAAACTTGGAAATTGTGCGATTGTTCTGGGTTTTGTAACAAAAAGCACTTGTTGTCAGGCATTTCACATGGAAGATAGCAAAATACAACAATTTTACAGCCACACTGCAATATTTATATTGCAGCACTCCTGTGTGTCTTTTGGCCAATGTTACTTAGAGCCAAGAAACTATATTTTAAAGGGGGAAAAATTATGTAAACTTCTTCATGTGACACATCTAATTTAAGTAACATAATGTTTTTCCTTTGCGTGATTTCTGCGTGTGCCAAATGATGGGGTTAAGCAGTGCCACCTGCTGCAAGTGCCACACCTTAAGAGCACTGAGACTTAACTGTCCTGCATTTTTATTACTAGCCAAGTTCTTAAATCTTGTTAGTGCTTCTGTTTTTAAGTGCTTTTACTTTTTGAATGTGGTAAATAGTTATATGGAAAAATTTGGTCTGTGATTTTTATATTGCAAAACAAGTCAGAGACCATTGGTTCAGCTAGTTAGCTAGTCTCTCTAGTGCCAGGAGGGGAGATTCTACATCTCAGGAGGCACTTGAAAGTAACTCATCTAAACAACCGTAGTGGGAAAAAGAAAATTGTTTGTCGTTACTGTAAGAAGGCAAATGTCGTTACTGTAAGAAGGCAAATCATTTGAGTAAGAAATGTCGAATGTGGATTGCGGATGGTCGGTCACAAAAAGCCACAGAAAAATGGTGCGTTTGAACAATGGCGCCTCGTGCTCATTTTCGTTTGTGGGGCCCAGACAAAAAGTTAGTACCCAGTATAAATAGAATCAGTTGTAAGTGTTCAATATACAACCTCCATTTATATAACATAATTTAAACACATTCAAAAGATATTAAATATGCTAATTATGCCATAATTCATATAATCCACGAAACACTAGGTAATATAAATTTATGCAAATGTGCTACAAACATTTTTATTTTATGACTGTTATTTTTAGGGGATTATGTGTAATGTTGTAGGTGGTCTGGTCCACCATCTCCACTGGTTTTCCGTGTACTTTTGTGGGTGTCTGAGTTTATGTTGCGGCGACACAATTTATTGAAGAATTTGGAGGCTTGGAGGTGTTTGGATTCGCCAGCTATTTTCATGCTGAAATTCATACTTATTGTAGTTGTGCTTCTGTGTATTGATTGTGATGTCAAAATCAAAATGAACTGTGGGAGGATGTATGTGACTTATTTCTCATTGGAAATGCACCAGAGAGACAACAGGGACCCTCCTGGCTTTTGTCCTGCGGCCAAGGTAAAAACTGTGGTGAAAATCTTGACTAGGAGCAGTTTCATGTGTATTTTACCTAACTAGCGTGGTAACAAATGAGGTCTGTGCTCTGACAGGTTATTTATACAATAATGTGCAAGTCTTTTCTGACTGGCAAACTTGTCAATTACTTAGTTGTTGAAGTTTGGAATATCACTGATTTCCTCCTTTTAAATGGAACAAACAGCCACCGAGTTCAGTCTTTCCTGACTCAAACTGTTCCTGAGGAAGGTTTTGATTCTTTTTAAGGTGCTGAAACTGCGCTCTGCTTCTGCTGTTGAAATTGGTGTGGTTAGCATAATTTATAATTTTTGTGCACTTCAGTGAACAATTCTTCAAAGGAATGTTCCACAAAAAAAGTAAACAGTTCACAAACCAATGTAATGCCTCTAAATGGATCATTGCCATAAATCACTGACAGTTCATTTTTCATAGCAAATAAATGGACTGTACTTTAATGAATAAGTATTGACCAAAGTGACTGGGAAATGTTTTCTAAAGGAAGAGAACTTTTTTTGGAACAATGATTTTGAAGCTGCTAAATACATGAGAGTTTTGAAATCTTCCTTTCAGTTGGTTGGTTATAATATCACACTTCTTGTAGAAGCTGTACACTCATCAGAAACTCGAAATGGTTGAATGTTCTCTCATATTTGAGATACAGCACACTCAAGAGGACGTAATGCATTGGATATGGTAATGGCATTTGCACTCTACATCTGAACTACGTTGTAGAAAATATCAGTGTGTTTCATGATATCATAGAAAAAATTTAGGAGGAACAAAAGTGTGGATTGTGAAGTAAATTTCTTAAGGCAAATGCTTCTCCTATTGTAACATCATCCCAGGAATCCTCTTCCTCAATCTTTTCGACACATTCTAATAAGTGCAATTTGTTTTCTTTGACAGTATTTACAATGTGGAACTGGAAGTTCCTTCTAGTTGAAGAGACTGGAGGAATTCTTTCGTTGCAGACTGTCTGTAACAAATAATTTCACTTGGGAGATGAAGAAAAATACGTTGTAAAACCAGCAATATTTGCAAAGAACAACCTTACTGACTTAATGCCTTTACTGCAAGCACTCAGAGAGAGAGAGAGGGGGGGGGGGGGGGGGGGAATAATTCATTTGGTGTGCATAGCAGTGCACATATTTGGTATGTGGGAAAGTGCTCTGCATCAGTGTTTGCACACCACTGTGACTGCTGCTCATTACTGGGGCGCTATCGTATGCCTGAGCAATGAGTTCTTATTGAACATTGAAAGGTTCCAGACTTCTTTTTAAAACCTCACTAAGTCCATACGCTGTCCCATCATTAACATTTTCAAAGGAAAGAAATCTTTCAACAGGTTTCTTCCCTTACTATACCGCAATATAATGACAAATTGACTTCTGCATGTAATATCTGTTGTTTCGTCAGCCTGCACAAAAACCAAAGTGGCATCGTTAATCTGTTTAATCAGTTTCTCAATGTAAGCTTGACACATACAGTCCAGATGCTCATTTTGTATTTTGTGTTACGTACATTTACACACGGAATTACAAGAGCTGCTTAATTGATCATCTAAAACACTCTCAAGATTTCCCAAAAGAGATAACAAGTCTAAGAAATTACCATGGTTTGCTGATTTTCATTTTTAATTGTGAGCTCTTAGTGCAAACTCATGAGTTCCACAAAACAAGAAGCACTCTACTTCTCTGTTTAGTATGTGTCTGTTCTTTGTAACAAATTCATTATGTTTTTGAATTGACATTTTAAACGCTGAATCAATCTGACCAGCAATATTAATTGTGGCAAACATTTTATATTTACAAGCATTTTCTAAATGAAGTCCACTTTCCTTGTGTTTCTTAATTAATTCACTTAAATGCATTAGATCCTTGCAGCCAACTGTTGTCCACAAACCTTCACGACCCTGCCGAGGTTGTGCATGAATGCTGCCTCTAGCTGTTTCTGAAGAATTTGAACCTCAGCCGCATATGCGCATTGCAACGCTGCAGCCACCGCTGCCTATATTAAGCACCCACTTCCACTCATATACGTGCCGTCTGTAATAGTTGCCTGCATTATCACAGTAAGCTGCAGTAGCCATTGCCCATTATATTTATATTTTCCGTTTTAGTGTGTGGAATACTTTCTTGTAATAACATAATAGAAGTATCATCACGTGGCTCTACCCTTCATTCAGTCCCTGCAACCGCATGCTGCAGGTCCTGTATGGGCCTTACTGGTTACAGATCTCTCACCAATTGAAAATGCTGGTCAATGGTGGTCGAGCAACTTGCTTGTCACAATACACCAGTCACTACTCTCGATGAACTGTGGTTTCTTGTTGAAGCTGTGTGGGCATCTGTACCTGTACATGCCATCCAAGCTCTGTTTGACTCAATGCCCAGATGTATTAAGGCCATTATTACCGCCAGAGGTGGTTGTTCTGGGTACTAATTTCTCAGGATCTATGCACCCAAATTGCGTGAAAATGTAATCACATGTCAGTTCTAGTATAATATATTTGTCTAATGATTACCCGTTTATCTTCTGCATTTATTCTTGGTGTAGCAATTTTTAATGGCCAGTAGTGGAGCATTATTTCAGGAATATCATTATTTTCATAAGTATTCGTTTGTTACACATCTCTTGGACTGTACAGGCAATGAAAGAAATCTTTAATTACTTGTACAGTAGCACTTCTGTTACTATTTCCTATGTTATCTTAATTGATGCTATGTGGTATGTGCCCAACATGAGTTTCTGTTTTATTCTTGAGTCTGGTCTCAAACACTTGTGGCAGTGGTCGTGTGTGAGAGTTGTGTTGTGTGTATTCGTGTGTTGGATGCTGATTTGTCTGGTCTTCTTGTTGCTCTTTGACACAGTGTGTCCTCTATATGGTGAGTTGCAGTTTATGCTTTTTATAATATTATTGTTTTGTTTTCTTCACATTCTTGTTGCTTCTAGATTATGAAATATTCATTGTTGTGTCATACATATTCTACAAGTTTCCGATAGTTTTGGTCCTCTACATTCCCCTGTTGTATCTTATTGACACAATTTTCTTCCTATCCCCAACTGTACATCTTTAATAATGTGATCCACTACACTTGTTAAGTTTTAAAAAAATTATTTCCATGCACTACCCAAGTTTCAAGACCTATGTCTCATCATCAGGCGCATCTGCAAATTACAGCCAAATAAAAAAAAGATATATCTCATGTAATAAAGTGGCTACCCTACATATTTACTAAAATATGATGCTAGCATGGCTTTCCCCTTAAAGTATAGCACTTAAAAATTATTCGCAGTCGAGTTTCTTGACACTTTGCATTTAATCAAACGTATATTTTGCATATCATTGATGGCAGTATGTATCTAGTTGACTTACAACGCACCGATTTATGACGATGTAGTTACTCTTTCCACCAGCTTCTTTGCCAGAGCAGCTGGTGTGTCCTCAAACAATCAGAACCAGTTGCTTTGTTGATGTGAGGATAAAGAGTTGCATTGTTTTTGTGATACATATTTCTGAGTCATAAAGAACATTATCTGTCAAAGTTTGGTATCATAATACCCACAACCTCAAAAAAGCGGTAATAGTGTGAAATGCCAATCCTAGGCAAACATCACAAAAATACTTATGCATATGTTTGCACTCGAGAACATGAATAAATTCTCTAATACTGTCGAGTGAAACATCGAAAAATACAAAAAGAACAGAACTTTAGGAGTTTTACTACATAAATAATTAATGCCAGTAAAAGGCAGTAATTTTGAAGATGTGTTACATAGCCTGCCAGCAGCGTCCTCAATTATAATGAATGAAATTACGTCAAAAATTTCTACTTCCCATAAAATTACCAGTTCTGCCCTGTGCTTAAAATAATAAAAATGTGGATAACCTTTATTGTATAATAAACTTCCTAGTGAGTATTTAGATGCCTATTATGTACATATATCACAAATAAACTACAAAAATGCAAGGCTGATCCAGTAAGCACATTTTACCATTTAAAACACTACTTCCTGCATTTTACATTTTCCTGTATTTTACACCATTTTACTGAAGTCCCTTGAAAAGCGTAAAAATGAGGTTCTACTGTAGGCCTATTGCGATAATAATAAACAGTTTTTAACATCTGTAAAGTGAAGCAGCATTTTGGCATTTCATAGATTAACAATATGTCCTTAAAAGACATACACAATTCTGCAGGCCCAAATGAAATAAAAAGTATGTGTTTCTTTTCCTGACGAAGGCCATGGCTGATAATGTAAGTCGTGTGAATCTGATTATCTATTTTCGTGTTTGTCAGCAGCTCAAAATGCAATGTTTTTATTTCTTCACCCTGAATTCTACAGAAATTCTCCAAATTTCTCCTTGCATTCCTTTATAGCTTGCTCAATGTACAGAATTGTACAACATTGGAGAAAGGCTACAACCCTGTCTTACTCCCTTCCCAACCTCTGCATCCCTTTCATGCCCTTCAACTCTGATAACTGCTGTCTGGTTTTTGTACAGGTAGTACATAATCTTCTGTCCCGTATATTTTACTCCTGCTTGCTTCAGCATTTGAAAGAGAGTGTTCCAATCAACATTGTCAAAAGTGTTCTCCAAATCTACAAAAGCTAGAAATGTCAGTTTGTCGTTCCTTAATCTATCTTCTAAGATAAGCCATAAAGTGAGTATTGCATCCAATTCCTACATATCTCCTGAATCCAAACTGATCTTTCACAAGGTCAGCTTCTCTAACTTTTCCATCCTTCTGTAAATAATGTGTGTTAAAATGTTGCAACGATGACTTATTAAACTGATGGTTCTGTATTTTTCATACCTGTGCATGCCTGCTTTCTTTTCAATGGGGATTATTACATTTTTATTGAAATCTAAGAGTATATCCCCTGTCTCATACATTTTACACACCAGGTGAAATAGTTTTGTCATGGCTGGCTCTCCCAGAGACTTCAGTAGTACTGCAGAAATCATCTACTTCCTTTTCCCTTTCTACAACATTGTCTCTAAGTTCATTTTCTTTATAGAGCCCCTCTATATATTCTTTCCACCTTTCAGTTTTCCCTCATTTGCTGAAAACTGGTTTTCCATCTGGGTTCTTTATATTCATACAGCTGCTTTTCTTGTCTCTAAATGTCTGTTTTTATTTTCCTGCAGGTGGTATCTATTTTTCCCCTATATATGTATTCTTCTACAGACTTGCATTTGCTTTTTAGCCACTCCTGCTTAGCCATTTTGCACTTCCTGTAAATCACACTTCTTAGTCGTCTGCACTCCATTTTGCCTGTTTCATTTACTACATTTTTATATATTCTCCTTTCATCGATTAAATTTAGTATTTCTATTATAAAAAATAGATGAAGATTACTTACCAGACAAAGGAGGACAGGTAGTGACAGTAGCACAAATAAATTAATAAAACACAAAAACGCTAGCTTTTGCAGCCTAGCTGCTTCTTCAGGCAGAAGGGAAGGAAAGGGGAAAGGAAATGATGAGGGCTTTAAGGGAGTGGATAAGGAGCCATTCCAATCCCGGGACAGGAAAGACTTACCTTGAAGGGAAAAAAGGAGGGGAAACAAATACACACCCAACCACACATATACACAAATGCAAGCACGCCTAGGCAGGCATACTGTAGAAAGCAAAGAAGTTGGACAGAGGTACCGCTTCAGGCAGAGGCTCTGTCCAGAGAATCGAGGCAAAGATGTTCAAGATGGTGGGCGGGAATTTGAATTTGTTGGAGGTTGAGACCAGGTGGGCAACGGGAAGAGACAATATGCTGAAGGGAAAGTTCCCATCTCCGGAGTTCTGAAAGACTGGTGTGGGTGGGAAATATCCAGATAACCTGGACGGTGTAACATTGTGCCAAGATGTTCTGGCTATGCACCAAGGCATGTTTAGCCACAGTGTCATCCTCATTGCCAACAAACACTGTCTGCCTGTGACCGTTCATGCGAATGGGCAGTTTGTTGCTGGTCATTCCCACATAGAAAGCTTCACAGTGCAGGCATGTCTGTTGATAAATCACATGGGTACTATCACAAGTGTCTCTGCCCTTGAATGTGTACACCTCCCAGGTTACGGGACTGGAGTAAGTGGTGGTGGAAGGGTGCATAGGACAAGTTTTACAACGGGGCTGGTTACAAGGGTAGGAGCCAGAAGGTAGGGAAGGTGGTTTGGGGATTTCATAGGGATGGACTAGGAGGTTACGGAGGTTAGGTGGGCACTGGAAAGACACTCTCGGTGGAATGGGAAGGAATGTCATGAAGGACGAATCTCATTTCGGGGCAGGATTTAAGGAAGTCGTATCCATACTGGAGAGCCACAGTCAAAGTCCGCTCCAGTCCCGGAAAGTATCTGGTGACAAAAGGGGCACTTCTGGGGTTCTTCTGTGGAAGATTCTGAATTTGGAGGGGGGTGATGAGGAAGTGGCTCTGGCAATTTTCTTCTGTACCAGATTAGGAGGATAGCTGTGGGATGTGAAAGCTGTTATTAGGTTATTGGTGTACTAGTTCAGAGATTCGGGACTGGCGCAGACTCGTTTGCCACGAAGACCTAAGCTGTAGGGAAGGGAACATTTGATGTGGAATGGATGGCAGCTGTCATAATGCAGTTACTGTTGTTTATTGGTAGGTTTGGTGTGGACAAATGTGTGAAGTTGATTTTTTGTAGTTGTTATCTTTCTACCTATATACTCCTATACTACCTTCACTATTTCATCTTTCATTGCTACCCATTCCCCTTCTACTGCCCATCTCCTTAGTTTCCTACCTTTCTGCAGTTTTTTTTTTTTTTTTTCAACCTACCATTGTAAAATTTATCTGGTACCTTTCGGTGTCTCCTGGTCTCTTCCACATATACAACATTCTTTCATAATTGTTGTTGTTTGTTAGTTGTTATGATTAAATTATGTTCCATGCAAAATTCTACCAGGGGGCTTTCTGTTTCATTCCTTTTGCCCAGTCCATATTCACCCAGTGTTTTCCTTTCCTTCCTTTTCCTACTACCATTTTCCAGTATCACAGCACAATTAAGTTTTCTGCTCCCTTAATAGTCTGAATAATTTCATTTGCCTCTTAAAAATTTCTTCGATCTCATCATCGGCAGAGCTAGTTGGCATATAAACCTGTACTACTGAAGTTGGTGTTGGCTTCATATCTATCTTGACTTCGATAATATGATTACTGTTCTGCTCATTGTAGTTTATCCTCATTCCTATTTTCATATTCATTATCTGACCTACTCCTGCAATACCCCCAGCTGAATTTGTATTTTTAATCCTGCATACACCTGACCAAAAGACCTGTTCCTCTTTTCACCGAACTTCAGTAATCCCCACTATGTCTAACTTCAACCTATCCATTTCTCTTTTTAAATTTTCTAACCCTCCTGCGTGATTAAGGTCTCAAACATTCCATACTCTGTTCCATAGAATATCAGTATTGTTTTTCCTGATGACGACATTCTCCTGAGTAGTCCCCACCCGGAGATCCGAAAGCAGGACTATTTTACCTCCGGAGTATTTTACCCAAGAGGATGCCATCATCATATGTTCATACAGTAGAGATGCATGTCCTCGGGAAAAGTAACGGCTGTAGTTTCCCCTTGCTTTCAGCCCTTCCACAGTAGCTGTGTGGCAAAGCCACATTAGCTGATGTTACAAGGCCAGCTCAGTCAATCATCCAGACTGTTGCCCTTGTAACTACTGAAAAGGCTGTTGCTCCTCTTCAGGAACCACACGTTTCTCTGGCCTCTCCACAGATACTCCTCCACTATGGTTGCACCTACAGTACAGCTATTTGTTTCATTGAGGCACGCAAGCCATACCCCACCTCAGCAATGTCTGTGGTTCATGCGGAGATAGGACCCAAAATTAAATTATACATAATTCAAATAATAATAATAATAATGATAATTTGACTGGTACAGTATATACTAAGAGGACCAGTAAGAAAACAATATAGCAGACACGACCAAACCATGCAAATGGGTTGTCCCAAAATTAATGATAAAATTCAGTCATTAAGCCAGTAAAATAAGGCCAAAGCTCTGAGAAAAGGGCTAGCAGAAGCTATAATGACAAAAAAATAATAATGTATGAAGAAAAGACAAAGTAGTCACAGTTGGGATATTTATTACTATTTACTAAAATATGGCTGCTTGCTTGTTGAACAGAATTTCTTGCATTCTGTGCAACGTAGTTTTAATTCAGCTTGTTTATGTGACAGAGGATGGACAGAAGAGTTGTGCAACAGAGAATCTGTAGTGGTAGGCTTGCAATATATATCAACTCTTAGGCAATCTTACCCTCCTTTAAGGAGATGTACAAATCCAAATATGGAAGCCTGCCTTCCTTTGCAAATTTGATGGTAAATTAGGGTGTTGGCTTTTAAGAGCCCTATGCATTTGTCCAGCTAACCTGAAGTGCCATCAAAGCTCACAATCACATAATCAATATACCACCTTTGTGCCATGATCTTGTCCCTAAACTGTGGCTAGGCAGTAAAGAATCTTTGTTCAAAATGTGGCATGTAAATATTGGCTAAGGCAGTGGATATAGGAGAGCCAATAGCCAAACTTTTATTTTGTTTATAAACATATTCCCAAATTTGAAATAATTGTATTTCAGAACCAACAATAAACCCTTAATAAACTCAGCTATGTAATTAGATTCAAGGATACTGAATGTACATAAATGCTTCTCAATTATATGTAGAACTATCCACATCCAAAGAGGCGACTATCACTCCTTTCGGTATATTCAGTGCCTGTAAATACTCAAAAACTTGCTTCCTATTCTTAACATTGAATGATTCAAGAAACTTGTTGGTTAAGGATCTTATTAGGGCAACTAGCCAAATCGTGCCCCAAACTATTGATAGCATTAATTATCAGGCTAACTGGAACCAGTCCCTTACATATCTTAAGGTTGGGGTTTCTAGGTTTCATAAGCAGTATGCACTTTTTTTTAAGTGATCTAAAACCATTATGGTACCTTTGAATAGTTTTTTTTTAATTTCTGACAAAAATTTATTGGTAAGATTAAACTTAGCCTGTTCAATGTCATTATCTGCAATAAACTGTACCACTTTTTGTTTGTACTCAGCCTGAGAGAAAATGACCATACATTTACCCTTATCGGTGTGAATAGTGAGGGCTTCAATCTGAGTGAGTTTCCTATTTATATCTTTAACCCCCTGTTGATCAGCATAGTACTTAGTGGGACCCCATTTGGTTCTCCTGAAGTATAGCATTGTCAAGCCTAATTGCGACATTATTCTTTGCCGGCAGAACCTTCACCTTCTCCAAAGCAACAGTTGTGTGTGCTATTAAACAGTCCACTTACCTCTGTGTCAATTTTTCTTTGGTGTTATATGAAAGGCCCTTATCTAACAATTTTAATTCCTTATCTGTAAACTGAATATCAGTGCGATTTAGTGCTCTAGGATAGAACTGAACCACTGAAGAAGTGGCACTGGACGCCTCTTTTTGTACTATACCCTAATTTTTTTATTTTTTTATTTTTATTTTAATGAAATCCATATAATTATTCGAAAGAGATAGATTGACTGGCCAGTACTTACCTTTTTGCTGTACTGCCGATAGTTACACTCTGAAAAAAAGGAGTGTAACTATCGGCCATACAGCAAAAAGGTAAGTACTGGCCAGCCAATCTATCTCTTTTGAATAATAATTTATCATCTTTGAGGAGAATTCCCATATTAATCAAAAATCCATATAATGACAGACATCACTATTTTATTTGACAGTGATTTGCAGGTGCACTTGATGATGAGACATAGGTCTCGAAACTTGGGCAGTGCATAGAAACAAAAGTTTAAATTTAACAACTGCTGTGGGTCACATTATTAAAGATATCTTTTAACAATGGAGGACAGGTAACAACTCACCGTAAAGAGGCTCACTGAGCTGCCGATAGGCACAAAAATAGATAATCATATACACACAACTTAATTTTTCAGTCATGGCATTCATAAGAAAAAGAAACACACACATTCACACAATCACTCAGACAACAATACAACTACAGTGTCCGAGTGCCCGTCAGCAGCTCAGTAAGCCTCTTTAAGGTGAGTTGTTACCTATCCTCCATTATTGACATATTAAAGATATCTTTTTGAGATCCCAGTATAATTTCCTTGAAACTTTCATCATTACTCCACTTGTGTGATTTCAGAAATATTCAAAATGATTATTTTTATAAGAGTTGTGGCGATTATACTAGTTCAAATTTTGCGAACGGAACACCGGTCTGCCATGACAGAGTGGCAGAGAGCATCGAAGCACTACGTTCAGATGCGCGAGGCCGTTCCCCGTCGGGGGTTTGAATCTTCCCTCGAGCACGGATGTTTGTGTCGTCTTTAGTATATCTTAGTTTGTAAGTTTAGGGACCATCAGCCCGCAGTTAAGTCCCATAAGCTTAACAAACATTTGAACATCAGTCTGAGGAACTGCCATAGTGGACACCAGCCAGGCAGCTGTTACAGTTTCCTTGGCTCCTCAGTGCAGTACATCAGTAAGTGATGAAAACAATGTGGAAGCGGGAAATACAATTCAAAAGTCCTAGGAGACCGGCGTTCCTTCTTACTGCTGTATGAAAGATGTTCCAGTTAGAGGGATAAACAAGAGTTACACACGGTTCTACAGACATGGCAAGCAATTACTTATCCAGTTATCGTGTGGACAATGAAATATCTGCTACTTGTATCAGTAGACAAAATTTGAAGAGGAACAGAATTAACAAACACCAAAGTATTTATAGAGAAATGTAGTAGTCTGCACAGGGATACCGTATAGTGGAATAAGCTTTAATTGTAGAGCAGGTACACTAAACTTAAAACAAGTATTTGCCATCTTGGTAACATATAAAATCCTAGCTATTCCTTTATTATTACCCTTGCTATTGCTGCTTGCAGTCTTATTATTTTCAATCCTAAGGAATCTTCTTAGCATGCAATTTGTGTCACATGCTAAGTGCACTGAGCATCTGTTGATATGAGTAATATCATTATTTCATCGAATATTGTGTTTAATTTTACTTGGGTTATTATTGTAATTGCTGTGGATTAAAAGTTTTTATTGTAGTAATATTTGAGTAATGAGGAACTTGAGTGGCTTGTGTATGAATATTCATATATTATTAAAGATGTAGGCAGTATATTTGACAGTGATACTGAATGAGGAAGAGAAGGTAATTCCTCACCATCACCGTGACACTGGAAGAACAACAGTATTAGTCAGATGGAAGTAAGAGAGTAATTGTCAACTTGATGCAAGGGGCAAAATTTCTAAATGGAGAAGACTTTTAGGTCAACCACTATTTGCGAATGGTATCATAATGCTCTTCGCTATTGAAAATGTAAGAAAATCAGGTGTGTAACATGCAGAGGAAAATCGATTACTGTTTCATCTAAATTCAAAATAAATTATGGTAGAAATTGACACATTCATTCTGAAATTCATTGCCTAAGCCCAAGAAAATTTTTGTTTCATCTCCCCTCCCCCCTACACGCACACAGCAAAAAGGAACTTAACAAGTATTTTAATCAAATGAGAAAATTGTATAATGCAGAGCTCTATTTTAGAGCCGAGTAACCCTGCGTGGTACACCAAAGTATTGGACAACTACTCCTGCACCACGAATTCGGACACCTGCTTTTCAGGGTTAACTAACAATACTGTCAGCATATCTGTAATTCATCATTCTCATTGTGTCAAGCAATAGGATGTTCTTAATGGATACATCCATTTTACACCATATGTTTGAGCAGGCCAAATGAGTGAGAGGGCAAATTTAAGCTTTTTTACTTTGAAACTCAAAGGTATTTCATTACAATTTATTCCTAATGTATTTAGTATATGTCTCATAATGTTTATATTTGTTTTGTATTTCTTTTTATTTATATACATTATTTATTTGTTTTAGATCTGTCCAATATGTGATGAACTGATTGCAAGGGATTCTATTGAACAACACGCTGCTCTCTGTGCGGAAAATAAATTTGGCTAGTGCCTGATCATTAACTGAAATAGTTTGTCATATGCATACCATGAGAATGTCTTCTGGAGAAATGAACTGAGCCTTAAGGAACTGTACATATACTTAATAAAAATTTTACAACTTTTTTTATGAAAGCCTGAAATACCTTTGTACATATCTCCTTGTGAGATACTTTGCTGGCCATGCCACTCACTATGAAGAATGTACATTTTGGTAGTGCCTGTAATTCACTATTGAACGAGCAGCTTGAGAGCATCTTCTGGAGAAATTGACTGCATCTTAAAACAGTGTACATACTACGCATTGAATAGGGTTGCAATATTTCTCTTTTCCAGTGGACTCAAATATTTTTATATATGTCTGTGCTAGTTGGAAAAATATTCACAAAAAATTTTGTTTGTGGTTATATAGTTCAAATAGTTGGAAATACATGACTGAGGTAAATCTGTTTGTCTGAGAATAACTTCTTGTAGCTAGTTTACACTTAAGTAAAATTTTGTGAGTTACTTCACAGTCACCTTTTGACTAAAACATTATTATTTTTACAACTCACGATAGCAGTTTCAGTCGTGTGGGTTTTATCGAGTAGAAGTATTTTCAACTTCGGTATTTCTCGAAAAGGACAAAAAAATCTTTCAAACCACTCACACAAATGGAGTCCTCCTCATTACCTGTCGACTTGAACTTTGTGAGGCCTTTATCTCTCTAAGAATTGTTATGCCTTTTCTTTTGGTGTTCTCCTACTATCCATTTAGTAAAGTGTGGAATTGATTGTGGCTGTTTCCAAATAGATTGGAGCATCAGCAATAGAGTAAGGGATAAATTAGGTGCACGAAGGCTAGTGAGGATGGTGAGAAAGGGAAATTAACCAAATAGGTGCCAGTACTCCCAGAGCAGCTCTGTAGTAGAAATAATATTATGTAGCCAACCTTAGAGCAGTAGAACATCTGAAAATCGGTGCTCCTGTAGCAGCCTTGTGCTGGAGGGTGAACAAAGCTGAACACCTGGCAGGAGAAGAAAGATAACTGAACCTTAAGACAAAGTTTTAATAGAGATGAAGGCCCTAATGAACTGAACTCGAGTTGTAATACCAAGGGCTCCATTTGTCTTTGTGGTTCGAGAGATTCTGTGGTATATAGAAGCTGAAAGTATTTCCACTGGTAAGAATGGTCACATGACTGGCATTGGAATAATGGAATGTACAAATATGTTGTTTTGGCAGTACACTGTCATCCTTGGCACCATCACATTTCATAATTGTGTGGAATAATTACAATATCGTGACCACCATAGTATCAATGTAAAAAATATACTGTACAGTTTTGAAAAAGAAATGTTTTATTACGACTGTATGTAGCACGATATGAACCACAATTAAAATATTTTATAACGTAAATGAGTATTCTGCACCTCCTCTTCTCCTCTCACGCAGCATCCTTCCCCTAACTCTTGTCATTTCTTTTGAACTTACCTAAAATTTGAAGAAGAAAAATATATACACATTTTAATGTTATAAATGAAACACACAAGATAACTGTGAGATATTCTGCAGAGGTATTGGCTTACAAATCAGTTTTCGCCTGTTACGCCGTCATCAGGTAAGTTTAAATTTCAAACATCTTAAGTTGGGAGATATATACCTTTCAGGGGAGACGTGTGCCTTGGTTTAAAACTAACCGAAGAAAAATTATTACAATTTAAAATTTTTTAAATTCCTGACATTGATAAAATATGTGACAATATAATAAATTATGACATTATCCTAGAAATATAAATTGAAACAATAAGAAATTGGCTGAAAAAATTGACAAAAATTATCTTATCTTTAACAGGTCCATTGTCTGGAACAATTTTTTAGCCAATTCCTATAACGTTGTAAGTTATACTATTGGTGATTCTGTTGTTACCAGCAGATTTTTGAAAAGTAAGAGGTTGTTAAGATGGTGTTTGCAGAAGAGAATTGTGTTAGAAGTGACAGAGAAAATGGATCGTCTGGATGACTTCATTGTCGCTGTGGTTTGCGCTTGTCTGGAACAATTTTTTAGCCAATTCCTATAACCTTGTAAGTTATACTATTGGTGATTCTGTTGTTACCTGCAGATTTTTGAAAAGTAAGAGGTTGTTAAGAAGGTGTTTGCAGAAGAGAATTGTGTTAGAAGTGACAGAGAAAATGGATCGTCTGGATGACTTGATTGTCGCTGTGATTTGCGCTTGCCAATAAGGGGCTCTGTATAAGTAGTAGTACTGGAAGAGGCACATAAGTTGCCAAGCAGCCGTACGTACAACAGCATCGAATACTCACAGAGATGCCTCATTATAGAAGATTTAGACGAAGTTATTTGCGTGTCTATAAGGCAATTTACAATACAGATATGCAGTAAGGCTGCTCGGGCCCAGTTTTCACGGTTTTGCTAAGAGATCTCATGTATCATGCCTCTCCAGTCACCCACAACTCCCTCACACCCACTGTCCGGCCACAAAGGAACACCCCTCTTGTGATACAGTAACACTAAGGACTGGAGCAGTTAAACAACATTTTCTGCCATGTTTTGACTACCTTTCATCCTGCCTCGAAATCAGAATACCCTACAATTATCGTCCACACCGCTCCTTCAGTGGTATTACACTGTCCACCAAACCTGTGTCATATCCTTGTCCATTCCTACTCCGTGCCTGCCCCACGGCTCATATCTCTGCAATAGACCTAGATGCAAAACCTGTCCTATCCACCATACTACCACCACCTACTCCAGTCCCATCACAGACATTTCTCTCCCGTAAAAGGCAGAGCAGCCCGTGCAAGCAGTCACGTGATCAACAAACGGAGCTGTGACCACCGTGCTTGCCTCCTAAGTAGGCACGACCGCTAACGAGCTATCTGTCATTGAACCGTGGCCAGCAGACAGCTCGAGCCTCCTGCATGGAGTGAATCTCTTCAGTGACTGCTATACAGCCTGTGCCATATGGATCCTATTCAGAAACGCCAGCTTTTTTGAATTACACAGGTGGGAACTCTCCCTACAATACATCTCACAGTCCCCCAGACCTAAACCTCCCACCCTTCCCTGACCCACGTGTTGGCCTCATATCTCTCGAGTCTCTCCTCTCCCGTCCCTTCCTACCTGCCCATCACCCAGAGCTGGTGTATTCTTCCCACCCCTTTCCATGCTGCCTCCTCATTCCATCTTGCTGCTCTCGCATCGGACTGTCCCGCAGTCTGACCACAGTGGTCGGAGGAAGCAGCCTTGTGTCAGAGAATGTAATAGCGGAAAGATCAGTATACTCTGTAATATCTTGTGTGTGGCTCTCCGAGAATTGTTGAGACCTCTCTGTGGCGAGTAGCAACCTATCCTTTTAAAAATATTGTTGGATCCTTCCTAGGATTTCCATTGTTTGATAGGATTATGTCTCTCTTTCATTATTGCATGTTCTCCTGCCATATTTCTTTTATCCAATATATTTAAAAAAAATCACATTCTCAGAGCAAAGAATTTAATAATTTCTTTCAAATAAAAATTTTTTTTAAAAAAGGCCTTTACGTTAATCAGTGAATCCAAGCATTGAAAAAATCAAATTTGTTAAAACATGGATTATTTAGTGAGCTGACAAAAATAACTTAATTGTTATGCAAAACAATTAATGGTGCTTTGTAAATGATGTCAAGATCAAATCATAGAATTATAACAAACTGCTACAGCAAAGTACTTGAATTTAGTCTAAGATGACAGAAATATATTGAAATTCACTTGATATTTCCCAGTAACAAAAACTTGATTTGTTTTCATTTGACAAGGGAGCTGCTCACTTTAAAAATTTTAAATTTGCCGCTGGAAGAATTTTCTTTGACTGGTTCTGGGACTACGGTCGGGGTTTGAATCCCCCTCGGGCATGGATATTTCTGCCATCCTTAGTATTAGCTAGTTCAAAAGTAGTTTGTAAATTTACGGACTGTTGACCCCGTAGTTAAGTCCCATAAGCTCTACAAACATTTGAACATTTTAGCGTTACTTCTACTTAGTACTAACGACAATATTAGTAGAACCTATCAGCAGACCTATAGTGTATCAGGTAAAATTAAAACAGCAGATAGTGTGTAGGCTAGTAGCAAGGAATACGTCTGAATTGTGCCACAGACATAGAAAACCACCTATCACGTATATTTCTGCTCATATCCAAAAACTTATCAGTGTCTTAATATAACATTAAGGGTTATTCCTTGATATCATAAATGTGTCCCTGATCTCAAAGCTCCAATAAAAGGTTAATACAAATAATACCTAAATGCAGCTTTACTTAGTAGATGTTATATAATGTTTATGAAACGTAAAGAAATTTGGACTTACCAGGTGAGACGATACCGATTCGTTTATACACAGATAAGATAAACACACACACACAAAACTGAGCTTTCACTACCTAAGGTTGATTCATCAGAATGAGCAGGGAAGGAGAGGGAAAAGGAAAGGATGAGCGTTTTAAGGGAGTGGGTAAGGAGCCAATCCAATCCTGGGAGAGCAAAGACTTACCTTTTTTGGTGGGGGGGGGGGGGGGATAAAGTATAGGTAAACACACACACACACCAAGGCAGACATCTGCAAAGAGTTTGGACAGAGATGCCAGTCAAGGCAGAGGCTCTGTCCAGAGATTGGTGGCAAAGATGTTGTAGAATGTTGGGCGGGAATTTCAAACTAACGAAGGTTGAGCCTGGTGGGCAACGGGGAGAGAGAATATGTTGAAGGGCAAGTTCCCATTTCTGGACGATGTAACACTGTGCCCAGATGTTATGGCCGTGCACCAAGACATTCTCATTACCAACAAACATTGTGTGTCTATGTCTGTTCATGCGAATGGACTGTTTGATGCTGGTCATTCCCACATAGAACGCTTCACAGTACAGACATGTCAGCTGGTAAATCATGTGGGTGCTGTCACAAGTGGCTCTGCCCTTAATTGTGTACACCTTCCAGTTTACAGGACGGGAATAAGTGGTGGTGGGAGGATGCATGGGGCAGGTTTTACACTGGAGGTGGATACCTGGGTAGGAGCCGTAGATAGGGAAGGTGGTTTTGGGATTTCATAGGAATGGACTTGGAGGTTACAGAGTTTAGGTGGGTGGCGGAAAGACACTCTCGGTGGAGTAGGAAGGATGTCATAAAGGATGGATCTCATTTTTGGACAGGATTTAAGGAAGTCGTATCCTTGCTGGAGAGCCACATTTAGAGTTCGCTCCAGTCTCAGAAAGTATCCAGTGACAAGAGGGGCACTTTTAGGGTCCCTCTGTGGGAGGTTCTGGGTGTGGGGGGAAGAGGAAGTGGCCCTGGCTATTTGCTTCTGTACCAGATTGGGAGGCTATTTGCGGGATGTGAAGGCTGTCTTTCAGCAGCTCAGCGAGCCTCTTTACAGTGAGTTGAAAGTAAGGAGAAATTTGGAGAAGGTAGTAAAGATCAGGGAGAAAAAATAAATACTTTGCTGTTTGCTGATGACATAATATTCTCTCAGAGACAGCAAAGGACCTGGAAGAGGAACTGAACAGAATGGACAGTATCTTGAAAGGAGGGTATAACATGAAAATTAACAAGACTAAAATGAGGGATGCTGAAGGAATTAGATTCGGTAATGAATTTTGTTATTTCAGTAACAAGATGACTTATGATGGCTAAAGTAAAAAAGATATAAAATGCAGAATGGCTATGGAAGAAAACCATTTCTTAGGAAGCGAAATTTGTTGACATCCAATATTAATTTAAATGTAGGAAGTCCTTCCTGAAAAAAATTGTCAGGAGTGTAGCATTGTATGGGAGTGAAACATGGGTGCTAAGGAGTTCAGAATAAAGATTCTACCACTTTTGAAATGTGGTGCTACAGATGAATGATGATCACGTAACTAATGAGGAGGTGCTTAACAGAACTGGGGCAAAAGGGGTTTCTGGCCTATCCTGACTAAGAGAAGGGATAGGTTGGTGGGACACATTCTGAGACATCAAGGAATCATCAACTTAGCATTAGAAGGAAGTTTGTGGGGTAAAAATCATAGAGGGAGACCAAGGAATGAATATGGTAAGCATCTTTAGAAGGACATAGAGTTCTATTGTTATTCTCAGATGAAGAGGCTTGCTCAGGACAGGGTGGCATCAAACTAGTATGCGGACTGAAGACAACAACAATGATGACATTAGTGCATAACAGTTATTTATCAAAATTCATAATTTTCAACCAGTGTTTCTTGCTGTAATAGCTGTTGGGGTAACTTCTGCTTACTGTGAACGATAACCTTTTGTGTTCTCAGGGATGCTTGATGTTCTTTGTTTTAGAGAAACAAGTTGTGTGAAGTTTTTGTATAACCTTTTGTGTTCTCAGGGATGCTTGATGTTCTTTGTTTTAGAGAAACAAGTTGTGTGAAGTTTTTGTTGTAGTGTTATTTGTTATTTATTGATGCTGTTGAGAGTGAAATTTGTGATTACTGTAGTTCACTTATAAAATCATTTATCAGAAATTATATAAAAAATTGTGTTCAGTTTTGTTATTCAGTAAGTCTTATTTATTTTATTTCTCGGGTGTAGTTTGGGGCAAGAAGACAATCAGCCCTCCGACTCCGACAAAATCCTGGCTTTGTCATTTGGTAACAGGGGTGACAGTATAGTGGGGGTTGGAGGAATCACTCCTGAGAAAATTCCTATGGTAGAGTAGGGAGTGTTATATCTGCACTTTTTTGACTGAAGTCATCTGGTCTATATTCCTGCTTAAAGGAGGTCTCTCTAACAAAGGAACAACTTTTCAAATGGGTCAGCTGTCCAAGTAATAGAGGAATTAGCATACTTCACCAAAATATGCAGATAAAGTCAATGAATTGATTGTAGATGTTGACTGACACTCTTTCTATTTCTGAGCACTTCTTAAATGATGTCACAATTCAGAGGCTTCCTTTACCAGTGTTCAAGTTTTTACCAGTGTACAAGTTAGCTGTCTGTTTTTCTAGGATTGCTTTCCAGTGTATGTGCATATGAAAAGTGGTAATCCAGCTGAGTCTATCAATGTTTCAAAACAACACACAGAAAATATATTTTTTGTGCAGAAGTGGTTAAGTAAAACTAAGCTTGCAATTGTTTTTGTAAGACCCCTGACACGAATTTTAAAACACTTCTGCTCAAGTTAGGGAGATATCTATGTGCACCTTACAGGAAGTACAAAAAATTGGTTGTATGTGGAGACTTCAAAATTAATTGTACAAGAAAAATTATGCTGTTAGATCTCTTTAATTCACATCATCTGATGCAAACAGTATTCTTTCCAATGAGAGTTCAGGGGAACAACTGCACAATCATTGGCAACTTGTCTGGTCATTCTTTATTATTAAATGGGTATTCTATTAGCATAATTGTGAATGTAATAGTTTATTTGCAAGCTTTGTCAACAAATGGTACTTAAAAGAATATGCGTGCTCCTCTGATAAATGTACATGATAGATAAAGTGTAGATAGTGCTGTTAAAAATGCAGAATGAAACTTTCACTCTGCAGCGGAGTGTACAGAGTGAAAGTTTCATTCTGGAAACATCCCTTAGGCTGTGGCTAAGCCATGTCTCTACCATATCCTTTCTTCCAGGAATGCTAGTCTTACAAGTTTCGCAGGAGAGCTTCTGTGAAGTTTTGAAAGTAGGAGGAGAGGTTTCATATCAGCGCACACTCCGCTGCAGAGTGAAAGTTTCATTCTGATTGAAATCCGTTTGTGAGGTATGGTGTCAAAATCGTTCTAGAAATCAAGAGATATGGAATCAATTTGCGAACCCTTGTCGATAGCACCCAATCTAATATTTATTTCTGGGCACAGCTTCTGAGATTTTAAAACAGACTAATACACTAAAAGATGACCCAGTATTGTTCCCATAATGAAATACTGTGATGGAACAATAATAAAATCTGAAAGTAAGCCCAAGAATTATTTCACAACTATTGTTTATGGAAAGCTATAAGAAACATACAATTAACTTTATGAAAATAAGGGTCAGGAAACCACTCGCCAAAAGCAATTTGATCTCTCTCTCTCTCTCTCTCTCTCTCTCTCTCTCTCTCTCTGTGTGTGTGTGTGTGTGTGTGTGTGTGTGTGTGTGTGTGTCTAGTTTATTGTGAAACTAGTGTGAATGCAGTTTTCTGTTATGTGTGGCTGTACTCCACACTTCAGTCTGCTCTAAAGCAATGGTTGCATTTATCTTATTTCACGTATCGCTCCATCCATGACTGCTTATAATTGTTATAATTAATACTACAATATCCTCAAAAGAATAGGTTGCTAATCACCACAGTCATCACGAAGAGTGGCAGAAAGGCACATTTAAAAGTCTTCTCGTTATTCTCAGCTTTCAGTCCATAGAGCCTTTATCAGATATATAAATACACACACATTGCTGGATGTTCACCTTCACCTCACCAATGGCTCGTTACAAACTTCTGTGCACAGGAAACCTATTGACCACCAATAGTACCTAAATTTAGACAGTTGCCGTTCTTTTCACATTAAAAAAATTCTCCACCTGTGGACAGTCCTTCTGCAGTGACAACTCCCTTTCTTAATATGCTGAGGGTCTCACAAAGGCCTTCACAGACAGAAACTACACCACAGATGTAGTTTGCTAACAGATCTCACGTGCTATATCCCCAGCCACACTGAATCCTCCCCCTACCACCAGTAATTGGCCATAAAAGAGCATTGTCCTCATCACTCGGTACTATTTCGGACTGGACTGACAGGACTGCATCCTTCGCCGAGGTTTAGATTTGCTGTCCTCGTATCCAGAAACAAGTGATATACTGCCCGAGATCCTGGACCACTCCAAACCCCAGCCCCTGCCACAGGGATTATATCCCTGAGGAAGACCCTGCTTCATGACCTGTCCAGTCCACCCACCCGGCACTTCCTCTTCCAGTCCTGTCACACGCTTATCTTACCCGATCAGCAGCTGGGTCGAGTGTGAAACTGCGTATATAATTTACTGACTGTGCTGCAATACCTGCACAGCTTTTTATACTGGCAAGGCCACTGCCAAGCTCTTACCAAAAACATGGTAGAACTCCCAGTGGCACAGCAAGCAGTGGATTATATGCTTGACTTCAACAGCTGTTTGACAACCTGTGTCACCTAGATCCTCCAGCCAACCACAAGCTTACAGATGGGCATTATCCTTACAGTAAATTCTCTCATGTCCAGGCCTCAGCCTATGATAATCCCTTTCTTCTCCACACCTCTGCCATTGTGTGTGCTGTGCTTGTTGTACGTCTCTGCCCTCCCTTGCTTCCCTACTCCGTACTTAAGCCGCATCTCGTTCTGACTGTTTAATATGTACATGCTCCGTAAGGCCGTGCTGTATCTGCCACCACCATGAGATCTTCCCGTCTCCCCCTCATCTACCTTCTCCTCCTATCCCCTCACCACATAGTGTGATTCTGAGTGCAGCAGCCAGAGATGACTGTAATGTGTATGAATGCTCTCTTTTCGGGAGGAGGCCAATGCGCTGTAACTTAAGTGTCAAATATAAGGAGCTCGGATGCTATTCCGGTACAGGAGAGCCTCGGCAATCTGATACGTATTTTACAGGGAATATTGGGACAGAATTAAAGGATGTGGTGTGGAGGAAGACATGCTCAAAGGCAATCCAAGTAGCCGCATTGTTTGTAATGGTGTGTTAGCTGAGTGGTTTAAAGCATCTGCCTAGTAAACAGGAGGTCCCGGGTTCAAATCCCAGCCTTAGCACAAATGATAGTTTCATGCCTCTCTTTACATGCCTCTTCGGTATAATGAGACAATATTTGTCTCGAGGAACTTAATTATCGTTGCTAACTTAAGTGTGTCTTATTTATGTGCCTGTAGCAGCTTCTTGTATTTCTTCAAGGTGAGCCGTACATCCACTCTCTGACACACACACACGAGCATGATCACTGTCTCCGACCACTGTGATATGTGAGGCAGAAATCGGTGGTGGGGGATGAGGAGTCAGCAGCCAGCATTGGGCATTGGGGTGGGGCGGGGAAGAGACCAGCATTGACAGTGTGTGCTTGCACTAGATATTGTCCAGTCAAATTACAAATTAAAACCGCAAATCTTGACGTACTTTTAATGTTTTTATATGTTGTTAGGACCAGTTAGAATAGTTGAACCCACATTTGCATCTTTGAAAAACCTGCGCTACCTGAGCAGTAAGTGAAAAATTACTAAATTTTGGGACTTTTTCTAGTAACAGTCTTGTCACCCATAAACTATGCGGTTTTCCAACATTAATTGTTCTTGCCATTATTAAAGTGCACCTGACCTGGGTGATAATACTTGCTAGGTCTACGGTCGAGACCTCAACGATAGTGAAGGCAGAGGTAATAGTTCGGCGGTACGACAAACCTAACAGAAGAGGCAACTGAAGAAAAAAAAAATCCACTCGGCATCTGTCTCGAATGAGAGGCTAAGGAATCAGCGTCTGCCCAGCAGCTGAAAACCGTTCCTCGGAGCTAATGACCTCGAGTAGAATCCTTAGGGGACTTGTTCCCTTAACCCAACAAACAATCGACCATGGGTATGCACCTTGTAAGACATGTTAACCCAGGGAATAACCAATATCAGATTTCTATGGATATTAAAAGTAGGCATCCGGATTCTGGGGGGCCTACAGCAATGTGTGAAGGATGTGCCTTAAGCAAGCAAGAAATAAAATTTAACACAAAAATATAAACTATTTGGCAACTTTCAATGTAAACTCACTTCTAAAAACAGGAAAACTTGAAAAATTAATAAATTTTACAAAACAAAAGAATATAATGACAACAGCACTCCAAGAAACATGGTACATGTAAACCAAAATATATTAAACTCAACAGTAGAATTTAAAAATACATCAATGAAAGAATTTCAACATTAACTGTATATCATTATAAATACACATGCACCAACAAATGAGAAAAGCAGAACACAAAAGGAACAAACTTTTTTTTCCAATTAAAAAAGGAAATTCTCCACAGAGATTGGCTGGTTTGTTCTGTACTGCCTATAGTTGCACATAGAAAAAAAGAAGGAAAATAACAAGCTTTCAGAACTGTGTTCCTTCTTCAGGTGGAGAGAAGGGAGAAAGAGAAGAAAAAAGGAATGGGAAAAGTAATTCACGACATAGGTCATGAGGATGACATTAGAGTATTATGGAAGTCAAAGCTACTGTGTAGTAGTACTGAGCCATGCCAAAGAGGATATATATAATTCCTAGCAGGAAAAATTATATATAAAACCAGGTAAAGGAGCACAGGTGTGACAGCAGCACAAATAAATAGAACACACACACACAAACGCTAGCTTTCGCAGCCTAGCTGCTTCATCAGGCAGAAGGGAAGGAGAGGGAAAAAAGGAAATGATGAGGTTTTAAAGGAGTGGATAAGGAGTCATTCCAATCCCAGGAAAGGAAATACTTACCTTGGGGGAAAAAAAGGAGGGTAAACAAATACACACACACTCACACATATCCACACGCAAACACACCTAGGCAGACATTTGTAGAAACCAGAGAAGGTGGACAGAGATACCACTTGAGGCAAGGGCTCTGTCCACAGAACCGAGGTAAAGATGTTAAAGATGGTGGGCAGGAATTTGAATTTCAAACTAACAAAGGTTGAGACCAGGTGGGCAATGGGAAGATAGAATATATGGAAGGGCAAGTTCCCATCTCTGGAGTTCTGGTGTTTGTGGGAGGTATCCAGATAACCCGGACAGTGTAACACTGTGCCAAGATGTGCTGGCCATGCACCAAGGCGTGTTTAGCCACAGGGTGATCCTCGTTACCAACAAACACATGTCTCCCTGTGTCCATTCATGCGAATGGACAGTTTGTTGCTGGTCATTCCCACATAGAACACTTCACAGTGCAGGCATTTCAGTTGGTAAATCACGTGGGTGCTATCGCAAGTGGCTCTGCCCTTGATCGTGTACACCTTCCGGATTATGGGACTGGAGTAAGTGGTGGGGGAAGGGTGCATAGGGCAGGTTTTACAACTGGGGCGGTTGCATGGGTAGGAGCCAGAGGGTAGGGAAAGTGGTTTGGGGATTTCATAGGGATGGACTAGGAGGTTACGAAGGTTAGGTGGGTGGCAGAGAGACACTCAGTGGAGTGGGAAGGATGTCATTAAGGATGGATCTCATTTCGGGGCAGGATTTAAGGAAGTTGTATCCTTGCTAGAGATCCACATTCACAGTCCGCTCCAGTCCCGGAAAGTATCCGGTGAGAAGAGGGGCACTTCTGGGATTCTTCGGTGGAAGGTTCTGGATTTGGGAGGATGAGGAGGTGGCTCTGGTAATTTGCTTCTGAACCAGATCAGGAGGATAGCTGTGGGATGTGAATGCTGTTATTAGGTTATTGGTGTAGTGGTTCAGGGATTCGGGACTGGAGCAGACTGTTTTGCCACAAAGACCTAAGCTGTAGGGAAGGGAACGTTTGATGTGGAATGGATGGCAGCTGTCGTAATGGAGGTACTGTTCTTTGTTGGTTGGTTTGATCTGGATGGATGTGTGAAGTTGGCTGTTGGACAGCTAGAGGTCGACATCATGGAAAGTAGCATGGGATATGGAATAGGACCAGGTGAATTTGATGGGACCAAAGGAGTTGAGGTTCAAGAGGAAATTCTGGAGTTCTTCCTTCACTGTGAGTACAGATCATGAAGATGTCATCAATGAATCTGTACCAAACTTTGGGTTGACAGTCTTGGATATGCAGAAAGTCTTCCTCTAAGCATCCCATAAATAAGTTTGCGTACGAGGGTGCCACCCTGGTTCCCATGGCTGTTCCCTTTAGTTGTTGGTATGTCTGGCCCTCAAAGGTGAAGTAGTTGCGGGATGGGATAGGATGAACCTGGCTAGGGTAACAAGGAAAGAGGTTTTAGCTAGGGTTGCCGGTGATTCGCAGCGAGGCCCTGGGCGTGTGGGATGTTTCTGTATAAGAAAGTAGCATCAACAGCTACAAGGATGGTTTCTGGAGGTAACAAGTTAGGTAAGGATTTCAGGCGGTGGAGAAAGTGATTGGTCTCTTTGCTGAAGGATGGGACACTGCACATGATGGGTTGAAGGTGCTGGTCTATGTAGGCAGAGATTCGTTCTGTGGGTGCTTGTTAACCGGCCACAATCGGCCGGCCTGGATGATTAGGTTTGTGATCTTAGGAAGTAGGTAGAAGGTAGAGGTGCGACGTGTCGGTGGGGTCATGAGTTTGATGGACTCAGGTGAAAGGTTTTGTAGAGGGCCTAAGGACCTGAGGATTTCCTGAAGCTCTGCCTGGACATCAGAAATGGGGTTGTCTTGAGAAACTTTGTAGGTAATGTTGTCTGAAAGCTGACGCAGACCCTCAGCTATGTACTCCCACTGATCAAGTACCACAGTCGTGGATCCCTTGTCAGCAGGGAGAATGACGATGGAATGGTCAGCCTTCAGATCACGGATAGCTCGGGATTCTGCTGCAGTAATGCTGGGATCATTTTATATATATATATATATATATATATATATATATATATATATATATATATATATATATATATATATAATCGCCTTTTTCTTCCTGCATCTCATTTTCTGCATGACATCGCCTCTACTTGTAGACAAAAACATAAATAAAAGCACACACACAAACGCTGAGATTCCCATTCCATTTTTACATCGTCTGGTACAGCAACTGTGTCTAGTTGATTTCTTGAATAACAGAAACGTCTTGGTTGCAACCAAGACGTTTCTGTTTTGCAACCAAGACGTTTCTGTTATCCAAGAAAATGCTGAGCTTTTGAAACCTTAGGTTGCTCCTTCAGAAAGAGTAGGGAAGGGGAGGGAACTGGAAAGGATGAGGGTTTTAAGGGAGTGGGTAAGGAGTCATTCCAATCCTGGGAGAGGAAAGACTTACCTTGGGAGAAAAAGGATAGGTAAACAAGCGCACACACACGCACACACTCCAAGGTAGACAAATGCAAAATGCAAGGAATCCACGACCATGGTACTTGACCAGCTGGAGTATGTGGTTGACGGACTTCGTCAGCTTTCAGACAGTACCACATACAAAGTTTGTCAAGGCAATCCCATTCCTGATGGCCAGGCTAAGGCCGGTATTACACTATCAAATTATTGGACAAAGAATTGGACGAAAAAATTGGATGAAATATTGGTAATATTTTTTGACAAAGAAATTGGATGAAACGCAAAAGGGGGTATTACACTATCATCCAATATTTTGTCAAATTTGCTTCAAAATGGCGGTGTAATGCTCAGCTATTGTTTATACTACAGTTGCGTTGTGTCTGCATTTAGAAGAGAAGGAGGGGAAAAAAGAAAAGGAAACGCACTTGGATGAAACCGTGGGTGTCAGAGCGAGATAAATAAAATTTGTTACGGGACCGGCAGGATTTTCCTTTTTTATGCCGTCGGCAGAACAGCCAGGCAGTTCACTGCTAATTATTTTGTCGCTCTTCATCCTTCACAGTTTGCAATAGAGTAACAAAAAGGCTGACTCAAACAGTGTATACGAATAAGATTGTTAAGTTGATAAAGCAAGTTTCATTACGTTTTAAATGGAAAATGTGAGCACTGACAAAGAGGATAATCTAAATTGTTTATGACGTTATTAACAATGTAAGGGGGGAAACATTGCTGATAAAGTAAATAGGCTCTATTTATTTCCTTACAAAAAGTGGCTGACGTATTTATATGTACATAGATTCGCTTGCAAACAGATGTCGATGTTTTAAAAGTTGTTTCATTTCCCAGAACTTAGCACACCACATTACCAAAATCATACATTCTAAAATCTGCTTCGGCCTTATTAAGATTTAGGGGTATTACTTCTTCAATTCCGATAGTATATAATGACTTTTTTACATTACGGATTGTAACTCAACCTCACTTTTGCCGCAGGGTATTGGACTACGCGAATTGACGTGACAGACAGTGTGAATTGGCCTTGTCACCTGTTATACAACGCCCCATCTGATTTTTTTAAATTTTATTGTTGCTAGAAAACACTACACAAACATGTAACTAGATTCCATTTTGTGTGCCAGCCCACCACAGAATTATAATGAAATAACAGGTTTTCGCTTGGTAGGCGATGTGAGATGTTTCTTTTATTTAGCTTCAAAACATATCGATTTCGTCCCTATGATGGGACATCATCAGTGCAGAATTGCAAGTCATGATGACCTATGTGCTCTGCTTAAAAACATTTAAAGGTCTTGCCGGTACAAGTCACAACAATAAAATCATTTTTTATTTTATTGTTGTGACTTGTACCGGCAAGACCTTTAAATGTTTTTAAGCAGAGCACATAGGTCATCATGACTTGCAATTCTGCACTGATGATGTCCCATCATAGGGACGAAATCGATATGTTTTGAAGCTAAATAAAAGAAACATCTCACATCGCCTACCAAGCGAAAACCTGTTATTTCACTACACAAACATTCCACTACTAGTCATGTTTACGAATACGAAAGTTATGTCCAACTAATGTCAGATATTTAACCTCCAAATAAAACAGCTGTAGCGGCAAGAAAGCTGTATACTACTAGCGCTCCAAGCGGTCACATTTCTCACTGCAGGAAACAGAAGACGAGCGATTTCTTTGATCAAATCTAGGCCGAGGCCTTAGATTGGATGAAATATTGGACGATGTTCCCATTACACTACGTCCAATTTTTCTTTGTCCAATTCTTTGACAAATAATTTGATAGTGTAATACCAGCCTAAGCATCAAGGAATCCTCAGAGCCTTAGGCCCCCAACAAAACCTTTCACCTCACTCCATTAACATCATGATGCCCTGCACCCCTACCTTCTACCCACTTCCCAAGAGTGGTTGGTTGTTTTGGTGTTTTAAGGGGACAAAACTGCGAAGGTTATCAGTCCCACATTCCATCAAAGGACGAAATAATAAGTGTGTAAATACTGAAAAATACACGCAGAGTTAAAACAGCAATGGGAGGAAAAGCCCAATCAATAAAATATCGACAAATTCAATCAGCGACAATAAGACAGGAGACAACACGAAATGAGTTAATCACATACGAACACCCAACAAGTGTGGAAATGGAACGAAAAAGCTGGTGTTGGTGGTTGACTGTCCATGAAATTAAAATAGGAAGGGTCAGCCACGGGGCAACACAAGGAAACCTTCCAGCGGAGGACAAAGGAGAAACGAATACAATGGGCTGAAGCAAAGCTTCATATAGAGTTGTAAAAACCACTGTCGTGAATAAAACCTAAACCAGTGTCAGCCATTATGGCATTGTTACATAAAACGTCTGATAAAACTGCAGGAAAATTAAAACCCTGCCGCAAGGCGGCTAAAAGATGACAGTCCAGAAAATGTGGGCCACCATCAAGGAAGAGCCACACACAACCGTAGTCTCCTTTATTGCCCTGCGTTTGTTGGGCAGGGTCAGGCTCAGCAGCCCATAGCTCATGTACTCTATGGCGTAACACTGACTGGAGATTAGAAGCCGTGAGGCCAGTTTCTAACACAGATGCATGGACAGCCTGTTTGGCGAGGTTATCAGTTCGTTCGTTGTTCGGGATGCCAATGTGACCAGGAGACCAAATAAAGACCAAAGAACGTCCTGACTGATCGAGAGCAAAAAGTGGTTCATGGATAGCCTTCACCAAAGAAGAACGCGAGTAACATTGGTCCAGAGCGCGAAGAGTGCTCAGGGAGTCACTGTAGAGAAGAAAAGACCCACCTGAGCAGGAGCACATATGCTCAAGAGCACGTAGAATGGCAACCAGCTCTGCAGTGTAAACACTGTATTTTGAACATTTGATATTTGAAAATGTCTGCCTAGGTGTGTTTGCGTGTGTGTATATGTGTGGGTGTGTATGTATTTGTTTACCTTCCCTTTTTTACCCTAAGGTAAGTTCTTCCACTCCCGGGATTGGAATGACCCCTCATCCACTCTCTTAAAACTCACATCCTTTCCTTTTTCCCCCCCTCCTTCCTTCCTCTTTTCCTGACGAAGCGACCAACAGTTGCGAAAGTTTGAATGTTTGTGTGTGAGATTTACTTATCAGGAGAAGGAGCACAGTTACGTGACAGTATCATAAATAAGACACACACACACACACATGCAAGCTTTTGCAACCATTTCTTGCTTCTTCAGGCAAAGAAAAGGGAAGGAGAGGGTTTAAAGGAGTGGGTGACGTGTCTTTCCAATCCCGGGAGAGGAAAGACTTACCTTTGGGGAAAAATGATAGGTAAACACACACACCCATACACATATACACGCGCACACGCAGCAAGGCAGACACACACAAAATGCAAAGATGTTGGACAGAGATGCCAGTAAAGGCTCTGTCCAGAGATTGGAGGCAAAGATGTTATAGAATGGTGGGTGGGAATTTAAAACTAAAGAAGGTTGAGACCAGGTGGGCAATGGGAAGAGAGAATATGTGGAAGAGCAAGTTCCCATCTCCGGAGTTCTGAAAGGTTGGTGTCGGTGGGAAGTATCTATATAACCTGAACGGTGTAACACTGTGCCAAGATATACTGGCCATGCACCAAGGCATGCTTAGCCACAGGGTGCTCCTCATTACCAACAAACACTGTCTGCCTCTGTCCGTTCATAAACAGATTGCCCGTGCCACATCTTCAGACACCAACAGTTCTCCCTCCAACCCTACTAACCAGCCACAATGGATTGCCCCCTCTGTCAGCCAATACCATCCCATACTGGAACAACTGAACCATAGCCTACGTCAGGGCTTTGATTATCTGTCAACATGCTTTGAAATGAGAGACATCCTACCTAAGATCCTCCCAACCCCCCTAAAGTCGTGTTCCGCTGCCTGCCCAACCTCCACAACACCCTAGTCCATCCCCAGCCCCGATGCAAAACCTGCCCAATCCACCCACCCAGCACTTCCTATTTCAGTCTCGTCACAGGATTGTCCTACCCCATTAGAGGCTGGGTTACCTGTGAAAGCAGCCATGTAATATACCAACTCTGCTGCAATCACTGCTCTGCATTCTACATTGGAATGGCAAGTAACTGCTCTCAATCAAGATGAATGGTCACCATCAAACTGTGGCCAAGATCAATACGGACTATCCTGTGGAACAGCATGCAGACGAGCACAACACCTTGGACTTTAACAGCTGATTCACCAGCCAAGCCATCTGGATTCTCCCCTCGTCCACCAGGGTTTCTGTACTGTGGAGATGGAAGTTATCCCTACAGCACATCCCAAGAGCCCACAACAATCCTGGCCTTAACCTCAGATGACCTAACATCCTACATTCCATGCCCCACAGTCCCCCTCCCCCTCACATTCTACATTTCCTTCTCTTTCATGCCCTTTCCCTACTGTGTGCTTCCTGTTTTTAAATTCTCTCTCTCTAATAATGGAAAGTCCAGGTTGGAATTAATAATATAGTAATAAGGACAGTTTACAACTCATCGCAAAGACATGGCGATGAGCTGTGACAGGCACATACACAATACACACACATACAACACTTTCAGCTATTGGCCATGGTCTCCTTCAGAAAATAGAAAACACGCAATCACACAGGCACACAACACAGTCATACAACCTTCATCTCCGGCTGCTGCACTTAGAATTATGCTCTGTGGCGTGTTAATCGGGGAGGGAGGGGAGGGGAAGGGAGAGGAGAGGGGATAGGAAGGTTGCGTCACGGTGGTGGGGATGTGTACAGCACAGCCTAGATGGTAATAACAAGTTGCAGCTTAGGAATGGAGTGTGCAGGCGGGTGAGGGTAGAAAAATAAGAAAAATAAAATAAATATAGATTTAAATATAAAAATAAAATGTTCACTCACTGCCCGTACTCATGACCGCGTACACACTCACATGCACGCACATTCATACACCACACAAAATAGGAGAGGTTTAGTATAGAGGGGTAGGAACTGTAAGGTATGGAAAAAAGGAACGTTATCATAGGTTGAGGCCCGAGTGATTTGGTATTGGAGAATGTATTGTAGGGATAACTCCCAACTGTGAAGTTCAGAAAAGCTGGTGGTGGATGGGAGGATCCAGATGGCCTGGGTTGTGAAGCAACCATTGAAATCCGCTGCATGCTTTGCCACAGGGTGGTCCACCTTGTTTATGGCAGTTGGTTAATCATCATGCTAATATAGAAAGTTGTGCAGTGATTGCAGCACAGCTGGTAAATTACATGGCTGTTCACACAGGTGGCCCGGTCTCTGATAGGGTAGGATAAGCCTGAACAAGAATGGAGTAGGAAGTGCTGGGTGGGTGGATTGGACAGGTCTTGCAGCAGGGTCTTCCACAAGGATCATATGCCTCCTATGCCAACCTGTTTATAGGCTGTCTGGAGGAATCCTTCCTAGCATCTCAAAACAACAAACCTCTGGCCTGGTTCAGGTTGATGATATTTTCATGATCTGGGCTCAGGGCCAGGACACCCTATCCTTTCTTCAGAACCTCAATTCCTTCTCCCCCATCCACTTCTCATGGTCTTCCTCAACCTATCCTGTTACATTCCTGGATGTCAACCTCTACCTCACTGATGGCTCCATCCACACTTCTGTCCATATTAAACCTACCAACCACAAATATTAGCTACCCCCTTTCTGAATATGCTGCCTTCACAGACAGAAACTACCCCACAGACCCAGTCTGCAAACAGATCTCACATGCCATGTACTCACACGTCTCAAATCCTCCTCCTAACAGCAGTAACCTTACACAAAAGAGTGCTCCCCTTGTCCGCCAGTAGTACCCTGGACTCAAACAACTAAATTGCATCCTTTGCCAAGGTTTTGATTTTCTATCCTCGTGCCCAGAAATGAGACATCCTGCCCAAGATCCTTCCCACCCCTCCTAAAGTGGTGTTCTGTTGCTCTACCAACCTCCACAACACCATTGTTCATCCTTATGCCACCTCTAAACCCAGCCCATTGCCACAGGGATCATATCTTTGTGGAAGACCCCCTGCAAGATCTGTCCAATCCATCCACCCAGCACTTCCTATTCCAGTCCTGTCACAGGCTTATCCTACCCTATCAGAGGCCGGCCCACCTGTGAAAGCAGCCATGTTATTTGCCAACTGTGCAGCAATCACTGTGCAGCTTTCTCTATTGTCAAGACTATTAACAAGCTGTTCATTAGGTTGAATGGCCTCCGCCAAACTGTGGCCAAAAACAAGGTGGACCACCCTGTGGCACAGCATGCAGCAGAGCACATGCTTGATTTCAATGGCTGCTTCACAACTTGGGCCATCTGGATTCTCCCATCCACCACCAGCTTTACTGAACTGCACAGACGGGAGTTATCCCTACAATACATTCTTCGCTCCTGAGATCACCCAGGCCTCAACCTATGATAACTCCCCTTTTTTCCATACCTTATAGTTCCTACCTCTCTATCCTAAACCTCTCCTATTTTGAGTGGTGTGTGGTGAATGTGTGTGTGTGTGTGTGTGTGTGTGTGTGTGTGTGTGTGTGTGTGTGCGCGCACACGTGCGCGCGCGCGTGTGTGCGGACATGTGCGTGTGTGCTTTTTTCTTTCCTTATTTTATTTTTCTCACATTATATGCCTCCCCACTCCATTCCTAAGCTGCATCTCGTTATTACCAAGGACGTGCTGTACCCATCCCCACCACTACACAACCTTCCTATCCCCTCTCCCCTCCCCGATTTACACGCCGCACAGTGCGATTCAAAGTGCAGCAGCAGGAGGCGATGGTTGTGTGAT
Organism: Locusta migratoria; assembly: GCA_026315105.1. Lineage (NCBI taxonomy): Eukaryota > Metazoa > Arthropoda > Insecta > Orthoptera > Acrididae > Locusta > Locusta migratoria. The sequence goes on from CM048744.1 coordinate 9,874,521, forward strand.
TGTGTATTGTGTGATTGTGTGACTGTTCTATTTTCTGAAGAAGACCATGGCCGATAGCTGAAAGTGTTGTATGTGTGTGTCTTTTGTATGTGCCTGACGCAGCTCGTTGCCACGTCTTTGTGGTGAGCTGTAAACTGTCCTAATTACTATAGAGGGAAATGATTCTGTTTGGAAAAATATTTCTAAAAGGTAGTAAGAAAGTTGGACTTACCAGGCGACATCGGTTCGTTGGCACACAAATAAAAATAAAAAATAAAAGTAATAAGGAGAAAATAAAAAAACCACACACACACACACACACACACAAACAAACAAACCTGAGCTTTCACAACCTAAGGTTGCTTCTTCAGAAAGAGCAGGGAAGGAGAGGGAAAAGGAAATGATGGAGGTTTAAGGAAGTAGGTAAGGAGTCATTCCAATCCCAGGAGAGGAAAGACTTACCTTGGAGGAAAAAGGACAGGTAAACAAACGAGCCTGCTCCTGTGCTGAATCTGTGAACCAACAATCAAATAACCTGATGACAGCCCTCACATCCCGTAATTACTTCCTGATCTGGTGCAGAAGTAAATAACCAGGGCCACGTCCTCTTACCCCTAAACCCAGAACCTCCGTCAGAGGGACCTTAAAAGTGCCCCTTTTGTCACTGGATACTTTCCACTGGAGCAGACTCTGAATGTGGCTCTCCAGCAAGGATACGACTTCCTTAAATCCTGTCCAAAAATGAGATTCATCCTTCATTATATACTTCCTACTCCACCAAGAGTGTCTTTCCGCCGCCCACCTAAATTCCGTAACCTCCTAGTCCATCCCTATGAAATCCCAAAACTACCTTCCCTACCCTCCGGCTCCTACCCATGTATCCACACTCGGTGTAAAACCTGCCCTATGCATTCTTCCACCACCACTTATTCCAGTCCTATAACCTGGAAGGTGTACACAATTAAGGACAGAGCCACTTGCGACAGCACCCACCTGATTTACCAATTAACATGCCTGTCCTGTGAAGCATTCTATGTGGGAATGACCAGCAACAAACTGTCCATTCGCATGAACGGACACAGACACAGTGTTTGTTGGTAATGAGAATCACCCTGTGGCTAAGCATGCCTTGGTGCACGGCTAGAACATCTTGGCACAGTGTTACACCGTCCAGGTTATATGGATACTTCTTTCTGACACTAACCTTTCAGAACTCCGGAGATGGGAACTTGCCCTTCAACATATTCTCTCTTCCCATTGCCCACCAGGTCTCAACTTTTGTTAGTTTGAAATTTCCGCCCAACATTCTACAACATCATTGCTTCCAATCTCTGGACAGAGCCTCTGCCTTGACTGGCATCTCTGTCCAAACTCTTTGCATATGTCTGCCTTGGTGTGTGTGTGTGTGTGTGTGTGTGTGTGTGTGTGTGTGTGTGTGTGTGTTTTTATTTGTGTATCAACAAACCAGTGCCTTTTCACCTGGTAAGTCCAACTTTCTTTACTTTATATATATATGAAACAAATATTATAGAAGGAAACTTTTCTGGTGGGAAAAATATGAAAAAAAGAGGGAGAGAGAGAGCGAGATCGTTTACTTACCACAAAGCTTTCGCAACCATTGGGCACTTCATCAGGAAAAAAAGGAAGGAAGGAGGGGGAAAAAGGGAAAGATGCGGGTTTTAAGGGAGTGGACTCCTCATCTTTTTTATGTCGCATCTCGTTTACCGCCTGACATTGCCTCTGCTTGCTGTATCCCCATCCTTTTCTTTCCCCCCTCCTCCGCTCCTTCCCCCTGCCCCCTCCCATCCTTTTCACTTGCCATGAGTCAGACTGTGTTGGGCGGCCAAAGATGGCTGACATGTATGGATGAGTGTTCTCTTTTTGAGGAAGGCCGCGGCCGAATTTAGAATTGTGAGTGTGTCTTTTATTTGTGTCTGTCGGCAGCTGAACATTTGTCTTTACAATGAGTTGTTTCCTATCCACATTTTATTATTATTAACATTCCTTACTGGACCTTCCATTGTTGAAATACTGAACTTAATTGATGAAAGGAGAAAATATAAAAATGCAGTAAATGAAATGGAGTACAGATGACAAAAAATGTGACTGACAAGAAGTGCAAAATGGCTAAGCAGTAATGGGTAGAGGTTAAATGCATGTCTGTAAAAGAATGTACAGTTATGAGATTCTTCCAAGGTTTTTTGGGTACTAGTGACTGTCATAGCTGGAGCTCTTGTAGAACTAGGCACTAAATCTGACTTAAATTTAGTGATGTATAATGTAAAACAAATATTATGAATGAAAGACACAAATTAACTGTGAGATATTCTGAAAATTTATTGCTTTACAAACCTCTGCTTAGTGTGAATGTAATGAATTAATATTTTAGGAGAAATCTGAGCTGTAGTGGGAAGTGGGGTTGTACAAGAGACATTATGTGAGAATGGAGTTAGATGATGTACACCTGGTTTGCAAATGCAAAAAATGCAAGGTTGTGGTATTTTGGACTATTAGGTGCAGCACTGTAAAACTGTGATGGGTTTTCTACAAATGTCTACCTTGTTGTGTTTGTGTGTGTGTGTGTGTGTGTGTGTGTGTGTGTGTGTGTGTGTGTGTTTATTTGTATCTGTTGGTGAGCCTGTGCTTTCGGTAAGTTATCCGATTTCTATTTTTATACATATTTATCCCACCAGGAAAATGTCCATCTATAATTTGGTATTTTTCAACAGAGCTAGATTGGCTGGCCAGTACTTACCTTGGTGCTATACTACCGATAGTGACACAAATGAAGGGAAAAAAAAGTGACGAAAAAGGACAAGCTTTCGAAAAACAGTTCCTTCTTCAGGTGGGAGAGAAGGGAAGAAAAAAGTATGGGAACGGAAGGGAAAGGTAATCCACGACCTAGGTCATGAGGGTGATATTTGAGGGGTGTGGAAGTACTAATATGCAGTATCTGTGACTTCCACACTCCTGAAACACCAGCCTCATGACCTAGGTCGTGAATTATCTTTCCCTTCCATTCCCATCCTTTTTTCTTTCCTTCTCTCCCACCTGAAGAAGGAACTGTGTTCTGAAAGCTTGTCCTTTCTCGTCCCTTTTTTCTTAATTTGTGTCACTATCGGTGGTACAGCCCAGAGGTTAAGTACTGGCCAGCCAATCTAGCTCTTTTGAAAAATAATTTAACATCTCTGAGGAGAAGTTCCATCATGAATCGTCCTCTCCTCCAAACTTCTCTCCCAATCTGAAACCTCTGTCCTATCCAAAGGCCTCACCTTCTGTCCTACTCCCAAATTCAACCAAACAGCTCTTGTCAAAGATCTACTTTCCTACACTCATAGTCTTTGCTGGAGATACCACTTTGCCACGAAGAAAAATAATCCTACTCCTAATGACCCAGCTCCTCAAGATATCATTCAAATTGAACTCTGCCTACAACAGTTCCATCCTCTTACTTCCCACCTTGCCTCCCCGTCTTTCCTGAGAAACCTTAATCCTACTCCCAACATAACCGCAGCTGAATCCCGAGCTATCCGTGATCTGAAGGCTGACCATTCCATCGTCATTCTCCCAGCTGACAAGGGATCCACGACCGTGGTACTTTATCGGCGGAAGTATGTGGCTGAGGGACTGCGTCAGCTTTCAGACAGTACCACATATAAAGTCTATCATGGCAATCCCATCCCTGATGTCCAGGCAGAGCTTCAAGGGATCCTCAAAACCTTAGACCCCCTACAAAACCTTTCCCTATCTCAATTAACCTCATGACCCCACTGACACCCTGCACCCCCACCTTCTACCTACTTCCCAAGTTTCACAAACCCAATCATCCCGGCCGCCCCATTGTGGCCGGTTACCAAGCCGCTACAGAACGAATCTCTGCCTACATACACCAACACCTCCAACCAACATAGACCAACACCTTCAACCCATCATGTGCAGTCTCCCATCCTTCATCAAAGACACCAACCACTTCCTCGATCGCCAGCCTGTTACCTCCAGAAACCATCATTGTAACCATTGATGCCACTTCCTTATACAAAAATATACCACATGCCCAGGGCCTTGCTGTGATGGAGTATTTCCTTTCACGCCGACCACCCACTTCCCTACCTAAAACCTCTTTCTTTAATACCCTAGCCAGCTTCACCCTGACCCACAACTAATTCACCTTTGAGGGCCAGACATACCAACAACTAAAGGGAACAGCCATGGGGACCAGGATGGGATGCTTACAGGAAGACTCCCTGCATACCCAAGCCTGTCAACCCAAAGTTTGGTACAGATTCATTGATGACATCTTCATGATCTGGACACACAGTGAAGAAGAACTCCTCTTCAACCTCAACTCCTGTGGTCCCATCAAATTCACCTGGTCCTATTCCCAATCCCATGCCACTTTCCTCGATGTCGACCTCCATCTGTCCAACGGCCAACTTCACACATCCGTCCACATCAAACCTACCAATAAACAACACTACCTGCATTATGACAGCTGCCATCCATTCCAAATCAAACGTTCCCTTCCTTACAGCTTAGGTCTTCGTGGCAAACGAGTCTGCTCCAGTCCCGATGCTCTGAACCAGTACACCAATAACCTAATAACAGCTTTCACATCCCGCAGCTATCCTACTAATCTGGTACAGAAGCAAATTGCCAGAGCCACTTCCTCATCCCCCCAAATTCAGAACCTTCAACAGAAGAATCCCAGAAGTGCCACTCTTGTCACCGGATACTTTCCGGGACTGGAGCGGACTCTGAATGTGGCTCTCCAGCAAGGATATGTCTTCCTTAAATCCTGCCCCGAAATGAGATCCGTTGTTCATGACATCCTTCCTACTCCACCGAGAGTGCCTTTCCGCTGCCCACCTAACCTCCGTAACCTCCTAGTCCACCCCTATGAAATCCCCAAACCACATTCCCTACCCTCTGGCTCTTACCCTTGTAAGGCCCCCGTTGTAAAACCTGCCCTATGCACCCTTCCACCACCACTTACTCCAGTCCCGTAACCCGGAAGGTGTACACGATCAAAGGCAGAGGCACTTGCGATAGTACCCACGTGATCTACCAACTGAAATGCCTGCACTGTGAAGAGTTCTATGTGGGAATGACCAGCAACAAACTGTCCATTCGCATGAATGGACACAGGCAGACAGTGTTTGTTGGTAACGAGGATCACCCTTTGGCTAAACACGCCTTGGGGCATGGCCAGCACATCTTGGCACAGTGCTACACCATCCGGGTTAACTGGATTCTTCCCACAGACACCAATCCTTCAGAACTCCGGAGATGGGAACTAGCCCTTCAGCATATTCCCTCTTCCCGTTGCCCACCTGGTCTTAACCTCCGCTAAATTTGAATTTCCGCATGCCATCTTTAACATCTTAACATCTTTGCCTCGGTTCTCTGGACGGAGCCTCTGCCTCTAGTGGCATCTCTGTCTAACTTCTTAACTTCTTTGGTTCCTATAGTATGTCTGCCTAGGTGTGTTTGCGTCTGTGTGAATGTATGGGTGTGTGTGTATTTGTTCACCTTCCTTTTCTTCCCCCAAGGTAAGTCTTTCCTTTCCCGGGATTGGAATGGCTCCTTACCCCCTCCTTAAAACCCTCATCATTTCCTTTTCCCTCTCCTTCCCTTCTGCCTGAAGAAGCAACTGGGCTGTGAAAGCTTGCGATTGTGTGTGTGTGTGTGTGTGTGTGTGTGTGTGTGTGTGTGTATTCATTTATTTATTTGTGATGCTGTCACACCTGTGCTCCTTCGCCTGGTGAGTAATCTTCATATATATATATATATATATATATATATATATATATATATATATATATATATATATATATATATATATAAAATATAAAAAATAGACGAAGATTACTCACCAGGCGAAGGAGCACAGGTGTGACAGCATCACAAATAAATAAATGAATACACACACACACACAATCGCAAGCTTTCGCAACCCAGTTGCGTCTTCAGGCAGTAGGGAAGGAGAGGGAAAAGGAAATGATGAGGGTTTTAAGGAAGGGGGTAAGGAGCCATTCCAATCCCGGGAGAGGAAAGACTTACCTTGGGGGAAAAAATGGAGGGTAAACAAATGCACACATGCCCACACATTCACACAGACACAAGTACACCTAGGCCTTTCCTCTCCCGGGATTGGAATGGCTCCTTACCCCCTTCCTTAAAACCCTCATCATTTCCTTTTCCCTCTCCTTCCCTACTGCCTGAAGACGCAACTGGGTTGCGAAAGCTTGCGATTGTGTGTGTGTGTGTATTCATTTATTTATTTGTGATGCTGTCACACCTGTGCTCCTTCGCCTGGTGAGTAATCTTCGTCTATTTTTTATATTTTATTTTTCCTGCTAGGAATTTTTCGTCTTAATAATCGTGTTATATATATATATATATATATATATATATATATATATATATATATACTATAGAGGGAAACTTTCCCGGTGGGATACACAAAAATAAAAATAGAAAAGAGATGACTTACCGAAAGCACCGGCTCGTTGAGAGAAACAAATAAAATCACACACAAACACACATACAAGCTTTCGCCACCACTGGCAGCTTCTTCAGGAAAAAGAGGAAACAAGGGGAGGAAAAGGGAAGGATATGGGTTTTAAGGAAGTGGAAAAGGAGTCATTCCAATCCCAGGAGTGGAAGGACTTACCTTAGGGGAAAAAAGGAAGGTAAACAAATACACACACACACTCAGACATATGGAAACGCAAACACACCTAGACAGACATTTGTGAAAAGCAAAGAAGTTGGACAGAGATACCAATTGAGGCAGAGGCTCTGTCCACAGAACCAAGACAAAGATGCTAAAGATAGTGGGCGGGAATTTGAGTTAGCGGAGATTGAGACCAGGTGGGCAACGGGAGGAGAGAATAAGCTGAAGGGCAAGTTCCCATCTCCGGAGTTCTGAAAGGTTGGTGTCGGTGGGAAGTATCCAGATAACCCGGACGGTGTAACACTGCGCCAAGATGTGCTGGCTGTGCACCAAGGCATGTTTAGCCACAGGGTGATCCTCATTACCAACAAACACTGTCTGCCTGTGACCGTTCATGCGAATGGACAGTTTGTTGCTGGTCATTCCCACATAGAACGCTTCACAGTGCAGGCATGTTAGTTGGTAAATCACGTGGGTGCTATCGCAAGTGGCTCTGCCCTTGATCGTGTACACCGTCCGGGTTACTGGACTGGAGTAAGTGGTGGTGGAAGGGTGCATAGGGCAGGTGTTACAACGGGGGCGGTTGCATGGGTAGGAGCCAGAGGGTAGGGAAGGTGGTTTGGGGGTTTCATAGGGATGGACTACGAGGTTACGAAGGTTAGGTGGGCGGCGGAAAGACACTCTCGGAGAAGTGGGGAGGATGTCATTAAGGATGGATCTCATTTCGGGGCAGGATTTAAGGAAGTCGTATCCCTGCTGGAGAGCCACATTCAGAGTCCGCTCCAGCCCCAGAAAGTATCCGGTGACAAAAGGGGCACTTCTGGGATTCTTCGGTGGAAGGTTCTGGATTTGGAGGAATGAGGAGGTGGCTCTGGTAATTTGCTTCTGAACCAGATCAGGAGGATAGCTGCGGGATGTGAAAGCTGTTATTAGGTTATTGGTGTACTGGTTCAGGGATTCGGGACGAGCAGACTCTTTTGCCACGAAGACCTAAGCTGTAGGGAAGGGAACGTTTGATATGGAATGGATGGCAGCTGTCATAATGGAGGTACTGTTGTTTGTTGGTAGGTTTGATGTGGACGGATGTGTGAAGTTGGCCGTTGTACAGATGGAGGTCGACATCAAGGAAAGTGGCATGGGATTTGGAGTAGGACCAGATGAATTTGATGGGACCAAAGGAGTTGAGGTTGGTGAGGAAATTCTGGAGTTCTTCTTCACTGTTGGTCCAGATCATGAAGATGTCGTCAATGGATCTGTACCAAACTTTGGGTTGACAGGCTTGGGTTTCCAGGAAGGCTTCCTCTAAGCGTCCCATAAATAAGTTTGCATACGAGGGGGCCATCCTGGTTCCCATGGCTGTTCCCTTTAGTTGTTGGTATGTCCGGCCCTCAAAGGTGAAGAATTTGTGGGTTAGGATGTAGCTGGCTAGGGTATTAAGGAAAGAGGTTTTAGGTAGGGAAGTGGGTGGTCGGCGTGAAAGGAAATACTCCATCGCAGCGAGGCCCTGGGCATGTGGGATAATAACCTAATAACAGCTTTCACATCCCGCAGCTATCCTCCTGATCTGGTTCAGAAGCAAATTACCAGAGCCACCTCCACATTCCTCCAAATCCAGAACCTTCCACCGAAGAATCCCAGAAGTGCCCCTTTTGTCACCGGATACTTTCCGGGACTGGAGCGGACTCTGAATGTGGCTCTCCAGCAGGGATACGACTTCCTTAAATGATTTGTGAACACAAATATCCCACATGCCCAGGGCCTCGCTGCGATGGAGTATTTCCTTTCACGCCGACCACCCACTTCCCTACCTAAAACCTCTTTCCTTAATACCCTAGCCAGCTACATCCTAACCCACAACTTCTTCACCTTTGAGGGCCGGACATACCAACAACTAAAGGGAACAGCCATGGGAACCAGGATGGCCCCCTCGTATGCAAACTTATTTATGTGACGCTTAGAGGAAGCCTTCCTGGAAACCCAAGCCTCTCAACCCAAAGTTTGGTACAGATTCATTGACGACATCTTCATGATCTGGACCAACAGTGAAGAAGAACTCCAGAATTGCCTCTCCAACCTCAACTCCTTTGGTCCCATCAAATTCACCTGGTCCTACTCCAAATCCCATGCCACTTTCCTTGATGTCGACCTCCATCTGTCCAACGGCCAACTTCACACATCCGTCCACATCAAACCTACCAACAAACAACAGTACCTCCATTATGACAGCTGCCATCCATTCCATATCAAACGTTCCCTTCCCTACAGCTTAGGTCTTCGTGGCAAAAGAGTCTGCTCCAGTCCCGAATCCCTGAACCAGTACAACAATAACCTAATAACAGCTTTCACATCCCGCAGCTATCCTCCTGATCTGGTTCAAAAGCAAATTACCAGAGCCACCTCCTCATTCCTCCAAATCCAGAACCTTCCACTGAAGAATCCCAGAAGTGCCCCTTTTGTCACCGGATACTTTCTGGGGCTGGAGCGGACTCTGAATGTGGCTCTCCAGCAGGGATACGACTTTCTTAAATCCTGCCCCGAAATGAGATCCATCCTTAATGACATCCTCCCCACTCCTCCGAGAGTGTCCTTCCGCCACCCACCTAACCTTCGTAACCTCCTAGTCCATCCCTATGAAACCCCCAAACCACCTTCCCTACCCTCTGGCTCCTACCCATGCAACCGCCCCCATTGTAAAACCTGCCCTATGCACCCTTCCACCACCACTTACTCCAGTCCAGTAACCCGGACGGTGTACACGATCAAGGGCAGAGCCACTTGCGATAGCACCCACGTGATTTACCAACTAACATGCCTGCACTGTGAAGCGTTCTATGTGGGAATGACCAGCAACAAACTGTCCATTCGCATGAACGGTCACAGGCAGACAGTGTTTGTTGGTAATGAGGATCACCCTGTGGCTAAACATGCCTTGGTGCACGGCCAGCACATCTTGGCGCAGTGTTACACCGTCCGGGTTATCTGGATACTTCCCACCGACACCAACCTTTCAGAACTCCGGAGATGGGAACTTGCCCTTCAGCTTATTCTCTCCTCCCGTTGCCCACCTGGTCTCAATCTCCGCTAACTCAAATTCCCGCCCACTATCTTTAGCATCTTTGTCTTGGTTCTGTGGACAGAGCCTCTGCCTCAATTGGTATCTCTGTCCAACTTCTTTGCTTTTCACAAATGTCTGTCTAGGTGTGTTTGCGTTTCCATATGTCTGAGTGTGTGTGTGTATTTGTTTACCTTCCTTTTTTCCCCTAAGGTAAGTCCTTCCACTCCTGGGATTGGAATGACTCCTTTTCCACTTCCTTAAAACCCATATCCTTCCCTTTTCCTCCCCTTGTTTCCTCTTTTTCCTGAAGAAGCTGCCAGTGGTGGCGAAAGCTTGTATGTGTGTTTGTGTGTGATTTTATTTGTTTCTCTCAACGAGCCGGTGCTTTTGGTAAGTCATCTCTTTTCTATTTATATATATATAATGAAAGAAAGAAAAGCAGATGGATGGAACAGAAAAATGCTCTCCCACAGTGTACTCACACCTATGATATTTAACATATACACAAATGATCAGCCGACACCTGAGCACTCCGAACATTTCCTCTATGCTGATCATCTTGCAATAGCTGTTCAAGGAAACAGCTTTGAATCTGTTGAACAAAAACTGAAACAAGATCTATAAAGAAAATGTTCTTAAGCCAAGTCCACTAAAAACTCAAATATGTGCTTTCCATCTATCCACTAAGAAAGCAAGACGACAGCTGGATGTTGTGTGTGAGGGTAAAGTTTTACAGCATGAAAGCCACCCAAAGTGTTATTTTGCACAGATAAGTAACTTATATCACTGTCGCAACATTAGGCAGTATTATGTTCAAATATAATGACATTTTTCGAGACTAGGAATCTGCTCTGTAGGAATCAGCATGGGTTTCGAAAAAGGCGTTTGTGTGAAACCCAGCTTGCGCTATTCGTCCACGAGACTCAGAGGGCCATAGACACGGGTTCTCAGGTAGATGCTGTGTTTCTCGACCTCCACAAGGTGTTTGATACAGTTCCCCACAAACGTTTAATGAACAAAGTAAGAGCATATGGTCTAGCAGACCAATTGTGTGATTGGATTGAGAAATTCCTAGATAACAGAAAGCAGCAGGTCATTCTCAATGGAGAGAAGTCTTCTGAAGTAGGACTTATGTCAGGTGTGCCACAGGGGAGTGTCGTGGGTCCGTTGCTGTTCACAATATATATAAATGACCTTGCGGATAACATTGGAAGTTCACTGAGGCTTTTTGCGGATGATGCTGTAGTATATAGAGAGGTTGTAACAATGGAAAGTTGTATTGAGATGCAGGAGGATCTACATAGAACTGATGCATGGTGCAGGGAATGGCAATTAAATCTCAATGTAGACAAGTGTAATGTGCTGCAAATACACAGAAAGAAAGATCCTTTATCATTTAGCTACTCTACAGCAGGGCAGCAACTGGAAGCAGTTAATTCCATAAAGTATCTGGGAGTAGTCATTAGGAGGGATTTAAAATAGAACGACCATATAAAATCAATCTTTGGTAAAGCAGATGCCAGACTTAGATTCATTGGAAGAATACTAAGGAAATGCAGTCCGAAAACAAAGGAAGTAGGTTACAGTAAACTTGTTCGCCCACAGCTTGAATACTGCTCACCGGTGTGGGATCCGTACCAGGTGGGATTAAAAAATGTTCAAATGTTTGTAAAGTCTATGGGACTTAACTACGGGGTCATCAGTCCCTAAACTTACAAACTACTTATGAACTACTTACAAACTAGGACGGCACAAATATCCATGCCCGAGGGGGGATTCGAACCCCCGACCGTAGTGGCAGGTGGGATTGATAGAGGAGGTAGAGAAGGTCCAACGGAGAGCAGCGCGCTTCATTACAGGATCATTTGGTAATTGTGAAAGCATTACGGAGATGATCGATAAACTCCAGTGGAAGACTCTACAGGAGAGACGCTCTGTCACTCGATACGGGCTTTTGTCGAAGTTTCGAGAACATACCTTTACCGAGGAGTCTAGCAGTATATTGCTCCCTCCTACATATATCTCGCAAAGAGACTGTGAGGATAAAATCAGAGAGATTAGAGCCCACACAGAGGCATACCGACAATCCTTCTTTCTGCGTACAATACGTGACTGGAATAGGAAGGAAAATCGATAGTGGTATTCAAGGTACCCTCCGCCACACACCGTCAGGTGGCTTGCGGAGTATGGTTGTAGATGTACATGTAGAAAGTTAGGACAAGAAATCTCCTCCTTAAGAAATGTGGGAGCAAATGGGGAGCAAGCCTAAAAATGCTGAGAACTACAGCAAGCCCTCTGTCTCTCTACTGGAAATTGTGCAGCTCCTGTGTGGTGCAGATCAGTCCGTGCCAAACAAGTCGACACTGCTCTAAACGAAATCTGCATTATTATTACAGGCTGCATGAATAAACTTTACTAAGCAGCAGGTTTTGAAACACCTGCAACATGGCGATGTGAACTTGAATATACTGAAAAGTTCATACAAAGTTTCGATGACAGACATCTGCTTTTTGGAGCAGAATCTCCAGTCAGTCGACTTAAATCCAGTAGAAGCTTTCTGAACACAGTGAGGACTGGTCCACCAGAAAATTTCCCTCTCCAACAAGAACGCATCTGAATTGGAAAATCTGGAGGTCACTGAGCAGAATTAGAACTGGTGTTGCTGCCGCCAAGTCAAACCTAGCGAAATGGGAATTCATTAACAATCTAGATGTATCCTGTGAATATGGAGAGACAAAGACGGTGGAACACATAACAAACACCTCTGATTGTCTGTGTACATGCAATTCCAAAGATTTATGTCTCACAAGAGAAAATGCTATCAACGTAGCCTGGTACTAGGCTGAAATATTTTATAAAATGAATTTTTAAAACCATTGGCTGTTTAATAAAAACCTTATATATCAACCAGTTTCAGTCAATAGACCATCTTCATAGATAAAAAGGTGTTAAAACTGAATGGTAAAATGCATCAAATAAAATACATCTAGTTGAGACAAACAGGAGTCAGTATAACTAAAAATATTAAAAATACAGTGGTCATCTTAGATAAAACCTGTCAGTTAGCACAACATAAAAGGTAAGAACATAGTGGCTCTCTCGGCATTTATATTTCTTTATATCATTCTTAATGGCAAGAGTAAACTCCTTATGATCCTTTCCTTTTCTATCACTTTCTCTCCTTTACTTTCGCTATCTTCCATCTTGATAGAACCTGCTTGTTACATAGGATTAACTATCCTTTGTCATGCCAGATACTCATTTCTAACGGTATACTTCACTGTTACTGTTTTCTTCCGTTTTGCTGTCTGGGCGTCCAATACTCTGTGCTGAGGTTAAGAAATACGAAGATATTTTAACAGAAACTTATTTTAATCCATTTTATGTAATGATTTCATGTGGTGATGAAAGTGGGAAATATCTTCATAGCAGAATTCAGCACCTTTGCATTCTTTGCCTTCTTCAGATTTTGAAGGCAAAACCTAAAGTCCATGAGTGCATTTAATGGCAGGTTTCTTTTTACAATTTTTACTTTGCATTTCAGGTCGATGTAAGCTCTTCTTCAATCGGGATTTTCTTCCATCGGAACATTCTGTGACCTATATGCCATTTTTAGAATCACCAGAATCATCATCTATTGTCCTTCCACTTGCAATACTTCTTTGTAGATGTGTGTGTGAGCGTCAAGTGAATACTTGTCTAACATTAAGCTGTAGGTGTTCTGACGACTATGAAGTCTGGTTGTAACACTATTCCCGCAGCTGCTGGTGCGTAATCAGCTAAAGTGTCGTCCAAAGTGGACGGTAGATTTATTGCAACACGAATATGAGTAAAATTGAGGCAGAACATTGAAACATAGCGCACTGTGATCGGGTGACCGCAGCAACATACTGGTGGGGGGGTCGCCTGTTAATAAGTGTCGGTGGCTGAACCAGCAATGACCAATTCTTAGCCGGGCCAAGATTACCTCTTCCCGCCAGTAGGGCTGGGATGTGGTCTTCCGAGCTGTAGGGATCAGTTTTATGGTTCTGAGCTTACTGTCCTGAAGTGAGGACCACAGCCGAAACCATGATTCAACAATACGCCTGCAAATAGCCTCTTGAATGTCCTTTGACGGGACACAAACGGCAGCTGTCCGAGGTAGGAGAGTGGCAGCCCTGGCCGCAGCGTCAGCAACCTCATTCCCCGGAACACCTATGTGGCCAGGTACCCACAGGAAGCGAACGCAAAAGCTGTCTTAGGCTATCGATTGAAGGCAGCATTGAAGTCTGAGTACAAATGGATGGACCGGATACGGGCCTCTAAGACTCTGAATGGCACTGAGTGAATCTGAGCAGATGACATAAGAAGACAGAGAGCAAAAAGCTCAGCTGTGAAATTGGGGCATTGGGCGATGAGCTTGTATAGAAAGCTGTCGAACCCGATGACAAAGGTGGATCCGACACCATCTGTGTTCTTAGAGCCATCTCTAAAGATGAAGATATTATCATCAAGCTGCAAACGAAATCGACAAACCTTGAGTGATACACTGAATCCGGGGTACTCTCCTTTGGTAGCGAGCTGAATTCGAGGTGGACGCGAACCTGTGCCTGAAGCCACGGTGGTGTTGGGTTCACATCCATTCGAAGGGTGTCAGGAAGGGTGAAATTGAGTTATAAGGTTTTTATTAAACAGCCAATGGTTTTAAAAATGCATTTTATAAAATATTTCAGCCTAGTACTGGGCCACGTTGATAGCATTTTCTCTTGTGAGACATAAATCTTTGGAATTGCATGTACACAGACAATCAGAGGTGTTTGTTATGTGTTCCACTGTCTTTGTCTCTCCATATTCACAGGATACATCTAGATTGCTAATGAATCCCCATTTCGCTAGGTTTGACTTGGCGGCAGCAACACCAGTTCTAATCTGACGAAAACGAACTTCAGGAGGCAACAGTGCAGATGCAGACACCCCATATTGGGGATCAAAGGAGTCGTTGAAAAATGATGGGTAGGATGGGTCTTTGGACACTGACAGCAGCCAGCATGCATAACGACAGAGTAATATATCACGCCGATAGTGCAATGGTAATTTGGCAGCTTCTGCATAGAGGCTTTCAATAGGGCTGGTACAGAAGGCTCCAATCCCTAGGTGTTACCCCAAGTGGTGAATTGAGTTAAGACGGCAGATGCATAAACAATGCATCCGTAATCCAGCTTCAACCGGACTATGGACCGATAAAGATGAAGAAGGACGGTTCTAGCAGCTCCCCATTACGTACCACTATGTACACGGAGGACATTAAGGGAATGTGTACAATGCCCAGACAAAGAAGACACATGTGGAGACCAATAAAGTTTCCTATCCAACATGAGTCCTAAGAATTTCGTTGTCTCCACGAATGGGAGAGGGACAGGGATTAGATGTAGAGATGGTGGAAGGAACTCAGTGTATCACCAGAAGTTGATGCACACTGTTTTCTTATTGGAGAAACGGAAGCCATTTGCGTCGCTCCAAGAATAGAGATGGTCAAGACACTGCTGGAGACAGTGCTCCAATAAACACGTTCTTTGAGCGCTGCAGTAGATTGTGAAATCGTCCACAAAGAGGGAACCAGAAACGTTGGGTGGTAGGCAGTCTATAACTGGAATAATTGCTGTGGCGAAGAGTTCTACACTCAAAACGGAGCCCTGTGGCACCACATTCTCCTGGCAAAAAGGGTATGACAAAACAGAGCCCACTCGTACCGAAAAACATCGGTCCGTTAAAAATTCACGGATAAAGAGGGGTAGACTGCCGCGAAAGGTCCAGGTGTGGAGAATTACCGCCCTCCAACAGGTGTTGTAGGCCTTCTCCAAATCAAAGAACACAGCCACCATCTGGCGATTTTTCAAAAAGTTATTCATAATAGCCGGACATGGTGGCCAAGTGGTGTGCGGTGCGCCAGTCACATTTTGCACGGCCACTACGGTGGGGGGTTCGAATCCCCCCTCGAGCATGGCTATTTGTGCTGTCCTTAGTATTAGCTAGTTTATAAGCAGTTTGTAAGTTTAGGGACTGAAGACCCCGTAGTTAAGTCTCATAAGCTCTACAAACATTTGAACATTTGATTTATTCATAATATTTATTCATAATACAAGTCAACAAGGTGAAGAGGTGGTCAATTGCAGAGCAATGCCGACAAAAATCAAATTGGACCTTGGTAAGGAAACGTCGGAATTCAAGGAGCCAAACCAAACTATCATTTACCATGCATTCCATCACCTTACAGACACAGCTGGTGAGAGAAATGGGGCAATAACTGAAAGGAAAGTGTTTGTCCTTCCCTGGTTTTGGTATGGGATGGGGATGGGGACAACAATGCCTTCACACCAACTTGCTGGGACCTGACCTTCAGTCCATATGCGATTATAGGTGCGGAGTAGGAAACATTTACCTGCAGGAGAAAGGTTCTTCAACATCTCAATATGAATGGCATCGGGCCCCGGAGCCTAATTCCTGCATAGTGAAGGTATCATTGTAACATTTATGATTTAAAGATTGGAAAGAAGGCGGCTGTGCCTCCTCTGCCTGTTTGCAGAGGAGGAAGGCAGAGTGGTAATAAGCAGAGCTTGAAACCTCCACAAAAGAGCAGCCTAAGGCATTGGATACGTCAACGGGGTCCGTAAGGGCTGCGTTCGCTTCTGTCAGGCCTGAAATTAAGGAGTGGAACTTAGTGCCAGATAACCAGCGCAGATTACCCCCAACAACCGAGGAGGGAGAGAATTTGTTGAAAGAACTAGTGAAGGCAGTCCAACAGGCTTTTTTGCTTTATTTTATAACAACTTGGCAGTGTGCCCGCAGTTGTTTGTAATGGATGCAATTCTCCATCATTGGGTGGCGTTGAAAGGTGTGTAGAGCACATCGTTGGCCTGCATCGCTGCATGATGCAGTCCACCAGGGGACTGGGACGCGGCATGGAGAAGAGTAAGTACGAGGTATGGAATGTTCGGCAGCAGTGAGAATAACCTCCGTGAGGTACTTGACCTGACTGTTGCAGCTGGGGAAATGCTGGTCTTGGAAAACCACCATGAAAGAATACAGCCCCCAGTCAGCTTTGGAGATGTTCAAGGTAGTGGAACGTGGAGATGGGGTATGATTCAGTAGGTGGATTACACAAGGGAAATGGTTGCTCGAGTACGTATCAGAGAGGGCAAACCACTCGAACCAATGTGCTAGTTGAGGAGTGCATATTGCACGGTCCAAGTGGTAATAGGCGTGCATTGTGTCTGAAAGGAACGTTGGTGAACCGGTGTTTAGGCAGACAAGATTGAGATGGTTAAAAAAATTTGCTAGAAGTAAGCCTCTCTGGCAAGATGCTTGACAATCCCATTGGGGGTGGTGGGCGTTGAAGTCGCCAAGCAAAACGAAAGGTGGAGGAAGCTGGGCAACAAGTTGCAGCACATCTGCCCTAGTAAAGACAGACAATGACCGGGTATAGATATTGCAGAGAGAGAAGGAAAGGGTAGGGAGAGTGATGCGGATGGCAACTGCCTGTATGTGAGTGTACAGAGAGATGGGATAGGAATAGATGTTGTCCTGAACGAGCAATAGAAACCCTCCATGGGCTGGAATACCATCCACAGGAGATAGGTCATAACGCACAGAGGTATATTGAGGGAAGGCTATACGATCCTGTTGGCGTAACTTGGTTTCTTGGAGGCTAACTATGAGCGTACAGTGCAATCGAAGGAGTAATTTTGATTCCTCACAATTGGATTGAATGCCTTGAATATTCCACTGAAGAACTGCCATGATAAGGATAAGGGCAGCATCCTCCGCCGGTGAAACGCTGGTTGGCCGGTGAGAGAGAGGATGACCAGGGCCGACTACTGTTGGGCAGCGTGACGGATGAGTCACAGGGAAGGAGAGGAACTCTTTTTCTTTGTTAGGTCGTTTGGAAGAATGATGGTAGGAGGAATAGGTAGTTGACGGTTGAGAAGACTGAGTACGTAAAAAATTTTCACGGGCTGCTTCCTTTTTCGAAGTCCGGGCATCTTGTTTAGGTGCCCCAAAGACTGAACTTTAGAAGAAGCAGGAGGGAGCGGGGACATGGAATGGGCAATCTTCGGGCTCGCTGATCACACAACTGTGTCAGCGAATGTGAAATCACAGGTCTGTGTGCCTGCCTCCCTAGTAGGTCGGGGGAGGTGAGGACCTTACTGTATGTGCTTGCTGGAAGGACAGTGGGCTTCCGACTCGCTAATAACATTCGAGCAGTAGATGTTGAGACCTTTTCCGTGATCCGAATTTGCTGAATGACCTTTTCGTCTTTATAAACTGGGCTGTCCCAAGAGGAAACAGCATGGTCACCCATGCAATTAATGCAGTCCCAGAACGGAGGTGGGCGTCCCTACCACAAGTGACACATTTTACTTTATTGGGGCAAGACTGACGGGTGTGGTTGAATCTATGGCATTGGAAACAGTGTGTGAGGTTTGGTACATGAGGGCGAACGGAGATAACTTCATATACTGCTTTGACCTTGGATGGGAGTTCAACTCTGTCACACATCAAAAACACAGTACTAGTTGGTGTTAACTGGTTATCGACCTTTTTCAACACTCTATGCATAGCTGTTATACCCTGTTCAGACATTTAGTTTTGGATCTCTTCATCTGATAACCTGTCAAGGTATCTTGTGAAAAGTGATGAGTTGAGGGTGGGATGCGCTTCTACGTAGTTTTTATCAGTTTCTGCGCCTGGAAACCACTATCCGCTTCCAGCAACAATGTTCCATTGCGCTGCCGGGAACAGGTCTTAACAGGACCAGCAATCACATCATCACCCTTCTGAATTACAAGAGGGTTAACCTAAGAGAAATCTTGACTGTCAGTTCAAGAAACAACCAGAAATATGGGAAGATTAGGCAACGTTTTCTTACACTGAGGTGAGACTATTTTTCTTTTTTGGGTCAAAGTCACAGCAGAAGAGGAGGAAGTCATTGCGGAAACGATGTTGTGCACCTTCTGTTGCCATGTAATGTCATAATCTCGCTTGTCAACGTGATTCTATTTTCCTCCACATACGTCTTAATATGTGAAAGATCTAAATAAAATAATTCTGATCACAGATCACAATGTTGTATTAATAAATAATTCGGGCCCTGGTCGCCTATACATAGCAAAGAGATGTTAACAAGAAAATTTTTCCTAATGACCTCTACAGAAAATGTCACATCTGAACTAATATGTATCACAGAAGATTTCTCTAGGTTCGCCTTTTATCGTTTGCAGTCATTAGGTAAGGATCAGTACACAGTTAAGGCAAAGAATGGTTCACAATATTAAATGAGTTCATAATAGTTTCACATTTATACTTTTAAAATAACTAAAATGGCTAATATTTTAGTATTATTTGTTGATATATTTACTGTGTTTCGTGTTTCCAATCGTATGTTCTTCTACGCAGTTTCTCCAGTCCCAGCTATTATTTTTGTAGACACAAAAATAATGTTTGTAAACTACACTGAGATGGTGTTGAGATTTTTCGTGTATCACCTTTGTCCTGATACCAACTTTTGAAAATAATAAATAATATTGTTCCACCCGTTCTTGTACTGGCAAACTATCGATGTCGTCACAAAATGAAAAATAATTTAAAAAAAAAAACTGAATTAAGTACAGTGGTGAATATTTCTTTCGTCAAGTATTGCTTGACCATTTATCGGAAAAAAAAAATAAAAGAAAATTATTTTCATAAGATTACACCGTAGTAAAATATTCTCTTCTTGGATATTGGTGCATTAAAGTTTTCGAGTGACTTATGGACCTAGTCATAACACCCACTAGCCATAAAGTAAAATAAACCCACTAGCCATAAAGTAAAATACACCCTACGGCACCACCGCCACTTTGATTCTTAACCATAAATTGTGATAACTGATTCTAAGCTCTGCCTCTTCAGGCATGGGTGACTTATCAAAACTAATTTTCTACAAATAGTATTCCCCCTTTTGTCACTCGAAAACTAAGACATTGGATACTCGATGTATTCCTTGCTAACATCACGTAAATCAAATTGACTTTAATTACTGTATAGTCACACTCCAGTAAGTATTCAATGGCGCATTCAGTTTTTAATGACCTCCCAATCTTTGTATCAATAACTGCTTTTTTTTTAATATAATTACGTTCTGCTGTACGAAAGTAAAATAGTTGTGATAAATAGTTACCGATCCTAACTTTTAGCACACGAACATTTCGTTGCTGTTTATATGATTCCCTCAGGATCATTAAACGATTCGGCCAACTAAATTATCACAAATAAAACAGCTCCCATCAGGACTGCTCATAATTACATTTCCTTTTCCCACTGGCCATGAACTAATTTGGTATCTCAGCAGTTACTTGATAAAATTTACTATCTTTTAAACAAAATGAGCGGCTTATACCAAATCTATATCTTTTTTAATAATAAGGGAAAAATTATATCGCTTCATTGCACCACCGTTATGGAGGCCTTTTGCTGTCTTAAATGAATCCCTGGGAATATTCAATCACACTGATTGCAACTTCTAATCACTTCTAACATAAGTTAATGAACCCATAAGCAACATTTTTCCTTAAACATCCAGGAATTACCTTTAGTTAGATCGACGTCCTATATTTCATGCGCCGATCCATATGATTGCATCATTCCCTTATGGCAGCAATTTTTTTTCTTTTGACCGGTAAGTTAATATTTCACTTACACTGAATGAGGCTTCCATCAGACAGAATGAAAATCGACAATAATGAAACGTAATTGTGAGCAAGGAATAACATCTTTCTCCCCCTAACATTATTCTTTGCTTGCCTGCGAGTTTTTAGTGGCCAGCTCTTGATGCAATAGCGCAGGATAATTGGCGCCGACGGCAGCATACTCGCGAGCCCGTCTTAGAATGCAAAGGTCGATCAGCTGAACGGCAGTTACAATTCAGTTCTACAACATTTTACACAAAAAACAATATTAATTTACAATAATATAAATGAGAAATAAATCGCCTTTTCCTAATAAGCAATGAAGAATAAATTATTTATCTGTCGCAGTAAGTTGTAGTGACCTTGGGATATCATGTAGCGGGTTGTAAAAAAAAATTAAAATTTCCCGTTACAATGTCCCCCACGATTACCGGCGTCTCCGATGGCGTGCTGCTTCCTAGTGGGGGCCCTCACTGAGGGCTTTCCCGCCTTAGGTGCTTCTTCATACCTTAGGTCACAATTCCCGAGAACGGACAGAGGGACCAATCAGTATGTTCTGAAGATACGAGCTCGGGTAATCACCTCTCCCTGGGCCTGGCCTTTACCAGGGGGTACGTACGTGCCCTACTTGTCTACCCGGGGTGGGGAATTACGCATTACCCCTTCACCTGCTACACATGAGAACGCATGGGTCGGCCTTTAGACATGCACAGGGAGGAAAGAAGAAGAATAAAGGAAGTGAAGAGAAAGATAGAAGAGAGTGTCTCATATCTGGATCTGCGTTATCGGGTGGGGAATTGTAGGGTGCCCCTACTACACCAAGGAAGCGGCTACTCGGGTAGCAGAGTACTTGTGGAGTGCACATGGGGGTTTTTTAGGCTAGGCGCTAACTCTGATGAGCACTCGCCTGTCAGCATTCAAACAGCGAATTCAGGCCACGTTCGGAACAAAAATTC
Source organism: Locusta migratoria (assembly GCA_026315105.1). Classification (NCBI taxonomy): domain Eukaryota; kingdom Metazoa; phylum Arthropoda; class Insecta; order Orthoptera; family Acrididae; genus Locusta; species Locusta migratoria. Next base: position 9,895,890 of record CM048744.1, read on the forward strand.
GAACATAAAAATATTAGCAGCAAACTTACAGAGTATTAGAAACAAAGTTCCCGAATTTGCAGCGCTGCATGAAAGTTATTGCGCTCAGATAATTTTAGGCACCGAAAGCTGGGTAAATGATGATGTGGAAAGTTCAGAAATATTTAGCGAAGCGTGGAATGTATATCGGAAAGATAGATCTGATACAACCGGAGGAGGAGTGTTCATCGCTGTGGACAAAGATATTGTTTCTACTGAGATCGAGGTTAAAAAAATTGTGAAGTTATCTGGGCACGCATAACAGGTCTAAAAGAAGTAAAGTTGATAGTTGGTTGTTTTTACCGGCCCCCCAGTGCTGCTGTAGCAGTTTTAGAATCATTCAAGGAAAGTCTACACCAGGTAGTGCATAGGTATCCGGGCCATGCAATATTAGTCGGAGGTGACTTCAACCTTAAGAGTATAGATTGGGACCTCGCTAGTTACATTTCAGGCGGTACAGACAAGCAGTCTTGCGAGCTACTTTTGGACACATTCTCCGAAAACTGTCTTGAGCAGTTAAACCGGCAACCCACGCGCAATGGAAATATTCTAGACCTTATAGCCACAAACAGGCCTGACCTTATTAACGATGTCTGTGTAGAGACAGGAATTAGTGATCATGATATCATCATAGCGTCGATGGTGACCAAAGTTCATAAACCAGTCAAGAAGGCTAGGAGCATGATTTTGTTGGGAAAAGCCGACAAGCAAATGTTACGCTCGCACTTAGAAAATGAATGGGCATCGTTTAATTCTGGGACTATGGATGTAGAGGACTTGTGGGCTAAATTTAAATGCATTGTTAATGAAGGGTTAGAGAAATATGTGCCAGTAAAGACGATTAAGGATGGAAAAGATCCACCGTGGTATAATAATAATGTTAGAAAGCTGCTGAGAAAGCAAAGGCTGTTGCACTCTCGATTCAAAAAAGAACACGCAAATGATGACAGGCAAAAGTTAGTAGAGATTCGTGCGTCTATAAAAAGATCGATGCGTGAAGCATACAATAATTATCACAGCCATACCTTAGCAAAAGATCTTTCCGAGAACCCAAAAAAATTCTGGTCCTATGTAAAATCGATAAGCGGGTCAAAGCCCACTGTCCAGTCACTAGTTGATCATTCCAGGGCAGTAATAGAAGAAAGCAAACGGAAAGCTGAAGTTCTAAATTTAACCTTTAAGAAATCTTTCACGCAGGAGGACCGCACAAATATACCATCATTTGATCAACGTACTAATTCCGAAATGGGGGACATAACAATAGGTATTTCCGGTGTAGAGAAGCAGCTGAGAGAGCTAAATACGAAAAAGTCTGCAGGTCCGGATGGAATACCAGTTCGGTTTTACAAAGACTATACTGCGGCATTGGCCCCCTACTTAGCTTGCATTTATAGCGAGTCTTTAATTCAGCGCAAAGTTCCTAGTGATTGGAAAAAAGCGCAGGTGACTCCCATGTATAAGAAAGGAAAGAGAACTGACCCATACAATTACAGGCCAATATCGTTGACATCAGTTTCATGTAGAATTTTGGAGCATATTCTTAGTTCGAATATAGTAAATTTCCTTGAAACGGAAAAGCTTCTTTCCATGAATCAGCACGGGTTTAGGAAACATCGTTCATGTGAAACTCAGCTTGCCCTTTTCTCACATGATATCTTGCGAGCCATGGACGAAGGGCAACAGGCGGATTGTGTTTTTCTCGACTTCAAAAAGGCGTTCGACACGGTGCCACACTGCAGACTGCTAACGAAGATACGAGCTTATGGAATAGGTTCACAGATTTGTGACTGGCTGGATGACTTCCTAATTGCGGCTGTTTGCTGATGATGCTGTGGTGTATGGAAGGGTGTCGTCTGTAACTGACTGTAATAGCATACAGGTTGACTTAGACAAAATTTCTAGTTGGTGCGAAGAATGGCAGCTAGCTCTCAATGTAGAAAAATGTAAGGTGATGCGCATGAGTAGAAAAAACAATCCTATAATGTTCGAATACAGCATTAGTAGTGAGCTTCTTGATGCGGTCGCGTCGTTCAAATATCTAGGCGTAACATTGCAGAGCGATATGAAATGGAACGAGCATGTAAGGACAGTTGTGAGTAAGGCGGACAGCAGACTTCGGTTTATTGGGTGAATTTTGGGAAGATGTACTTCACCTGTAAAGGAGACCGCGTATAAAACGCTTGTACGACCACGTCTTGAGTATTGCTCAAGTATTTGGGACCCGCAGCAGATCGGTTTGAAGGAAGAGATAGAGGCGGTTCAGAGGCGAGCAGCTAGATTTGTTACCGGTAGGTTCGACCAATGCGCGAGTGTCACGGAAATGCTCCGGCAACTCAATTGGGGATCGCTGGAAGAAAGACGACGTTCTTTTCGTGAATTTCTGTTAAGTAAATTTAGAGGGCCGGAATTTGAAGCTGAGTGTAGTACGATCTTGCTGCCGCCTACTTACATTTCGCGTAAAGATCACAAAGACAAGATAAGAGAAATTAGGGCTCGTACGGAGGCATATAGGCAATCTTTTTTTCCTCGTTCAATTTGGGAGTGGAATAGGAAAAGAAATGCCTAGTAGTGGTACAGTGTACCCTCCACCACGCACCTTACGGTGAATTGCGGAGTATGTATGTAGATGTAGATGCTGAAGCGGAGACTAAATGAGGGAGACGAAGGCTAGAAGAGTAAAGCAAGGAGTGAAACACAGAAGCAAAGGTTAGGAAATTTAGAAACCAATAAAAGAGAAACACTATGACAGGAAATCACAATCGACACCTGTCTCTGGGCTAAGGCATGAACTGGAAAGGGAAATGAAGCAGCCTGAGGCGGGAAGGAAGGCTGCTTCAGCTAGGGGCCCCGTGCGCGCCACAAACATACCCACAAAAGAGCTGTGGGTCCCCTGGGGGGTTTTATGTTTCGGTTGTCCATTGTATATCACTACAGATCGCGGCTGACAATTTGAATCTGAACTGTTTTCTCAGCTGAGCAAATTCTGTGGTGATCTACATCATAGGACTACGAGCTATCACCCAGCAAGTAAATGTATGATAAGAGGGCTGGCATTGTTAATTAAAAGCTGCACTCATATGCCACAATTTATGTTGGATGACAGCTTTACCGTGGGTCTTACTGGATCTGCGTAATAGTTACAAGCCTGACATGGACTCTTCAGCAGCAGAGCTCATATATAGTGAAATGCTTAGACTTCCTGGCAAGTTTTTTAACCCGAATGTGTCAAACTAGACAATATTAACACCGCAGACTTCATTTCCCGACAGAACAAATAACACAAATGGGGCCACGTCAAGCTTTGAGGCATGGAACTTCAAATGTCTATGTGCCTGCACACATCATATAGCGTGTTGATATGAAACCGGCACTAACACCACCATACTCTGGTCCTCACCATTCTGCTTAATGGGGAAGCCACTACTGTCTCTATCAACAGACTTAAGCCAGCTTTTGTGCTACCTTTGGTACCATTCAACGCACACCCAACATCTCCAACCGCAGCCTGTACCACGAGCACAGCCTCGTCCAATAGAAACATCATCTCAACCTGAACCATCATACACGTCCCAGATGAAGCATCATTTTCCATCAATATTCTTGGAAGACGCTCCATTTCCACCGAGGGAGCTGTTGTAGCAATCTACAGTGCCAATATGCAGACAGCTGTTTTATCGGCGTGGCTGTCAAATGAGTCCACACGCCTGCCGCCAGGAGCACTGTGTTACGAAAATACTCTCTGCTGTAATGTGATGTTCCTTAACCCTAGAACAGTCGGGCTGGGTCTGTGAGCCCCCTCTAGTTTCTATTTCAACGAATTTATATGCTTATAGTCGCTGATCTGACTCGGGCACTCTGCTAGCTTCCTGAAACATGAAAGAGAAAGCGTTAACATCATGAATAAGGTTTTAAATCGTTTAGACAATGTTCGGCAGTTCTCTAAAAATCGGGAGGGTCTGTCAGACCCAGCCCAACCGTTTACGTTATTGAATTCTACCAGTGCGGTTGTATTTGTATTTGGTGTTTACAATGCCAATGATTTAAAATATAAAATTTCAAGAGAAAGTGTTTCATATTGAGAAATTTTCAACATATTTAATACCGATTATGCAGCCAAGATCGCATTTTTCATTCATGAGTTCCTTTCAACATCTTATACGATGATGATAATGAAATTGACGATTCTCACGCGGACCCAGACTTCGAAATAAACAGTGATCATGATAGCAATAGTGAAATAAGTGGGGATGAAGGGGATGATGCTATAAGTGAAAGGACAGCAAAACGAAATACTTCTGTAAAATTTGCAAAATATAGTTGTGCTTGGTGCATGCAGAAATGGTTTGTGTCATCTGTTAGAAAAAGTGACGACTTTAGAGGACGATATGACACAAACTATTCATTATATGCAAAATTTCGATTTATATAACATAAATTCAACAAGTCTGCTTCTCAGTTCTACAAATTATTCTCATTTATATTTGTATTTCAATCCAACTTACTTGTACTTCTAGTGTGGTTACATTTATTACTATAAAGAAGTATATTTTCTACTTTTTTGATTTTACAGCAATTGTGAAATTCAGAATGTTAAAATAATGTCCCTACAGGACCTAAACAATATAAAAAAGCGTCATTTGATGTAAATACACTGTTTTGCCTTTTGTCATAAGAACTTTAATTGTTGGGTCCGTCAGACCCAGCCCGACTGTTCATGAAACTATTTTTTGGCCAACCGTTCTTGGGTTAACACGGCTGATGAGGTGACGTCAGAACCACCTGCTGTGGCCGCCACCTGCCACACAGCAGCCGACATGTTAACAAGTGTGCTCTGTGCAAAAAGATAAACTCTACTTAGTTATCATCTCCAGCTATGTCATTCGAGTAACTTCTCTTGTTGATTGAGCAGTTGTGCCAGTTATGGTTTAAAGTAAATGATGATGTTTGCATTTTGTTACTGAAATTTGACATTTAATATTTGTAAGGAGCTGGATGAGTGTTTAATATTTAAATATTGTTCAGCTCGCTAATAACTGGCAAACTCGAACAGTGTAATTGCCTCTTCCTTACATCCCACTTATGTTTTTCCTACTTGTTGGGTGGGATTGGTCGGTTTACGATGTGGCAGTAACACTAACCATAGAAGATACTTTATAAATAAAAGTCAAAATACATATGGCGTAAAATAATTATCTTAATAGCAGTCATCACAGGATGAAAAACTTATAGTTAAGCACTGAAAACGATCCACAAAGTTAAAAACTCTCCTTATCTCCATACAAACAGGAGTTCTTAGTTTTCCTTTTGCAACAAGACCCACATCCTCTGGCTCAGGAATTCACAAATTTCTTATAAATAGATATTCAAGCCCTTCTTCATGAACCAGTTCCTTACTATGACAATGAATTTTGAGACAAAACTAAACTGCATCATGACCAACATAGCTGTTTGCCTTCTTATGCCTGACCAACTTATGTTTGAATACTATAATTACTTGTCACAAGTTGTAAAAAGTGGGAAAATATTTTGATGTAATATTTTGTTCAGATGAAAATCACAGTTATAGACACAGGATTTCTTCGTATTTCAGTACCACTTAAAAGAACTAAATTGTTAAATTGAGACACAGTACTTTTTTCCCCTTCTTTTTTTTTTCCTTCTGTTGGTAAGTTATAAATCATCGATACACAATATGTTCCACACCACTTTGTGGAGTAAAAGGGGAGATTTAACAGTTAGCAGTCATTAACCATGTTGGCATAAACATGTGAATTTATTGGTAGAGTTTAATTTAGGCTACCAAGTCAGTTCTATAGTGGCATTGATTTTTTTTTTTTTTTCTCCTTTCTTTTTCTTTTCTAATTTCTTGTAGCCACAAACAACAACATTTCAGTATGATGTTAGGACTTATGCAAGAAAATTAAAAATGCATCTGTAATAAAGACAGAAGTCAACTGGTTTATTTCCATTGTTTTTAGTACAACAATTACATTTTTTTGCACAATGCACAGCACACTCAAAAATAACACCACTGTATTTTGCTGTCTTCCTTAAAGACAATTTCTAATACACTTGTGACTAGCAAACATGAAAATAGCTGTACATTTAGAATATTATGAAAATACTTTATACAAATATGTACATATCACTGAGCAACAAGCAGATTCACAATTTGAACACCATCATCTACTTTATTTTATCCATTTTTTATTATGTAAATTTAAAATATCAATACAATGGACTACACAGAATGTGTTGACATGTAAGTAGTAGTAGTATAGTCATTACAATAAAACATTGAAAGAAAGCGAAAGATATACAACAAAAATAAAACTAGGAATTCCAAACATCAGTTATCGGTATTAATAACCTCATAACAGAATTTATTTTTTTGAATGTAAAATATTTTGTAAATGTGAAAAGTAAAACATTAGTGAGTGATGAAATAAATCGCAATTTGCGATCCGTTATGGCTTCACTGTACTAGGCTTTAGATGGAATACCAAAGTGCGGTGAATGAAAATTAGTGTCCAGCCGGGATTTGAACCCGGGATCTCCTGCTTACCAGGCAGACGCGCTGACCATTCCGCACCGAGGACACAGTGACCAGCTCGACTGCAGAGGACTCTTCCCTGCACGTCTCCCGCCACATCCAAATCTCTAATCGCCACGCTATTTCTTTCCTATTACCACAGCCTATTTGTCCTGTAATGCTCGCAGCCTGAATAGCAGGTGATCTCAGGTTCGAATCCTGGATGGGCACAAATTTTCATCCGCCACACTTTGATATTCCATCTAAAACCTAGTACAGTGAAGCCATAACTGATCGCAACTTGCGATTTATTTCATTCATTGACCGTTGTAACGTCATCAAAAATATATAATTAGTGTTATGTTGGTAATCTGTTCTTCAACCAAACAGATGGAGGTACCATAGGTGCAACCTCATCTCATGAGTATTTGTAGAAAGACCAAATTAAAAAAAGTTCCTGACATATACAAGAAGCCTTTTCAGTAATTGCAGAGGCAACAGTGTGGATGACTGGCAGATATGGCCTCGTTACACTGGTACTGCAGATGGCCGGTACACTTCCTAAAACCATTCAGCTCTAGTTAATGACATCCTTCTGAGTGCAGTACTCCATAGATAAAGGAGTACTCCATTCAGTTCTACAGTTACGGACTTTTCCCTAGGATGCTGTCCACAGGAAAAGGAAACTATATCGGTGTATTATGGATTGGAGTTTTAAATTTTATGAATTCAACAGTTAATGACATGCCACAGAGACGCTGTGACAGACACACTCCTGTAACAATTAAGCTGTCGGCCATGCTCCTTTATCTCACAGGCACTCCTCTCAGCCACACAATCGTCATCTCCAGCTGCTGCACTCAAACTTATGTGACTGCAGATGATGACTGTGTGGCTGTCAAGTAGTGCCTTTGTGATTGTGTGAATATTCTTTATTCTGAAAAAGGCCACGTGTCTGTTGCAGCTCCTCGTTACGTCGAGTGAGTTTTAAACTGTTGTTATTATACTGCTGAATTATTGAGCCATCTCGGATGGGTATTTCTACGATTAAATACGTTAAAATGTTTGTTAAGCTTATGGGACTTAAATGTGGGGTCATCAGTCCCTAAACTTACAAACTGCTTATAAACTAACTTACACTAAAGACAGCACAAACATCTGTGCCCGAGGGAGAATTCGAACCTCCGATGGGGAATGGACTTGTGCACCAGAGCGTAGCACCTCAGATCACTCGGCACTCCGCTGCGGCTTCGGTGATTAAATTAGGCTTCAGACTGCTAACGTCACAACAGTTACCATCTGGTAATTACAAACCCAGATTTTAAAGAAGAAAAAATGTCCCATAATTTATTCATTATGACAATAGATAAAAATTGTTGAGTGTTTCAAACAGAGCATTAGGCACCTGTTTATGGAATTGGGAAGGGGGGGGGGGGCACAAAAAAGGATCAAATGGCAGCTTTGAGAGATGGCAGCAAAGAAACAATGCAAAAAAAAAACAGAATCCCATAAAAATTGCTGGCTATCACATACAAAATTATAATAATTAGTGGGTGGAGAATATGTGACTGCACAACAAGTAGGAAATGAAAGAAATACTTACAACAAAGAAAGCTGAGAAAAAGTGTAACAAAGGAATTCAACAATATATTGAGGTTAACTTGCAACTCACCACACATCACTGTTCCCTCTCCTCCCACCCCCATTCTGAGATGCGCTCATTACAGAGAGTCACTAAGGTGACATCCTACCTGAACAACTAAAATGAGTGACAGCATGTGACATCCAGCTACAAGCAGCGACACAGCCTTGTGTCCTACGCGAGCAGAACAGCTTTTTGCCTTAAGATGGCCGCAAGAACCAATCAGCTGTTTCTAAAATCTGACACTATATAATAATGATAGCTCCAGAGTAAGCTAATAAACTATGAAGTAATCTGGGTACTTATAACAGGTCTAAAAGAAGTAAAGTTAATAGTTGGCTGTTTTTATCGGCCCCCTAGTGCTGATGTAGCAGTTTTAGAATCATTCAAAGAAAGTCTACACCAGGTAGTGCATAGGTATCCGGACCATGTAATATTAGTTGGAGGAGACTTCAACCTTAAGACAAACAGTCTTGCGACCTACTTTTGGACACATTCTCCGAAAACTGTCTTGAGCAGTTAAACCGGCAACCCACACGCAATGGAAATATCCTATACCTTATAGCCACAAACAGGCCTGAGCTTATTAACGATGTCTGTGTAGAGACAGGAATTAGTGATCATGATATCGTCATAGCATCGATGGTGACCAATCAAGGCGGCTAGGAGTGTGTTTCTGTTGGGAAGAGCCGATAAGTAAATGTTACGATCGCACTTAGAAAATGAATGGGCATCATTTAATTCCGGGACTGTGGATGTAGAGGAATTGTGGACTAAATTTAAGTGCATTGTTAATAAAGGGTTAGAGAAATATGTGCCAGTAAAGACGATTAAGGATGGGAAAGATCCACCGTGGTATAATAATACTGTTAGAAAGCTGCCGAGAAAGCAAAGGCTGATGCACTCTCGATTCAAAAAAGAACATGCAAATGATGACAGGCAAAAGTTAGTAGAGATTCGTGCGTCTATAAAAAGATCGATGCGCGAAGCATACAATAATGATCACAGCCATACCTTAGCAAAAGATCTTTCCGAGAACCGGAAAAAATTCTGGTCCTATGTAAAATCGATAAGCGGGTCAAAGCCCATTGTCCAGTCACTCGATCATTCCGGGGCAATGATAGAAGAAAGCAAATGGAAAGCTGAAGTTCTAAATTTAACCTTTAAGAAATCTTTCACACAGGAGGACCGCACAAATCTACCATCATTTGATCAACGTACTAATTCCGAAACAGGGGACATAGAAATAGGCATTTCCGGTGTAGAGAAGCAGCTGAGAGAGCTAAATACGAAAAAGTCTGCTGGTCCGGATGGAACACCAGTTCGGTTTTACAAAGACTAATCTGCGGCATTGGCCCCCTACTTTGTCACGAATCTTTAATTCAGCGCAAAGTTCCTAGTGATTGGAAAAAAGCACAGGTGACTCCCGTTTATAAGAAAGGAAAGAGAACTGACCCATACAATTACAGGCCAATATCGTTGAAATCAGTTTCATGTAGAATTTTGGAGCATATTCTCAGTTCGAATATAGTAAATTTCCTTGAAATGGAAAAGCTTCTTTCCATGAATCAGCACGGGTTTAGGAAACATTGTTCATTTGAACTCAGCTTGCCCTTTTCTCACATGACATCTTGCGAGCCATGGACAAAGGGCAACAGGCAGATTGTGTTTTTCTCGACTTCAAAAAGGTGTTCGACGTGGTGCCACACTGCAGACTACTAACGAAGATACGAGCTTATGGAATAGGTTCACAGATTTGTGACTGGCTGGAAGACTTCCTAAGTAATAGAACGCAGTACGTTGTTCTCAACGGCGAGTGTTCATCAGAGACAAATGGTATCGCCAGGCGTGCCCCAGGGGAGTGTGATAGGACCGCTATTATTTTCTATGTATATAAATGATCTGATTGACAGAGTAACTTGTAATTTTTGGTTGTTTACTGACGATGCTGTGGTGTATGGAAGGGTATCATCTTTAACTGACTGTAATAGCATACAAGATGACTTAGAAAAAATTTCTAGTTGGTGCGAAGAATGGCAGCTAGCTCTCAACGTAGAAAAATGTTAGGTGATGCGCATGAGTAGAAAAAACAATCCCATAATGTTCGAATACAGCATTAGTAGTGAGCTTCTTGATGCCGACGCGTCATTCAAATATCTAGGCGTAACATTGCAGAGCGATATGAAATGGAACGAGCATGTAAGGACAGTTGTGAGTAAGGCGGACAGCCGACTTCGGTTTATTGGGAGAATTTTGGGAAGATGTACTTCACCTGTAAAGGAGACCGCATATAAAACGCTTGTACGACCACGTCTTGAATATTGCTCAAGTGTTTGGGACCGGCAGCAGATCAGTTTAAAGGAAGACAGAGGCGGTTCAGAGACGAGCCGCTAGATTTGTTACCGGTAGGTTCAACCAATCCGCAAGTGTCACGGAAATGCTCCGGCAACTCCATTGGGGATCGCTGGAAGGACGACGTTCTTTTCGTGAATTTTTGTTAAGTAAATTTAGAGGGCCGGAATTTGAAGCTAAGTGCCGCTTACTTACATTTCGCGCAAAGATCACAAAGACAAGATAAGAGAAATTAGGGCTCGTATGGAGGCATATAGGCATTCTTTTTTTCCTCGTTCAATTTGGGAGTGGAATAGGAAAAGAAATGCCTAGTAGTGGTACAGTGTACCCTCCGCCACGCACTTTACGGTGAATTGCGGAGTACGTATGGAGATGTAGAAACTTTTATTTACTTTACAAATAAGGCATTAAAAACGTGCTCTACATTAAATTTACAAAGTGAGTAATATTTGTGGATTATTTCATTCATAACTTCAAAACTAGACTACGAAGATCTCCAGCCAAATTATTCGAAAATCTGACGACGAGTACAGATACTTTTCGTTATGTCGTCAGAGTTTGTTTTAAGTACAAACCCAACAACTGATTAAGTATGAATAGAGTTATCGAAATAAATAATTTAACACAGTGCTGCTACTGTTACTGTCGGCGTAGTACAGGGGTAGCGCTCTGGCTCATAAATTGTAGGTTTTGTGGTTATTGGTTCAATTTTTTTTCATCTTATATTTTAATTCCTACAACTACAACCCTTTAACCTGTTATTTGTGCAAAGTTTTATGTATTCTCTTAACAGAGCACCGCAAATTATTTTTTAAGAGCTTCCTAATATAGTTTTATCTTTACATCCCAATTTACCAAACACATTAAATTCCTTATCAAAGATTATTTCAAGGTTTTTTTTTTTTTTTGTTTTTTTTTTTTTTTACTTAGATCCGTAATTTTACATGCATTTTGTTTGACACCCTAGTGTTCTCTCTTGGGGATTTGTTACTATCAAAGATTTGCAAATGCAGAAGGCACACAAATATGAGTCATTGTTCAAAACACATTCATTATGGTGTAAATCAGACTAGCACTCAGAATAAAAATACAAAAGACCGACAAACAAAAAATTTAACTTCAGTCTACTATGAAGTCCAAATGAAAAATTGTGAGCTAGTTCTTTAAGGACACTTCTTATCCAAATCCAAATTCTTCATTATGTGTACAATTTTATTTTCTGTTATTTCATAAACAGTTGCAGTTGCAATTTCATACACTTCAGGGATTATTAGCTCACACAATTCTTGCGACATCCTTTATAGCCTCTACAAGCAAACGATTCTGAATGTTCCTCGACACCAGCGTGTGCAACAGTGACAATATTCGACAAGGTTTTAATCTCAAATGCCACCTGTTGTAACATTTGTCGCACGGTGCTGCAGATGTCGCTCACATAGGACAGGCCCATAACCGTATACGCAGTTTAGATTTGTCCCTCGAAGCTGTCGCGCACTGTTGCTCACATAGGACACGGGCTAAGAAGGCATCAGCTGGAGATGATGGTGGTGATGGTGTGTCAGTCAGTTATGCCTGTGTGTAAGTGTGTGTGAATTATGGAAAAGGAAGAGGATGTATATAAAGATAAAGTAACTGACTTCACATTGCAAGAGAATCTGACATAGAATAATAAAACTCACATAGAACCAAGAAGAAATGTTGAGGGATAGACATTGCAATTTTTGTGTCTCTTAGGAGAATCAGTTATACACAAAAAATTCCATGTGGTTCACAAAGTGTTATTCAAGTTAAATGCCCACCAAGAGCCCTTCTCTAAGAGTTGGACTCAAAATTACTGATGAGGACTAACTCAAAGCTAACAGCAATAAAAGTGTTCCTAAAAGGAGAAATTTGTTCAAATATAAATTTTAGTGCCAGGTAGTTTTCAGTCAGGTGTAATATATATATATATATATATATATATATATATATATATATATATATATGTGTGTGTGTGTGTGTGTGTGTGTGCGGTGTGTGTGTGTGTGTGTGTGTGTGCACAATAAACAGTTGAAATAAAAATGAAGAGAACCTTTTGAAATGTTTGCAAAAGAGAGACATAGTGGCAGACAAAGGCATGAAGCATGTTTGGATAGCTTCGTTGCACAGCACATTGCCAGCAAAGCGAAAGAGTCTATGTTTGATCACCCATCTGCTACATAATAGCTGTCAGTATAAGATATAAGGGTAATGCCAACAATCTCTTATGGGGAAGGGAAGAAACTGCTATTAGATTTCATTTATAAAAAATTGACCTTTAAATGTACTGCTGCTTCACTGTTACCTCTTCCCTACTCTTCTCTCCCCTGAAGTTCTGTGGAAAGTTCTGTGGCTTACATGAAATGCACTACCTGCCAAAAATACTGAGACTTCCACCTTCACATTCCTGTAATATTATTACTTCTCTCTTAACCATCTGCAGGACAAAAGTTTTGTATCCATAGCAACTGACAAGAGAAAGGAAGAACTCTTATCTGTTTTGCCAACTGCAAGTACTTTTTACTGATGTAAACTACACCAAAATGCACTACAGAATTCTGGTTTTTATTAGAGTGACGAGGTGGTGGAGGAAAGTTCACACATATTCCTGTTATCACATATGCATAAAAAATTTAATAATCTGTCACATTAATAAATTTCTATGGGTGGCATTCTTATCATTCCTTTTTGTGTTAACAAATCAATATGTATTTTGAATAAAAAAACTATGGATGTTAGGCCATGTCATTACTAAATAAAAATAAAAAAATAATGATAATAAACAAATAAATAAAAACACTTAGTAAATGAATTGCCAACGTTTTGACCACTCTGTCCCTTATATAAGGGAGTAAATTCAGTAGCATCCAACAGTTAACTGCCCTGAAGAGGACCGCTGCAGAGTGGTCAAAAGTCAGCAATTCATTTGCTAACTGTTTAAAAAACTGATGCGGCCTAACACCCAGAATTGTTTTATTCAAAATGACACCGGCCGTGGAAGCCTACGAAATTATATTAAATCAATATGTAATTGACTCAGTTTAATTTATACAAAACGTGCAGAATGTGCAGCTTTACACAGAAGTACCACAACAGACATCTGAGAGGACAAGCAGAGGTTAACAGGAGCTTGTGACAACAATGAAAACCAGTACATAAAATCAATTCATAACTGTACTGCTGCCCTTTGTGCTGAGAATATTTTTAACTACAAACGAAAAATGCACTTAAAATATGTGGGAATGTATCTGAGATAAGAAAACACCTTACATGTCATAACTTTTGTAGTCTAAATCTTAAACTGATACATATTCTGTGTAATGGCAGCATTACATTACTCAATACTCTCTGGCATTCATTCTAAAATACGGTACAACCAAATTCATTTACCTGAGGAAATAATATTCTATTTGTTGAATCAACACTCCTGAAGATTGAGGGCCGCCTGCAGTGGCCTAGCGGTCTGAGGCGTGCCAGTCACGGTCTGCCCGGCAGGTGTGGAAGGGGGTTCAAATCCCCCCTTCGGGCATGGATGTTTCTGCCGTCTTTAGTATAAGCTAATTCATAAGTAGTTTGTAACTTTAGGGACTGATGACCCTGTAGTTAAGTCTCATAAGCTTTACAAACATCTGAACATTTTTGAAGATTGAGTTTTTTAAAATGTTAACTTGCTTTTTTAAATGTCATCTCGAGAAAATTGTTCTGCAGTCTCATAAAGCGACAATGACATTAGATACAAAATGAGTTGCTGAATACAGGACAAAACTGTTTTTATTATTATTATTCGTCATTAATTTATTAATGTTTCATTCCTTTTCAACTGAACTTACATGTGAAATCTTAGAAGTTTAAAGCTTCCATTATCTTTGCAGAGCATTATTTCTTGCAATTGCATTTTCCCTAGGATGGCTATCACTTAACTATAACTATAAGTATGTTCAAATGATACATGTCAGTTTACTTTTTTATCTTAAGTATCATTAGAAAATGTAGTTACAATAGATAACTATTAAAGTATATGGAACATATCAAATGGTTACATAATATAAAATATACTTCCAATATAATTACACCACTAATCGAGTAACTGATAGGATAATACATTTTAGGTAATATTAAAAATAACATATTTATAAATGCACTTACACAATACTAACTGTATAGGGTACTTCTACATACTAAAACACATTCATAAACCATGTACTGGGTAGTTGTAATTAAACTGACAGGTTCCAACTGCCACAGTGCAGGATGCATTACATTGCAAGACTCTGAAACTTCGTGGCTATGTCGAGTAATTGATGGACTTGCAGAGTACAATGGAAATAATTATAGTTCCACTTTCTGCCAGCAGGCAAAAGTGTGGCACTGTAAGCCATCAGAATGTGACGTGCTTCCTTGTTTGACATCGGTGACTTTAGTCTTCATGTTTACGGAAAATGTGGAGATGGATATCGTGTGGCCAGAGAAGAGGCAGACAGTGCTGCGATTGCACAGCACTGCGATGTGTCTCATCCTCCTCCCACTGCATTACGATTATGTGACTGTACGGTGCCGTTTGACGAGCTCCTCCGTTCTCGGTGAGTTTTTCTTCGAGGAGATACCTTGTGGGCCCGTCAAGTGTACAGTAACAGCTGCACGTAATAGAGACCACCTCGTGCGAGATGTGCTTCTGCGTTTAAAAGAATGGAACTGTGTCGACAACACTATTCTCTTCCAAGATAATGTGTGACCACGTGTCATTTGACAGATGAAAGGTGTGCACTGAGAAACCTTAACTATGGCCACATCGTCTCTAGGCACTTTCGAGATGTATAGCCTTTTGGAGCCTCTGAGCTAAATCCGTGTAACTTCTGGGGGATATTTGATAGATCAGCTCTATCAGAGATGAATCAGGACTCTTCCTGATCTGAAGGATAGCATACAATGACATACTGTTGACATTTCACGGGGCATGCTGCTAGCAACTGTCAACAATGTCATGTTATGGATGCAGCATGTTGCTTAGTCAGGAGATCATATTGAATACATGTTGTAATTTGTGACCATATCCTAATAAATATACAAGAACTACTGTTGAGTGTGATCATTCATCCCATTAACCACATTCCGACTGCTTAGAGCACCATATTTTCACCTGGTGGCAGAAAGTGAACTTTTTTTTTATTACACTCAATTACTGAACATATCCTCAAAGTTCTAGAACCCTGCAGTGTATACAGCCAGACTGCAGCACCCAGGACACCACCAGTCTAATTATAACCACCCCGTACACACACCTTCTCCCGTAAGCAACATAAGGAAGAGGGGGAGGAGGGGTGTCCAAATGATACTAACACTGTTTATAAAATAACAACTGAAATTTCAAATTTTAATATAATATTCAGAAAAAAGCATGCACACCATCATATAATACAGACATCTGCCCAATGTGTGCTAAACATATTTTCAATAACATAGAAACTACAAAAATATATAAGTTGTAACAGTAATGGATGGAAATGTCTGATGTAAGGCAGCACCATACAACTATGATGAATATATTTATTAGTATTTGTTTCATGTTCAATGTTTCCATATTGCCTTAAGAAGTACCTCACATATATTCTTTAAATTAATGCACACAACAAAGTATTCCTTCTTTCAAAGCAGTCTGATACAAAAATTAGCAGTAATTGAGAGAGAAGCTGTGTAGTTGCCTATAAAGGAAGAGTAACGGGTAAAGTTAAAGAAAGTTGTTCAAATGCCTAGGGGGAAAGTCAAATTTCTTAAAAATCTCAAGTTTACCTTATCCAACTGCTTTTCATTTAACTTTAAAATTGACAGTGCCAAAACCAGAAGCTAGAGATTCATTATCTTTTTTTTTCCATTTATGCTTTTAAAATCTATTTCTGTCTTTATGATAGGACTTTTGGAACTCATCTTCTCTTAAAAATAAAAATCCACATCTAGATCATTACTGTTTTGTTGTATTTTATACTATGTGCTTCATGTCTTCACAAGCTGAAAGCTAATAACTTTTTAATTTTTACTTATGAATAATTGAGAAACCAAGGGTTGTCAAACCACCACAACCACCACCACCACCAACACCACGAGTCAGACAAGTATATTATGAAAATTCAAGAGCATTTCCATACACAAACACCAGTGTTACCACCAAAAAACATGTACAACAGATTCTTGGACTCATAAGATATTTCAAAGCCATAGCCTTCACCGACTACAGCATGCCAAGAGGGTCCAAACTTTTTATCCATTGCCTCCTTAATCACGCGTGCAGCCATCTATAGTCAATGATAAACAATTCTCAGAATGTGCTGAGCAAAAACAATATATGTTACACAAACTGGCAAACTGGCACAACCCTACTAATTACATATTGATTAGCTTTTTTAAAAAAGTAAAATTATATTATAAACAAAATGCATCAAAGTACATTCATTTCTAAAACTACTTTAAAAAATTCTTAATCAGTGCTCCTGAACATTAAGGGTTGGCTGGATGTCCTTCCAATACCCACACCTTTGATGGTACGTCACAAACGTCTATGAATAGTGTTATAAATGATAGTGTATGAATGTTATTTAAATGTTTACGAATTGTGAGCTGGGACTTGTATACCAATCAAATATTCGCCCAGTTGAATGTAGGAAACAGCCTAAAAACCACTACATCCAGGCTGGCCTATACCCCAGCATGAATCCGGAAATGGTGTGCTACTTCGCACAGGAAAAATGGTGTTTACGTTCATTAACTCACCAGCATCAACATCACTTGGGAGGTGGCACACTAGCTCAGTTGAAGAATGAAAATGCAAGCCACAATTTTACACTACTTTCCAAGTTTCACATGTTATTCGAAAATAGACAAATGTTTATTTTTTCTTGTAAAGAATGTTATCTTCTTTCAGGAATTCCCTCTCGAGTTCCCGAAACATCTCTGCAACCCTCACATGCTGACTGAACCTACCAGTAACAAATCTAGCAGCCTAGTTCTGAATTGTTTCTATGTATTTTCTTACATCAGACTGTTTTTTTTTTTTTTTTTTTTTTTTTTTTTTTTTGTGTTTTTAGGGCGCACAACTTCTATGGTCATTAGCGCCCAGCCAAGAACATAGATTCGCTATGATCTCAAAAAAATGGTGACTGTCAGAACATCAACAAGAGGCTAAAAACGAAAGATAAAAGACAATTAAATGGGTTAAATATCCTTGGATAGGTTGGCCAAGTTGATAAAACGCAAAACTCGAGCAGCTGCTCGTGTGTCATCAGCTAAAATTTCCTCCAGAGTAGACGGAAAGTGAAGGGCTACACGGAGATGATTAAAATTAACACAAGTCAATAAAACATGTCGCACTGTCAGCAGTTCACCGCAGGAGCATAGAGGTGCAGGTTCGGCGGATAGCAAGTGACGGTGTCTGAAACGGCAGTGACCGCAACCGGGCCAGGATGACCTCCTCCCGCCGAGAGGGGCGTAAGGAGGTCCTCCAAGCGGTCGGGATCGGTTTGACAGTTCGCAATTTATTGTTGTACAGTGAAAGCCACACACTGTGCCATTGCGACACGATACTCCGGCGAAGAGCTTGTTGAACATCGTCCGATGGGACGCAAAAGATAGCCATGCGAGGCAAAAGAGCTGCTGCCTTGGCTACTATGTCGGCGGCCTCATTCCCAGGCACACCCACATGGCCAGGGACCCACAGGAAAGAAACGTGACAGCTGTCATCTGCTAGCAACTGGAGGGAGCGTTGGATCCGATACACGAGAGGATGGTGCGACAAAGGGTCCTTAAGACTCTGCAGGGCACTAACGGAGTCAGAACATATGGCATAGAAAGGTTGGCGGTGACGGCAGGTATACAAAACGGCCTGGTGGAGGGCGAAAAGCTAGCCGTGAAGTTTGAGCACCAGTCAGGGAGCTTGTATTGGAAACGGTTGTCCCCGAAGACGAAGGCAGATCCGACACCGGCAGTGCTCTTGGAACCATCAGTGTAAATAAATACGGCATTATCGAACCGCGAACGGAGTTCGACAAGCCTCAAGCGGTATACCAAATCCGGAGTGCTCTCCTTGGGGAGCGAACTAAGTTCAAGGTGTGTGTGAACCTGGGCCTGATGCCACGGTGGCAATGGGCTTTTGTTCAACCGAAGGGTGGAAGGAAGGGTAAAATCAAGCCGCTGTAGCAGGCGGCGAAACCGAACTCCAGGTGGAAGCAAGGCAATCGCAGACAACTGATATTGGCGATCGAGTGAGTCGTCAAAAAATAATCTGTAAGATGGATGGTTGGGCATCGACCGTAGGCGGCATGCGTACCGACACAAGAGTATGTCACGTCGAGTGGTCAAGGGTAATACAGCAGCCTCGGCATACAGACTTTCAACGGGGCTGGTATAAAATGCACCGGTCGCCAGACGTAATCCCCGATGGTGGATAGAGTTGAGACGGCGGAGAATCGACGGCCGTGCTGAAGAGTATACAAGGCTTCCTTAGTCGTGCTTCGACTGAACAATGGCCTGGTAAAGGTGAAGCAGGACGGTACGATCCGCTCCCCATGACGCGCCACTGAGGACACGAAGAACGTTAAGGGATCGGGCACAACGGGCAGCCAGGTAGGGCACGTGTGTGGACCAGCTAAGTTTCTGATCCAACATGAGTCCCAAGAATTTCGTAGTCACCACGAAAGGGAGAGCAACAGGGCCGAGACGTAGAGAAGGTGGAAGAAATTCCTTGTATCTCCAGAAATTGATACACACAGTTTTCTCAGTGGAGAATCGGAAGCCGTTTGTGATGCTCCAGGAATATAGACGGTCAAGACAGCGTTGGAGAGAACGCTCCAAGAGACACGTCCGCTGGGAGCTACAATAAATTGCGAAATCGTCAACAAAAAGAGATCCGGAGACGTCGGCGAAAGGCAATCTACGATCGGATTGATTGCAATGGCAAAGAGCGCCACACTCAACCCTGTGGTACCCCAGTCTCCTGGTAAAAGGAACTTGTGATCCGCCAAAAACGCTTGGATGAAAAGAGGAAGACGGCCCCGAAGGCCCCATGTGTGCAATGTGTGGAGAATGCCCGCTCTCCAACAGGTATCGTATGCCTTCTCCAAGTCGAAGAACACTGCTACTGTTTGATGCTTCTTTAGAAAGTTGTTCATAATGAAGGTCGACAACGTAACGAGGTGATCAGCAGCAGAGCGGTGTCGACGAAAACCGCATTGGATATTAGTCAGGAAGCGGCGAGATTCGAGGAGCCAGACCAACCGAGCGTTAACCATGCGTTCCATCACCTTACAGACGCAGCTCGTCAGAAAAATGGGGCGATAACTGGAAGGAAGGTGTTTGTCCTTCCCTGGTTTGGGGATGGGGGCAACAATGGCTTCACGCCAACTTGTGGGAACATGACCTTCAGTCCATATGCGGCCGTGCCTCCGCAAAGAAACGACCCAATGCGTTTGAAACATCAGCGGGGTCCACGAGGACTGCGTTCTCCACGGTCAGGCCAGGAATCGGAGAGTGGACCTTGATGCCGGACAAACGGCGTAAGCCACCCCAGACAACCGTGGAGGGAGTAAAACGGTTAAAAGAACTAGTAAAACCAGTCCAGCAAGCTTTCTTGCTGTCGTTTATGATACGATGACATTGCGCTCTCATACGTTTATAATTGATGCAATTCTCCAAAGTTGGGCGGCGGCGGAAGGTGCGTAAAGCACGGCACCGGGCTCTAAGCGCGTCGCGGCAGGCTGCAGTCCACCAAGGGACCTGGACATGACGTGGGGAAGAGGATGTACGAGGTATGGAACGTTTCGCAGCGGTGAGAATAACCTCTGTGAGATAGTCGACCTGACTGTCACAGTTGGGAAAATTCTGATCGTGAAAAACAGCCACGGAAGAATAAAGCCCCCAGTTGGCTTTGGAAATGTTCCAACTGGTGGGACGAGGAGATGGGGAATGATGCAGGAAGTCGATGATACAAGGGAAATGGTCACTTGAGTACGTGTCAGAAAGTGCATACCACTCAAACCGACCGGCAACCTGAGGAGTGCATATTGCGAGGTCTATATGGGAGTAAGTGTGTGTTGTGTCTGAAAGGAAGGTCGGTGCACCGATGTTGAGGCAGAAAAGATCGAGGTGTTGGAGAAGGTCCACCAAAAGGGAGCCTCTCGGACAAGGTGCCGGAGAGCCCCATAAGGGGTGGTGGGCATTAAAGTGGCCTACCAACACGAAAGGTGAAGGGAGCTGGTCAACAAGGTGTAGCACATCCGCCCTAGTAAGGGCTGATGACGATGGCGAATAGATATTACAGAGGGAGAAGGTAAATGTGGATAAAGTGATGCGGACGGCAACTGCCTGTAGGTGAGTGTGCAAGGAAATGGGATGGAAATAGACATCGTCGCGAAGGAGCATCAGAACCCCTCCATGGGCTGGGACACCTTCCACGGGTGGCAGGTCGAACCGCACAGAGGTGTAGTGTGGAAAGTCTGCACGATCACGTGGACGCAAGTTAGTTTCCTGGAGGCAGACTACAAGCAGGCAGTGCAATTGAAGGAGTAGTTTTAACTCCTCCCGATTAGAACGAACGCCGCGAATATTCCATTGAAGGAGTGCCATGATAAAAATGAGAGAAGAAATAAGGATAAAAACCAACTAGCAAGCGGGGTCACCTCGACGGCCGCTGAGGCCCGGATTTCGAGGGAGCACTGCTATCGCTGTCCAGGGGCAAAGGGTCGTGGTCCATAGGTTCGACCGACGCGCCTGACACCTCCCTGAGTTGATCAGGAGGGGCAGTTTCCATCGCCTTTTTCAAGGTCCGGGCATCTTGTTTAGGTGCCCGCGGTTTACTAGAGGTTGACGAAGACTGTACCTTAGAAGCAGGAGGAGGAAGGGGGGACGTGGAACGGGCAATCTTCGGGCTGGTGGATCGCACAACTGTGTCAGCGAAAGTGAAGTCACAAGTCTGGGTACTGGAATCCTTGGTAGATCGAGTTGAGGTGACGACCTTACTGTATGTACCCGCTGGGAGGACAGTGGTCTTTCGACTCGCCAACAACTTTCAAACGGCAGATGTCGATACCTTCTCCGTAACCCGAATTTGCTGGATCACCTTCTCATCCTTGTACACAGGGCAGTCACGAGAGGAAGCCGCATGGTCACCGTTGCAGTTTAGGCAGTGAGGGGACGGAGGTGGGCAATCCCCCTCATGGGTGTCCCTACGACAAGTGACACACTTTGCTGCATTTGGGCAATGTTCACGGGTATGGTTGTACCTGTGGCACTGAAAACAGCGCGTTGGGTTAGGTACATAAGGGCGGACGGAGATGACTTCATACCTTGCTTTGACCCTCGACGGGAGGTCAACTCTGTCAAACGTCAAAAACACAATACGAGTCGGTGTCAGTTGGTTGTCAACCTTTTTCATGACCCTATGGACGGCTGTCACACCCTGGTCGGACATATACTATTGGATGTCTTCATCAGACAACCCGTCAAACAATCTCGTGAAGACTACCCCCCGTGACGAGTTGAGTGTGCGATGTGCTTCCACCTTGACAGGAAACTTGTGTAACAGTGTAGTCCGGAGTAGTTTCCGAGCTTGGAAGGCACTTTCCACTTCTAGCAACAATGTGCCATTGCGCTGACGCGAACAGGTTTTAACAGGGCCAGCAATTGCATCTACACCTTTCTGTATAACGAAAGGATTGACAGAATTGAAATCCTTTCCGTCGGTGCGAGAGACAACGAGAAATTTAGGTACATTAGGCAGAGTCTTTTTTGGCTGAGGCGAATCTAACTTACGTTTCTGGGTCAACGTCACTAAAGAAGAGAAGGAAGTCATTGCGGAAGTGTCCCCCGTGATTACCGGCGTCTCCGATGGCGCGCTCCTTCCTAGTGGGGGTCCTCTCCGAGGGCTTATCCGCCTTAGGTTATTGTTCACACCTCAGGTCACACCTCCCGAGAACTGACGGAGGGACCAATCGGCAAGTTCGGAAGGTACCAGCTCGGGTAATCACCCCTCCCTGGGCCTGGGCTTTACCAGGGGGTACGTACGTGCCCTACTTGTCTACCCGGGGCGGGGAATTACGCGTTACCCCGTCACCTGCTACGCATGATAATGCGTGGGTCGGCCTTCAGACACGCACAGGGAGGAAAGAAGAAGAAGAGGAAGTGAAAAGAAAGAAGGATAGAATTGTCTCAAACGCCGAGGCGGAGACGAATGAGGAGGAGAAGAAGGCTAGGAGAGTACAAGGAGAGAAAGACAGAAACAAAGGGTAAGAAAGGAAGGAACGAAGGAAGAAAAATGACAACAAGAACCACCGTAGCTCACGGAATATGCCCGTCTCCGGGCGAAGGCATAAACCGGGAGGGAAGGTGAAGCAGCCTGGGGCAGAAGAAAGACTGCTCCGGTTCGGGGCCCCGTGCGCGCCACACACGTACCCACAAAAGAACTGTGGGCCCCCTTGGGGGGTTACATCAGTCTGGTGGGTATCCCAACCACCTCTACAGTATTCAAGGATGACTAACAGTAGTGTTATATACAATGGCTCCTTTACATCATCTCCAAATTATCCCGCCAAACAAAAGTCACCACTCACTTCCCACAAAACTGTCCTTATATTCTTGTTGCATTACACAGTGCTCTGCAATGTTACATCTAGATATTTAATTGACACAACTGTGTCAAGCAGCTCAGTACTAATACTGTGGTGTTGTTTCTGCTAATCATCAGCATCACCTTACACTTAAGGCTAGCTGCCATTTATCACACCAACTGGAAATGGGTGAGGACAATGTACAGGCTTTTGTTACGTAAGAAGTCTTTGAGCCATTCACATATCTGGGAACTTATACACCCATACTTCCATTAGCAGTCTGCCACTGTGTCAAACACCTTTAAGAAATCAAGGGATATGCAATCTGCCTGTTGCCGTACACCCATGGCTTGAAAGAAATCGTTTGAGAAAGAACAATGCATTTTCAAATCTTTCTGATGCATGGCCAGAAACTTTTCTGTCTTAAGGAAATGTATTGTTTTAAAGATAAATCTGAAGCATTGAACTAAAATTTGTGATGCGACCAGGAATCTAACCTAGGCCTCCATGCTTATTAGGCAGACGTCTTACCGCTAGACCACCACATCACTAGCAGCAAAGGTGCCTCAGAATAGCCTAA
This sequence comes from Locusta migratoria, assembly GCA_026315105.1. Classification (NCBI taxonomy): domain Eukaryota; kingdom Metazoa; phylum Arthropoda; class Insecta; order Orthoptera; family Acrididae; genus Locusta; species Locusta migratoria. The sequence goes on from CM048744.1 coordinate 9,919,619, forward strand.
ACACGATTTCCTTCACATTATAAACTTTAATTCTGCTTCTCTGTTCTATAGAAGAATGTGAAGGAAATCGTGTTTAGACTATTCCGAGGTGCCTTAGCTGCTACTGATGTGGTGGTCTAGTGGTAAGACGTCTGCCTAGTAAGCATGGAGGCCCGGGTTCGATTCCTAGTCGCATCACTAATTTCAGTTCAATGCTTCAGATTATAAAACTTTTAGAACTAAGAACAGAACAGAACTATTTCCAGTTTAATAATGAATTCTATTTACAAAGTGAAGGATTACCATTGGGCTCCCCAATTTCAGGTACTATTGCAAATATCTACATGAACCACATAGAACAGTTCATATTTAACAAAATAGTCCCAAACAGGTACAAGAGCTTATACTGGATTAGACATATGAATGACATCTTATGCCTTGTAAATGAACCAAGCTCAAAAATAGACCAGTTGTATACTGACAAATTCTGTTCATGATAAAATACAATTCACAGTAGAAAAAGAGCAAAATAGACAGTTAAATTTTGTTAGATGTCACCATAAAGATACAGAACAACCAGCAAACATTTGACATATTCAGGAAACCAACAACAATAGACAATTATACATCACACATCTAATCACCCAGATACACAAACAGGCAGCACCTAGACACATGCTCTACAGACTAAACACCATCCCATTAGACACAGTTAACTTCCAGAAGGAAATGAATACCATACTACAAATAGCCACAAACAATGGATACATAGAAAACCTAGTAAGAAAGCTGGACAATAAAATTAAAAAACAAACACACAAATACCATCACCACAAAGGCATAATACCACACAAGATACACACACAAGAACAACACAAAGGCAGAAAAATGAAGGAAACAACAGATGGTATACAATGACATACAATCACAAATACACACACAGAATATCCAATATTAAAAAGCATCAAATTAACCTACCAAACTAACAACTCACATCAAAAATATTTTCCAAAATCAATAGAAAATGCAGATCCATACAGAAAATCAGGAATATACCAACTGAAATGCAACACATGTGATGGAAGATACATTGGTCAGACTAAAAGAACATTTGACACCAGATATAAAGAGCATGTACGAGCCTGGAAGTATGACACAAGTCACTCAATATTTGCAGAACACTTACACCAAAACCAACATAAGATCACCACCAGAGACACAGACATGGAAATCTTAAGAATAAACAACAACAAAAAACACCTGCTCACCCTTCAAGAAAACTATCATATCCAAAAAAACAATAACAGGAAAGAAACATCTCACAAATGACCAAACCAATCTAGCAAACAACACATTTGCAAGCTTATTGACCACCTAACATAAATTCAAACATTATAAAAGTCAAACCCCCCTTACATAAAAAAACAAATCACAATACCCTCATCTCCTCCTCCCCCCCCCCCAACCCCACCACCACTACAACCCAATTAAACCTGTATTTACTCATCTGAGAAAACATCTTAACACCCTGTTCATGAAATTAAATCTCTCTCTCTCTCTCTCTCTCTCTCTCTCTCTCACTCTCTCTCTCTCTCTCTCTCTCTCTCACACACACACACACACATATATTGAATTAAGTTGTATTTACAGGGTGCCCAGAAAAGGACTCCCTGATTTTGAAATTAAATATCTCGAAAACAAAGATCGATAGAGGAATTCAGTAAACGGTATGTTTATTGTGAAAGCTGTAAGAAGTTTATACAGCAGTTTGAAATAATAGTTACAAAAGCTGCTAACAGATGGCGCTGTAATCGCCATACATAATGCCTAGTATAAATAGTGATCCGAAGTCCAGAGCGATCAGTTCCACTATTGAAATGTGAAAGGAGGTTAGCATACCAAAGGAAGAGATTAAAACCATGTACTCCATTGAATTATGCGTTTTTCGGGTGCTAGAGTACCACAGATTAGAAGAGAGTCCTACGGCAAAAAGGCAAACTTTTCAAGCATGATTTAATGTTCCAAAAGGACCTGATGCGAAAACCATTTGTACGCTCTTTGCAAAATTTCAACGAACAGGCAGCGTAACTGATGATCTAGTGGGGTATGTTGGCCGCAAGCAAACCGCAGTTACGCCTGAAAATATTGCCACAGTTTCTGGAATTATTTGGCTAAATCCAATGTCATCCGTCCATAGAATTGCATCTCAGACTGGTTTGAAGCATTCCAGCATGCAGAAAATACTGAGAAAGAGCCTACACATGTTTCCATTCAAAATTCAAATGCACCAGGCTATACCCATATGAGCTGTGCAACAAAGGGTTGCCTTTTCTAATCAGATGCTCACACTGATTGATAGTGAAGGATTTGATGCTGGCTGCATCTGGTTTACAGATGAAGCACACTTCCACCTGAATGGATACGTGAATAAGCAGAACTGGCGATTTTGGGGTTCCAAAATGCCATATTGGTGTGAAGCGAAACCCCCTGTATTCTCCTAAAGTTACTGTGTGGGCTGCAGTATGCACCAGAAGCATTATTGGCCCTTTTTTAATTCGATAAACGGTCACTGGTGCACGTTACACTGCAATTTTGAAATTGAGGACCGTCGGCAGCTAATAACTGAAGGGAGAAGTTGATAGGGTGCACAACAGGATGGCACAGGAGGCGAGTTCAAGGTGAACATGAACTTGAGCCTGGAGCCAAGGTGGCACTGGGCTCTCACCTATTTGAAATGTGGAAGGGAGAGTAAAATCGTGCTGCCGAAGCAAGCGACGAAAGCGGACTCCACGAGGGAGCAGGGCAATCACAGACAGCCCGTAATGGCTATTGAGGGAGTCATTAAAGAATGATGGAAAGGAAGGATGGTGGGGCATCGAAAGCAGACGGCATGCATACTGACACAGAAATATGTCGTGTCGGAGGGGTAAAGGTAATTCGGCAGCTTCGGCATAGAGGCTGTCAACAGTGCTAGTGTAGAAAGCTCCTATCGCCAAGTGCAACCCCCGATGGTGAATCGAGTTTAGGCGGCGTAAAATCGACGGCCGTGCAGAAGAGTACATGAAACTCCCTTAATCCAGCTTGGATCTGACAGTAGACTAATAGAGGTGAAGCAGGACGGTACGATCCGCTCCCCATGATGTACCACTAAGAACACGGAGAACATTGAGGGAACGATTACGGCGGGCAGCCAGAGAAGACACATGTGAAGACCAGCAGAGTTTCCTATCCAACGTTAGCCCTAAAAATGTTGTCATCTCCAGGAAGGGGAGATCAACAGGGCCGAGATGGAGACATGGTGAAAGGAACACTCTGTACATCCAGAAGTTGATAAAGACGGTCTTCCTCATGGGAGAAACGGATGCCATTTGTGACACTCCAGGAATAGAGACTGTCAAGGCAATGCTGAAGACGATACTCCAGGAGACATGTTCTCTGAGCACTGTAATAGATCATGAAGTCGTCCACAAACAGGGAGCATAAAACATCAGATGGGAGGCAACCATAATTGGGTTTATTGCAATGGCGAACCCTGTGGCACCCCATTCTCTTGGCGAAAGGTATCCGACAAAACAGAGCACACTCGTACCTTGAACATGCGATCTTTTAAAAAGGCACAAATAAAGAGGAGGAGACAGCTGTGAAGACCCCATGTATGCATGCCTGCTAACAAGTGTCGTAAGCCTTCTCCAAATCAAAGAAAACAGCCACTGTCTGACGCTTCCACAAAAAGTTATTGATAACGAAGGTTGACAAGGTAACAAGGTGATCAATAGAAAAGCGTTGCCTTCGAAACCCACATTGGACATTAGTGAGGAGATGTCGAGATTAGAGTATCCAACCCAGCCGAGCATTGGCCATGCGCTACATTACCTTACAGACATAGCTGGTCAGGGAAATTGGGTGATAACTGGAAGGAAGATGTTTGTCCTTTCCTGGTTTGGGTATGGGGACAACAATTGCTTCACGCCAACAAGTGGGAATTTCACCTTCAGTCCAGGCGCGATTATAAGTGCGAAGAAGAAAGCATTTACCTGCAGGGGAGAGCTTCTTCAGTATCTGAATGAATGGCATCAGGCCCCGGGTTAGAGGATCAGGAGATGGCAACGGCACATTCTAGTTCCTGCATGCTGAAGATGGCATTGTAACTTTCATGATTGGAAGATGTAAAGGAAGGCGTTCATGCCTCCTCGGCCTGTTTTCAGGAGAGGAAGGCAGGGTCATAATTAGCTGAGCTTGAGACCTCTGCGAAAGAGCGGCCCAAAGCATTGCCGATATAGACAGGTTCCAGAAGAACTTGGTTTGCTATGTTCAGGCCAGGGATTGGGGAATGGACCTTAGTGCCAGATAACCGGCGTAGGCTACCCCAGACGACCACCGAAGGAGTATATCTATTGAAAGAACTCGTGAAAGCAGTTCAGCAAGTTTTTTGCTTTCTTTAATGACATGACGGCATTTCACTCATAGTCTTTTGTAATTAATACAATTTTCCAAAATAGGCCAGCGTTGAAACAGACATACAGCACGTCGCCATGCTCTAATACCATTGCTATATGCGGCATTCCACCCGGGAACTGGGACCATACGTGGAGATGTCGAAGTTAAGGGTATGGAATGTTTGGCAGCGGTGAGGATGATGTCCGTGAGGTAGTTGACCTGACTGTCACAGCTGGGGAACTCCTGATCATGGAAAACCGACATGGAAGAATAGAGCTTCCAGTCGGCTTTGGAGATGTTCCAACTAGTGGAACATGGAGAAGTGGTATGATGTAGTAGAGAAATTATACAGGGGAAATGGTTGCTCAAGTACATATCAGACAGCTGGAAAGCCCCATAGAGGGTGGGGGGCGTAGAAGTCGCCAATCAACAAAAATGGTGTAGGAAGCTGAGCAGCAAGGTGCAGTAAGTCTGCCCTAAGAACGGCAGACGACGACAAGGTGTAGATATTACAAAGAGACAAGGTGAATGAGGAGATGGTGACATGGACGGCAACTGCCTGTAGGGGAGATTGCAGTGGGATGGGATGATAATAGACGTCTTTCCTAATGAGCAGCATAGCACCTCCATGGGCAGAAATACCCTCCACGGGAGGTAAATCAAAACATACTGCAGTGTATTGTGGGAAATTGATATGACCGGTTGGACGGAGCTTCGTTTCTTGCAGACCGATTATGAGCAGGCAGTACAGTCGAAGGAGTAGTGTCAATTCATCTCGGTTGGAGCAAATGCCGATGATGTTCCACTGAAGGAGTGCCATTAAGAAAGACTTAGTGGCCCGTGATTTCTGTGAAACTGATGTGGACTGGAATTTAGAGTGAGCAGAATGTATTGGGGATGTCGAGCAGGCATCATTGGGCTGGCTGATCTTACAACTGTGTCACTTAAGGTAAAGTCACACGTCTGTGTATCCATCTCCTTTGTTGGTCAAGGAGAGGAAAGGACATTGCTGTAGGTACCTGCTGGGAGCACAGTAGGCTTTCTACTTGCTAGTAATTTCCGGGCTGCAGACTGGATGGTCCACTCGTCTTTATATACAGGGCAGTCGCGAGAATTAGCAGGATGGTCACCCATGCAGTTGATGGAGCGAGGAGACGGAGGTGGGCAGTCGCCCTCACGGGCATCCCTACCACAGGTGATGCATTTCGCTGTATTGGGGCACGACTGACGGGTATGACTGAAAAGCTGACACTGATAGTGAGTGGGATTTGGAACATACGGCCGAACAGAGATGATTTCATAGCCTGCTGTTATCTTTGAAGGAAGGTCAACTTTGTCAAAGGTCAGGAACACTGTTTGGGTCAGTACTAGGTGGTTGTTGGCTGTTTTCGTCACACATAGGACAGCTCTTACACCTTGGTTGGAAAGGTTCTCCTGTAATTCCTCATCGAACAGGCCGTCATGGGGTCATAAGAACACGACCCCTACCCCGTGACGAGTTTAACGTACGATGAAGTTCGACCTTAACAGGAAAGGTGTGCAACAGTGAAGTGTGAAGCTACTTTTGAACTTGGAAGGCACCTTCGGTTTCCAGCAACGGTGTCCCATTATGTCGGCGGGAACAAGTTTTGACAGAACCTGCAATCGCATCAACACCCCGTTGTATTACAAAGGGATTTACTGATGAGAAATCATGGCCATCAGTGCGTGAAACGACAAGGAGCTTTGGCAAGTTAGGCAAATTTTTTTGAACTTTGATTCATCGAGTTTGCTTTTGTGAGTAAAGGGCAAAGTACAAGCAGAGTAAGTCATTGGGAAGTTGTCCCCCATGATTACAAGCGTCTCCGATGGTGCTCTCCTTCCTAACGGAGAACCCTCACTGACGGCTCACCCGCCTTAGGTGATTGTCCGCACCTCCCGAGAAACAGACGGAGGGATCAATCGGCATGGTCGGAAGGTATCAGCTCGGGTAATCAACCCTCCCTGGACCTGGCCTTTACCACGGGGTATGTGTGGGCCCTACATGCCAACCCGGGGCTGGGACTTACGCATTACCCAGTCACCTGTTACGCAGCGAGTGCATGGGTGGCCGTCAGGAACGCACAGGGAGGAAGAACGGAAAGAAGAAAAAAAGATGGAAGTGGGACAGGTTGGGTCTCAAACGTCGAGGCGGAGACTAAAGGAGAAGAGGAAGGCTAGAAGAGTACAGTAAGGGGGGGGGGGGGGGGAAGGCGGACGCAGGGTTCAGGAAAACAGAAACAGAGAAGAAAAGCTGGTACATGAGACCACCTAAACTCTCAAGACACCCATCTCGAGGCGAAGGCATAATCAAGGGGGGCAACGGAAGCAGCCTGGGGTGAGAAGTTAGGCCGCTTCAGCTTGGGGTCCCGTGTGCACCACACATGTACCCATAAAGAGCTGTGGGCCCTCTAGGGGGTGTGTGTGGAGAGTCACTGCAGCACTGGGGACGGTGGTGGTAAGGACGTATATACAGACACTGCCAGAAACCCTGTCGCAGTTAGCATGGTTCTTAAAGTAGCCCCAATAGCCACGAAGGGCTGGAGTCCACCTTTCAGGAAACGGGCCAAACACAATACCGGGAAATGGCACAACTGTTGCAACTCAGCAAGGGGTTGAAAAAACTGCCGCAATTCCACTGTATAATTTTGTTTTTCCTGTGCTGAGAAGCCACGGTGGAAAAGATAAAGATGTCAGGTCAAATGATCACCTGATGCCAAAGGGTCAGACTCATCACTGTCAAGAACCATCGGTTCTAGGGATACGGTGAGGGCAAGATCCTCGGGGGAAGTGTGGATCGTCACATCGTCTTCTGAGGCAGGTGTAACAGGTGGTAGCTTCTGAGCCACTGGAGGTTTTTTTGCCTTCTTCTTTTTCTTTTCTTTATTTTTCTTTTGCGTCTTCCCGCTGCCTCTCAGGTCTCGAGGGTTCGGAATACTTCTCAGGAGCAGTTGCAGGGCCAGATTCAAATCGGAAAGCCCTTCGAGAAGGAGATTCAGATGCTGCCACCTCTGGCTGGGATCCTCTGGACCACTGGTAGAAGCCTCGGAAGGGAGTGTACCAAGGGACCCCTTCCTTGTGAAGATGATTAATAAACTCCAGTGGAAGACTTTGCAGGAGAGATGGTTGGTTGGTTGGATGTTTAAGGGGGACCAAACTGCAACGGTCATCAGTCCCCCATTTCACCACAAAGCGTCCAAAGAATACAGTGGGCATGAAGGAGATAAGCCCAGAGTTAATGTGTAAAGTGGGAGTCCCACCGAGTCCATAAAGCATAAAAAATGACAAGATACAAAACGAAAAGAGACGATCACACAAAGACAGCTTACAAGGAAAAAGCCAATTTCTGTTGTTGACTGACCATAAGAATAAAAAAAGGAAAAGTCAACCACACAGCAACACAAAGAAATCTCCAGTTAGAGAGAATGATAAAAACCCCCTGCTCGAATAAAACGTAAAACGGAATCTGCCATCGTAGCATTGTCACCTAAAACATCTGATAAAATGTGAGGGAGGTTAAAATTCCGCCGCAAGGCAGCTAAAATGGGGCAGTCCAACAGGATGTGGACTATTGTCAGACAGGAGCCACACCGACATTGGGATGGGTTCTCACCCCGAAGGAGATGTCCATGGGTGAGCCACGTATGCCCAATGCGGAGGCGACACAAAACCACTGAGTCCCATCGTGAACCACGCATGGAGGAATGCCATGCAGCCGTAGTTTCCTTTACCACCCGGAGTTTGTTAGCCATGCTCAGGCTACACCACTCAGTATCCCAAAGCCAATGTACTCGCTGGCGCAACAATGAACGGAGATCAGAAGCCAGGAGGCCGATCTCTAGACTGGATGCACTGACAGACTGTTTGGCAAGCCGGTCAACACATTCATTGCCTGGGATACCAACATGACCAGATGAACACTACCGATCGCCCGGACTGTGTAATGGCATAAAGTGTCTCCTGTATGGCCAACACCAGGGTAGACCGTGGGTAACACTGGTCCAGAGCTCTAAGGCTGCTCAGGGAGTCGCTGCAAATAAGAAAAGACTCACCTGAGCAGGACTGGATATGCACAAGAGCTCTGTGAATGGCCACCAGCTCTGCAGTGTAAACACTGCAGCCATTCGGCAGAGTGCTGTTCCACACGGTCACCGTATGTATAGGCAAATCCCGCAGCCATCAACCAATGAACCATCGGTGTAGATCAGGTCATAAGCAGGAAACTCTGCTATGACAGCCGAGAACTGGACGGCGGAGCGCCTCCAGTGGAACTGAGTCTTTGGGCCCATGGGCCAAGTCCAGCCGAGTAGATGGCCTTTGCAAACAACACGGAGGTGTACACACATGGACCCGATATGGAGAAGGAAGGGGCAAAGATAAGCTCCAGGAGGAGGGAGCGAACTCTATAGGCAATAGTATCACCTGATCTGGGGCGTCGCTGATGGCGGGGGACGACCACATCCGAAAAGAGAAGATGACGGTTTGGGTGGCCTGGGGAGCAATATTCGTTGGCTGCATAAGCCGCGAGCAGGTGTTGATGGTGGATCCCCAAGGTGGGATCCCAGCCTCCACTAGTAAACTGTTCACCGGGCTGGTGCGGAAATCGCCCGCCACAATGTGAACCCCACAGTTGTAAATGGGTTCCAGGAGATGCAGTGCCGAAGGTGCTGCAGAGCCATAGGCAATGCACCTAAAATTGAGACGGGACTGCACCAGGGCCGTGTAAAGTCGCAACAGCGTCGAGCGATCAGCACCCCAGGTCGTATGACCCAGGTGGCAGAGAAGGTTTAGACGGCGCCAGCACACTTGTTTCAGCTGACAAATGTGGGGGAGCCACATCAGCCGAGCGTCAAAGACCAGTCTTAAAAATTGATGCGTGTCTACTAGTGTCAGGAGTTCGTAGTTAAGATAAAGTTGAGGGTGAGGGTGAACGGTCCGACGCTGATAGAAGTGCATCACTCTGGTCTTGGTGGAAGAAAACTGAAAGCCATGAGAAAGCACCCAGGCCTGCGCCTTCCGAATAACACCTTGCAACCTGCGCTCGGCAACCTGCGTGCTGCAGGAACTAAGATAGATACAAAAGTCGTCAGCATAAAGAGAAGGGGAGACCAACGATCCAACCGCTGTTGCTAGACCATTGATGGCAACTAAAAATAATGGAACACTTACAACCGAGCCCTGAGGAACCCCATTCTCCTGGATATGAGAGGCGCTCAGGGAGGCACCAATCTGCATATCGATGAAGACGACAACAAGGTGGTGGCTCCGGGAAAAGGCTGTGTGGATTGCAGACTCGAGGTACACCAGATTGTCGATGGTAGATCGATCCTGGCGAAAACCGTCCTGGCATGGACCCAATAATCCCCGAGTCTCAAGGATCCAACACAACCGCCGACTACCATCCGCTCCAACAGTTTGCATGGAACGTTAGTCAGGTTAATGGGCCGATAGCTGTCCAAGGAAAGAGGATGTTTGTTGGGTTTAAGCACTGGGATGATGATACTCTCCCGCCACTGTGACGGGAAAACACCATCACACCAAATGTGGTTATAGACCGCAAGTAGCTTACGCCGACTATCTGCTGAGAGATGTTTCAGCATTAGGCTATGGATGCTATCAGGCCCAGGTGCCGTGTCAGGACATTGTTGAAGAGCACTGAGGAGCTCCCACTCAGTAAAAGGAGTGTTATAAGATTCAGAGTGGCAGGTAAGAAAGGAGAGAGACTTGCGTTCTACCGTCTCCTTCACTGCACGGAAGGCCGGTGGATAATTTGCAGAGGCAAAGGCACGTGCATAATGCTCGGCAAACATCTCTGCAAGATAATCCCTGTAGGCGCCTGATTTTATTCCAGATCTGCGAGGCTGAAGTACCTGTCCCAATAGTGGAAACGTACATCTCCCAGCACTCCTGATTCCATCTTCTTATTAGCTGGCAAGCACGAGTGCAAAGCCGTTTAAAATTAATGAGGTGGTCCTGAGAGGGGTGCCGTTTGTATCGCTGTAAGGCCCGCCTGCATTCTTTAATGGCCTCAGCGACCTCCGGCGACCACCACGGCACTGTCTTACGCTGTGGGCACCCTGATGTACGCGGAATGGTAGCGTTCGCAGCAGAAATAATAGAAAGTGTGGCGCTCTCGACCACCACATCAATGTTCTTGAGTGGGGGAGGGCCAACGATGGCAGCAGAAGCATAGTCTTCCCAGTGAGCCCTGTACAGAACCCACCTGGGTGGGCGTGCTGGGGTCGCGCGTTCTGGGAGTGACAAAAAAACTGGGAAATGGTCACTGCCACACAAGTCATCATGGGCTCTCCAGTGAACAGATGGTGGAAGGCTGTGGCTGCAGATGGACAGATCAATGGCCGAAAATGTGCCATGTGCCACACGAAAATGTGTGGGGGCACCTGTATTTAAGAGGCAGAGGTCGAGTTCAGTTAGTAAATCCTCGTCAACCCTGCCATGACCAGAGATAGTAGAACCACCCCACAAGGGACTGTGGGCATTAAAGTCGCACAACAGTAAGAAAGGCGGGGGTAGTTGAGCTATCAGTGCAGCCAAAACGTTCACAGATATGTCACCATCTGGCGGCAAGTAGATACTGCAGACGGTAAACACCTGTGTGGTCCTCACCCTGACAGCCACTGCTTCTAATGGTGTTCGAAGGGACACGGGTTCACTATACACAGAGGTGACACACACACACACACACACACACACACACACACACACACACACACACACCACCTGAGACCCTGTTATATGTGCCACGATTGCAGTAAAATGCCCTGTAGCCACGAAGGGCAGGGGTCCGCATTGCTGGAAACCAGGTTTCCTGGAGAGCAATGCAGAAAGCAGGTGTCATGCTCAGAAGCTGCCGTAGCTCAGCCAGATGGGGGAAGAAACCGCCGCAGTTCCAGTGGAGGATGACATTATATGAGTGCTGGGAAGACATGAATCAGACGAGTCGGTGGGCTATAACTCGGCATCACTTGCATCCAACGGACTAGGCTCGTCATTCGGACTGTTCATTTTGTCAAGGGCGTCCCCAAGAGCGAGGTCCTCGAGTGACGCAAGAATCTCCACCTAATCCTCAGAAGTAGAGGTGGAGGGGAGTGGTCTTTGTTTACCACTCTGTTCCCTCGGGGGCTTCGCCGGTGGAAGGTGCTTCTCAGACTCAGCCACAGGGACTGAGGAGGAACGTGAAGCCCTGCGACCAGCAGTCGGCGAGCGCGCCTGTTGCTGGTTAGTGTCGATATCGACACTGGCGGAAGGGAGTGATCCAAGGGACCCCTTCCGTGTGAGGGAAGCCAGAGATGGTTGTTCTTTCTCCGGTGGAGAGGTGGTAGCTGATCCCGAGGTTTTCGCCTTGGGTGCTGTGGAAGGATAACCCCCAACCACCGTGGGGACAGCCTTAGGTTGGCGGTCCTGGGGGCCCACAGAAACAGAGGAAGTACGAAATACTGCCGCTGCCAAGGAGAGTGGCGTCGGCGTTATTGCTGTGAACAAGTTTTTCATTGTAACAGGGTGCAGACGGTCAAACTTTTTCTTTGCCTCATTATATGATGTCCAGGGTTTTATACTCTGTAATTTTCCGCTCCCGTTGAAGTGCTGGACATTGCGACGAGCAGGGAGGATGGTTCTGACCACAGTTGACGCAGATGGCAGGCAGTGTACATGGGGCGCCTGGATGTGCTGGACACCCGCAGTCCCTACATGTAGCACTGGACATGCAACGGGAAGAAATGTGGCCGAACTTCCAGCATTGAAAGCACCTCATAGGGGGAGGAATATAAGGCCGCATGTCACAACATTAGACCATCACCTTGACCTTTTCCAGTAATGTATCACCCTGAAAGGCCAAGATGAAGGCACAAGTAGCGACCCTATAATCCTTTGGGCCCCTATGGACACGTCAGATAAAATGAACTACTCATCGTTCAAGGTGTGCCCGTAGCTCATCGTCCGTCTGGAGCAGCAAATCGCTATGGAAAATTACACCTTGAACCATATTCAGGGACTTGTGAGGAGTGATGGTCACCACCAAGTCACACAGCTTGTCACAAACAAGTAGCGCCAGTGACTGGGCAGGGGATGCTGTGTGGATGAGAACAGAACCATTGCGCATTTTAGAGATTGAGACCACTTCCGCAAACCTGTCCTCCAGGTAGTCCACAAAGAACTGAAGATTGGTCGCCGAAAATGAGTCCCCATCAGTCCTGCTGCAAACGAGATATCTCGGAGCATATTCTTCAGTCTGTTTTGCGCCCCGACGTCCCTCCCAAGATGCGGTCAGGGAGGGTAACGTTTGGGGGTCTTACATAGAGGCGTTGAACTTTCCCTTCTTAGAGATGGCGGGTGTACGTCCGCCAACGTCACCCGAATTTTGTCTCTTCATTGCGGGTGATCCGCCCCGATGCCACCCACTCCGATCACGGGCTCTCCTTATGGGCGCCACCCAGCCACAGCAATGTCACCTGGCAGGATAACCGTTGCCGGGAGTCCTGATGCCCCACAGAGACGAGCATCGACTCTCTGGCTTGCATGAGGAGTATGCACCTCTGGCATCGGTAGAGTGATCCCTGTGTTGTCAGAGGGCTACAGCCAAGAGGGTACATGACGACCCCACCACAATGGGCTGGCTACCGTGCTAGCTTTCTGGTGCAGTGTAAACCATTATGACTGGGGCACAAGGGTGTCAGTGCACAACGGGCATGGCTTGCGCTGAGATGAAATAACCTGTCTGACGGCTACATAAAAGCCGCAGCCATGAGGCCGTTCCATAATGGGTGCATTGGAATTGCACCATGTAAGGTGTCCTTCCCCAAATGGTTCGCTTTTCAGGAAAATTTTGGAAAATGTAAGGTCAAACCCACATAGGGGATCAAAGGTATATTGCCGAAATGTATGAGGACTCCTTTTAGTCGTATGAGAGGCAGGAATACCGCGGGCCTATTCTTAGCCCCAAACCCGCAAGGGGTACTTTGCAGGAGAGACACTCTGTCGCTCGGTAAGGGCTTTTGTCAAAGTTTCGAGAACATACCTTTACCGAGGTGTCTAGCGGTATATTGCTGCCTCATATGCAAAGAGATAATGAAGATAAAAACAGAGAGATTAGAGCCCACACAGAGGCATACCGACAATCTTTCTTTCCGCGAACAATATGTGACCGAAGTAGGAGGGAGGAATGACAGTGGCACTCAGGGCGCCCTCCACCACACACCATCGGGTGGCTTGCGGAGTATAGATGTAGATGTAGAGGTGCCAGGGAAGCCTGATGCTTCTCCGGTTGGGGAATAGGGACTGATGGGGGAACAACGGGGAGGTGGCAGCCCCACCAACTGAGAGGGCAGTGGATAGTCGAGGGGCCATAGGGCCTGCGGAAGATTGTGAAATCATTGAGTTGTCAACGTTGCGGTCGTACGAGATGTGACAGAAGCAAAGGATGTCGTCATACTAACAGGGTGGAGCCACTCATATTTTGTTCTCACCTCAGAGTAGGTCAAACGGTCCAAGGTCTTAATCTCCATTATTTTGCGTTCTTTGTGCAAAACAACTAAGTCCACTGAGCGAAGTAGATGCTGCAGTTCACAATTCACACACACAGGAGGAGCAGTACAGGGGGCATCCGGGTGTGAGGGATGCCCGCAATCCCTGTGTGTGTGGCTGGAAGTACTTCCAGCACCGAAAACATCGCGTAAGGGGAGGAACGTACAGTTTTACACCACGCCGGTAAATCGTGATCTTGACCTTGTCGGGCAGTGTGATGCCTTCAAAGACCAGGATGAAAGCACCGGTGCAGCCCTTTATCTTTCGGTCCCCTGTATACGCACTGGATGAAGTGAACACCACGTCGCTGTAAATTGGCGCATAACTCTTCATTGGTTTGTGACGAGACATCTCGATGTTAAATGAGACCCTGGACCGTGTTCGACATCTAATGCGGGGTGAGACTAACAGACATCACCCAGTATGTCACAAGTAAGTAATGCCTTCGACTGGGCACGGGATGCCGTTTCGATCAATACAGATTCGTTCCGCATTTTAGAGTAAGATGCCACCTCGACAAACTTCTCCTCTATGTTCTCCACGAACAACTGTGGCTTGGAGGACGCAAATGGTTCCTCGTCATTCCGTGAACATACTAGGTATTGGGGCAAGTACAGCTCAGTTCTTAGGAGGGTCCTACATTCCTCCTATGGTGTATCAAGAGAAGGGAACGACTTAGGGTCATATGACATCACTTTAAACTCTATCTTTCCCCTCTTAGAGACGCAGGTTTTACATCCGGCAATGCAGTTATTTACTCATTTCATCCTGTTCCCGTGAGCAGCTAGGGAACTAAATATCCACCCAGGCAGAGCCCCGCTTGCCTGGTTAAGCCTTATACAACTGAAATGTGGCAGGTTCATAGGAGGTTGCCCCCTAGCGACTGTTTAACCTCAACAGCCATGCATCTCCTCGGCACATAGCACACCTTGAGACTGAGGGGTTGTTTATAGCGAATTGTACCATCCTCGCGACCCAGGTGATTACGCCAAGTCCTCGGGCTCTGAAACGTATGATGTTCCAATGTTCCACTATCATACTGTACGATGGTTGTCGAAGCACGCTCAGAGCTTACGGTGTGACGGACTGTTGGCGCACACAGTCCACAGCTCGGGACCCCGGGTTCGCCAAGCCCATACTCAGCAAGTTTATGCTGAGCCCCTAAGGCGATAAAGTAGTTGTTGCAAGGCTGGAAGAAGAACAAAAGTCAGAGAAGTCATCAACAAATAATAAACCCAGACAGGAATTTTCATGATGGAAGCAATATTGTTAATTGCTGTGGCAAATAAAGTCACCCTTAAAACACTACCCTGAGGGACACCCTTTTCCTACTGAAAGTGGTCAGAGAGCACATCACCGACTCAATACCAAATAATATGGAGAAAGGAAAGACCAAATAAAGTTGGGAAGACAACCACGAAATCCTCAATCGTGTAGATGCCTGACTGTAAGATGCCTCCAAGTAACATTGTAGGCCTTCTTGATATCAAAAAATACACCCATAAGGTGAAGACTGCACCGGAAAGTCTGTTGTAAACCGACCACTGGAACGGCCAGGTTATCAAAGGGGGAACGATATCTCCTGAACTCACACTGTAAGTGACTAAGGAGCTGCTTGGATTCTAACATCCAGACAAGGCAGTGGTTGACCATCTGCTCTAAAGTGTTTCCCATTCAACTAGTGAGGCAAGTGCGATCTTTCCCAGTTTTTAAAAAGAGGGATTAAAATTGCCTCTCTCCAAAAGTCAGGAAAGTGACCTGACGACCAAATGACATTAAATAAGTTAAGGATGATTTCTTTGTTTCTGTGTGTTAGGTGCCACAGCGTACTGTAGTGGATTCTATTATTACCAGGAGATATATCACAAGCCTCAGACAATGCAGGATCCAGCACACAAAGTGTAAAAGGACAGTTATAGTCATGATCACTGGTAGACCTGAAGTACAAATCTGCCCCTCTTGGCAACCACTCTGTGGCACTGAATCACTGGATCCTGAGTGGCAGTGGCTGTAACATTGGCAGAATAGATAGCCACAGTCTGGGCAATGCCTTGTGGGCTGGTTTGGTGAGTGCCACTCCCCATTACACCAGCCAATGGACATCTCTCTCCATTTCCAGAAATACTTCCGACAGTCTCCCATACTGTGGAACTTTTAGTGGAATAGGTAACAGTACTCGGGAAGTTTTACCAAGACCTCTTTTGACACTCTTAATTTGGTGAATTTTGCCCTTTCCATCCAAAAGGCTGCCAAGTTGTCTGCAGTTGGCCAGTCCAAACCTAAGCAGAGCTGCACGACTGGCAGTAAATGCAAAGTGACAATTGGCACTCCATCGAGGGTCAGGCTGCCGTTTCAGCTGTCCAATTGACCACGGCATAGATGCTTCGGCAACACTGTCAATCATTCGAGTGATATTACCTGCCCGTTCCTGGATGCTGTCACGAGTTTCCAGCTAAGTTGGCTTAACAGTGTCCAGTTGGCTTTAAAAGTCATCTATTAAGGTGTTTTGTGTTCGGGCTCTATTCTGTCGTGCAGGCCATCGACCATTTCCCGACGAGCAGTCTGGGCAAGCGCTGGAGAGCGAAGTGAGACATCTGTGGCAGAAATGACCCTCAGGGAGTACAAAAGTGTGGGGGCTGTCCAGTGTTTAGTAAACGTGCGCTCAATGACAAGAGAAGCCTCTCAGTTGCTCGACTGCTGTGGCAGCTACCGGCGGACCCCCAAAGTACATCGTGGGCATTAAAATCACCACAGAGGATGAATGGGTGGGGGAGCTATGTAAGGTGGTTTTCTACATTAAATGTTTCAAAAGGGGGTAAATAGAGGGAGCACAGTGTCAAATGCGGCAGCACACATACACAGACACTGCCACTGCTTGCAGGTTGTCGATCCTCTTTGGAACTAGTACAAGCAACAGGAGGGAGAGTCCCAAAGGCCCCTTCTGAGCAAGAGGGTCCACAGAAGACTGACGCTTCTTCGGCTGGGGTTGGGGCGGAGGGTGCTCCCACAGGAGATGTTGAGGGAGCAACGTAAAAGAAAGGGGGGGGGGGTGTCCCTGGCTGGGTACAGATTTAGAGTGAAGGCCGTCAGGGCCCACAGATGTTGCTCGAACGTCAGTTACAGCAGTAACGACGTAACTGCTGCAGCAAATGAACTAACCCTAGTGACTGGCTGGAACCATTCTTATTTTTTCCATGCCTCTGTGTATGTCTCGATTTCCATTATCTTCCATTCTTTGTAGTGGAAACCTCACTGCTCTAAATTGGCATGCAACTCATTGTCGGACTGTGTGGAAAATTATGCCTCGGACCATGTTAAGCAATATGTGATGTGATGCTCACAGGGACATTACCCAGCTTGTCCCAGACAAGTAACACCCTGATTGGGCAAGGGATGCCACTTGTACGCGTACTGCGCCTCTTGGCATTTTCGACATACTTGACACTTCCCCATATTTCTCTTTGAGATGGCCAATGAAGAAAAGAGGCTTAGTGCAAGTAAATGAATCGCCATCAGTCTGGGTGCACTCAAGGAATTTGGGAAAGTACAGCTCATCACTATTTTTAGCCCAAAGTTTGTCACATGGTGTAGTCGCAGAAGGAAACGAACAGGGGTGTTATCTTGCTGCATTGTAATTGGCTATTCCTCACTTAGAGACACCTTGTGAGGCAGTGCGAGTCGCTCTCTTCATTTCGGTCCCACGAGCAGCTAGGTATATATTTGGTCCATCCAGACTGGTCCATCCATGTCCGGATAGCCGGACAATTAATACAACTGAGGTGAAGTTGATCCTCACAGGTTGTCTGCTTGTAACTGACCTGGCTGGACAGCTGTGCATCTCCTCAGCGTGCAGCTCACCCCGAGATTCAGGATATTTTTTATAGTGGTTTTTACCATCCTCACGACCTGGGCACTTAACCCGAGATTCCCGGGGTCTGTGACGTATAACGTTCAAACGTCACGCCGTACAGTGGTCGCCGAGGCCAGCATAGAGCTGACAGTGTGGGGGGCTGCCGGCACAACGCAGTCCCCAGCTGGGGACCCAAGGTTCGCTAAGCTCGTACCCAGCAAATTAAACCTGAGTCCCCTGAGGGGACTCGTCAACAATATTTTGACATCTGAGTGGACAATTTCCATCAGTAATCAAGTTGTACTGATTTCGGCTACACAAAATGTGATTGACCTGTGCGTGCTACGGAAGGGTCGCCGCGGCACTCGCCCTGACAGTGATATCAACTTTAGCCACATATTACCACGGGGCAGCAAAATCCATTGAATTGCCCACTCCGGTATCACTCTATCCATTTCCACATTGCAAGCATAGTGTATGCCTTGCAAGAAAGTAGTTAAGTCGTAGGGGCTTGCTTCACAATACATGTATATTTCCTTTTAGGAGTTATTTTAGCCATTTTACTCTACTTTAAATATCATGTTAAACATTCCTGAATGTAATAACGGAAGTGCTGTACAAATTATAAAACACAGGTCATATTACTCTTGTTTTCACTGAGCTCTGTGGCAATTTCAGTAAAAGACGGGTCCTATCCCCAAGGTATGCAGATTAAAAAAGCTATGAATTCTTCTGACATTAAAAGACAAGAACATGTAAAAATTTCTCCATCACTGAAAATACTTCAATTAGAGAAAATGAACAGAACAGGTGTAAATACAAATTATTTGGGCAAAAGCCTTAGCAATCCCATATAAAAATGTAAGTTAGCTCGTGACACCATATTGAGTCATGTAATCAAAAATATCCTTCTGATTCACAGTATGGTTTCATGCAGAGCCAAGATCAGTTGTTCAGACGTTTCCTGTGGTTATGTACAGAGTTCAGGTTCAGTTCTAGATAGTACCACTTTAGAACAGCCAACATATTACACGAATATTACTACTACAGGTGACCAAGCATAACAAACACGAGTGTTTTTCTCATCAAATTTTAAATTATATGCGACACTAACAGTAACCTAAAAAATGCATATGTTAACAGTAATAAATAAATAAAATAATACATAAAGACTCACACTGTAATTGAGAAGACAATAAGCTGTGATTCAATGCTTGAGTGAAAAAAAGATATCACTGCAATCAGATGATAGAAATTGGGAGAGGGGAAAAACTGAAAAATCAAAAACAGATATTAATGAAAACATGGTGTGTGAACAGAACTAAGAACCATACTCTTTACTGCACAAAAATTGCAGTACTGGATACATTTCTACATATATTTTTGAAAAAGCAAGGGAAAAAAATAACAAACCAATGAGAAATTTCAGCTCAGATCATGCAAACATCTATGAGAAGGAACAAAAACAACAAAATGTGAAAGCTTGCCTTTCCTCTGCACACTATTTTGCATACAAAGTGTGTATATATGTGAACTCTCTTCTTCTGAATACTTAAATAAATAAATAAAAGTCAACAAGTCATCATGGCAAAATAAAAATCCAGAAGCAGATCTCTCTCTTTTAATCACATTGACAACACTTGCAATGATGGACAGTCTAAAGGTGAACAATGATAAAACAAGATCTCTACCTAGCTGTTTAGTCCCCTCAAAAACCACCACCACCACCACCACCACCACCACCACCACCACCAACAACAACAACAACAACAACAACATCACCTCTACCGTTTCTTTTAAATTGGCACTGTGAAATTCATATAAAGTAATTTATAAAAACCATGGGGCATTTTTATGACCTGATTCCACCCATCTGCTTTTATACATGATGTCATTAAGATGGCAGTTTAAATGGTTTATCACTTGTATCTAACATGGTGGCCAAAACAATCACAAGAAACTATGACACATGCACATATCACCAAGTAAAAATTGTTAGAAAAATAATACAATTAAACTAGCAGGTTTTGGGTAGGGACATTCTAAGTGTGTGTGGAGAAAGGAACATATAAAATATGAGTAATAATAATAATAATAATAATAATAATAATAATAAAACTCCTATAATACAACTCAAATGAAGACAGCATTATCAGTTAACACCGTTGCACAAAATCAATAGCATTCAAGCAATATAGAATTCTTCAATTAATGATGGAAATTCTCCTCAGAGATGATACATTATTTTTCAAAAGCAATAGATTGGCTGGCCAGTACTTACCTTTGTGCTGTACCGCCGATAGTGACTCAAATGAAGAAAAAAAGAGAAAACAGATGAAAAAGGACAAACTTTCGGAACAGTTTGTTCTTCAGGTGGGAGAGAAGGGAAGAAAAAAGGATGGGAATGGAAGGGGAAGGTAAATCACAACCTAGGTCATGAGTGTGGTTTTCTTCCCAAAGAACAAACTGTCTTCCGAAAGCTTGTCCTTTTTTGTCCGTTTTCTCCTTTTTTCTTCATTTGGGTCACTATCGGCGGTACAGCACATAGGTAAGTACTGGTCAGCCAATCTATCACTTTTGAAAAATAATTCAATTAATGTACACTACACCTAAAATCAAGAAAACAATGCCAATCAACACCGGTCCAAATCCCATCAACATTAAAAAATGGTATCGAATACCTAAACTGACCTATAACACACCTCAAATGGAGACGGCAATACGAATTCAAGTCCCCAAGCAACAAATAACAAAGAAACAGTGTCAAACATCACAATCACTTGAAATATTCCATTCTAACAATCTTCTTAACCAAAACCACTGTTGTATTCTCACGTTTGTTGACTTTGCTAACACTCAGCCAAACTGTTGACTCCCAATCTGACTTAGACCTAAGGCTACAGTCTGTCACCACAGCCAGTTTCTCACTGTTCACTTTTGTTGGGTTTGCCGAAAGCAATAATCACACCACAGCACTTAAATGCAATATGGTATGTTGCCAACCTACACACACACACACACACACACACACACACACTGAAACTGCCGCTGGAAATTCTCCTTGCAGTGATCTGAACTTTAAACATCTTAAACTACCACCACCAACAACAATAGAAACTACACTACAAAAACTCAACAAATTAACAAAAGACTAACCAAAAATGTGTCCCACCGTACAATCATTAATGCAAAAAATAAATGACACACACCAACGCACATAAATCCCCCACCTTCCCTCACCATGACTTTTGTTAGCTTCATTGATTGCTGACATCTTGTACAACTCAACACAATCAACTAGAACACCAAGCAGCTAAAGAAATTTTATTGTTGCCGACATAGATTTCACAGTGACAGGCACAAGCACAAATTCAACTACCGCCACTCACAATATGGACATTACAACCAAAACTGACCACGAAACATTTAACTTTCATCACAAGAGCACACTATCACATTCTTACACACACCACCTGTAAACACAGTCAACACAATATTATTGCACAACAATAACTTCACAACACAACAAGCCGACATCATGGGCCAAAGCCAATGGGTGGAATTGTGCCTACAAATGACTCATCCATGGAAAAAATAAATTAATATGACAGGTGTGGCCATGAATGCAAGTTCAATGTCTTAAGAACTTTGCATATTTTCCTGATATACACAGATTAAGTGTGTTTGAATTTCTCAACATAAAATCATATATGTGTAATAAAAAAAAAATAAAAAAAAATAGATGAAGTCTACTTACCAAGCGAAGGAGCACATTTACATCTACATCTACAACCATACTCCACAAGCCACCTGACGGTGTGTGGCGGAGGGTACCTTGAGTACCACTATCGATTTTCCCTTCTATTCCAGTCACGTATTGTTCACGGAAAGAAGGATGTCGGTATGCCTCTGTGTGGGCTCTAATCTCTCTGATTTTATCCTCACGGTCTCTTCGCGAGATATACGTAGGAGGGAGCAATATACTGCTATACTCCTTGGTAAAGGTATGTTCTCGAAACTTTGACAAAAGCCCGTACCGAGCGACAGAGCATCAATCCTGGAGAGTCTTCCACTGCAGACTATCGATCATCTCCATAATGCTTTCACGATTACCAAATGATCCTGTAACGAAGCGCGCTGCTCTCCATTGGATCTTCTCTAACTCCTCTATCAATCCCACCTGGTACGGATCCCACACCGGTGAGCAGTATTCAAGCTGTGAGCGAACAAGTGTACTGTAACCCACTTACTTTGTTTTCGGATTGCATTTCCTTAGTATTCTTCTAATGAATCTATGTCTGGCATCTGCTTTACTGACAATTGATTTTCTATGGTCGTTCCATTTTAAATCCCGCCTAATGACTACTCCCAGATACTTTATGGAATTAACTGCTTCCAGTTACTGCCCTGCTATAGAGTAGCTAAATGATAAAGGATCTTTCTTTCTGTGTATTCGCAGCACATTACACTTGTCTACATTGAGATTTAATTGCCGGTAATTGTGAAGGATGCTTGCACAGGCACTCGTTTCGATAAATCTCTAATCTAACGCGTGACCACACATCGATATTTGGTGTATTTCGATATGTTCCAAGAAGGTGGGAGGGTTAAATTGTACTGTATGTAAATGTCACTTCTAGGTAGTTTATCTCTACATACCTTGTCTTAAAATGCTTGTATTGGCAATCCTACGACTGCAGTAAAAGATAGATCTGTCTGTACCCCGTGAGGTAATTTTTTTAAAAATAAACATGTTGGCAACACAATTTTAATTGTAAATTATTCGCGTTATCTGGGAACATATCAAAATGCACCAAATATCTATGTGTGGTCGCTCGTTCGAGATTTATTGAAACGAGCACCTGTGCAAGCGTCCTTCACATTTACCTAATTGCCATTCCCTGCACCATGCATCAATTCTATGCAGATCCTCCTGCATCTCAATACAATTTTCCATTGTTTCAACCTCTCTATATACTACAGCATCATCCACAAAAAGCCTCAGTGAACTTCCAATGTTATCCGCAAGGTCATTTATATATATCATGAGCAGCAACGGACCCACGACACTCCCCTGTGGCACACCTGACATAACTCCTACTTCAGAAGACTTCTCTCCATTGAGAATGACCTGCTGCTTTCTGTTATCTAGGAATTCCTCAATCCAATCACACAATTGGTCTGATAGACCATATGCTCTTACTTTGTTTATCAAACATTTGTGGGGAACTGTATCAAACGCCTTGCGGAAGTCGAGAAACACAGCATCTACCTGAGAACCCGTGTCTATGGCCCTCTGGGTCGTGGACGAATAGCGCGAGCTGGGTTTCACACGAACGCCTTTTTCGAAACCCATGCTGATTCCTACAGAGCAGATTCCTAGTCTCAAGAAATTTCATTATATTCGAACATAATACATGTTCCAAAATTCTACAACTGACCGACGTTAGAGATATAGGCCTATAGTTCTGCACATTTGTTCGAGGACCCTTCTTGAAAACGGGGATGACCGGAGCCATTTTCCAATCTTTCGGAACGATATGCTGTTCTAGAGACCTACGATACACCACTGCGAGAAGGGGGAGCCAGTTCTTTCGCATACTCTGTGTAAAACTGAACTGGTATCCCATCAGCCCCTGCGGCCTTTCTTCTTTTGAGCGATTTTAATTGTTTTTCTATCCCTCTGTCAGTTAATTCGATATCTGCTATTTTGAAATCTGTGCGGCAATCTAGGGAAGGAACTACAGTGCAATCTTTCTCTGTGAAACAGCTTTCAAAAAATACATTTAGTATTTCTGCCTTTAGAGTGTCATCCTCTGTTTTAATGCCATTTACGTCACAGAGTGTCTGGACACTTTGATTTGATCCACCTACCGCATTGACATAAGACCAAAATTTCTTAGGATTATCAGCCAAGTCAGTACAAAGAGCTCTACTTTCGAATTCGTTTAACGCCTCTCGCATAGCCCTCCTCATGCTACATTTCGCTTCATGTAATTTTTGTTTGTCTACAAGGCTTTGGCTATGTTTATGTTTGCAGTGAAGTTCCCTTTACTTTCTAATTCGGTTGTTGTACCACGGTGGTTCCTTTCCATCTCTTACGAACTTGCTAGGTACATACTCATCTAATGCATATTGTACGATGGCTTTGAACTTAGACTACTGTTCCTCAACACCATCTGTACTTAAGATAAAACTTCTGTGCTGAGCCGTCAAGTACTCTGAATTCCCCTTTTTGTCACTTTTTCGGAACAGAATAATCTTCCTACATTTTTCAATATTTTTATTTACGGCTGAAATTACCAATGCTGTAACCGCTTTATGATCGCTGATTCCCTGTTCCGCATTAACTGTTCTGAATAGTTCGGGTCTGTTTGTCACCAGGTGGTCTAATATGTTGTCACCACAAGTTGGTTCTGTGTTTAACTGCTCAAGGTAGTTTTCAGATAATGCACTCAAAACAATTTCACTGGATTCTTTTTCCCTGCCACCTGTAATAAACATTTGTGTCTCCCAATCTATATCAGGTAAATTAAAATCTCCTCCCAAAACTATAGCATGAACGGGAAATATACTTCCAAATTATCCTTCAGGTGTTCTGCCACAACAGCTGCTGAGCCAGGAGGCCTATAGAAGCATCCCATTAACATGTTCGAGCCTGCTTTAAACTTGACCTTCACCCAAATTATTTCACACTTTGGATCTTCGTCTATTTCCTTCGATACTAGTGCACTTTTTATCGCTATAAACACACCTCCCCCTTCACTGTCCAGCCTCTCTCTGTGGTAAACATTCCAGTCTGAGTTTAGAATCTCATTACTGTTTATATCTGGTTTAAGCCAACTTTCCGCCCCTAGTACTATGTGGGCGTTGTGATCGTTTATTATTGAGAGCAATTCTGGGACCTTTCTACAGACGCTCCTGCAGTTAACTACTACTACATTGATCAATTCCTTCCCTATTGTGTCCTGCATACTGCTACCTTGTCGCGGCTCAGGAGCCAACTTGTCGGGCCTTGGGAGGGAATTCTGTAACCTAAAAAACCCCCAAGTGCACTCCACACGTACTCCGCTACCCTTGTACCCGCTTCCTGCGTGTAATGCACGCATGACCTATTCAGGGGAACCCTACATTTCTCCACCCAATAGCGGAGGTCGAGAAATTTGCAGCCCAGATCTTTGCAGAATCGTCTGAGCCTCTGGTTTAAGCCTTCCACTTGGCTTCAAACCAGAGGACCGCAATCGGTTCTGGGAACGACACTACAAAGAGTTAGCTCAGATTCCACCCCACAAGTGAGGCTTTCTGCCTTCACCAACTGCGCCAACTGCCTGTATGAACTGAGGATGACCTCTGGACCCAGCCGGCAGGAGTCATTGGTGCCAACATGAGCGACAATTTGCAGTCGGGTGCACCCAGTGCACTCTATCGCCGCCGGAAGGGCCTCCTCCACATCTTGGATGAGACCCCCCAGCAAGCAAACAGAGTGCACACTGGCCTTCTTCCCTGCCCTTTCTGCTATCTCCCTAATGGGCTCACATCACCCACCTAACATTGGAGCTCCCGATCACTAATAAACCCCTCCACCCGTGTGCCTGCTCGGGCCTTGCTGAAGGAGTGGCCACATGCTCACACAGGCAAAGCGGGCAATGCCACACAGCCAACCTCCCCTTTGAGCCTCCGCCTTGAGCGACGCGAACGCGATTGAGCCCGCCATTCCCCTGGGGGAGAGGGTGGCTCAACCAGATCCGATACATACAAAGATGCCTCGACAGCAGGGACCATGTGTGAAGCATGTGACACCTGAGGTGCCCCATGCGATGCACCGGACTCCCCACTGACACTACAGTCCGAGGCAGCAGCCTGAAGCGGCTGATCGCGGCCATCAGCACGCTCAGCTGTTCACGAACGGCGGCCAGCCCCTCCTGCGTCGGTACACAGCAGTCACACATCTTATTCATCCTAACAAATCAACAATTTATTGTAGAGATTAAGTAATCGACTTGTAACAAGACCCCTAATTCACTACAGGTGACTAATAGCTGACTAAACTGTGGTTACTAGAAACTTCTTGTTGGAAACAATAGAAATTAGCAAAAACCGTCTCTGGACTGAAATCAAAATATACACGGAAATCACTGCTCTAACATAAAAGATCTACATGAAATATAGAAGCTCCTAAGCCAAAGAAAAGCTGCAGACGACTGACAAACACCCACAAACAACAGTATTTATCAAAATACGAGAGAATGTACTCTTAAAACAGTAACACAAACGAAAACTTTCAAGTAGGTGACAAGAAGACTTGAAAACAGAAGCACTAAACGAAAATTAAGAAATTAACTGTCAACAAAATTTCACGAAAATTAAATTATGACACTTAGCGCTCTGTACGATGCAGCAGTGACAGCTGCAGGCAGTGATAGTAACAAACACACACACACACACACACACACACACACACACACACACACACAAACGCTAGCTTTCGCAGCCTAGCTGCTTCGTCAGGCAGAGGGGAGGGAAAAGGAATTGATGAGGGTTTTAAGGGAGTGGTTAAGGAGTCATTCCAATCCCGGGACAGGAAAGACTTACTTTGGGGGAGAAAAAGGAGGGTAAACAAATACACCCACACCCACACATTTACACAGATGCAAGTACACCTAGGAAGACCTACGGACGAAGCAGTTAGGCTGCGAAAGCTAGCGTTTGTGTGTGTGTGTGTGTGTGTGTGTGTGTGTGTGTGTGTGTGTGTTTATTTGTTATTATCACTGCCTGTGCTCCTTCGCCTGGTAAGTAGACTTCATCTACTTTTTTTATATATATATTTCCTGTTAGGAATGTTTTCCTCTATAATATTCAACATCAAATCAGTCACTTATAATACTTCAAGCATATTAATTCTCAAATTACTTTCCTTATATTTATAAGTAATTTATAATAAAGTGTAATATTTTATATAAGTAGTTGACTTTTACCAGTGATGTAATGTTAATTCCCCCTGTGGCACAACCTATTGATGCATATATTCACATTTTCGTTGTTAGCTGTCCAAGCAGAAAATTTGGTAGTGGTAACAGACAACTGTAGTCTACTGTCTAGGTTCGGTTGAGGAGTGTCAATCTGATTGTAAATCATTACTGCCATAACAAGAAAATATAAATAAAAATGACCTGCTTGTAAAGACAGACTTACCTGTAGCTTACCCAATTTGAACAAATCACCACCAATATCGCGTTACAGTCACTAGTTTCTTATGTCATTAGTCAAAGCTGATGATTGATATCAAATACTCCCCTTCATCCGAAAATTTATTTATCACTGTAGGGGGAAAATATTAGATGAATATATATCACATGTATTGCTGGTAAACAGAGACCACAAAGAAACATTGGCATACTTTACACATGAAGGATGTGCTATCATTTTGAACAACAGTGTATGTCTCAGGCCCCAAGTTCAGTACTGGAAGAGCAATCGGCAAAACGTGCATCCTACGCACAGTTTGTTAATCACTTCATCAAATTCCCAAAAATATGCAGTATCTGTTTCTATCCAAAAGTTGGTATTATGTCAGTGCAAGGCAGCATATGGAGCCTCTTGACACAATGGTCTCATATTTTTAACTACTTCAAATACAACTTTATCTTCATCGGATCCTGAAGTCATGTCATGCTGACAGTAACAACACTAATTATTAACTGAAACTGTTCAAATGTTTGTAAAGTTATGGGACTAACTTGCTATGGTCATCAGTTCCTAGACTTACAAATTATTTAAACTAAGTTGAGAGAGATTATACATGTTTAACAATGAAAAGTCACGGTTTTAGAATAATCATCATCATCATCATCATCATCATCATCATCTGAGACTGATTATGCCTTTCAGCGTTTAGTCTGGAGCGTAGTATCGCTAATAAAATTCCTCCATGATCCCCTATTCAATGCTAACATTGATGCCTAGTCTGATGTTATGCCTTCTACGTCAAAATCATTCTGCACCAAATCTAAGTACTTTCTTCTTGGTCTACCTTGAGTCCTCTTATCCTCCGCTGCCGAGCTCATGAGTCTCATAGGTAACCTTACTTCTCCCATGCGTGTAACATGACCCCACCATCTCAGTCTGTTCGCCCTAACTGCTTCATCTATGGTGTTCATTCCCAGTTTTTCTTTGATTTCCTCATTATGGACACCCTCCTGCCATTGTTCCCATCTATTAGTACCTGCAATAATTCTTGCTACTTTCATATCTGTAACCTCTACCTTATGAATAAAGTAACCTGTATTCACCCAACTTTCACTCCCATACAACAATGTTGGTCGAAAGATAGAGCGGTGCACTGCTAACTTAGTCTTGGTACTTACTTCCTTCTTGCAGAAGAGAGTAGATCTTAGCTGAGCACTCATTGCATTAGCTTTGCTGCACCTCGATTCCAGTTCTTTCACTATGTTGCCATCCTGTGCAAAAATACATCCCAGGTATCTGAAACTGTGTACCTGTTCTAACTTTGTTCCTCCTATTTGGCACTCAATCTGTTTGGAATAATATGACGATAAAACTTTCTGGCAGATTAAAATTGTGGGCTGAAACCAGGTCTGACCTCACAGCTTCTCTTCTGCCAGTACCTTACCTCCTACTTTCCAAACTTCAAATAAGTTTTCCTGCAAACCTTGTAGGACTAGCATTGCTGGAAGAAAGGATATGGTGGAGACGTGGCTGAGCCACAACATATTTTCACTATCCAGCAGTATGAAACTTTCAGTGAAATTTTACCTTCCATCCCAGTGGAGGGCATAAAATGTTTGCAAAGATGATAATATTCTTAGAAAGCCAATTAGAATGACTCGATTAGTGTTTCATACAGGACACGAAGTAAATAAATACCGTAATGCCATTCCAGCACTACAGTTGACCTGATATTGTATATACCCTTGTCTGCTCAGTAAAAGTAGTTACCCTCATAAAACAAAGATTTAATGACAAAATATTTGTTTTGTCACCCAATTAAAAACTTTATCATGGGAGGCCATCAGGATAATAAGTAAAATTTAACCAGACTTACTGGTAAATTATAACTGTGTGCCGGAACCAGGATTCGATCTTGAAACCTTTGACTTTCGCAGACAAGTGCTGTACCATTTGAGCTATCCTGGCATGCTTCAGAGTTCAACTTCTGTCAGTACCTCACTTTCTACTTCTCAAACTTCACAGAAGTTCTCCTGCAAAACTTGCAGTAATAGCACAGCTAGAAGAAAGGATAGGGTGGAGACACATCTCAGTCACTGCTTATCGGTCGTTTCCGGAATGATATTTTCACTCTGCAGCGGAGTGTGTGTGTGTGTGTGTTGATGTGTTGATGTAAACTTTCTGGCAGATTAAGGTTTGCAGGGGAACGTCTGTGAAGTTTGCAAAGTAGGAGGCGAGGTACTTGCAAAAGTAAAGCCGTGAGGATGAGCCATGAAGCTCAAGTAGTAGAGCACTTGCTTGCAGAGGTCATGGTTCCTGCACACACTTTTAATCTGACAAAATGTTTCATATCTGCACACCTTCTGCAGCAGAGTGAAAAAGTTATTCTGGAACCAACCACTAGGCTGGGGCTAAGCCGTGCCTCCACTATATCCTTTCTTCCAGCAGTGCTAGTCCTACAAGGTTTGCAGGAAAACTTCTGTGAAGTTTGGAAAGTACGAGGTGAAGTATTGGTGGAAGGAAACCTTTGAGGATGCACTGTGAATAGTGCTGGGATAACTCTAATGATAGAGAGGTTGCCAGCAAAAGGAAAAGGTCCCAGATTTGAATCCCGGTTCCAATCTGCAAGGAAATTTCATATCAACAAACACTCCTTTGCAGAGTTAAAAAATAATACCTCTGGAATATGGCCATAGGTAGCAATGCTCCATGAAAACTTTCACTGAGACACTGACTGGCATGAAGCAAAAACAATCACATTTCCACAACTTAAATTTTCAGTCACACCATCAGAAAAATTCACATACATTCAAGCAATCACTCATGCTCAACTCGTGCACACACGAACAATAAGTAATTGAAAAAAGTAATTAAATTACATGTAACAATCACATTTGAGGGAAATTTTACTTGTAACTGATACAACCCCACATTCCCGAGAAAGGTTGGGTTGCATGTCTCAACAATACAGATTGCCATAATGTAGGTTCGACCTCAGCGGAAAGGTATCTGTAGAGAGACCTGATAAAGATGTGGTTCCTGAAGATGGGCAGCAGCCTTTTCAGCAGTTGCAGGGGCAACAGTCTAGATGATTGACTGAGCTGGCCTTGTAAGATCAGCTAACATGGCTTTACCATGCAGTTACTGCGAATTGCTGAAAAGAAGTGGAAAAGCTGTTACTTTTCCCAAGGACATGCAGCTCTACTGAATGAATATATGGTGATGGATCTTCTCAGGTAAAATATTCCGGAGGTAAAATAGTCCCCATTAGGATCTCCGTGTGAGGACTACTCAGGAGGATCTCGTCATCAGGAATGTGGAATGTTAAGATCTCTTAATTGAGTGAAGAAGTTAGAAAACTTAAAAGGAAATGGATAGATTGAAGTTAGATACAATAGGGATTAGTGAAGTTCAGTGGAAAGAGCAAAAAGATTTCTGGTCAGGCGAGTACAGGATTATAAATACAACATCAGTTGGTTGTACTACAGGAGTAGGTATAATAATGGATAAGAAAATAGGAATGCAGGTAAACTACTATGAGCAACACAGTGATCGCATTATCATAGTCAAGATAGATACGACCACAATAGTACAAGTTTCTATGCCCACTAACTCTGCTGCTGCTGCTGCTGATGATGATGATGATGATATCAAAGAAATGTATGAGGAGGTAAAGGAAATTATTCATGCAGTTAAGGGAGAGGAAAAATTGTGATGGGGGACTGGAATTTGGCAGTAGGAAAAGGAAGGAAAGGAAAAAAACAGTATGTGAATATGTACTGGGAAAATGGAATGAAAGAGGATGCCATCTGGTAGAATTTTGTGATAGTTGTTTGGATGTTTTAGGGGGACAAAACAGCGAAGGTCATCGGTCCCCCATTCCATTACTGGGCATCAAAAGAAGAGGCTTAAATGTAGAAAAGAGTACAGAGATTAAATTAGCAAAGGGGAGGAAAATCCCTCCCCACAGCCATTTTGGCACTGTCACTTAAAAAATCTGATAAAAATGCAGGAAAGTTAAAACTCCGCCGCACAGTGGCTAGAACTCTTCTAGTCTATCAAGGTGGGGCTACCGTCAAGCGGGAACTACAGCGACACTCAGGTGGGTCCTCACCACGAAGGAGATGGCCACGTGTCCCCGATGGTGGATAGTGTTGAGACGGCGGATAATCGACGGCCGTGCAGAAGAGTATACAAGGCTTCCGTAGTCGAGCTTCAACTGAACAATGGCCTGGTAAAGGTGAAGCAGGACGGTACGATCCGCTCCCCATGACGTGCCACTGAGGACATGAAGAACATGAAGGGATCGGGCACAACGGGCAACCAGGTAGGACACGTGTGTGGACCAGTAAAGTTTACGATCCAACATGAGTCTCAAGAATTTCGTAGTCTCCACGAAAGGGAGAGCAACAGGGCCGAGATGTAGAGAAGGTGGAAGAAATTCCTTGTATCTCCAGAAGTTTATACACACAGTTTTCTCAGTGGAGAATCGGAAGCCGTTTGTGATGCTCCAGGAATATAGACTGTCAAGACAGTGTTGAAGACAACGCTCCAAAAGACACGTCCGCTGGGTGCTGCAATAAATTGCGAAATCGTCAACAAAATCGTCGGCTAAAAGGCAATCTACGATCGGATTGATTGCAATGGCAAAGAGCGCCACACACAAGACGGAGCCCTGTGGTACCCCATTCTCCTGGCAAAAGGTATCTGACAAAACAGAGCCCACCCGTACCCGGAACTTGCGATCCGCCAAAAACGCTTGAATGAAAAGAGGAAGGCGGCCCCGAAGGCCCCATGTGTGCAATGTGCAGAGAATGCCCGCTCTCCAACAGGTATTGTATGCCTTCTCCAAGTCGAAGAACACTGCTACTGTTCGACGCTTCTTTAGAAAGTTGTTCATAATGAAGGTCGACAAGGTAACGAGGTGATCAGCAGCAGAGCAGTGTCGATGAAAACCGCATTGGATATTAGTCAGGAGGCGGCAAGATTCGAAGAGCCAGACCTTACAGACGCAGCTCGTCAGAGATATGGGGCGATAACTGGAAGGAAGGTGTTTGTTCTTTCCTGGCTTGGGGATGGGGAAAAACAATGGCTAAACGCCAACTGGTGGGAACATGACCTTCAGTCCATATGCGATTGTAGGTACTAAGAAGAAAGCACTTGCCCGCAGGAGAGAGGTTCTTCAGCATCTCAATATGAATGGAATCGGGCCCGGGAGCAGAAGATCGGTACAGGGCGAGAGCACGGTCTAGCTCCTGCATGGCAAAGGCGACGTTGTAATTTTCACGATTAAAAGAGTGGAAAGAAGGCGGCCGTGCCTCCTCTACCTGTTTGGAGGGAGAAAGGCCGGGTGGTAATGGGCAGAGCTCGAAACCTCCACAAAGAAACGGCCCAATGCGTTGGAAACAGGAGCGGAGTCCACGAGAACTGCGTTCTCCACGGTCAGGCCAGGAATCGGGGATTGGACCTTGATGCCAGATAAACGGCGTAGGCCACCCCAAACAACCGCGGAGGGAGAAACGGTTAAAAGAACTAGTAAAAGCAGTCCAGCAAGCTCTCTTGCTGTCGTTTATGATACGACGACATTGCACTCTCATACGTTTATAATTGATGCAATTCTCCAAAGTTGGGTGGCGGCGGAACGTGCGTAAAGCACGGCGACGGGCTCTAAGCGCGTCGCGGCAGGCTGCAGTCCAACAAGGGACCGGGACACGACGTGGAGAAGAGGATGTACAAGGTATGGAACGTTCAGCAGCGTTGAGAATAACGTCTGTGAGGTAGTCGACCTGACTGTCACAGTTGGGAAAGTTCTGATCGTGAAAAACAGCCATGGAAGAATAAAGCCCCCAGTCGGCTTTAGAAATGTTCCAACTGGTGGGACGAGGAGATGGGGAATGATGTAGGAAGTGGATGATACAAGGGAAATGGTCACTTGAGTATGTGTCAAAGTGCATACCACTCAAACCGACCGGCAAGCTGAGGAGTGCATATTGCGAGGTCTATATGGGAATAAGTGTGTGTGGTGTCAGAAAGGAAGGTCGGTGCACCGGTGTTGAGGCAGACAAGATTGAGGTGTTGGAGAAGGTCCACCAAAAGGGAGCCTCTCGGACAAGGTGCCGGAGAACCCCATAGGGGGTGGTGGGCATTGAAGTCGCCTACCATCACGAAAGGTGAAAGGAGCTGGTCAACAAGGTGTAGCACAACTGCACTAGTAAGGGCAGATGATGACGGCGAATAGATATTACAGAGGGAAAAGGTAAATGTGGATAAAGTGATGCGGACGGCAACTGCCTGTAGGTGAGTATGCAATGAAATGGGATGGAAATAGACGTCTCGAAGAAGCATCAGAACCCCTCCGTGGGCTGGGATACCTTCCACGGGTGGCAGGTCGAACCGCACAGAGGTGTAGTGTGGAAAGTCTGCACGATCACTTGGACGCAACTTAGTTACTTGGAGGCAGACTAGAAGCGGACGGTGCAATCAAAGGACTACTTTTAACTCCCGATTAGAACGAATGCCGCGAATATTCCATTGAAGGAGCGCCATGATAAAAATGAGATAAGAGATAAGGATAAAAACACAAGCAAGCGGGGTCACCTGGACGGCCGCTGAGGACCGGATTTCGAGGGAGCACTGCTATCGCTGTCTAGGGGCAAAGGGTCGTGGTCCATAGTTTCGACCGACGCGCCTGCCACCTCCCTGAGTTGCTCAGGAGGGGCAGTTTCCATCGCCGGTAAAGGGCCGAGTGCCCGGCAGACGGAGCGTCCCGGTGAAACAGAAGACGGCCGAGGCCGGCAACTGTTGGACGGCGTGACAGACGGGTCACGCCTCGGCGGGGAAGGAGAGAAACTCTTTTTCTTGTCAGCTCTTCTGGAAGAGTGACGGCGAGAAGAGGCAGTTGATGGTTGGGAAGCCTGAGAACGCAGAAAATCCTCATGGACGGGTTCCTTCTTTAAAGTTCGGGCATCTTGTTTAGGTGCCCGCGGTTTACCAGAGGTTGATGAAGACTGTACCTTAGAGGCAGCAGGAGGAAGCGGGGACGTGGAACGGGCAATCTTTGGGCTGACGGATCGCACAACTGTGTCAGCGAAGGTAAAATCACACGTCTGGGTACTTTAATCCTTAGTAGGTCGAGTGGAGGTGAGGACCTTACTGTATGTGCCCGCTGGGAGGACAGCAGGCTTTCGACTCGCCAACAACTTTCGAGCGGCAGATGTCTATACCTTTTCCATAACCCGAATTTGCTGGATGATCTTCTCATCCTTGTATACCGGACAGTCGCGAGAGGAAGCTGCATGGTCACCGTTGCAGTTTAGGCAGTGAGGGGACGGAGGTGGGCAATCCCCCTCATGGGCGTCCCTACCACAAGTGACACATTTCGCTGCATTTGGGCAAGAGTCACGAGTATGGTTGTACCTGTGGCATTGGAAGCAGCGCGTTGGGTTTGGAATATAAGGGCGGACAGAGATAACTTCGTACCCTGCTTTGACCTTCGACGGGAGTTCAACCCTGTCGAATGTCAAAAACACAGTACGAGTCGATGTCAGCTGGTTATTTAGCTGTTTCAAAACCCTATGCACGGCTGTGACTCCCTGATCCGACGTGTAGGTTTGTATGTCTTCATCAGACAACCCGTCGAGGGATCTCGTGAAGACTACCCCACGTGACGAGTTGAGTGTGCGATGCGCTTCTACCTTGACAGGAAACGTGTGTAACAGTGTAGACCGGATGAGTTTCTGAGCTTGGAAGGCACTGTCCACTTCCAGCAACAATGTGCCATTGCGCTGACGCGAACAGGTTTTAACAGGGCCAGCAATTGCATCTACACCTTTCTGGATGATGAAAGGATTTACAGACGTGAAATCTTTTCCATCGGTGCGAGAGACAAGAAGAAATCTCGGTACATTAGGCAGAGGCGAATCTAACTTACGTTTCTGGGTCAACGTCACTAAAGAAGAGAAAGAAGTCATCGCGGAAGTGTCCCCCGTGATTACCAGCGTCTCCGATGGCGCGCTCCTTCCTAGTGGGGGCCCTCTCCGAGGGCTTACCCGCCTTAGGTGATAGTTCTCGGGAGGTGTGAACAGACGGAGGGACCAGTCGGCATGTTCGGAAGATACCAGCTCGGAAGGTACCCCTCCCTGGGCCTGGCCTTTACCAGGGGGTACGTACGTGCCCTACTTGTCTACCCGGGGCGGGGAATTACGCGTTACCCCGTCACCTGCTACGCATGATAATGCGTGGGTCGGCCTTCAGACACGCACAGGGAGGAAAGAAGAAGGATAGAGAATGTGAAGAGGAAGGAATGAAGTGTCTCAAATGCCGAGGCGGAGACTAATGAGTAGAAGGCTAGGAGAGTAAAAGGAGAGAAAGACAGAAAACAAAGGGTAAGAAAGTAAGGAACCAAGGAGTAAGAGAAACGACAACTAGAACCACCGAAACTCACGAAATTCGCCCGTCTCCGGGCGAAGGCATAAACCCGGGAGAGAAATTGAAGCAGCCTGGGGCAAAAGAAAGGCTGCTCCGGCTCGGAGCCCCGTGCGCACCACACACGTACCCACAAAAGAAACGTGGGCCCCCTGGGGGGAATGCCGACGGTGATACAGATCCGTAGGCGACACATCTGAAGTCGAGATGGGACTGCACTACACCTCGATAGATCAGCAACAGGGTGGAGCAATAGGTACCCCAGGCAGTATGGGCCAGGTGGCGGACAATATTGAGATGGCGCCAGCACTCCTGTTTCAGCTGACGAATGTGGGGGGAACCACGTCAGCCGGGAGTCAAAGACGAGCCCTAAAATCTGATGTGTGTCCACGACCTCCGACAGGTGGTCGTCGAGATAAAGTTCGGGTAGAGAGTGAACCGTATGATGCCAAAAGATGTGCATAAAATTAGTCTTCGCCGGAGAAAATTAGAAACCACGGGCAAGAGCCCAACACTCCTGTTTCTGTGTTTTGCTAAGGCAGCGGGCACGGGCGTTGTAAGACTCGCCTGCAGTCTTTAATAGCCTCAACGATCTCTGGCGACCGCCATAGTTCTGTCATCTGCTGTGGACACCCGGAGGAATGAGGAAGGGTAGCTTCAGCAGCAGTTAACGATGGATCGTGTATTGCTCTTGACCACCACATCGATGTTCTCGAGTGGGGGAGGGCCAATGATCGCACCAAAGGTATAGTCTTTCCATTTAGCCCCATGTACAGCCCACCTAGGTAGACGTTCTAGGGACTGACATTGTGGAAAAAAGCAACAGTATATTATCACTGCCACACAAGACATCGTGAGCTCTCCAGTGGAAGGCTGTGGCTGCAGATAGATAAATCTATAGAAAAGAATATGCCATGCGCCACTTTAAAATGTGTGGGAGCACCAGTGTTTAAGAGGCAGAGGTAGAGTTGAGCTAGTAAATCCTTGACAACTCTGCCATGGCCAGAAATCATGGAACCATCCTATGAGATATTATGGGTATTAAAGTTGCCCAATACAAGAAAAAGTGCGGAGGATCTGTGATATACATGAAGCCAAAACAGTCAAAGAGACATCGCTATCTGGAGGGAGGTAGAGACTGCAGACAGTGATTTCCAGTGTTGTCCTTACCCTGACAGCCACTGCTTTTAACAATGTTTGAAAGGGCATGGGTTCACTGTTACACACGCTAAGATTGCAAAAGTATCCCTTACAATTCCGAAGGGCAGGGGTCAGCATTTCCGGAAACTAGGTTTCCTGGAGGAAAATGCAGAGAACAGGTGTTACACTCAAAAGTGTACATATTTCAGCTAGGTGGGTATAAAAAATGCCACAGTTCCCTAAAAGAGAAGAGTTGACTCATTACACCTCAAGCATCAGACAGTCGCATCCACCGGTAGCGACGTGGATGCTTCGATGTCCATCATTTCTTGAGTGTCCCCGATTGTGAGGTCCTCGGGGGACGTGAGAATCTCCACCCTGTCCTCAGAGGTAGAGGTGGAGGGGGCTGGTGGCACAGTGGCTATTGGGAGTTTGTTTTTCGACAGCCTTTTCTCTCTCTCTCTCTCTCTCTCTCTCTCTCTCTCTCTCTCTCTCTCTCTCTCTCTCTCTCTCTCTCTCTCTGTGTGTGTGTGTGCGCTTCATGTTTCTCGGGCCAGGAGAGCTTTGCTGTCTCAGTCTCACGGACCGAGGAGAACCTCGAAGCCCCGCAACCGGCAGACGGCGGTACCGCTGCCACTCGCCAGTATCCGTCATTCCAATAGGAGAAGCCTCAGAAGATAGGGATCTGAGCAACCCCTTTCTAGTGAGAGGTGCCAGAGATGGCTATCGCTCCTCCGGCTGATGGGAGAGGACCATTGTTCCCCGAGTTTTTAGGGTTATTACTCCCGAGATGGGTTCGGGAGAAACAGAAGACGAGTTGCCTCCGACAGTCGAGTGAGCGGGCACAGACAATCGAGCCTGGGAGCCCCATTTAATAGGTCGCACAGATGGGGGCCTCGTTACAAGGGTCGGTGCTGGCGAGACAGCTGGGGCATAGGAGGAAACCATTTTAACTGGATGGAGCTTCGAGTACTTCTTCTTGACCTTGGGGTAAGACAGCTTGTCCAGTGTCTTATCCTCCATAATTTCCTCTGTTTGTGGAGAACTGTGCAATGTAGTGAGCACAGGCCATGCTGCTGGCTGCATGTAGGGATACAGGGAACGTCGGGATGAGACGGACGTCCACACTCCCAGCAGGTGGGGTTGGCGTCACACTGGGAGGACATGTGCCCAAACGTCCAGCACTTAAAGCAACACAGAGGGGAGAGGAATGTAGGGTTTAATGTCCCACCAGTAAATCATCACCTTGACCTTCTCGGGCAATGAACCGACCTTGAAAGCCAAGATTAAGGCACCGGTGGCAACCCTATTGTCCTTCGGACACCTAGAAATTCGTCGGATGAAATCAACACCATGCCACTCTAGATTAGCTAACAGTTCTTTGTCGGATTGTAACAAGAGGTCTTTTACGAAATAGGTTGCCCTGGATCATATTTAATGTCTCATGGGGTATTTGGAAACATCACCCAACTTGTCACAGGCAATCAATGTCCGTGACTGCGTCAGGGATGACGTCGTTATTAGGACCGCCCCTGATTGCATTTTAGACGTGGCTCCCGCCTCTCCACAAAGAATAAAAGTTTCATTGTCTTGGAACATTCTCCATCGGACCTACTGCAAACTGGGTATTTGGGGGAATAAACCTCACCTTGGTGACGGGCCCTACATCCCTCCCATGGTATGGCCAAGGCAGGGAACATTCGAGGGTTATAGGTTGCTCCATTGAAGTCAACTCTTATGCACTTAGAGATGCTGCTTGTACATCCACCAACGTTACCCTGAGTTCATTTCATGGTGGTCCCACGAGCACCTAGGCATATGAAGGTCCACACAGGTCGAACCCCGCTTGCCTGGGTAAGCCTAATACAACCAAGGTGTGACAGGTTGCCCAGAGGTGGCTTGCTAGCGACTGTTCTACCTCAACAGTCTTGCACACCTTGGCACGTAGCATACCTTGAGATTGAGGTTTTTTTTATACAGGTTTGTACCATCCTCATAACCCGGGGGATTAAGCCAAGATCCCCGGGCTCTGGAACATACAACATTCCACTGCCGCCGAATGATAGTCACTGAAGCACACACAGAGCTGACGGTGTGGAGGACGGGCAGCTCGAGATCCCAGGTTTGGCAAGCCCGTAATCTCATGAAAGACAGTTGTAAACATGGAAGAGACCAGGTGACACCGGAAGATACCAGATAGATTTTATAATGGTAAGACAGATTTTGGAACCAGGTTTTAAATTGTAAGACATACCCAAGGGCAGATATGGACTATGACCATAACTTATTGGTCATGAACTGTAGACTGAAACTGAAAAAACTGCAAAAATGTAGGAAAATAAGGAAATGGGACCTGGAGAAATTAAAGGAACCTGAAGTTCTTGAGAATTTCAGAGGGAGCTCTAGGCAACAACTGACAAAAGCAGGGGGATATAAAACAGTAGAAGAAGAATGGCAAGCATTGAGAAATGAAATAGTGAAGGCAGCAGAGGACAAAATAGGTAGAAAGGCAAGATCTACAAAAAAATCCTTGAATATCACCAGAAATCCTAAATTTAATTGATGAAAGGAGAAAATATAAAAATGCAGTAAATGAAACAGGCCAAATGGAGTACAGACAACTAAGAAATGAGATTGACAGAAAGTGTAAAATAGTTAAGCAGGAGTGGCTAGAAGGCTAATTCAAGTCTGTAGAAGACTATATAAATGGGGGAAAATAAATACCGCCTACAGGAAAATAAAAGAAACATTTGGAGACAAGAAAAACACCCATATGAATATAAAGAACTCAGATGGAAAACCAGTTCTCAGCAAAGAAGGGAAAGCTGAAAGGTGAAAAGAATATATAGAAAGGCTCTATAAGGGAAGTGAACTTAGAGACAATATTGTAGGAAGGAAAGAGGACGCAGATGAAAATGAAATAGATACTATACTGAGAGATGCATTTGACAAAGCAAAGAAAGACCGAAGTCAGAACAAGGCCCCTGGAGTATATGACATTCCCTCAAAGCTACTAAAGTCTCTGGGGGAACCAGCTATGACAGAACTATTTCACCTGACGAGTATGATGTACAAGACAGGTGAAATACCCTTCCACTTTAAGAAAATGCAATAACCCCCATTCCAAAGAAAGCAGGTTCAGACAGGTGTGAAAATTACAGAACCTTCAGTTTAATAGGTCATGGATGCATAGTTTTAACACAAAGTATTTACAGAAGGACGGAAGAGCTGGTAGAAGCCAACCCATGAAAGATCATTTTGGGTTCAGGAGAAATGAGGATTTATCTTGAAATATAGATTAAGGAAAGGCAAACCTACATTTCTAGCTTTTGTAGATTTGGAGAAGTCAGCAGAGGTAAAACATATGGAACAGAAGATTATTTACAACTTGTACATTCAAACTAACATGAAATAACTTCAAAAATTTTTTCCGCTCTTAATTAAATTAAATTCTCTGAAGCGGTTATATTAAGCATGAAAAGACATTTAACAATTTCAGTGTTTCATTATTTTACAATGACATAGAGTGCTTGCATGGTCATCAGTCCGTAGCTTACAAACTACTTAAACTACGGTAAACTAACCCAAGGACACACACACACACACACACACACACACACACACACACACACACGCCACAGGGAGGACTCGAACCTCCAACGGCGAGCAACTGCGTGCTCCTCAGTGAGGCGCCTTAGACCGCTCAGCTGCTCCACCGTGACGATGACATAGATATAGTGCTTCCTGAAACATCGACGATGACAAATTTAAGTATTTGTAAATATGTGGGTGAATTGAAATGTTTGGTTGCTCATTCTCAAACAGCTTTTGTGATTATGTCTTTACAGTATAGGCGCTGTAGTAAATTTGTGCAAGTACTTTTTTATCTCTTTCCTCTCACTATCCATGGTGCCACCTACAATTGTTATAATTTTTCCTTCTTTTCAAGGAATGGACTCACCAGAAACATTAATTTAAATGCTATTGTTCAGATGGTTATTAAAATAACAACACCGAATGTGAGATTATTAGAGTTTGAAACTGTTTTCAACACTTTGCATCTGTTTCAAGTTTACCAGACTGACAAGTTTTTGTTTGTTGGCATTGCCTTTCAGTGTGATGACACCTTAACAAAAGCAAAACAAGAGTAATGGAAATGCAGACTTAGAAAATTGGTGATGCTGAAGGAATTTGATTAGGTAACAAAACAAAGGCAGTAGACAAGTTTTGTTACTTGGGTAATAAATTAACATGTGGCAGTCGCAGACAGAGAATATGCAGAATGGCAATGGGAAGAAGAGCGTTTTTGAAAAAGAGAAATTTGCCACAATTGAATATTAATATAAGTGTAAGAAAGTCCTTTCTAAAGACATTTGTGGGGAGTATTAACCTAAATGGGAGTGAGACTTGGAACACAAATAGTTTAGAGAGAAATACTATAAAAGGCAGTGATTTTGTAATGTCAGCAATAGATGTTTTTATAAAGAGTCCATTGAAATCGGGCTGTTAGAAAATTTAATTAATAGAGACAAGGGTTTTCCGCTTAGCAGGGCGTGGAACCCGGTTTTATCAAATACGAAAAAACGTCGATCTTTTATGCAACCCACCAGATTGCTGGAAGACAACCTATGACTGCGATATATCGAGAGCACCGCCTTTCCGCCACCGGCGGCGCCGCAAGACCTGTCTGTGTGCACTACCTGTGGCAGGCCGCACATGCGCCTTCACCACTCACAGGCCTATATAGGATGGCGTTCCATGCCCTCAGCATCAGTTGTCGGCGAGTCCAGCAGCAGCAGTTCCCCTGAGGATGGCGGACAGGTGTTCTGCCGAAATATTGGGTCAGTTTGACTTCAAAATCCGGCAGCAAAACCCGAAGAAACTATGAAGAACTATTACGCCGGGAAAGCCTACGAAACTACATCAAGTATCTCTACGGGGAGGAGATGGTGAAACGTGTACAGAAGTTTGATAAACTTCGTAAGAAGAAAGGAAAGCTGCTGAGTACACTCGCCTTCCTGCTGCATTGCAACGACGAAGGTATTATACCTAATTTCGCTAGAATTAATCATTTTATTAATAGTAGGAGGGCCAATAAGATCAAGGTGCGTGCTAGTCTAGCACTGATTAAGGAACGCATCCGTTTTACACGTAGAGAGCTGGATTTTGTCTCCAAAGATTTGTTTTATCTGCATATGGATCTTTCCGCCCTTTTGTCAGCAGATGTTTGGGATTGGATTGATGGTTCCACTTGGGCGCTATCAGATTGGGCACATAGGAGCGCCGTTAACAGACAGTCGTCCAAATTTGAACTCCTGCTTTCTCATCCTGAGACGTCAGATGATCATATACATCGACTTACCGTAATTAATGTTTCAAATAAGGAGTTGGATGGGCCCACTTTGGCGGTACTTGAGAAAGGTCTTAACTTTGCGTCTGCTCCTAGGAGACTCCCTGTTACCGACTTCATCTGCTCTGTGGAACAAGCAGTATACAGCCTCCCGGAAGAATGTGCAGAAGAAATTAGGCAATAAGTCTGCCACACATTGGGGTGTGCCCGTCCACCGTGGGACAACGTCTCTTCTGCGGAAAGAGCCGCCATTTGTTCCCGTAGGAATGATGATGATATTGTTTTACAGCTGACAAGGGTAATGCCACGGTTGTCTTGACATGGGATGATTTTGTCCTTAAAATGAATTTATTACTGAATGACCCGGCATACAGAAGGTTGAGCTGCGATCCCACAGAAAGAATTAAACGAAAGATTCTCTCTCTTTTGAAATCGAGCAAGTTGTAAAAGACCTGTGCAAGAAACTTCATCCTGGAGCTGCTGTTCCTCCAAGGCTATATGGATTGCCTAAGGTACATAAGGATGGCATTCCTTTACGCCCAATTATTAGCAACATAGGGGCACCTACCTATAATCTGGCAAAGTACCTGACTTCCATCCTTAGCCCCTTGGTTGGCAAGTGTGAACATCATATCTCCAATTCTGTGGATTTTATTCGACGACTGCAATCTTTGAGACTTGAGTCTTCGGACTTATTGGTCAGTTTCGATGTGGTTTCACTGTTCACTCGTGTCCCACTGGAAGATTCCCTGTGTCTGATTACCGAAAAACTGGATGATGACTTGGTCAAACTTTGTCGTCATGTGCTGACATCCACGTATTTTTTATTTAATGACCACTTTTTTTAACAGACTGACGGAGTGGCTATGGGGAGTCCTTTATCACCCGTAGATGACAATTTGTTTATGGAGGATTTTGAGGATATGGCACTGAGGACTTTGGCTCTGCAACCAAAGTGTTTCTGGAGATATGTTGAGGACACATTCTTTGTGTGGCCCCATGGACGAGATTCTTTGAATAATATCAAATTCACCATGGAGGTTGAAAGCGATGGGAAGCTTCCGTTCCTGGATGTCATGGTGTACAAGAAACATGATGGTACCCTGTGACATACTGTTCATCGGAAGCCCACGCGTACAGATCTGTACCTCAATGCAAGAAGCTGCCACCCACCACACCAACGCAGTGGCGTCCTTAAGACTCTGGTACGCAGAGTTTATGCAGTTTCCGATGCAGACAGCCTACCACAGGAACTTTCACACTTGACATCTGTGTTTAAGGAAAATGGGTACTCCGAGAAGCAGATTCTTCGACCTATGCAGTTTGGACCATCCCGGGAAGCACATGAAGAGGAAGAGAGCTCTGTTGCTTTTATTCCATATGCAGGGGGGATATCTCACAAAATTAGCAGAATCCTAAAGAAATTTAACATCCAGAGTGTGTTCCGTCCACCACCCAAGATCAGGACACTTTTAGGATCCGTTAAAGACGACTTGGGCCTCAGAAAACAGGGTGTGTACAGGATTACAAGCGAGTGTGGGAAGGCATACATTGGCAGGTCGATCTGCACTGTTCATGACAGATGTGTAGAACATCGCCATCACATCAGGCTTCTACAGCCCGAAAAATCAGCAGCTGCGTAACATTGTCTAAACGAGGAACATAGGATGTTGTTCGATGATACTCTTATTGTGGCCAGCACGTCCGGTTTTTTGGACAATGTTTATAAAGAAATCAGGCTGTCAGAAAATTTAATTAATAGAGACAAGGGTTTTCTGCTTAGCAGGGCGTGGAACCCGGTTTTATCAAATATGAAAAACATCGATCTTTTATGCAACCCACCAGATTGCTGGAAGACAACCCATGACTGCGATATATCGAGAGTACCACCTTTCATAATGTATGAGGAGGTAAAGGAAATTATTCATAATTGTGTACTAATTCTTGTATCATCCTCTTGGCATTCTGCAGATGTCTGCCTTTGTGTGTGTGTGTGTGTGTGTGTGTGTGTGTGTGTGTGTGTGTGTTTCAACGAACTGGTGCCTTCTCGCCTGATAAGTCAAACTTTCTTTACATTTTATAAATATATGTATAAAAATATTGTTTGACTTACCCAAAGCACAAGCTCGTCGATAGAAACAAAAAAAAAAAAAAAAACCACACACACACACACACACACACACACACACACACACACACACACACACAAACATTCAAGCTTTCGTCACCACTGGCGGTTTCTTCAGGAAAAAAAGGAAGGAGAGGAAAAATGGAAGGATACAGGTTTTAAGGAAGTGGAAGAAGAGTCATTCCAATCCCAGGAGTGGGGAGGGGGAGGCAGGAAG
Organism: Locusta migratoria; assembly: GCA_026315105.1. Taxonomy (NCBI): domain Eukaryota; kingdom Metazoa; phylum Arthropoda; class Insecta; order Orthoptera; family Acrididae; genus Locusta; species Locusta migratoria. The sequence goes on from CM048744.1 coordinate 9,963,891, forward strand.
ATAAAAAAATACACACATATCCACACGCAAACACACCTAGGCAGAGATTTGTAGAAAACAAAGAAGTTGGACAGAGATACCACTTGAGGCAGAGGCTCTGTCCACAGAACTGAGGCAATGATGTTAAAGATGGTGGGTGGGAATTTGAATTTAGCGGAGGTTGAGACCAGGTGGACAACAGGAAGAGCGAATATGCTGAAGGGCACGTTCCCATTTCCGGAGTTCTGAAAGGTTGGTATTGGTGGGAAATATCCAGATAACCCGGTCGGTGTAACACTGTGCCAAGATGTGCTGGCCGTGCACCAAGGCGTGTTTAGCCACAGGGTGATCCTCATTACCAACAAACACGGTCTGCCTGTGACTGTTCATGTGAATGGACAGTTTGTTGCTGGTCATTCCCACATAGAATGCTTCAGAGTGCAGGCATGTCAGTTGGTAAATCACGTGGGTGCTATCGCAAGTGGCTCTGCCCTTGATCGTGTACACCTTCCGGGTTACAGGACTGGAATAAGTGGTGGTGGAAGGGTGCATAGGGCAGGTTTTACATTGGGGGCGGTTACAAGTGTAGGAGCCAGAGGGTAGGGAAGGTGGTTTGGGGATTTCATAGGGATGGATTAGGAGGTTACGAAGGTTAGGTGGGCGGCGGAAAGACACTCTCGGAGGAGTGGGGAGGATGTCATTAAGGATGGATCTCATTTCAGGGCAGGATTTAAGGAAGTCGTATCCTTGCTGGAGAGCCACATTCAGAGTCCGCTCCAGTCCCGGAACATATCTGGTGAGAAGAGGGGCATTTCTGGGGTTCTTCTGTGAAAGGTTCTGAATTTGGGGGGGGGGGGGGGGGGATGAGGAAGTGGCTCTGGCAATTTGCTTCTGTACCAGATCAGGAGGATAGCTGCGGGATGTGAAAGCTGATATTAGGTTACTTGTGTACTGGTTCAGGGATTTGAGACTGGAGCAGACTCGTTTGCCACGAAGACCTAAGCTGTAGGGAAGGGAATGTTTGTTGTGGAATGGATGGCAGCTGTAATAATGGAGGTACTGTTGTTTATTAGTTGGTTTGATGTGGAGGGATGTGTGCAGTTGGCCGTTGGACGGATGGAGGTCGACATCAAGGAAAGTGGCATAAGATTTGGAATAGGACCAGGTGAATTTGATGTGACCACAGGAGTTGAGGTTGAAGAGGAAATTCTGGAGTTCTTCTTCACTGTTAGACCAGATCATAAAGATGTCATCAATGAATTTGTACCAAACTTTGGGTTGACAGGCTTGGGTATCCAGGAAGGCTTACTCTAGGCGTCCCATAAATAAGTTTGCGTACCCGGGGGGGGGGGGGGGGGGGGAATCCTGGTTCCCATGGCTGTTCCCTTTAGTTGTTGGTATGCTTGGCCCTCAAAAGTGAAGAAGTTGTGGGTTGTATTAAGGAAAGAGGTTTTAGGTAGGGACGTGGGTGGTCGGCGTGAAAGGAAATACTCCATTGCAGCGAGGGTCTGGGCTGTGGAATACTTGTGTGTAAGGAAGTGGCATCAATGGTTACAAGAATGGTTTCTGGAGGTAACAGGCTGGGTAAGGATTTCAGGTGATCGAGGAAGTGGTTCGTGTCTGATGAAGGATGGGAGACTGCACATGGAGTGGTTAGCCTTCAGATCATGGATGGCTCGGGATTCAGCTGTGGTAATGTTGAGAGTAGGATTAAGGTTTCTCAGGAAAGACTGAGAGGCAAGGTTGGAAGTAAGGAATTCCTGGAAGGTTTGAAGAGGGTGATTTTGAGGAAGAGCGGGTGGCTCTCGCTGTGACGGAGGTCGGAAGTGTTCCAGGCAAGGTTCTATTCGAGTGATGTCTTGGGGAGCTGGATCATTAGGAGTAGGATTATTTTTCTTCGTGGCAAAGTGATATCTCCAGCAAAGACTACAAGTATAGGATAGTAAAACTTTCACAAGAGCTGATTGGTTGAATTTGGGAGGAGGGCTAAAGGCGAGGCCTTTGGATAGGACAGAGGTTTCAGTTTGGGAGAGAGGTTTACAGGAGAGGTTGACTGTTGAATTGGGATGTTGTGGTTCAGGATTGTGTGGAGTAGGATTTAAAGGTTTGGGAGGGGGGGGGGAGTGGTGCTTGAAGTGGGAGATTGAGTAGACGGGAGAGACTCTGTTTCTGTCCAATAAAAGGAGCTTGAGGTTTATTGGAGAGGTTGTTGAGGGAGAGTGTATTGCCTTTCCGGAGGTGGGTGACAAGGAGTTGGGATAGTTTTTTGAGGTGGAGGGAGGCATGCTGTTCCAATTTGCGTTCGGCCTGAGAGAGGATGTTCTGAACTGTGGGTATGGACGCGGGAGTTGAACACACCTGTTAACTCCTATCCCTAATCAAACTCCTCAACCTTTCCACTCACGCATCCACACCCACAGTTCAGAACATCCCAACATTACCACAGCTGAATCACAAGCCATCTGTGATCTGAAAGCTGACCATTCCATCGTCATTCTCCCAGCCGACAAGGGATCCACAACCGTGGTGCTTGATAGGCGGGAGTATGTTGCTGAGGGTCTGCGTCAACTTTCAGACAACACTACCTACAAAGTTTGTCAAGGCAATCCTATCCCTTATGTCCAGGCAGAGCTTCAAGGAATCCTCAAAACTTTAGGCCCCCCTACAAAACCTTTCACCTGACTCCATTAACCTCATGACCCCATCAACACCCCGCACCCCCACCTTCTACCTACTTCCCAAGATCCACAAACCCAATCATCCTGGACACCCCATTGTGTTCAGTTACCAAGCCCCTACAGAACGAACCTCTGCCTTCAACCCATCATGTGCAGTCTCCCATCCTTCATCAAAGACACCAACCACTTCCTCGATCACCTGAAATCCTTACTCAGCCTGTTCCCTCCAGAAACCATCCTTGTAACCATTTATGCCACTTCCCTATACTACCTAAGACCTCTTTCCTTCTTACCTTAGCCAGCTTCATTCTAACCCACAACTTCTTCACTTTTGAAAGCCAAACGTATCAACAACTAAAGGGAACAGCCATGGGAACCAGGATGGCCCCGTCGTACGCAAACTTATTTATGGGATGCTTAGAGGAAGCCTTCCTGGATACCGAAGCCTGTCAACCAAAAGTTTGGTACAGATTCATTGATGACATATTTGTTGTTGTTGTTGTTGTTGTTGTTGTTGTTGTGGTCTTCAGTCCAGAGACTGGTTTGATGCACCTCTCCACCCTACTCTATCCTGAGCAAGCCTTTTCATCTCCTCATAAGAACGACAACCCACATCCACTTGAATCTCCTTACTATACATGTCTCTTGGTCTCCCTCTGTGATTTTTACCCCACACACTTCCCTCCAATGCTAAATTTAAGATTCCTCGATGTCTAAGAATGTGTCCTACCAAGCGATCCCTTCTTTTAGTAAGGGAATGCCAAAAATTCCTTTTCTCACCAATTCCGTTCAGTACCTCTTCATTAGTTATGTGATCTATCCACCTAATCTTCAGCATTTGTCTGTAGCACCACATTTCAAAAGCCTCTATCCTCTTCCTGTCCACACTGCTTATCGTCCATGTTTCACTCCCGTACAAGGCAACACTCCACACAAATGCCTTCAGAAAAGACTTCCTTACTCTTAAATTTAGATTCGATGTCAGCAAATTTCTCTTTTTCAAAAATGCTTTTCTTCCCATTGCCATTCTGCATTTTATATCCTCTGTACTGCGACCATCGCATGTTATTTTACTACCCAAGTAACAAAACTCATCTACCACCTTCATTGTTTCGTTAGCCAATCTAATTCCTTCAGCATCACCCGATTTTCTAAGACCGCATTCGCTCTTGTTAATGTTCATTTTATACACTCTCTTCAACACACTGTCCATTCCATTCAACTGCTCTTCCAGGTCCTTTGCTGTCTCTGACAGAATTATAATGTCATCAGCAAAACGCAATGTTTTTATTTCTTCCCCCTGAACTTTAATCCCAATTCCAAATTTTTCCCTGCTTTCCTTCACCGCCTGCTCGATGTACAAATTGAATAACATCGGAGAAAGGCTACAACCCTGTCTTACTCCCTTCCCAACTGATGCTTCCCTTTCATGCCCTTCGAGTCTAATCATTGCGGTCTGGCTTTTGTAAAAGTTGTAAATAACTCTCCTTTCCCTGTATTTCACCCCTGCTGAGTTCAGAATTTGAAAGAGTGTATTCCAGTCAACATTGTCAAAAGCTTTCTCCAAATCTGCAGAAGCTAAAAATGTAGGTCTGCCTTTCCTTAATCTATCTTCTAAGATAAGACGTAAAGTGAGTATTGCCTCCCGGGTTCCTATGTTCCTCCTGAATCCAAACTGATCTTAGGTCAGCATCTACCAGCTTTTCCATTCTCCTGTAGATAATTCGTGTTAAAATTTTGCAACCATGACTTATCAAACTGATGGTACTGTAATTCTCACACCTGTCTGCGCCTGATTTCTTTGGAATGGGGATTATATCATTTTTCTTAAAGTGTGAGGGTATTTCGCCTGTCTCATACATCCTACACACCCATTAAAATAGTTTTGTTATGGCTGGCTCTCCCAGAGACTTTAGTAGCTCTGAGGGTATGTCATCTACTCCTGGGGCCTTGTTCCGACCTAGGTCTTTCAGGGCTCTGTCAAATTCATCTCTCAATATAGTATCTCCTATTTCATCTTAATTTACTTCCTCTTCTCTTCCTACAACATCCTCTTTAAGTTCATTTCCTTTGTAGAGCTGCTCTATGTACTCTTTCCACCTTTCGACTTTCCCTTCTTTGCTGAGAACTGGTTTCCCATCTCAGTTCTTGACATCTTTATGATCTGGAATCACGATGAAGAAGAACTCCAGAATGTCCTCTTCAACATCAACTCCTTTGGTCCCATCAAATTCACCTCGTCCCATTCCAAATCCCATGCCACTTGCCTTGATGTCGACCTCCATCTGTCCAATGGCTAACTTCACACATCCGTTCACATCAAACCAAAAAATAAGCAATAGTACCTCCATTATTAGTTGGTTTGATGTGGACGGATGTGTGAAGTTAGCCATTGGATAGATGGAGGTCGACATCAAGGAAAGTGACATGGGATTTGGAATAGGACCAGGTGAATATAAGCAACAGTACCTCCACTATCCACTCCCATGAACCACAGACATTGCCAAGGTGGGGTGGCTTGCATGCCTCAACGCTACAGATAGCCGTACCGTAGGTGCAACCACAGTGGAGGGTTCTCTGTGGAGAGGTCAGACAAATGTGTGTTTCCTGAAGAGGGGCAGCAGCCTTTTCAGTAGTTACAGGGGCAACAGTCTGGATGATTGACTGAGCTGGCCTTGTTACATCAGCTACTGTGGCTCTGCCACACAGTTACTGTGAACGGCTGAAAGCAAGGGGAAACTACAGCCGTTACTTTTCTCGAGGACAAGCAGCTCTCCTGTATGAACATATGATGATGGCATCCTCTCGGGTAAAATATTCTGGAGGTAAAATAGTCCCCCATTCGGACTATTCAGGAGGATGTGATTATCAGGAAAGACAACACTGGCATTCTATGGATCGGAGCAGGGAATGTTACATCCCTTAATCGGGTAGGGAAGATAAAAAATTTAAAAAGGGAAATGGATAGGTTGAAGTTAGATATAGAGGGGATTAGTGAAATTCAGTGGAAAGAGAAACAGGATTTCTGGTCAGGCGAGTACAGGATTATAAATACAACATCAGTTGGGGGTATTACAGGAGTAGGTCTGATAATGAATAAGAAATTAGGAATGCGGGTAAACTACTATGAGCAACACAGTGATCACATTATCGTAGTCAAGATAGATACAACACCAACACTGACCACAGTAGTACAGGTTTACATGCCAACTAGCTCTGCCGATGATGAGGAGATCGAAGAAATATATGAGCTAAAGGAAATTATCCAGACAATTAAGGGAGAGGAAACCTTAATTGTTATGGGAGACTGGAATTCAGTAGTAGGACAAGAAAGGGAAGGGCAGATAGTAGATGAATATGGTCTGGGCAAAAGGAATGAAAGAGGAAGCCATCTGGTAGAATTTTGCACGGAACATAATTTAGCTATAACAAACACCTGGTTTAAGTATCACAAAAGAAGGTTGTATACGGGGAAGAGACCAGGAGACACCGGGAGATTCCAGATAGATTTTATAATGGTAACACATAGATTTCGGAACCAGGTTTTAAACTGCAAGACATACCCAGGGGCAGATATAGACTCTGACCATAACTTGTTGGTTATGAACTGTAGAATGAAACTGAAAAAACTGCAAAAACGTAGGAAAATAAGGAAATGGGACCTGGATAAATTGAAGAAACCTGAAGTTCTTAAGAATTTCAGAGGGAGCTTTAGGCAACAATTGACAGAAACAGGGGAAAATAAAACAGTAGAGGCGGAATGGGTAAAATTGAGAGATGAAATAATGAAGGTAGCAGAGGACAAAATAGGTAGGAAGGCAAGACCTACAAAAAATCGTTGGATATCACAGGAGATACTAAATTTAATCGATGAAAGGAGAAAATATAAAAATGCAGTAAATGAAACAGGCAAAATGGAGTACAGACTGAGAAATGAGATTGACAGGAAGTGCAAAATGGCTAAGCAGGAGTGGCTAGAAGGCAAATGCAAGGATGTACAAGAAAGTATAAATAGGGGAAAATACATACAGCCTACAGGAAAATAAAAAACATTTGGAGATAAGAAAAACAGCTCTATGAATATCAAGGACTCTGATGAAAAACCAGTTCTCAGCAAAGAAGGGAAAGCCGAAAGGTGGAAAGAGTATATAGAGGGGCTCTATGAAGGAAATGAACTTAGCGGCAATATTGTAGAAAGGGGAGAAGAAGTAGATGAGGATGAAATAGGAGATACTATACTGAGAGATGAATTTGACAGAGCACTGACAGACCTAAGTCGAAACAAGGCCCCTGGAGTAGATGATATTCCCTCAAAGCTACTGAAGTCTCTGGGATAACTATCCATGACAGAATTGTTTCACCTGGTGTGTAAGATGTACGAGACAGGTGAAGTACCCTCAGACTTTAAGAAAAATGTTATAATCTCCATTCCAAAGAAAGCAGGTGCAGTCAGGTGTGCAAACTACAGAACCATCAGTTTAATAAGACATGGTTGCAAAATACTAACACGAATTATTTACAGAAGGATGGAAAAGCTGGTAGCAGCCGACCTCAGGAAAGATCAGTTTGGGTTCAGGAGAAATGTAGGAACTCTGAACGCAATACTCACTTTACGCCTTATCCTAGAAGATAGATTAAGGAAAGGCAAACCTACATTTCTAGCTTTTGTAGAAGACTCTCTTCATTAGCACCCGAATCAAAACTAGGATATACCAAAGGATAGTAAGACTATACAAAGACAGCTAAAAACATAGAATAAAAAACAACAAAGTGAAGAGCTAAATGTCCCTTGACAAATTGGTCAAGTTGATAAAATCCAATACTCGAGCAACAGCCCACACGTCATCAGCTAAAATTTCTTCCAACGTATCCGGCAGATGTAGTGCAAGCCGAACAGGAGAAAAATTGGAACACGACAAAAAAACATGGCACACCAACAGCAGGTGACCACAGGAACATAACTGTGCGGGGTCACCATTGAGCAAGTGGCAGTGGCTGAACCGGCAATGTCCGATCCGCAACCGGGCCAAGATGATCTCTTATCCTCGCGAGCGGCGTGAGGAGGTCATCCAAGCCACCGGGAGCGGTTCAATGGTCCGGACCTTATTATTAATAAGTGAAGACCACACATTATGCCACGACGATATAAGGCGCCGCGAAAGAGCCCCTTGAATATCATGTGACTGAACACAGTATGTAGCTGTCTAACGTAAGAGAGTTGCAGCCTTGGCAGCGGCATCAGCAGCCTCGTTACCAGGCACACCTGCGTGGCCAGGTACCCACAGGAGGTGAACGCGAGGGCCGCCAGAAGCTAATGACTGAAGGGAGCGGTTGATTCAGTGCACAACAGGACGGGCCGAAAAGGGGGTGCTCAGACTCTGGATGGTGATGAGGGAGTCAGAGCAGATGACATAAGAAGGAGAACGGTGTCGATGGATAAAGAGTACAGCCTGATAGAGGGCAGAAAGCTCCGCTGTGAAATTCGAGCAGTGGGCATTAAGCCTGTACTGATAACAGTCATCCCCAACGACAAACGCACATCCGACACCATCATTGGTCTTTGAGCCATCCGAGTATATGGAAACTGAATTTTCGAACCGTGCGTGAAGTTCAAGAAATCGCGAGCAGTATAAAGCATCCGAAGTGCTCTCCTTTGGCAGTGAGGTGAGTTCGTGGTGAACGCGAACTTGAGACTGAAGCCAAGGAGGGAGCAGGGCAATCGCAGACAGCCCGCATTGGCTATCGAGGGAGTCGTTAAAGAACAATGGGTAAGAAGGATGGTGAGGCATCAAAAGCAAACGGCATGCATACCGACACAGTAATATGTCGCGTCGATAGGGTAAAGGTAATTAGGCAGCTTCAGCATAGAGGCTATCAACAGGGCTTGTGTAAAAAGCTCCTATTGCCAGGCGTAATCCCCGATGGTGAATCGAGTTTAGGCAGCATAAAATGGATGGCCGTGCGGAAGAATAAATGAAGCTTCCATAATCCAATTTTGCATGGACAGTGGACCGGGAGAGATGAAGTAGGACGGTTTGATCCGCTCCCCATGACATACCGCTAAGAACATGGAGGACATTAAGGGAACGAATACACCAGCCAGCCAGATAGGACACATGTAGGGACCAGCAGAGTTTCCTGTCCAATATTAGCCCTAGAAATTTCGTCATCTCCACAAAAAACAGAGTAACGGGGCCAAGATGGAGAGACGGTGGAAGAAGCTCTTTGTATCTCCAGAAATTTATACAGACTGTTTTCTCACTGGAGAACCGGAAGCCATTGGTGACACTCCAAGAGTACAGACGGTCGAGACAACGCTGAAGACAGCGTTCCAGGAGACACGGTCTCTGGGCACTGCAGTAAATCGCAAAGTCGTCCACAAAAAGGGAGCCAGAGACGTCGGCCGGAAGACAATCCATAATTGGGTTGATTGTTATGGCGAAAAGTGCCACGCTCAACACAGATCCTTGTGGCACCCCATTCTCCTGGTGAAAGGTATCCGACAAAAAAGAGCCTACTCGTACATGGAACCTTCGATCTAGTAAACATGCTTGGATAAAAATGGGGAGGCGGCCGCGAAAGCCCCATGTATGGAGCGTGCGGAGAATACCCGCCCTCCAACAGGTGTCATAAGCCTTCTTCAAATCAAAAAACACAGCCACCATCTGGCGCTTACGCAAAAAGTTATCCCTAATATAGGTCGACAAGGTAACGAGGTGGTTGATAGCAGAACAATGCCTACGAAATGCGCCTTGGAGGTTGGTAAGGAGAAGGCGAGATTCGAGTAGCCAAATCAGCCGAGCATTAACCATGCGTTCCATCACCTTGCAAACGCAGCTGGTGAGAGAAATGGGGTGATAACTCGAAGGAAGATGTTTGTCCTTCCCTGGTTTTGGTATGGGAACAACAATTGCTTCACGCCAGCAAGTGGCGACCTTTTTTTTTTTTTTTTTTTTGTGGTTTTAGGGCGCACAACTGCTGTGGTCATTAGCGCCCAACACTGCCCAAAGTAAAAAAGAACCGGGGTTAGAAATTAAATGGCTTTCGCCATATTTGCACGATGTATAAAAACTAAAACTCTGTTAACCGATTGCGGGTCATCAGCTAAAATGTCAGACAATTCAAATGGGAAACACAGATCATGACGGAGACGGTTAAAAACTGGACAATGCACTAAAAGATGGTTCACAGTAAAAGGTGCATCACAGTGCTCACATAAGGGAGCAGGACCACCACGTAATAAATGCTGGTGGCTAAAATGGCAGTGGCCAATACGAAGCCGGGCTAGAACAATCTCCTCTCGGCGGGAGGGTCGAGATGACGTTGACCAGATATCAGGCACAGGTTTAATGGCTCGCAATTTGTTCCCTGACAGGGATGACCAATGTAGATACCAACGGGAGATAATACGCTGGGAGATACCAGCGCGAAGGTCATCAGAGCTGGTGGAAAAGGTAGATAGCCGAGGAAGGAGAACTGCTTCCTTGGCAGCCATATCCGCAGCCTCATTCCCCAACACTCCCACATGGCCAGGGACCCACAGAAACGTCACCGTAGTTCCGCTCGTTGAAAGAGAAGTAAGGCAATTGCGGATGCTTTGTACCAGGGGATGGGCCGGATATAGGATGCGAAGGCTCAACAAAGCACTCATAGAGTCCGAGCAAATGACAGTCTTACTGAGCGAGTGGCGCCGGACGTGTAAATGAACAAATTGTCATCAAATTTAAACCGGAGTGCGTGAAATTCTCTCTGGTAGACGAAACGAGGTGTGGAGTCCTTTGGAAGAGAATGAAGATCAAAGTTAACACGGACTTCGGGGCTTCGCCACGGTGGAGAGGTGCTCTCTCCAGTCGAGAAGATAGCAGGCATTGTAACGCCAAGCTGGCCGAGTAGCGAACGCAAGCGTACTCCCGGTGGTAGCAGAGCAGACGGGCGCAGAGTAAAGAGACTGTCAAGTGAGTCGTTAAAAAAAACTGCGTACGTCGGGTGTCCTCGCATGGACGACAAACGACTAGCGTAACGGCTAAGCAGGAGTTCCCGACGGTAAGAAAGGGGTAGTTCGGCGGCCTCGGCATAGAGGCTCTCAACGGGGCTAGTATAAAACGCTCCTGTCGCCAGACGGAGACCGTGGTGGTGGATTGTATTAAGGCGGCGCAGTATGGACGGTCGAGCCGAAGAATAAACGATGCTACCATAGTCCAGTTTGGACCGAACTATGGTGCGATACAGATGGAGGAGAGTATACCTGTCAGCTCCCCACGAGGTGCCACTTAACACCCGCAGCACATTGAGAGAGCGGGTACAGCGAGCTGCCAAACGGGATATGTGGGGAGACCAACTTAACTTCCTGTCGAGAACAAGTCCCAAGAACGTCGTGGTATCCACAAATGGAAGTACCATGGGGCCCAGACGAAGGGATGGGGGAAGGAACTCCTTCCGCCGCCAGAAGTTCATGCAGACTGTCTTGTCGGCTGAGAATCGAAAGCCAGTGTCCATACTCCACGCGTGGAGATTGTCTAGGCACCGCTGGAGGCGCCGCTCCAGGAGACCCGTTTGCTCAGAGCTGCTGTAGATCGCGAAGTCGTCAACAAATAGGGACGCCGACACTCCCAGTGGAAGGTGATCGGCTATAGAATTGATTGCCACTGCAAATAAAACAACGCTCAGGACCGAGCCCTGGGGGACTCCGTTCTCCTGATTAAAAGTGCTCGATAAAACTGAACCAACACGCACTTTAAAAACACGGTCTGTTAAAAATTCGCGGATAAAAATTGGCAGGCGACCCCGAAAACCCCATGTATGCAGAGTGCGGAGGATGCCCATCCTCCAGCAGGTGTCGTATGCCTTTTCCAGATCAAAGAACACCGCTACTGTCTGGCGCTTCCGTAAAAAGTTATTCATTACTGAGGTAGATAGGGCAACAAGATGATCCACTGCAGAACGGTGCTTGCGAAACCCACATTGGACATTAGACAGGAGATGTCGCGTTTCAAGCCACCATACCAGGCGCCCGTGAATCATGCGTTCCATCACCTTGCATATGCTACTGGTGAGGGAAATGGGGCGGTAGCTGGAAGGAAGATATTTGTCCTTCCCAGGCTTTGGTATGGGAATGACTATGGCTTCACGCCAGCGTCGCAGAAAGGTGCCTTCTATCCATATGCGGTTGTAGGTGGCCAGTAGGAAGTGCAAGCTCGTTGGTGAAAGGTGTTGCAGCATCGCCACGTGAATGCCATCTGGTCCTGGAGCGGAGGACCGCGAAGACGAGAGTGCGTGGTGAAGCTCTCGTACAGTGAACTCGGTATTGTAGCATTCACGGTTCTGAGAGGTAAAGGGCAATGGAGTCGCCTCCACCGTCCGTTTCCTAGCTAGGAAAGCGTCAGTGTAATGTGAAGAGCTAGAGACCTCTGCAAAATGTCGACCCAGTGCGTTGGCTATTTGTGGAGGATCGACGACGGTGTCAGTTGCGACACACAGACCGGGAATTGGGGAATGAGCCATAGTGCCCGAAATTTTTCGAAGGTTACCCCAAATGATGGAGGAAGGGGTAGACCTATTAAAAGAGCTCGTGAATGAGCGCCAACTGGCGCGTTTACAGTCGCGAAAGAGGCGACGACAATAGGCCCGCAGCCGTTTGTATCGGATGCAGTTGTCGAGCGTGGGCCGTTGTTTGAAGATTCTAAGGGCACGTCGCCGTGCTCGCAGAGCGTCACGGCATTCCGCGGTCCACCACGGGACAAGGGGACGACGTGCGTGGGAAGTCTTGCAGGGGATGGAACATTCTGCGGCTGTCAGAATAACTGTGGTAATGTGTTCCACTTGGTCGTCTATACTAGGATCATGGTAAGTACCAAAATCCGCCAGTGACGTGTAGAGCTCCCAGTCCGCTTTGGTTAACTGCCAGCGGTGTGGATGCTCAAGGGTGTCAGGCATCATTAGGTGAATTACACACGGAAAATGATCGCTCGAATGTGTGTCTGAGAGAGCAGACCATTCAAGACGCCGTGCCAGCTGAGCAGTGCAGATAGCTAGATCTATATGGCTGAAAGTATTTGTGGTGTCTGAAAGATAAGTTGGTTCACCAGTGTTAAGGCAGATGAGCTGAAGGTGGTTCAGTATATCTGCCAGGAGGGAGCCCCGTGGACATGGTCGTGGGGAGCCCCAAAGGGGGTGGTGGGCATTGAAATCTCCCACCAACAAAAACGGACGCGGAAGCTGGTCAATAAGATCTAGGAGATCTGATCTAGTGACGGGAAAAGAGGAAGGAGCGTAAATATTGCACAGTGTGAAGACAAATCCAGGAAGGTATAGCCGGACAGCAACAGCTTGTATTGGAGTACACAAAGGGACCGGTGTACTGTGTACGTCATCCCGAATAAGCAACATTACGCCCCCGTGGGCTGGAATTCCTGCCACTGGAGGAAGGTCAAAGCGAACGGTAGTGTAGCGTGGGAAAGTAATTCGAGTACCAGGGAGCAATTTTGTCTCCTGTAGAGAGAAGATGATTGGATGATATGTTCGCGTTAAAAGCTGCAGTTCTGTCCAATTCGACCGGATACCACGAATGTTCCATTGAAGAATATCCATAATGGGATAAAATGAGATGAAGGTGGACATCAGCCCGACGAAGGCGGCGGGCCACAGTGCGAATGTTCGCAACTGGTGGTGTCTGAGACAGGAGGGTCTTGCTCCATATTCTCAGAGGTTACCACAGCAGCTGCGTGAGTGTGGTCGGCAGCCCCATCTTTGGCTGATGCACCTGGAGAGACTATAGGCTTCCAGGGGATGCCATCGTCACATTGTGAGGTAGGAGGGGGGAGAGTTTTCCCCCTATTTGATTTCTTGGAGCCCTGGTGAAGCTCCTTGGTTGGCTCAGACGTTTTGGTAGGGGTGCGGAGGAAATCCTCGCGCGAATGCTCTTTCTTAGACTTTCGCGTCTCTATCTGTGGTTTCACAGCTGAAGATGAAGATGAAGACTTGGAAGAGGTACTCACACTTTTCGTTGAACGTGACGCCGTTGTCGATGTAGACTGTTTGACAACTACTGTCGTAAACTGTAGGTCACAAGTCTGTGTGGCCATATCCCGTGTTGTTGGAGGCGTTGCAACTACAGTACTGTAGTTACCATGCGGCGGGGTCTTGGGCTTACGACTGGCGTACATCTTACGTGCAACTGGTATGGGAACCTTTTCCTTTACACGGATTTCCTGGATGGCTCGTTCATCGGCAAACACGGGACATTCCCGGGAGGAAGCAGCATGATTCCCGTTACAATTGATGCAATGAGGGGACGGTGGTGGACAAATCCCCTCATGGGCCTCTTTACCACAGGTGACACATATGACTGGGTTCTTGCAAGACTGGCTTGTGTGGTTAAATCGATGGCACTGATAACACCGAGTAGGGTTAGGGATATAAGGTCGTACTGTGATGACCTCATACCCTGCCTTGATCTTCGGCGGCAGAGCCACTCGGTCGAAGGTCAGAAACACTGTGCGAGTGGGCACTACAACATTGTTCTCTTTTTTTGTCACCCTGTGTACTGCGACGACGCCTTGAGCTGCCAGATATTCTTTCAGTTCATCCTCAGTCAGACCGTCCAAACTGGCCGAGAAGACTACCCCTCGGGAATAATTGAGGGTCGGATGGAGCTCAACACGAACCGGGTAGCTGTGGAGCAGAGTAGCCTTAAGCAGCCGCTGTGCCTGGGAGCCACTTTCTGTTTCTAACAGTAGTGTTCCATTACGTAGGCGGTTGCAGGTCTTAACTGGGCCGGCAATGGCGTCAACCCCTTTTTGAATAATAAATGGGTTCACCGACGAAAAGGATTGTCCTTCCTCGGTACGGGTCACCACAAGGAACTTTGATGTCTGTAAATTTTTCTGTTCAGACACACTATTGTCTAGTACATCAATTTCTAAAGACTCTTTACATTTTCTTTTTTTTAGAACCATCGCGGTTGTATCCCCCACGATTGCCAGTGTCTCCGATGGCACGCTCCTTCCTGCTGGGGGCCCCCAATGGAAGCACACCCGCCTTGGGTGATTGTTCACACCCCAGGTCACACCTCCCGATCTACAGACGGAGGGACCAATCGGCGAATCGGGAAGGTATCAGCGCAGGCAATCGCCCCTCCCCTGGCCTGGCCTTAACCAGGGGGTACGCACGCACCCTACATGCCAGCCCGGGGCTGGGACTTACGCATTACCCAGTCACCCATATGGGTGGCCTTCAAGTGCGTACAGGGAGGAGGAAGAGAGAAATAGTAGGAGGAGAAGCCTCAAACGCAGACGCGGAGGCAAAGAAAGAGGTGAAAGAAGACTGTAAAGCCAAAAGGGTCAGAACTTCGGTTCCCCGAAGGATGCACAGACTCGGTCCCCAAGAGAGGGGAAAAGGACAGTAGAAGAAGCGTCATGTAGCACGGAAAGGAAAGAGTGCTACAAAGGCTGGGGCCCCGTGCTCGCCACGCACGTACTCACCACAGAGCGGTGAGTCCCCTGAGGGTAAGTGGCGACCTGACCTTCAATTCATATGCGATTATAAGTGTGGAGGAGAAAACATTTACCCGCAAGAGAAAGGTTCTTCAGCATCTGTATACGAATTGCATCTGGCCCTGGAGCAGAAGATCGGCACACAGAGAGAGCACATTCAAGCTCCTGCATGGTGAAGGTGGCATTGTAACTTTCCCGATTGAGAGATTGGAAGGAAGGTGGCCATGCCTCTTCTGTCTGTATTCGAGGGAGAAAGGCGGGGTAATAATGTGCGGAGCTCGAGACTTCTGCAAAAGATTGACCTAAAGCGATTGATATATCAGCTGGGTCTACGAAGACTTCATTTGCGACGGTCAAGCCAGGAATTGGGGAGTGGACCTTTGTGCCAGATAACCGGCGCAGGCCCCCCCAGACAACAGAAGGAGGAGTAAGTCTGTTGAATGAACTAGTAAAAGCAATCCAGCAGGCCCGTTTGCTTTCCTTGATGACTCGACGGCATTGCGCTCGTTGACGTTAGTAATTGATACAGTTCGTCAATGTTGGTTGGCATCGGAAGGTGCGTAAAGCACATCGCCAGGCTCTAATAGCATCGCGACATGCCGCAGCCACCAGAGGACAGGGACTAGACGTGGAGAAGACGAAGTACATGGAATGGAATATTCGGCAGCATTGAGAATGACTTCCGCGAGGTATTCGACCTGACTGTCACAGGTGGGGAAGTTCCCATCATGGAAAACTGCCATTGAGGAGAACAGTCCCCAGTCAGCTTTCGAGATTTTCCAACTAGTGGAACCCGGAGGTAGGGTATGATGAAGGAGATGAATTATGCAGGGGAAATGGTCGCTCGAGTATGTATCAGAGAGAGCATACCACTCAAACCGACACGCAAGTTGAACAGTACATATCGAGATGTCCAAGTGAGAGTAGGTATGCATCGTATCTGAAAGAAAGGTTGGTGCACCTGTGTTTAGGCAGACAAGATTATAATGGTTGAGAATGTCTGCTAAAAAGGAGCCTCTCTGGCAAGAGGCCGGAGAACCCCATAGGGGGTGGTGGGTGTTGAAATCGCCTATCAACAAAAAGGGGGAAGGAAGTTGGGCAACAAGGTGCAGCACATCTGCCATAGTAAGGGCAGAAGACGATAGGGTATAGGTGTTACAAAGGAAGAAGGAGAAGGTGGGAAGAATGATGTGGACGGCAACTGCCTGTAGTTGAGTGTGCAGTGGAAGAGGATGGTAGTATATGTCATCTCTAATGAGCACCATAACCCCTCCATGGGCTGCAATACCCTCCACAGGAGGCAGGTCAAAACGCATAGAGGTATATTGTCAAAAAACTATGTTATCGCATGGGCGTAACTTCGTTTCTTGAAGTCCGACCACAAATGGACGGTACAGTCTGAGTAGAAGTTTCAATTCATCTCTGTTGGAATGAATGCCGTGAATATTCCATTAAAGGAGATCCATAAGGTGAGAAGATAGAAAAGAAAAGCTAGAGGAGGTCACCTCGCTGGCCACTGAGGGTCTGTCTTCGAGGGAACACTGCTACTGGAATCTACAGGTAAAGGGTAATGTTCCATCGCTTCATCTGGATTGTCCACCACCTGCCTGGATTTATCGGCAGGGGCAGCTTCCTCCGCCAGTAGAGGGACGGATGATCGGCTAGCAGTAGCACGCCCCGGCGAAACAGAGGAAGACCTGGTGGTGCCTCTGCTAGATAGTGTGACAGTTGAGTCGTGCCGTGGCGGGGAATGAGAGGAATTATTTTCTCTGTATGCCTTCTTAGAGGAATGACGATGAGTTGTGTGCTCAGGCAATGAGTGTGCAGGCTCAGATGTTAAGAAATCATCACGGGCAGGCTCTTTCTTGGAAGTCCGGGCATCCAATTTAGACACCCGTGATTTGGGAGGAGCTGCTGATGGCTGTGTTTTTTGGGGAGAGGAAGTGAGTGGAGAGGTTGATCAGGCAATCTTTGGACTGGCCGATCTGACAACCATGTCGCTAATAGTAAGGTCACACGTTTGTGTGCCAGCCTCCTTAGTAGGGCGAGGAGAGGCAAGGACAGCGCTGTATTTACCCGCAAGGAGCTCAGCGGGCTTTCGACCGGCTAGTATCTTCCGCGCAGCATAGGTCGAAACTTTTTCGTGTACTCTTATTTCTTGGATTACCCGCTCCTCCTTGTAAACAGGGCAGTCTCTGTACAATTTGGGTTGGTATCAAACCTGTATCAGCCTTTTTCATAACCCTATGGACAGCTATGACGCCCTGATCAGTCAAATAGTCCTTTATTTCTTTGTCCAATAACCCGTCGAGGGATCGAGAATAGACCACCCCACGTGACGAGTTAAGGGTACGGTGGGCTTCGACTTTTACCGGGAAAGCATGCAAAAGCGTGGCTCGGATCAGTTTTTGAGCCTGAAAGGCATTATCTGTTTCTAACAGCAAACTCCCATTACATTGACGAGAACATTTCTTCAACGGACCTGCAATGGCATCTACACCCTTCTGAATTATGAAGGGATTGACCTTAAAGAAATCATGACCATCAGTACGGGTAACAATCAGAAACTTAGGGACGTTAGATAGTATTTTCATTGTTTGAGGGGCATCCAACTTTGGTTTTTGGGTCGAAGTCAAAAGGGAAGAGAGAGAGGTCATTGTGGAAGTGTCCCCCATTATTACCGATGTCTCCAATGACGCGCTCCTTCCTAATGGGGACCGTCACTGAGGGCTACCCCGCCTTAGGTGATTGTTCACACCTCAGGTCACACCTTCTGAGAAACGGATGGAGGGACCAATCGGCATGGTCGGAAGGTATCAGCTCGGGTAATCACCCCTCCCCGGGCCTGGACTCAACCAGGGGGTACGTATGTGCCCTACTTGTCTACCTGGGGTGGGGAATTACACGTTACCCCCGTCACCTACTACGCATGGGGATGCGTGGGTCGGCCTTCAGACACGCACAGGGAGGAAGGAAGAAGAATAGAGGATGGAGAGAGGGAGATAGAAAAGTGAGAAAAGGGAGAATCTAAAATGCCAAAGTGGAGATTGTATGGATGGCTCCAAAGTAGGAACAACAGGGTAAAAAGAATGAGCGGAAAAAGCGAGTGAAAGAAAGGAAGCGTAGAAAAGGAGATGACCTACAGTTACTCAGACACCCGTCTCCGGGCAAAGGCACGAACTGGTGGGGGGGGGGGGGGGGGGGGGAATGTGAAGCAGCCTGGGGGGGAAGAAAGGCTACTTCGGCTCAGGGCCCCGTGCGCGCCACACATGTACCCACAAATAGCTGTGGCCCCCTGGGGGGGGGGGGGGGTTTGACAATGAGGATTAGAATAAACTCTTTCAAGTTCTGTAGCACGCAGGAGTAAAATATAAGGAGCGTAAGGTTACTTACAACTTGTACAAAAATCAGATAGTGGTTGTCAGAGTTGAAGGGCAACAAAGGGATGCAGGGGTTGGAAAGGGAGTAAGACAGGGTTGTCGCCTTTCCCCAATGTTATTCAATTTGTACATTGAGCAAGCTATAAAGGAAAGGAAAGAGAAATTTGGTGAAGGAATTAAAGTTCTGGGGGAAGAATTAATAACATTGTGTTTTGCCGACGACATAGTAATTCTGTCAGATACAGCAAAGGACCTGGAAGAGCAATTGAATGGAATGGACAGCGTGCTGAAAGGTGCATATAAGATGAACATTAACAAGAGCAAAACTAGGGTAACTGAGTGCAGTCTAAGAAAATCAGGTGATGCTGAAGGAATTAGACTAGGCAACGAAGCAATAAAGGAGGTAGATGAGTTTTGTTACTTGGGCAGTAAAATAACAAATGATGGTCGCGGTACAAAGGATATAAAATGCAGAATGGCAATGGGTAGAAAAGGGTTCTTGAAAAAGAGAAATTTGTTAACACGAATATTGATTTAAGCCTAAGGAAGTCCTTTCTGAAGGCATTTGTATGGAGTGTTGCCTTGTAAGGGATGAAACATGGACAATAAACAGTGTGGACAGGAAGATAATTGAGGCTTTTGAAATGTGGTGCTACAGAAGAATGCTGAAGATTAGGTGGGTGGATCGAGTAACTAATGAGGAGGTACTGAAAAGAATTGGGGATAAAAGCAATTTCTGGCATACCTTGGTAGGTAGGGCACATTCTTAGACATCAATGAATTGTGAATTTAGCGTTGGAGGGAAGTGTGTGGGGTAAAAAGCGCAGAGTAAGACCAAGAAATGGATACAGTAAGCAGATTCAGACAGATGTAGGTTGCCGTTCTTATGTGGAGATGGCTTGCTCAGGATAGGGTATTGTGGAGAGCTGCATCAAACCAGTCCCCAGACTGAAGACCACAACAACAACCTCCATTATGACAGCTGCCATCCATTCCACATCAAACATTTCCTTCCCTCAAGCTTAGGTCTTTGTGGCAAACGAGTCTGCTCCAGTCCCGACTCCCTGAACCAGTACACCAATAACCTGCAGCTATCCTCTTGATCTGGTACAGAAGCAAATTGCTAGAGCCACTTCCTCATCCCCCAAAATTCAAAACCTTCCACAGCAGAACCCCAGAAGTGCCTCTCTTGTCACTGGATACTTTCCGGAACTGGAGCAGACTCTGAATATGGCTCTCCAGCAAGGATACAACTTCCTTAAATCCTATACCGAAATGAGATCCATCCTTCGTGACATCCTTCCCACTCCACCGAGAGTGTCTTTCCAATGCCCACCTAACCTCCATAACCTACTAGTCCACCCCTATGAAATCCCCATACCACCTTCCCTACCCTCTGGCTCCTACCCTTGTAACCGCCCCTGTTGTAAAACCTGCCCTACGCAGCCCTCCACCACTAACTTCAGTCCTGTAACCCGGAAGGTGTACACAATCAAGGGCAGAGCAACTTGCGATAGCACCCACATGATTTACCAACTGACATGCCTGCACTGCGAAGTGATCTATGTGGGAATGACCAGCAACAAACTGTCCATTCGCATGAACGTCACAGGCAGACCGTGTTTGTTGGTAATGAGGATCACCCTGTGGCTAAACACGCCTTATTGCAAGGCCAGCACATCATGGCACAGTGTTACACCGTCCGGATTATTTGGATTTTTTTTTTTTTTTTTTTTTTTTTTTTTTGTTTTGTTTTAGGGCGCACAACTTCTGAGGTCATTAGCGCCCAACACTGCCCATAGTAAAACCGAACGGGGGTTAGAACTTAAATGGCTTTAGCCATATTTGCACGATGTATAAAAAGTAAAACTCTGTTAGCAGAATGCGGATCATCAGCTATATTATCAACATTTCGAATGGTAAACGTAGATCATGATGCAGACGATTAAAAAACTGACATTGCACTAAAAGATGGTACACTGCAAAAGTTTCATCACAGTGCTCACATAAGGGAGCAGGATCACCACGTAGTAAATACTGGTGGCTATAATGGCAGTGGCCAATACGAAGCCGGGCCAGAACAATCTCCTCTCGGCGGGAGGGTCGAGATGACATTGACCAGAGATCAGGCACAGGTTTAATGCCTCGCAATTTGTTCCCTGACAGGGATGACCAATGTAAATACCAACCGGAGATAATCCGCTGGGAGACACTAGCGCGAAGGTCATCAGAGCTAGTAGAAAAGGTAGCCAAGGAAGGAGAACTGCCTCCTTGGCAGCCATATCCGCAGACTCATTCCCTAACACTCACATGTGGCCAGGGACTCACAGAAACGTCACAGTAGTTCCGCTCGCTGAAAGAGAGGTAAGGCAATTACGGATACTTTGTACCATGGGATATAGCGTGTGGAGGCTCAACAGAGCACTCAGAGAGTCCGAGCAAATGACTGTCTTATTGAGCGAGTTTCGCCGGACGTATTGGGTGGCTTGATATAATGCATACAGCTCAGCTGTAAAAATGGAACTCCACTCAGGAACATGATATTTAAAAGAGACGTTGCCAAGTATAAAGGCACACCCAACACCCTCGTCTGTCTTTGAGCCATCAGTGTAGATGAACAAATTGTCATCAAATTTGAACCGGAGTGCGAGAAATTCTCTCCGGTAAACAAAACTAGGTGTAGAGTCCTTTGGAAGAGAATAAAGGTCCAAATTTATACGGACTTCAGCGCTTAGCAATGGTGGAGAGATTGTCTCTACAGTCGAGAAAATAGAAGGCATTGTAATGCCGAGCTGGCCGAGTAACGAACGCATGAATATTCCCGGTGGTAGCAGAGCATACGGGCACATGGTGAAGAGATTGTCAAGTAAGTCATTAAAGAAAACTGCGTATGTTGGGTGACCATGCTTGGACGACAAACGGCTAGCGTAACGGCTAAGTAGGAGTTCCCGATGGTAAGAAAGGGGTAGTTCAGCGGCCTCGGCATAGAGGCTCTCAACGGGGCTAGTGTGAAACGTTCCCGTCGCCAGACGGATACCTTGGTGGTGGATTGTGTTAAGGCGGCGCAGTATGGACGGTCGAGCCGAAGAACAAACAATGCTTCCATAGTCCAGTTTGGACTGAACTATGGCGCGATACAGATGGATGAGAGTAGACCAATCAGCTCCCCACGAGGTGCCACTTAACACCCGGAGCACATTGAGAGAGCGGGTACAGCTAGCTGCCAAACAGGATATGTGGGGAGAACAACTTAGCTTCTTGTCAAAAACAAGTCCCAGGAATGTCGAGGTATCCACAAATGGAAGTACTATGGGGCCCAGACCAATGGACGGGGGAAGGAACTCCTTCCGCCGCCAGAAGTTCATGCAGACTGTCTTGTCAGCCAAGAATCAAATGCCAGTGTCCATACTCCACTTGTGGAGAGTGTCGAGGCACCACTGTAGGTGCCGCTCCAGGAGACCCGTTTGCTCAGAGCTGCTGTAGATTGTGAGGGCGTCGACAAAGAGAGAAGCCGACACTCTCGGTGGAAGATGATCAGCTATAGAATTGATTGCCACTGCAAATAAAACGACGCTCAGGACCAAGCCCTGGGGGACCTCGTTCTCTTGAATAAAAGTGCTTGATAAAACCGATCCAACACGAACTTTAAAAACACGGTCTGTTAAAAATTTCCGCATAAAAATTGGCAGGTGACCCCAAAAACCCCATGTATGCAGAGTGCGGAGGATGCCCATCCTCCAGCAGGTGTCTTATTTTTTTTACAGATCAAAGAACACCACTTCTGTCTGGTGCTTCCATAAAAAGTTATTCATTACTGAAGTAGATAGGGTGACAAGATGATCCACCGCAGAAAGGTGCTTGCAAAACCCACATTGAACATTAGAAAGGATATGTCGCGTTTCAAGCCACCATACCAGGCACCCATGAATTGTGTGTTCCAACACCTTGCATACACTACTGGTGAGGGAAATGGGGCGGTAGCTGGAAGGAAGAACTTTGTCCTTCCCAGGCTTTGGTATATGAATGACTATGGCTTCACGGAAAGGTTCCTTGTATCCATATGCAGTTGTAGGTGGCCAGTAGAAAGTGCAAGCTCGTTGGTGGAAGGTGTTGCAACATCGTGCTACGTGAATGCCATCTGGTCCTGGAGCGGAGGACCGTGAGGATGAGAGTGCATTGTGGATCTCTTGTACAGTAAACTCGGTATTGTAGCATTCACGGTTCTGAGAGGTTAAGTGCAATGTAGTGGCCTCCACCGTCTGTTTCCTAGCGAGGAAGGCGTCAGTGTAGTTTTTTTTTTTTTTTGTTTTTTTTTTTTTTTTGTTTTTTTTTTTTTTTGTTTTAGGGCGCACAACTTCTATGGTCATTAGCGCCCAGCCAAGAACACAGATTCGCTATGATATCAAAGAAAAAAGGTGACTGGCAGAACATCAACAAGAGGCTAAAAACGAAAGATAAAAGACAATTAAAAGGGTTAAATATCCTTGGATAAGTTGGCCAAGTTGATAAAACGCAAAACTCCAGCAGCTGTTCGTGTGTCATCAGCTAAAATTTCCTCCAGAGTAGACAGCCAGTGATGGGCTACACGGAGATGATTAAAATTAACACAAGTCAGTAAAACATGTCACACTGTCAGCAGTTCACCGCAGGAGCACAGCGGTGCAGGGTCGGCAGAGAGCAAGTGACGGTGGCTGAAACGGCAGTGACCGATCCGCAACTGGGCCAGGATGACCTCCTCTCGCCGAGAGGGGCGTGAGGAGGTCCTCCAAGCGGTCGGGATCGGTTTTACAGTTCTCAATTTATTGTTGTACATTGAAAACCACGCACTGTGCCATTGCGACACGATACTCCGGCGAAGAGCCCGTTGAACATCGTCATGCGAGGCAAAATAGCTGCGGCCTTGGCTGCTATGTCGGCGGTCTCATTCACGGGCACTCCCACGTGGCCAGGGACCCAGAGGAAAGAAACGTGACAGCTGACATCTGCTAGCAACTGGAGAGAGCGTTGGATCTGATACATGAGAGGATGGTTCGAGAAAGGGTCCTTAAGACTCTGCAGGGCACTAAGGGAGTCCGAACATATGGCATAGAAAGGTTTGCGGTGGCGGCAGGTGTACAAAACGGCCTGGTAGAGGGCAGAAAGCTCAGCCGTGAAGTTCGAGCACCGGTCAGGGAGCTTGTATTGGAACCGGTTGTCCCCGACGACGAAGGCAGATCCGACACCGGCAGTGCTCTTTGAACCATCAGTGTAAATAAATATGGCATTATCGAACCACGAACGGAGTTAGACAAGCCTCGAGCGGTATACCAAATCTGGAGTGCTCTCCTTGGGAAGCGAACTAAGTTCGAGGTGAGTGTGAACCTGGGCCTGATGCCACGGTGGCAATGGGCATTCGCTCAACCGAAAGGTGGAAGGAAGGGCAAAATCGAGCCGCTGTAGTAGGCGGCGAAACCGAACTCCAGGTGGAAGCAAGGCAATCGCAGACAACTGATATTGGCGATCGAGTGAGTCGTCAAAAAAATAATCGGTAAGATGGATGGTTGGGCATCGACCGCAGGCGGCATGCGTACCGACACAAGAGTATGTCACGCCGAGTGGTCAAGGGTAATACAGCAGCCTCGGCATAAAGACTTTCTACAGGGTTAGTATAAAATGCACCGGTCGCAAGACGTAAACCCCGATGGTGGATAGAGATGAGACGGCGGAGAATCGACGGCCGTGCAGAAGAGTATACAAGGCTTCCGTAGTCGAGCTTCAACTGAACAATGGCCTGGTAAAGGTGAAGCAGGTCGGTACGATCCGCTCCCCATGACGTACCACTGAGGACATGAAGAACATTAAGGGATCGGGCACAACGGGCAGCCAGGTAGGACACTTGTGTGGACCAGCAAAGTTTACGATCCAACATGAGTCCCAAGAATTTCGTAGTCTCCACGAAAGGGAGAGCAACAGGGCCGAGATGTAGAGAAGGTGGAAGAAATTCCTTGTATCTCCAGAAGTTTATACACACAATTTTCTCAGTGGAGAATCGGAAGCCGTTTGTGATGCTCCAGGAATATAGACTGTCAAGGCAGCGTTGAAGACAACGCTCCAAGAGACACGTCCGCTGGGTGCTGCAATAAATTGCAAAATCGTCAACAAAAAGAGATCCGGAGACATCAGCTGAAAGGCAATCTACGATCGGATTGATTGCAATGGCAAAGAGCGCCACACACAAGACGGAGCCCTGTGGTACCCCATTCTCCTGGCAAAAGGTATCTGACAAAACAGAGCCCACCCGTACCCGGAACTTGCGATCCGCCAAAAACGCTTGAATGAAAAGAGGAAGGCGGCCCCGAAGGCCCCATGTGTGCAATGTGCGGAGAATGCCCGCTCTCCAACAGGTATCGTATGCCTTCTCCAAGTCGAAGAACACTGCTACTGTTTGAAGATTCTTTAGAAAGTTGTTCATAATGAAGGTCGACAAGGTAACGAGGTGGTCAGCAGCAGAGCGGTGTCGACGAAAACCGCATTGGATATTAGTCAGGAGGCGGCGAGATTCGAGGAGCCAGACCAACCGAGCGTTAACCATGCGTTCCATCACCTTACAGACGCAGCTCGTCAGGGAAATGGGGCGATAACTGGATGGAAGGTGTTTGTCCTTCCCTGGTTTGGGGATTGGGAAAACAATGGCTTGTCGCCAACTTGTGGGAACATGACCTTCAGTCCATATGCGGTTGTAGGTACTAAGAAGAAAGCACTTGCCCACAGGAGAGAGGTTCTTCAGCATCTCAATATGAATGGAATCGGGCCCGGGAGCAGAAGATTGGGACAGGGCGAGAGCACGGTCTAGCTCCTGCATGGTGAAGGCGACGTTGTAATTTTCACGATTAAAAGAGTGGAAAGAAGGCGGCCGTGCCTCCTCTACCTGTTTGCTAGGGAGAAAGGCAGGGTGGTAATGGGCAGAGCTCGAAACCTCCACAAAGAAACGGCCCAATGCGTTGGAAACAGCAGCGGGGTCCACGAGGACTGCGTTCTCCACGGTCAGGCCAGGAATTGGGGAGTGGACCTTGATGCCGGATAAACGGCGTAGGCCACCCCAAACAACCATGGAGGGAGTAAAACAGTTAAAAGAACTAGTAAAAGCAGTCCAGCAAGCTTTCTTGCTGTCATTTATGATACAACGACATTGCGCTCTCATATGTTTATAATTGATGCAATTCTCCAAAGTTGGGTGGCGGTGGAAGGTGCGTAAAGCACGGCGCCGGGCTCTAAGCGAGTCGCGGCAGGCTGCAGTCCACCAAGGGATCTGGACACGACATGGAGAAGAGGATGTACGAGGTATGGAACGTTCAGCAGCGGTGAGAATAACCTCTGTGAGGTAGTCGACCTGACTGTCACAGTTGGGAAAATTCTGATCGTGAAAAACAGCCACGGAAGAATAAAGCCCCCAGTTGGCTTTGGAAATGTTCCAACTGGTAGACGAGGAGATGGGGAATGATGCAGGAAGTGGATGATACAAGGGAAATTGTCACTCGAGTATGTGTCAGAAGTGCATACCACTCAACCCGACCGGCAAGCTGAGGAGTGCATATTGCGAGGTCTATATGGGAATAAGTGTGTGTTGTGTCTGAAAGGAAGGTCGGTGCACCGATGTTGAGGCAGAAAAGATCGAGGTGTTGGAGAAGGTCCACCAAAAGGGAGCCTCTCGGACAAGGTGCCGGAGAGCCCCATAGGGGGTGGTGGGCATTAAAGTCGCCTACCAACACGAAAGGTGAAGGGAGCTGGTCAACAAGGTGTAGCACATCTGCCCTAGTAAGGGCAGATGACGATGGCGAATAGATATTACAGAGGGAGAAGTTAAATGTGGATAAAGTGATGCGGACGGCAACTGCCTGTAGGTGAGTATGCAAGGAAATGGGATGGAAATAGACGTCGTCTCGAAGGAGCATCAGAACCCCTCCATGGGCTGGTACACCTTCCACGGGTGGCATGTCGAACCTCACAGAGGTGTAGTGTGGAAAGTCTGCACGATCACGTGGACGCAACTTAGTTTCTTGTAGACTGACTAGAAGCGGATTTCGAGGGAGCACTGCTATCGCTGTCTAGGGGCAAAGGATCGTGGTCCATAGGTTCGACCGATGCGCCTGCCACCTCCCTGAGTTGATCAGGAGGGGCAGTTTCCACCGCCGGTAAAGGGCCGGGTGCCCGGCTGACGGAGCAACCCGGTGAAACAGAAGACGGCCGAGGCCGGCAACTGTTGGACGGCGTGACAGATGGGTCACGCCTCGGCGGGGAAGGAGAGGAACTCTTTTTCTTGTCAGCTCTTCTGGAAGAGTGACGGCGGGAAGAGGCAGTTGATGGTTGGGAAGCCTGAGAACACAGAAAATCCTCACGGACGGGTTCCTTTTTCAAGGTCCGGGCATCTTGTTTAGGTGCCCGCGGTTTACTAGAGGTGGACGAAGACTGTACCTTAGAAGCAGCAGGAGGAAGCGGGGACGTGGAATGGGAAATCTTCGGGCTGGCGGATCGCACAACTGTGTCAGCGAAAGTGAAGTCACAAGTCTGGGTACTGGAATCCTTAGTAGGTCGAGTTGAGGTGAAGACCTTACTGTATGTACCCGCTGGGAGGACAGTGGGCTTTCGACTCGCCAACACCTTTCGAGCGGCAGATGTTGATACCTTCTCCGTAACCTGAATTTATTGGATTACCTTCTATCCTTGTATACAGGGCAGTCGCGAGAGGAAGCCGCATGGTCACCGTTGCAGTTTAGGCAGCGAGGGGACGGAGGTGGGCAATCCCCCTCATGGGCGTCCCTACCACAAGTGACACACTTTGCTGCATTTGGGCAATGTTCACGGGTATGGTTGTACCCGTGGCACTGAAAACAGCGCGTTGGGTTAGGTACATAAGGGCGGACGGAGATGACTTCATACCCTGCTTTGACCTTCGACGGGAGGTCAACTCTGTCGAACGTCAAAAACACAGTACGAGTCAGTGTCAGCTGGTTATCTACCTTTTTCATTACCCTATGGACGACTGTCACACCCTGGTCGGCCATATAGGATTGGATGTCTTCATCAGACAACCCGTCAAGCAATCTCGTGAAGACTACCCCCCCGTGACGAGTTGAGTGTGCGATGTGCTTCCACCTTGACAGGAAACGTGTGTAACAGTGTAGTCCGGATTAGTTTTTGAGCTTGGAAGGCACTGTCCACTTCCAGCAACAATGTGCCATTGCGCTGACGTGAACAGGTTTTAACAGGGCCAGCAATTGCATCCACACCTTTCTGTATAACGAAAGGATTGACAGAATTGATATCTTTTCCATCGGTGCGAGAGACAACAAGAAATTTCGGTACATTAGGCAGAGTCTTTTTTTGCTGAGGCGAATCTAACTTACGTTTCTGGGTCAACGTCACTAAAGAAGAGAAAGAAGTCATCGCAGAAGTGTCCCCCGTGATTACCAGCATCTCCGATGGCGCGCTCCTTCCTAGTGGGGGCCCTCTCCGAGGGCTTACCCGCCTTAGGTGATTGTTCACACCTCAGGTCACACCTCCCGAGAACTGACGGAGGGACCAATTGGCATGTTCGGAAGGTACCAGCTCGGGTAATCACCCCTCCCTGGGCCTGGCCTTTACCAGGGGGTACGTACGTGCCCTACTTGTCTACCCAGGGCGGGGAATTACGCGTTACCCTGTCACCTGCTACGCACGGTAATGCGTGGGTCGGCCTTCAGACACGCACAGGGAGGAAAGAAGAAGAATAGAGGAAGTGAAGAGAAAGGAGGAAAGAAGTGTCTCAAACGCCGAGGTGGAGACTAATGATGAGGAGAAGAAGACCAGGAGAGCACAAGGAGAGAAAGACAGAAACAAAGGGTAAGAAAGGAAGGAACGAAGGAAGGAAGAAAAACGACAACAAGAACCACCGTAGCTCACGAAATATGCCCGTCTCCGGGCGAAGGCATAAACCGGGAGGGAAAGTGAAGCAGCCTGGGGCAGAAGAAAGGCTGTTCCGGCTCGGGGCCCCGTGCGCGCCACACACGTACCCACAAAAGAACTGTGGGCCCCCTGGGGGGCGTCAGTGTAGTGTGAAGAGCTAGAGACGTTTGCAAAATGTCGACCCAGTGCACTGGCTATTTGTGGAGGATCAACGACAGTGTCAGTTGCGACACAGAGACCGGGAATCGGGGAATGAGCCATAGTGCCTGAAATTTTACCCCAAATGATGGAGGAAGGGGTAGACCTATTAAAAGAGCTCGTGAATGAGCACCAACTGGCGCGTTTACAGTCGCGAAAGTGGCGACAACAACAGGCCTGCAGCCATTTGTATCGAATGCAGTTGTCGAGCATGGGCCGTTGTTTGAAGGTTCTAAGGGCACGTTGCTGTGCTCACAGAGCGTCACGGCATTCCGCGGTCCACCACGGGACAAGGGGACGACGTGCGTGGGTAGTCTTACAGGGGATGGAACATTCCGCGGCTGTGAGAATAACTGTGGTAATGCGTTCCACTTGGTCGTCTATACTAGGATAGTGATATGTACCAAAATCCGCCAGCGACGAGTAGTGCTCTCAATCCGCTTTGGTTATCTACCAGTGGTGTGAATGCTCAAGGGTGTCAGGCATCATTAGGTGAATTACACATGGAAAATGATCGCTCGAATGTGAGAGAACAGACCATTCAAGACGCCGTGCCAGCTAAGCAGTGCAGATAGATATATATGGCTGAAAGTGTTTGTGGAGTCCGAAAGATACGTTGGTTCACTAGTGTTAAGGCAGATGAGCTGAAGGTGGCTCAGTATATCTGCCAGGAGGGAGCCCCGTGGACATGGTCGTGGGGAGCCCCAAAGGGGGTGGTGGGCATTGAAATCACCCACCAACAAAAACGGACGTGGAAGCTGGTCAATAAGATCTAGAAGATCAGATCTAGTGACAGGAAAGGAGGAAGGAATGTAAATATTGCACAGTGTGAAGGTAAATCCAGGAAGGTTTATTCAGACAGCAACAGATTGTAGTGGAGTACACAAAGGGACTGGTGTACTGTGTACGTCATCCTGAATGAGCAACATTACGCCCCCGTGGGCTGGAATTCCTGCCACTGGAGAAAAGTCAAAGCGAACGGTAGTTTAGCGTGGGAAAGTAATTTGAGTACCAGGGAGCAATTTGGTCTCCTGTAGAGATAAGATAATTGGGTGATATGTTCGCGTTAGAAGCTGCAGTTCTGTCCAATTCGACCGGATACCATGAATATTCCATTGAAGAATATCCATAATAGAATAAAATGAGATGAAGGTGAACATCAGCCCGACGAAGGCGGCGAGCCACAATGCGAATGTTCGCAACTGGTGGTGTCTGAGACGGGAGGGTCTTGCTCCATATTCTCAGAGGTGACCACAGCAGCTGCGTGAGGGTGGTCGGCAGCCCCATCTTTGACTGATGCACCTGGAGGGATTATAGGCTTCCAGGGGACGCCATAGTCGCATTGCGAGATAGAAGGGGGAGGGGGGGGGGGGTTTTCTCCCTATTTGACTTCTTGGAGCCCTGGTGAAGATTCTTGGTTGGCTCAGATGTTTTGGAAGGGGTACGGAGGAAATCCTCGCGCGAATGCTCCTTCTTAGACTTACGGGTCTCTATCTGTGGTTTCGCAGCTGAAGATTTGGAAGAGGTATTCACACTTTTTGTCGAACGTGACGCCGTTGTCGATGTAGACGGTTTGACGACTACTGTAGTAAACTGTAGGTCATATGTCTGTGTGGCCATATCCCATGTTGGTGGAGGCGCTGCACTGACAGTACTGTAGCTACCACGCGGTAGGGTCTTAGGCTTACGACTGGTGTACATCTTACGTGCAACTTGTTTTGGAACCTTTTGCTTGACACATATTTCCTGTATGGCCCGTTCATCGGCAGACACGGGACATTCCTGGGAGGAGGCAGCATGATTCCCGTTACAACTGATGCAATGGGGGAACGGTGGTGGACAATACCCCTCATATGCCTCTTTACCACAGGTGACGCATGTTACCGGGTTCTTGCACGACTGGCTTATGTGACTGAAGCGATATCACTGATAACACCGAATAGGGTTAGGGGTTATCAGGCCGTACTGTTACTACCTCATAAATTCGCATATTATTGTGGCTAATAATGAAAATTTGCCAGTGAAAGTAATAGGGTGTTCGTATATTGATGTTCAAAAACGTAATTCTTTAGATAAAATTCAAGTCACTGACATATTGTACATTCCACAGGTAAGTACTAATCTTCTGTTGGTTAGTAAAATAGTGGAAAAAGGCCATTCTGTTTCTTTTGATCATAGAGATTGTCGTATTTATGATCATAAAGGTTTAGTAGCCACTCCATCGTTAGTATATGGGATGTACAAGCTGTATCACCCGAGTAACAAAGTACAAACAAACTCAACCGCATTAATTGTAGACGCAGATCTGTGGCACAAGAGAATGGGGCATCTAAATAAAAACACTATGAAAGCTCTACGTAATGGTTTGGCTACCGGTATTTCATATACAGGTACAGTGAAAACTCCTTATGTAACTTGTATAGAGGGAAAACAGACTAGACTTCCGTTTTCGCGATCTGATACAAGAGCAAAACGTATTCTTGAACTTATACATTCAGATCTCTGGGGACGCATGCAAACTACAATTGGTGGTGCTAAATATTTTCTTACATTAATTGAAGATTTTTCAAGGAGTGTGTTCTTGTATACCATCCGAAATAAAAGTCAAGTTCCTCAGATAATCAAAGACAAAAAAGATGTTACGCCACAGGAGACAAATCGCACATTTATTCCATATACTGTCAAGAAGCAATATGGAACAGAAATTACCAGAACAGAAGAAACAGAACAGGATCCTGATTCTACTGATGCAAATAGAAGTTCCACAACAGCTAGCGAAACTGGTGAAACTCGTTCAGAAAGCTCACAAGAAAAAACAGAACCTCCTGTGAATGTACATCCACAGAGTTCATAAAATAAACAAGAAGTAGCAGAGCAACCTGTGAATGTACAGCCACAGAGAAAATCTTCAAGAATACCAAGACCAAAAAAGATGGAGTATTTTATCACTTACCACTCCAAACATTTGTGTCCAGATCCAGTTACACTAGAAGAAGCATTAAGCTCAGAAAATTGTGATAAATGGCTAGAAGCAATGGACGAAGAACTACAATCACACATGGAAAATAACACATGGGAGCCTGCTATTCTGCCTCCAGACAGGAAACCAAAAAGTACCGGATGGGTCTTTAAGACAAAAAAAGATTTAGCAGGACATATTGTGCGCTATAAAGCTAGATTGGTTGTAGAAGGTTGCGCACAGAAACCTGGGCTAGACTATGATGAAATCTATGCTCCAGTCATTAGATACAATTCATTAAGGTACCTATTTGCTTTAGCAGCAAAATACGACTTTGACATAGATCATTTGGATGTATGTCACTGCTTTTCTGCAAGGTGATTTGGCAGAAGAAATTTATGTAAGAATTCCTGATGTGGACCCAATTAGGCCTACCAAAACAATACAGAACATGAACATTAAAAGACTGAAGAAAGGTGTATATGGTTTGAAACAAGGGAGTCGTCGTTGGAATTTGAAATTAGATAAGGCATTAATTAGTTTATAATATGTGAGGGCAGTTTACAACTCACCGCAAAGACGTGGCGACGAGCTGCGACAGGCACATACAAAAGACACACACATACAACACATTCAGCTATTGGCCATGGCCTTCTTCAGAAAACAGAACACTCACGCAATCACACAGGCACACAACACAGTCATACAACCATCACCTCTGACTGCCGCACTTCGAATCACGCTCTGCAGCGAATCGGGGACGAGAGGGGAGGGGAGAGGGAATAGGAAGGTTATGTCACGGTGGTGGGGATGGGGTAGATGGGAATAACGAGATGCAGCTTAGAAATGGAGTGGAGAGGTGGGTGAAGGGAGAAAATAAAATAATATACTTACCAGGCGAAAGGGCACAGGCAGTAATAGCAACAAATAAACACACAGACACACACACAGACAGACGAAAATGCTAGCTTTCGCAGCCTAGCTGCTTCATCAGGCAGAAGGGAGGAGAGGGAAAAGGAAATGATGAGGGTTTTAAGGAAGGGGGTAAGGAGCCATTCCAATCCCGGGACAGGAAAGACTTACCTTGGGGGAAAAAATGGAGGGTAAATAAATGCACACACACACCCACACATTTACACAGACACAAGTACACTTAGGCAGACATACTCTGCCT
Source organism: Locusta migratoria (assembly GCA_026315105.1). Lineage (NCBI taxonomy): Eukaryota > Metazoa > Arthropoda > Insecta > Orthoptera > Acrididae > Locusta > Locusta migratoria. The sequence continues at coordinate 9,996,671 of CM048744.1, forward strand.
AAGTGTACTTGTGTCTGTGTAAATGTGTGGGTGTGTGTGCGCATTTATTTACCCTCCATTTTTTCCCCCCAAGGTAAGTCTTTCCTGTCCCGGGATTGGAATGGCTCCTTACCCCCTTCCTTAAAACCCTCATCATTTCCTTTTCCCTCTCCTCCCTTCTGCCTGATGAAGCAGCTAGGCTGCGAAAGCTAGCATTTTTGTGTGTGTGTGTGTGTGTGTGTGTGTGTGTGTGTGTGTGTGTGTGTGTGTGTATTTGTTGCTATTACTGCCTGTGCCCCTTCGCCTGGTAAGTATATATATATATATACGCGCGAACAAGCACGCGCGCGCGCGCACACACACACACACACACACACACACACACACACACACACACACACACAAGCGCGTGCGCACATTCACACACCACTCAAAATAGGCGAGGTTTGGGATAGAGAGGTAGGAACTCTAAGGTATGGAGAAAAAATATAGGGAAGTTATCATAGGTTGAGGCCTGGTTGATTTTGGGATCGGAGAATGTATTGTAGGGATAACTCCCATCTGTGCAGTTCAGAAATTCTGGTGGTGGATGGGAGGATCCAGATGGACCGGGTTGTGAAGCAGCCATTGAAATCAAGCATGTGCTCCGCTGCATGCTGTGCCACAGGGTGGTCCACCTTGTTTTTGGCCACAGTTTGGCGGTGGCCATTCATCCTAATGGTTAGCTGGTTGGTGGTCATGCCTATATAGAAAGCTGTACAGTGTTTGCAGCACAGTTGGTAAATTACGTGGCTGCTTTCACAAGTGGCCCAGCCTCTGATAGGGTAGGATAAGCCTGTGACAGGACTGGAATAGGAAGTGCTGGGTGGGTGGATTGGACAGGTCTTGCAGCGGGGTCTTCCACAAGGATATTATCCCTGTGGCAGTGAGCTGGGTTTCGGGGTGTAGGACGATGTAAAGATTGGGAGGGCGACGGAACTTCACTTCAGGAGGGGTGGGAAGGATGTCTCTCATTTCTGGGCACGAGGATAGAAAATCAAAACCTTGGCGAAGGATGGAATTTAGTCGTTCGAGACCAGGGTAGTACTGGGTGACAAGGGGAGCGCTCTTTTGTGGATGGTTAGGAACAGGATTTCGGGTGTGTGAGGATATGGCACAGGAGATTTGTTTGCGGACTATGTCTGTGGGGTAGTTTCTGTTTGTGAAGGCCCAGCACTTCCTATTCCAGCACTGTCAATAACAGCAGCTGAGTACATGGCTCTGACAGCTGCTTGTCAAGAAGCACTTTGGCTGACAAGATTAGAGCAAGCTTTATCACTTGTTTTTTGCAGAGATCCACTCAAGTTATTTTGTGACAACAAAGCCGCAATTGACTTGTCAAAAACAAGCCGTTATAAAGGACGTACAAAACACATAGATAGCAAACACCACTTTATAAGAGAAAAAGTAGAAGCTTGTGAAGTAGTTATAGAACATGTTCCGTCGCAACTGATGACTGCTGATATAATGACGAAGCCTCGACATCATTCACTGCTGAAAGAACTTGGGTTCCAGAATCAAGCAGATATGGGTTCTAGTGAGGGTGTGAGAAATGAGAACCCATGTGTGACTTGCAAATAATGTCTTTGGCACTGTGCCCTGGTTTTTTTAAAAAAACTTTTCTTCATTGTCTTTTGTGATTTGTCAATGTGCGACTGTATGTATGTTTAGTTATTGGTTTGCAGAAAGAAATATAATTATAATTTCAAACCACTGCATATTATCATCTGCTAACATATGACCTAGGGCCTATTTAGGTGAAATCTAACAACCGATACAATGTCGCAATTTACGTATGTGACATCTAGTTTCGGCAGATGAGTAGGTTATTTTTAAATGAAATATAGGGGTGGTATCGATACTATCAGATTTGATCTAAATAGGTCTAATCTTATTATTGATACCAGGTTTGTTCTATATTTAGACTGTGAATAAAGTTTTTTTTTTTTTTTTTTTTTTTTTTTTTTTTTTTTCTTTTCTTTCTTCCGCATTTTAATTTAGTGTCCCCCCCTAAAACACTCCATTTCCCGCGATGGTCCCGTTAATTTCGATCAATATATTGCTATTAGTCATGGACGTTATTGTATCGACGTCTTGTGGTACACTTGTGTTCGTAGTCTCTCGATTATGTATGTAATTGGTCAAAGCGGTATCGGAGACTAGAGTTTATCCGTGAACCTGTGTACGTATTTCTATTTGCGACAGATGGCTGTAATTTATCAGGTCACTACAAATGTATATCACTTAATGATTTTTACCAAATCTGTTGGAAATGTGATCAATAATTTTTCGGTGCTTAATTAATTATTCTTTGATGATGATGATGCTGTACTTATTTGTTGCGAATTTATTATTCTGTGTCTTTCATCACGTCTTGTAAAAAGTGTTGTAAATGTATTGCAGTTGCAAATATATACGATAAAAATCAGATTTTATCGTGAAAGATTTATTTTTCCGCTGCGCTAGTTTTTTTCAACAGGTTATGGGCCCAGTACGAAATAGTTATACGAAAAATTACGAGAAGGCGTGAAGCTAAATTGTTCGACGAAATAGATCGCGAACGTGAAAAAAATGGGTACTGCGCAAATACTTCAAATTGAAAGACTCGTCGGTCGTGAAAATTACGGGACCTGGAAATTCGCAGTGGAAGCATATTTGCGATTAGATGATTTATGGTGCGTAATAGATGGTACATTAAAATCTACCGATTCGCACTTTGCACACAAAGATAGTAAAGCCAAATCAAAATTAATTTTGTTGGTGGATCCGGTAAATTACGTGCACATCGAAAATACTGCAAGTGCACAAGAAGTCTGGAACAAGTTAAGGAAAGCTTTTGAAGACGGCGGATTGGCTAAAAGAGTCGGATTGCTCCGTGAATTAATTACCACTCAATTGAATCAGTGCAAAAATGTGGAAGACTACGTTAATAAAATAATATCTACATCTAATAGACTGAGAAATATAGGTTTCCAGATTGCTGACGAGTGGGTTGGTACTTTATTACTTGCTGGATTACCAGAAAAATATACGCCTATGATAATGGGGTTAGAGAGTTCTGGTGTTCCCATAACAGGTGACAGTATCAAGGTAAAAATATTACAAGATGTGAGAGGTGAAACTGAAGATGAAACAGCATCAGCATTGTACTCTAAAAATAAAAAGAAGACACAAATCAAGTGCTATAGATGCCAGAAGATGGGTCATTTTGCTTCACAGTGCAAGGAAAGGATAAGTACTAGTGGTAAAAGGTATGTTTCCAATAACCATGAAAAGAAGTCTTCCAACCAAGGTAAGGTTCTTTCAATGCATTATTCTTTAAAAAGGGGGAATAATGAAGAAACAGAATGGATATTGGATTCAGGGGCATCACTACATATAATTAAAAATAAATCTGTATTGTATGATGTCAAGGATACAACTAATATGGGTATATCTACAGCTGATGGGTCAAAATTGCAGTGTGAACTTGTTGGAAAAGTTGATCTCAGTATAGTGGTAAATAAAAAACCACAAAATATTACTGCTCAAGGTGTGCATTATGTCAAAGATGTTACCACTAATTTGTTATCTGTTAGTGAGATAGTAAGGAAAGGTAACAAGGTAATTTTTGATATAAATGGAGCTCGAATAATTGACAGTTGTGGTAAAATTTCAGCAACTGCAAGTAATGAAAAAGGAATTTTTAAATTAGACACTGTTAAGAATGTTAGTAGTAATGAAAGTCATTCAATGTACAGTGCCAAAAGTGTTCTGTGGCATAGGAGACTTGGCCATTTAAATAGAAAAGGTATGTCATTATTAAAGGATATGGCAACAAGTTTAGAAGACTATGGTATGTGTAAGGATCCTTGTGAGATATGTATAATTGGAAAACAGACAAGAATCCCATTTAAACCCAGTCACAGTAAAACTCAAGAATTACTGCAGATAGTACATACAGATGTGTGTGGTCTCATGGAGAGTGAATCTATTGGGGGAAATAATTATTTTATTATTTTTATTGATGATTATTCTATATATATTCATGTTTATTTTATGAATTCTAAAGAACAAGTTTGTGATATTTTTGAAGAATTCCGTATTTTGGTGGAAAGACAAACTGGAAAGAAAATAAAGATGATCAGATCTGATAATGGGAAAGAATACATAAATCATAGATTTGAAGGACGTTTAAAGCAAGTTGGTATAAGACATCAGACCACTATACGATATAGCCCTGCACAAAATGGTGTTGCAGAATGAGCAAACAGAACAATAGTGGAAAAAGCGAGGAGTATGCTAAATGATGCTGGTTTACCAAAACAATTTTGGGCAGAGGCTGTATCAACAGCAGTGTATCTAATAAATCGTTCACCTACCACGGCAAAAGTAAAACTCCATATGAGGTGTGGACAGGAAGAAAACCAAAGTAATTTGAGGATTTTTGGCTGTAAAGCTATGGTACAAATTCCTAAATCACTAAGAAACAAATGGGATATAAAATCCAGGAAATATATTTTTGTAGGATATTGTGAAGAATCAAAGGGTTATCGTTTTTTGAATTCTATGAATAATAAGATAGTAACCAGTAGAGATATTGTATTTCTGGAAAATTGTGAAGATAGAACCAAGGAATGTACAACTGTTGGTGTAAATGAAAATTGTAGTATTGGAGAAGAGAGAGAGATGGAAGAAGAAACTAATCAAGGGCCAACAGATGCAAGCTATGAGGAAGAAGAAGAACCAAGATGTGATCAAGATAAAGCAGGGAGTGATGAAGATAAAGTAAGACATTCCTCTCGTACAAGGAAACCAAAGAAGTATCCTGATTATGAAATGTATGTTACCCAGTGTTTCAATGATGAACCGGAAACTGTTGAAGAAGCTATGAATAGTACAGATTCTAAAAATTGGAAAGAAGCAATTGAGAAAGAATTGCAATCTTTAAATCAAAATGAAACATATGAATGGGTAAATATGCCACAGAAGAAAAAACTCTTAAACACAAGATGGATATTTAGTATAAAAAATCCTGAAAGTGAAACAACCAAGTATAAAGCAAGATTAGTGGTTAAGGGATGTAATCAAAGGGAAGGTATAGATTACAAAGAAACATTTTCACCTGTTGTAAAATATTCTTCACTGAGGTATCTTTTAGCTTTAGCTGTGAAAAAATATGTTAATCCATCAAATGGATGTTAAAACTGCTTACCTAAATGGAATATTAGAAGAGGAAATTTATGTAATGCCACCCAAAGAAGCTCAGAAATATTGTAAAGATAAAGGAAAGGTTTGGAAGCTTAAAAAGAGCATCTATGGACTGAAAGTGGGTACTGTTGGAATAAGTATTTGCATTCTACATTAGTTAACATGGGAATGAAGCAATCAAAGGCAGACCCCTGTATTTATATTAGGAAAAGTAAACAAGAATTAACCACAATGGCTATCTGGGTAGATGATTTTTTCATTTTAACTAGAGATGATAAGCAAATGATTGTTTTCAAAGAACAGCTACAAGAGAAGTTCAATATGCATGACTTGGGGGAAGCAAACCAATATTTGGGAATGAAAATTATAAAGCAGAGAAATGGAAACGAGCTATGGATAGATCAGTCTGCATATACCAAAAGGATTTTGAAAAAGTTTGGAATGGAAGACTGTAAACCAATTTCAACTCCAATGGAACCTGGGATAAAAATGATGATAAATGAAGAAGACACTGATTATAATAAAGTTACATCTTACTTGGAAGCTGTAGGGAGTCTTTTATATCTAGCTCAGACATCAAGACCAGATATTGTTTTTTGCAACAAATGTAGTAAGCAGATTCTGTAGTAATCCTAAAGAAAAACATTGGAAAGCAGTGAAGAGGATCTTCAGATATCTAAAGGGAACTGTAAATTATAAATTAATTTATTGTAAAGAAGGCAATGAAGAATTGGAATGTTACAGTGATGCAGACTGGGGAAATGAATTAGAAGATAGTGTCTATCTCTGAAAGCTGTTTAAAACTGATGGGAGGCTTAGTATGCTGGATATGTAAAAGGCAAAGAACTGTAGCATTAAGTATAGTAGAGGCAGAATATATGGCTTTATCTACTACTGTACAGGAAACTTTGTGGCTCAAAAACTTAATGAATGAAATTGAGGCTGATAATAATTCAAGGACAACAACAGTTTATTGTGATAATCAGGGAGCCATTAATTTAGCCAAAAACAATGTAACAAGTGCTAGAACAAAACACATAGATGTCAGACATCATTTCATCAGGGATCACATTGAGAAGAAGCATATTGAAGTGAAATACTTAAGCTCTGAAGAAATGTTGGCTGATTTATTAACAAAACCATTAACGAAGGAGAGATTCCAGGAAATTGTAAGACAGTATGGCTTAATTGATGGGACTTTATATACAACACCGAAAAATCTTGCTCAAGGGGGAGTGTTGGAAATGTGATCAATAATTTTTCGGTGCTTAATTAATTATTCTTTGATGATGATGATGTTGTACTTATTCGTTGCTAATTTATTATTCTGTGTCTCTTGTCACGTCTTGTAAAAAGTGTTGTAAATGTATTGCAGTTGCAAATATATACGATAAAAATCAGAATTTATCGTGAAAGATTTATTTTTCCGCTGCGCTAGTTTTTTTCAACAGAATCTTCCACTTTCCAAGCTGTTTACTCTCAACAAACAACGCGATTAACACAAAACATAGCATTTAACAATATTACTCAACTTGCGGAAAAAATAATGAGTAAATAAAATAGAGAAAAAACATAATATACGAAGCGCCAAAAAGGCTAAGACTACAGGGCATTCATGCAAATATTCACTTTTTGTTGATAATTTAGCAACACATCTTACATACTTCGTTGTTCGCAGCATGCTTCTCACACGCTGTTACGCAAAGTTCCATCGCTTCTCCTCTCATTTCGTCAATCATGTCACAGTGCTAGAACAATATTCATATGCAATATTAGTTGGATTATCGCCTATATCACTTCACCAGTTTCTCCAGTCGAAAATCTTACCCTCACTAATGGATACGTATGGAGAATTTTCTTTGTTTCTGCTTCTTCTTTCTTTCCTTCTGACTCGCTCATTACGACTGGCTTCACAATTTTCACACAATGTCAAATAACAATATTTACATTTCAAGCAGCCGACAAGGTTATGAAACAACCAGTGTTTAGCAGTCTCCCCACCATATCGTCACAGCTCCAACCAAGCGACCAATGATATAGCGCTCTGGGAGAGCCAATGGGAAGGCGATGTGTTTCACGCGCGTGCATATGAACTAAGTTAACATGTAAAGTGTAGTACAGTAGTATTCTACTTTTGTGTTGGCTTGTGTAGCTTCTAAAGATTCGTTCCAGCAGCTGCCAGACTGCTTGACGCGCATGCGCAACGCTGAAATTGTGTTCCAGCAGCGCCTTCTCCCGCTTCTAGCTATTTGAGGTTCGTTCCTGCAGCTGCCAGACTGCTTGACGCGCATGCGCAACGCTGAAATTGTGTTCCAGCAGCGCCTTCTCCCGCTTCTGGCTACTTGGAGTGTGGCTGTTTGGTGTTCCAGCAGTTGCCGCAAGCAGCCAGACGCTACCCGGAAAATTATTTCAGGCGCGGTCAAGCTGCCAATTTGCGCATGCGCAGAAAGGTCTGAGCTAGAGTGGAGGTTAGCCATCACGTGATACGTGTGTGTTTGTAGAGTGTTTTTCGATTATTTCGAAGTCACTGCAATCCCACTTGAGATCAGATATTTATCGTTTACACTTATTCGTTATTAGGAAGGAAAGTGTTTTAATTATTCCTTTGAACTCACATTCGCCTGCAGCCAGAAACAGTGCAAAAAGCGTTCCAGCAGTGCAAGTATCAAACAAGGGTTTTTACATCATAGTAGCTGCGCATGCGCAGTAACACCTGTTTCTCAGCGCTTGAAAGTAGCCGTCTGGCAGCTGCTGGAACGAATGTTAGATTGGAAACAGCCAATTGTACGTATGTTTCAACATACGTTACGATTATGACTTCCATTGTTTTTTTTTTTTTTTTTTTTTTTTTTTTTTTCGTACTGCTGTTTTACTCAGTAAACACACAATCAGATGAACTAAGCGCATAGCACTCGAATGTGCAAAACGAGAATTCTCTCTGCAATATCTGCACTAAAGTCAAGTGATCGGCAACGGCGCTGCAGGCCATATAGCGCTAAGCGTATTTCAAGCGTTATTAATTCGTTATTACATGCAGATATCTTTCAGAACTATAGTAAAACTGCGTATACATTTTAATAGATATCTTAAAAATTATATTCATTGGTGAAGTTGGTTTACAGACACAAAGATCGGGAGTGTGATGCTTTTTTTATGAGAACTGAAATTGTATTCCCCCTCCCCCCCCCCCCCACCCATGACGGAATGGAATTTGGACGAATAAACATATTTTTTGTTGTTTTCTGCAGCTGTTATACGAATGTCTGCTCGAATTAATTATATTTCAAAGACACTCATAGCCACGGAAAAACTAAAGAAATTCTTATTGCAAATGACAACCTTCCACTACTATCTTCAGTCTTTGCTTATCCTTTTGATTTTTTATATGCAAGCAGGCAGTTAGTAAAAAGTTTTTCATAACCTTCATTGGGTAAGTTCAAAGGCTAAATAGAGAGCATTAATTAGCATGGAATGATTCAACTGGTTTGAAAAATATGTTACTGTACAACAGCTTCTCCTTTGGGTTCTGCGTTCAGTCTTTTGCTGAATTGTGTCTCAATTAGGAACAGGAGACTGATGACCTGTTGTTTAGTCCCCTTAAAAAAGCCAAAAGCAACAAGATCAGATATCAGGTAGCTTTTGTCGTAGGAAGTATTGGTCCACCCACTAATGAAAGCCAATCTCCTATACCACCAACAAACATAAAAACTATCTGGAGGAAATTAAGGACATTTGGACAAACAATCTTGGAAATTATAGGCTACAAACCTTACTCATTCATGAGAACATTCACTCATGACGAAATAAAGCACAGCCAACTTTGATTAATTGATCATCTGAAATTACATCCTGTATAACGTTTTACCAATGTGAAAGTCTAGTCACAATAGTACACAAGCAAAATTAAGAAAAACAAACAATACCGGAATCAAAATAAATAGTGGTAGGCCTATGCATCATCAGATGTAAAACTAAATCACTATAGCACCATGTTACACATCACTAAACACTGGAGCAAATGAACAGAAACTCAACCTTTCTGTATATGAAACAATAGACTTATTTTAATATTTTCTTATAAACATTAGACGATCCACATAAACTCAGATGTTATGTAGCTAATGCTGGTGGTGATGAAACATAAGGTAATGGCCTACAGTGTCCATATTTGCACAAAAAAACACCCTAGGTGTGATTTGCCTACAAAACCTAACAATATGGTACTGTTGTACAACAGGAACGAGAAAAAAACCTAAAAAAAGGAACCACAAGTGAAATCAGTAGCACCCCCCTCCTTTAGAGTAAACAGAGTTGCGGGTTAAATCTGTTTACTATTGCTTATCCAACTAACTACTGTGACTTGGCTAAAGCCACAGATAAGAAATAATATACATTTAGAATCTTCCATCATACTATTAGAAGCTTAATTTTAAAAATACTAACATTTCCATTCATGAAAATAAAAGGAAGCTGGCATTTCAGTAGATGTGTGTACACCAAATATTACGTGAAAATTACTGGAATAGTACAGATTCATCTTGATTGATACAAGCAGATAAATTACTGTGTAACTAATAAAAAGGAAGATGAAGTGGCTGGTTGCCAACAACTAGCTGTGTTATTTTCCACAACAAAATTCCCTACAAGGACAAGGGTAGTCAAATGTTAACACTTAACAGTATATTCTTATACTAATATGAAACAATTATAGGAACAATACTTGGAAACATTTTGTGTGTGGCAATTAATGTATGTATTGATTAACTGATTGATTTCTTTATTAATCCAAGTAACAATTTACATTGGACTTCTAAATAAATCACTCATCAAAAATTTAACCCCAGAAGTAGACATACACAAAATGAAGAACAGAGCATAAAATTCCTTGGGCACAGTTGTTACATAATGTGTCTCTTTGTCAGGTTAAAACTTTTACCAGTAGCTGTGAACCACTATACACCGCTCCCACTATTTTATAATTATATTAGCTCGAGTTTAATCAGGACTCTTTGGTTAGTATGTTTGTGTAGAAACTTCCTGGCAGATTAAAATTGTGTGCCGGAAACGGGACTCGAACCTGGGACCTTTGCCTTTCGCGGGCAAGTGCTCTACCACTGAGCTACCCCGACACGACTCACGATGCCGCCCCACAACTTTACTTCCTGCAGTTTGTGTTGTCAATAACTCTTGGTTTTTTTTTTTTTTTTTTATAGGTCACATACACATAGACTGCATTGAATGGAAACAATGTCAAGATAAAATAGCTGTTTTATGACTCTGCTGAAAAATGCATGTTCATTTACAGATCTACCACTGAACACTTCCACTGTAGTGTAAATGATTGTTTCGCACTCTACATGCCCAAGACTAGTCTGCTAGTGAGGTCCCCTATTGTGGAGGAAGGCCCTTCATGCCCTGACATTTTACTTTGTTACGTATAATTTTATGTTTTGCACAGATAAAGGCTTTGACAAGGTCACAAAACATACCTCTATCAATACTTCATTTGTGAGATCATGTATAACTCATTATACTACATGCCATGATAATGTCAAAAGATAGTCAAATAGGTAATATTTTTTAAATTTAATGTGATGAGGTCAGATACTATGTGTGAAATCCTGTTTATGCAGGTGTATGAAATCTTCATGCAAGTGCAGCATGAGAAAAAGACTCACATCACCAAGAAGAATCAATGAAAAGTGTACACTATCTGACTACAGTTTTTCTGTCTTGTTAAAATATTGTACATTTGAATTCTTACTTGGCTGTGCAGTAGATATGTACTCAGGAGAGGTGATGAAAAGCAATCTTGTCTTGTTACTTTAAATATGCCTTTTAATGCATCATTAGTAGAAGGATAGCTCTGCAGAAACTTCAAGACACTCCAGAGCAAGAAGTTACTCGAAATATAACAAAGTCCAATGCCACATTTTTTTTAGGTATTTCCCAGTTTCTGGGAACTGACTAGCAGAGCCCAGACTTCTGACGGACCACAAAATATTCCACAAGTATTCACACAATATATGACATCAACTGCGAATGGGCAAAGCTGAAAATGTGTACCCAGCCAGGTTTCGAACCCAGGTCTTCTGCTTTCTAGCCAGTTGCACTGACCACTAAATCACTGAGGAAACAGTGATCACCGCACCTGCAGGGTCTACCTAAGCTTGCCTCTCGTCAGACACAAATTCCAATCTCTACCCCAGTGGTGTCATATATTCTGTGAATATGAAAGAATAACAACTGCAGGATCAGAAGTGATGTCTGTTCTTTCCTTCTTCTGAGAAGTTATCAACAAGTTCAGATTGAGTCAATTAGCTTGGCCACTTCTTTAAATACTTTTCACTGACAAGAATATGTCATGTTAGGCCAGTACCTTAAGTTTCATCACCACCATCTTTAGCTACATAACACCTCACTTTATGTAGATGGTCTAATGTTTATAAAAGAATAAAGGTTGAGTTTCTGTCTATTTGCTCCAGTGTTAAATAGTGATGTTAACAAGATGCTATCCTGATTTAGTTTCACTTCTGATGATACCTTGGTTTATTTTTATTCTAGTATTGTTCATTTCCCTTAATTTTGCTCTTGTGTTATTGTGTCTAGTCTTATATAATTCTAATAACTTTATACAAAATGTAATTAAGAAGATAAAAAAATCAAAATTGGCTGTGCTTTATTTCGTTATGGGTAAATGTTCTCATGAATGAGTGAGCTTTGTATAATTTCCAAGCTTGTTTGCCCATTGTTGTTGTTGTTATGGTCTTCAGTCCGGAGACTGGTTTGATGCAGCTCTCCATCCTACTCTATCCTGAGCAAGCCTTTTCATCTCCTCATAAGAACGTAAAATGTCCTTAATTTCCTCCAGATAGTTTTTATGTATGTTGGTGGTATATGGACATGGACTTTCATTAGTGTCTGGATCAAAACTTCCTATAACAAAAGCTACCTAATGTCTGTTGTTTGGGGACTTTTAAAAGGACTAAACAGAAGGGTCATCAGTTGCCTGTTCCTAATTGAGACACAACAGCAAAAGATTGAACTCAGCACCTAAAGGAGAAAATATCTGTACAGTAACTTAGTTTTCAAACCATTGCAAATTTGATTCATTCCATGTTAAATACTGCTTCCTATTTAGCATTTCAACTTACCCAATGAAGATTATGAAAAACGCTGTAGGTAACTGCCTCCTTGCAGTGAAAAAAGCAAAACAATAAGCAAAGACTGAAAATAGTTGTGTAAGGTTGTCATTTGCTGTACGATTTCTTCCTTTTTCTGTGTCTATGTGCGTCTTTGGAACATAAGTCGAACAGACATTCGTTTAACAGCTGTAGAAAAAAAAATCAGTTCTCATAAAAAACCATCACACTCTCGATCTCGCGTGTGTAAACCAAGGTCATCCAATGAATATAATTTCTAAGATGACTATTAAAATGTGTACATAGTTTTACGATACTTCTGAAAGTTATCTGCATGCAATAACGAGTTAATAATGCTTGGCGCTAATATGGCCTGCAGCGCTGTTCCCATATCACTTGAATTGAGTGCAGATATTGCGGACAGAATTCTAGTTCTGAGCATTCGAATGCTATGCGCTAAGTTCATCTGACTGTGAGTTTACTGAATAAAACAACAATACGAAAAAACAAACACTGGACGTTATAATCATATGTTAAAACACATATTTCGGGAAAGAAGTACAATTGGCCGTTTCCAATAAAAAGCAACACAAGTGGACACGTAGGTAGAATATTATTGCAATACACCTCACAAGTGTTCATATGCACGCGCGTGTAACAGAGACACAGAATAGGGAGCATACAGAAGGGAAAGCTGGGGGCGGCGCCTTTGATCTGTATGTTACCAAGCGTTGCGCTCGACGCCATATTGAAAAGCAGTAAATGCGGAACTATAGCCACTTAGTACTTTGGCTGGAAATGGACTTTTTACGAACTGCAGCTAATCTCACCGGCTTTTACGAAAGGAAACGGCTTTCCATTACGCTCTCATCTATTTTGCTCCCTCTTCTTGCACCTAATTGTAATCCAACGAAAAAAAATAGGCCTAAATTTTAATACAACTACGAAAATGTACGGTGGAATCGATGATCGTTTTATGTAGTGATTATCTCTAGAAAAATCCCAAATAACGCGGAGTTATGTTTGGGAAATTAGTTATAAACAAGAAAGTGACTTTACAACTGCGAGGTTTTATTTGACATGAATAAATTCGCACAAAATATTGAGTCAGACTTAGCAGTACAACGTGATTACATAGAACTAATCTAAAATGATTTCCAATCCATGGTGTACAACAGCAATCAGTTAGAATAAATATTCCTTCAAATATTCCTTTGAAGGAATATTTAGCACTAATCTCGTCTGGGCTTATATAAAAGTTGTATTTGCTTTAGGAGTATCATTAATTTACTGATCGGAGAAGGGCATATAGAGCAATCTGTCAATCACAGAGCAGGAACAGAATAAAATAATTATTCCTCTTAATCTATTTGTTTGAGTATCCGAACAGCATTCGTTGCCAACATTAGCACACTACGCCTCCAATGCCGTAAGAAAAATTTTGCCTGCCTACTTACGCACTATTCTTTGTCATTCATTTTATATTATTCCCTGCAGCGTTAAAGTTATAAAATATAAATGTAGTTCAACATTTCGATGCTGTTGAACTGCTGCAGCAACAGTAACAACGACAGTTATCGTCAAGAGAAGAACAAGTCTACTTTTAATAATTATTCACACATTGCTCTCATTCGAAACTGATAACATTTAACTTTCACTATACATATAGCGACTTACTGCTCAACATCTTTTGGGGAGGTGAAGAATCTTATAGCCTTATTTGTATTGGAATTATTGCGGTGATAGGTGCTGAACACCCTCGGCCGCCTTTTATTTTATTGCTACTCATAATAAAAGCTGAACAGCTCTAACTACTGACAAACAGTTCTTCCTTTTCTCGGCACTACACTGTACCAAATACTTGTTTACGTGTATGAGATTCAGACAGTTAAAATACACATTTAACAAACAAACACGGCGCATTACCACGCCACAGAGTAGAGAGTGACCACACGTTTACTGCTTTTCAAGATGGCCGATTCCGCGCATGCGCACTAAATTTTGGACGATAGACTGCAGCGGGAGTTTCCTTTCTGTATACTCCTTATTCTGTGACAGAGAGCCTTCCAATTGGCTTCTCTGAAGCGCCATATCATTGGTCGCTTGGTACAGCTGCGAGCGACGATGTGGTGGGGGGAGAGTAGAAATACTCTTCTTTGAGGAGGCCGTTCTCCGCCATGCAGGCGCAAAATAACTTTGCGACGCATAAAGGCCAATTCACACTGTCCGTCACGTCACGGCACCGTCACGTCAAGTTGTATTCACACTGTCCGTCAGTGTTCGTCACGTCAATTTGCCGATCTCAATACGCGATGTTGAAAGTGAGGTTATGAGTAGCGATCTGTTATGTAGAAAGTCATAGTTTAATACTAGAATTGAAGGAACAACAACGCTAAATGTTATTGACGGCCAAATAAAACTTTACAGTGTATGTTTTTGGCCAACTTACTGGGAACTGAAACAACATTTCAAAACATCGACATCTATTTTCAAGCGGAAAAATAAACATATGAATACATCAAACAACACTTATAAGAGCATATATGATGGACGAATTGACGTGACGGACACGGACGGACAGTGTGAATACAACTTGACGTGACGGTTCCGTGACGTGACGTTGACGTGACGGACAGTGTGAATTGGCCTTTAAGGCCAATTCACACTGTCCGTCACGTCACGTCACGTCACCGTCCGTCAGAACATTCCACAATGTATTTCTAATGGCGGCGTTCACACTGTCCGTCACGGACCGTCACGTCACGTCAACGTAACGTCAAGCTTTCTCGCGAAGAATGTTTTGACAGAACGGTCGTCTGCTAACACGGAAGTTAACCTATTTTCGTCACGCGAATTAAATGTTGCAGTCGACGATTGCACTGTTTATATGCAAATAAGTCTTATTCGCCTTTATTTTGTTGCTATACTTCGTTTTAGGGGTAAATCGCAAATGTTTCATGACGACTTAAATGTTTTTGTCAATTGAGTGTCCCCCTAAAATCGAGGTCGGATATCTGAAACCAAAAAATGGTTCATGTTACTTAACATTGTAACAGAAAAGACTGAAGCAAACTGTTTATTAGAATAAGATTGTAATTTGATTTCGCATTTCTCATTAAATAACATTTTAAATTAAAAAGTCAGTTCTAACGAAAGACAAAATTTCAGTTGTTTACGACGGTATTTACAATGTCAACGGGCAAATTGTAATGGATAAAGTAAACAGGCGCTTTATATGCTCTTATAAGTGTTGTTTGATGTATTCATATGTTTATTTTTCCGCTTGAAAATAGATGTCGATGTTTTGAAATGTTGTTTCAGTTCCCAGTAAGTTGGCCAAAAACATACACTGTAAAGTTTTATTTGGCCGTCAATAACATTTAGCGTTGTTGTTCCTTCAATTCTAGTATTAAACTATGACTTTCTACATAACAGATCGCTACTCATAACCTCACTTTCAACATCGCGTATTGAGATCGGCAAATTGACGTGACGAACACTGACGGACAGTGTGAATACAACTTGACGTGACGGTGCCGTGACGTGATGGACAGTGTGAATTGGCCTTTAAGTCGTCATGAAACATTTGCGATTTACCCCTAAAACGAAGTATAGCAACAAAATAAAGGCGAATAAGACTTATTTGCATATAAACAGTGCAATCGTCAACTGCAACATTTAATTCGCGTGACGAAAATAGGTTAACTTCCGTGTTAGCAGACGACCGTTCCGTCAAAACATTCTTCGCGAGAAAGCTTGACGTGACGTTGACGTGACGTGACGGACAGTATGAACGCCGCCATTAGAAATACATTGTGGAATGTTCTGACGGACGGTGACGTGACGTGACGTGACGTGACGGACAGTGTGAATTGGCCTTAAGGATGCAGCACGCCGGGCCGTGGTAAAACCCCTGGTAGTTTCCGTATTCGCCGTGAAATCAGGAAGGTTTCTCTGTAACCAAGGAGTTTATTCCAACCTCCTTGTCTGTAACCAGTGAGCTCACTGTCTGTAACCTGCTCGTAGAACTATATCTTTGAATTATTGTTTACGTCCTGTGTATTGGGCTTTGTATGTCAGAAGTTATTTATTTTGAAGGTCTTGGGTATACTACAGTGTTAGCTTGGAACTGTGCTATTACTTAGTTGAAATTTCATTTAGAAGTGAACTATAATCCACTGTGTTCCCGCACGAATGTAAGTGGCACCTAAATAATAAATGTGTTGTATTTAGACGGCCTGTGTCTTAAATCTCCACTGTGATGGTATTGTTAATCGTAAGACACTTATTCAGATAAAGGTCCCAAAGTATTTTACATCATACTGTTGATGTAGTCATGAAATACGCTTGTGAGCAGTTATGTTTATGGTTCATCAGTTTTCTGCTTCCTATGCCCACGTATATTTACAAACTGTTTCTTGTTTCAGAAGCAATGGCATCTTTAAATGCACCAAAAACAAACCAGACATCAACGGAGACGACACTTCGTTCTCCTATAAAATTAGATTTCGATAATTTGAAAATTCCTAGCCCAATAATAACAAGACGCACAAGAACGAACTCAACGTAAGTGCTAATGAACAGTTATTATAATTCTTTGTAGGCTATTAGTTTTAGAATGTACTTCTCAATGTATTGTCTTACAGATCCGCAAGGGCTGGAGAAAAACAGGAATCTGGAAAGGTGAAAATGTTTTGCAGATCGAAAGGCCACGGCTTCATTACGCCCAATGACGGCGGAGAAGATATTTTCGTACATATTTCAGAGTAAGTAGTCTACATGAAATTGTGAATATACCTTTTTCTCGTGTTAAAAACTTTTATAATGTTGTGATTTATTTATTGGTCTAGAAATTCTCATAATGAAGCAAAATTTTACTTTTGATGGTTTTATAGTGCCAATGTTGGCAAATACTATTGGCTCTTTGAAAAGTCATTTACTTAGAATGGAGCAAATATCCTGCAGCAATATGAAGCAAATAATTAATCCTGTGAAACTTTCTGGCAGATTAACATTGTGTGCTGGAACCAGGACTCGAAACTGGGACTTTTGCCTTTCATGGACAAGTGCTCTACCCACTGAGCTATCTCGACACGCTTCAGTCCGTCCTCACAACTTTACTTATGTCAGTACCTCACTTTCCAAACTTCTACTGCAAAACTCCTTTCTTCCAGGATTGCTAGTTCTGCAAGTTTCAGTAGAGAACTTAGCTCCGAACTTTGGAAAGTAGGAGGTGAGGTACTTGCAGAAGTTGTGAGGACCGACTGTGAACCATGCCAGGATAGCCCAGTCAGTAAAGTTCTTACCTGCAAAAGGCAAAGGTTCGAATCCTGGTTCTGGCACACAATTTTAATCTACAAATTTTGTAAAAATAGTGCCCATCTCATTGACGACGGTGAACCAGTCTACTCTCCATAATGTATGAAAGTGCTTGACGGTCTGTATACACAATTATCTTAGAACCCCATATTAGAGTCTGGAATTTGGTTATAGCCCATACTACTGCAAATAATTCCTTTTGGGGTGCTGTGGGGTGCTCGTGGGAATTTAAGCTATGACTTGCAAATGCTTGGGTGTTAAGTTTTCCATTTTGTATATCCCATATCCTTGGAAACAGTTCAGCAGTAATTCCGTAATCCGAAGCATCTGTGGCAAGTTTGAACGGCTCTCCCATTTTTGTATGTTTTAGGATTGGGGCACCCACTAGTGCCTTTTTTATATTATTGAATGCTTCTGATGCTCCTTCATCCCAATTCCATATAATTTTCTTTTTTAAAAGTGACAATATCATTGGATTGTTTAACACTTGTCCTGGAACATTGTGATGGTAAAAACCAGTCAACCCTAGAAAGGCATGTGTGGTTTAACTGTCAGAGGTTCAGGACAATCCCTAATAGCACGAATTTGCTCTGGATCTGGTTTAATCCCATCTACTTCTACTATATGTCCTAAAAAGCTTAACCCCTCTTGCCTAAAGTGTGGTTTAGAGAGTTGGTGTTCCCTTTTTCCTGAAATCTGCAATGTTTTAATGATGAGTATGCAATGGTCCTCCCACATTTTTGATACTAACAGTATGTCATCAACATAAATAATCAATTCTTGGAATAACTCACATCCCAATGCTTCATCTAGAGCATGTATTAAAACGATACGGAAACATTCAGTCCAAATGATAAGACACAGAAGTGCTGTGTAGGGACGTGATTCTTCATGCAAATTAATCTGCCAGTATCTGGCTGTTAAACCCATGGAGCTGAAATATCTCGACTGTTCGAATCGTGTTAACAACTCTTCAATACATCTCAGTCTATTGTGTTCCGTCTCTATAGGTTTATTCTGTGCTCTCTTATCTAACACCTCAGAAACTTCTCCAGTTGTTTTCCGTACAACCAATAGTGAATTATTATACACACTGCTGTGTCTTTCTGTATTCTTGTATATCATTTTATCTATTTCTTCTTGAACAGCGGTTCTTATACTGATTGGCATGGGTGCGATATACGGAAAGAAGGTTCCCTGTCTTTAATCTTCAGTTTACAAATATAATCCCCTATAACTCCAGGCTTGTCTGAAAATAAGTCTTTATATTGATACAGTATTCTGTATAAATCCTGTTTTTGCCCTACTGAGAGTGTCTGTGTTTCATTAATTTTGTCCCAAAATAAATCACTTTGTGCTTCTATGTCCTCATTCACTGCAAATTTGCTTAACAATTTTGCCATAGCAATCAAATTCTGTATGACCAATGGTAAAGGAAAATATAATCTTTCCATGTCCAAATTAACTGCTCTGACTCGAAGTTTAATGTTACTTTATATTTGGCTAACCAGTCTATTCCTAACAATACCTTTACATTGACATTTGACACAATCAACTCGCTTTACATGAAAGTGAATGATCCAATAGTGATAGGCACTCTTGTTTCATGTTTAATAGCCTGCCCTTTCGAACCTGCTATACCAACTACATGGACACCTGTAACAGGTAATGTAGGACATAAGTCTTATTTTTTAAAAGTAGCTACTAATTCCTGAGAAATAAGGGAAATCTCATTGCCAGAATCAATTTACAGCTCAACATCTATATCATAAATTTTTTCATGTCTTCTTTGAGTAGGTCTGTCCTCAGACAGGTTTCAACTGGACGTTCTCCATGTCGTTCTGTTCTGGGCATCCTCCTTCATTTGTCTGTAGTTTCTTTCTTTCTTTCTTCAGATCAGTCAACATTCCAAATCTTCTTTCTCTTCCTCTTGTTCCTTCTACTTTTCCTTCCATTATTCTTAGCAGCAGACAAATCCTGCGTAATATGTGTGCCAACCACGATGTTTTCCTCTTCTGGATTGTCCTAATGAAGGTCCTTTCCTCTAATACCCTGCTCAACACCACCTCATTTTTCATTCTGTCAGTCCGTTTCATTTTTTACATTCTTCTCCATAGCCACATTTCAAAACTTTCTGAATATTTTAGTTCTTCCTGTCTGATTGTCCACGTTTCAGATCAATATGACACCACGCTCCACACAAAACATTTGGCGAACCTCTTCCTTAATGGGAATACTTTTGGTTGTTAGCAAATCTTTTACTTTCCTGAAAGCTTTTTTCCATAGAGATTCTTCGCCTTACTTCCTCTGTGCAACTTCCAGTGGATACGGTACCATTATAGTTTTTACGAGATCTTTAGGTGCGATACCTGTGTCATATATTCTGTTGATCAGATTTGTAAGTCGGATTTTAGCACCATTCCCTAGTGCCTTCAGTGCTTCTGCCGGTATTTGATCACAGCTTGGCACTTTCCTTTCTTTAAGATCCTGGATTGTCTTCTCCACCTCCCATTTTTCTATTGGAGGTCCCCAGTTATTTTCATCACATTATTGTTTATCCTCTAGTACCAGTCCTTCATGATCAGCTGCATAATTGTATAGATCTTCTATGTATATATTCCAAACAATTTTGTCTTCTTCAGTATTCTTTGTTATTTTTCCCATCTTGTTTAGTATTCCTTGCTTGGTAATTTTTCGTGGTTTTTTTCATTGTTATAGACTTCACAGCTCTATACATTTTGTCTGTTTTTCCTTATTGTTCCAAATATTCTATTTTCTCACATTGCTTTATCATCCAGTTTTCTCTTGCTTTGTCAGTAGTCCTCCTCAGTTTGTTATTCAACTTCCTATACTGTCGTTTTCCTCCTTCTGAATTGTGATTTTTTTTTCCATTTTATCCGTTCTTCCATTTTGTCTAATACATTCTGTGTAATCCATTCCTTTTTATTCCTCCATTTTTCCTATGTCGTTCTCTAAACTTTCCAGTATTCCATCTCTAATGGAAACCCATTCTTCATTTACATCCAATTTCGGTCTTGCCATTTTCCCAATTTTTCTTCCATGCTACTGGTAAAGGACGTGGCATCTTCATTTTTCAGTTTCAACAGATTCCATTTCTTTAGAGTAATTTCTTTTCAATGTGTTACATCTTGGTTCTTATGTATTGGCATCTGCTCCAGGGCAAGCTTTAGATATCCTGATACTGGAGGAAGGAGGGAAGCTTAGGGTTTAACGTCCCCTCGACAGCTTGGTCATTAGAGATGGAGCAACGTTCACAGTTTTGGGTAGGAATGGGCAACGAAAACAGCCCCCCCCCCCCCCAGGGGACCCACGGCTGTTTTCGTGGTATGTGTGTGGCGCGCACGGGGCCCCGAGCCGAAGCAGCCTTTCTTCTACCACAGGCTGCTTCACATTCCCTCCCAGTTTATGCCTTAGCCCAGAGACGTGCGTCCTTCGCGAGTTAAGGTGGTTTCTTGGAGTAGTTTCTCTTATTCCTTGGTTTCTTTCTTTCCTCACCTTTGCTTCTGTCTTTCTCTCCTTGCTGTACTCGCCTAGCCTTTTTCTCCTCCTCATTAGTCTGCTTCGGCGTTTGAGACACTACTTTCTCTTCACTTCTCTCCTTCTTCTTCTTCTTCTTCTTCTTCTTCTTTTCTTCTTCTTCTTCTTCTTTCCCCCCTGTGCGTGTCTGAAGGCCGACCCACACATTATCATGCGTAGCAGGTGATGGGGTAACGCGTAATTCCCTGCCCCGGGTAGACAAGTAGGGCACGTACGTACCCCCTGGTAAAGGCCAGGCCGAGGGAGGGGTGATTACCCGAGCTGGTACCTTCCGAACATGCCAATTGGTGCCTCCGTCAGTTCTTGGGAGGTGTGAACAATCACCTAAGGCGGGTAAGCCCTCAGAGTGGGCCCCCACTAGGAAGGAGCACACCATCGGAGACGCCGGTAATCATGGGGGACACTTCCGCAATGACGTCCTCTTCTTCTGTAACTTTGACCCAGAAACAAAAGATAGATTAGCCTCAGCAAATGAAAACTTTGCCTAATCTTCCGAAATTCCTTGTTGTCTCTCGAACCGATGGTAAAGATTTCAATTCTGTAAAGCCTTTCATCATTCAGAAAGGTGTTGATGCGATTGCTGGCCCTGTTAAGACATGTTCGTGTCAGCGCAATGGTACATTGTTGCTGGAAGTGGACAGTGCCTTCCAGGCCCAAAAACTCATACGGACTATGTTGTTACACACGTTTCCTGTCAAGGTAGAAGCGCATCGCACGCTCAACCCGTCACGGGGGGGGGGGGGGGGGTAGTTTTCACTAGATCCCTTGACGGGTTGTCTGACGAAGACATACAAACCTATATGTTCAATCAGGGTGTAACAGCCGTGCATAGTGTGTTGAAAAAGGTAGATAACCAGCTGTCACAAACTCGTACTGTGTTTTTGACGCCCGACAGAGTTGAACTCCCATCGAAGGTCAAAGCTGGGTATGAGTTATCTCCGTCCACCCTTATATACCAAACCCAACGCGCTGTTTCCAATGCCACAGATACAACCATACCCGTCAATCTTGCCCAAATGCAGCAAAATGTCACTTGTGGTAGGGATGCCCATGAGGTGGATTGCCCACCTCTGTCCCCTCACTGCCTTAATTGCAACGGTGACCATGCGGCTTCCTCTCGGGACTGCCCTGTATATAAGGATGAAAGGGTAAATCAGCAAATTAAGTTATGGAAAAGGTATCAACATCTGCCGCTCGAAAGTTGTTGGCAAGTCAACCTACTAAGGATTCAGGTGCCCAGACCTGTGACTTAACTTTCACTGACACAGTTGTGCGATCCGCCAGCCCGAATATTGCCCGTTCCACGTCTCCGCTTCCTCCTGCTGCTTCTAAAGTTCAGTCTTCCTCAACCTCTAATAAACTGCAAGAACCTAAACAAGATGCCCGGACTTTGAAAAAGGAACCCGTCCGTGAAGATTTTCTGCATACTCAGGCTTCCCAACCGTCAACTGCCTCTTCTCAACGTCACTCTTCCAGAAGAGTCAACATAAAAGAGTTCCTCTCCTTCCCCGCCGAGGTGTGACCCATCCGTCAAGCCGCTCAACAGTAGTTGGCCCCGATCATCATCTGTCTCGCTGGGACGCACTGCTGTTGGCTGGGCAACCGGCATTTTACCGGCGGCTGAAGCTGCCACTCCTCAAAACTCGGGAAGGTGGCAGATGTAACAGTTGAACCTATGGAACATGACTCTCTGGCTCTAGATAGCGACAGTAGTGCTCCCTCGAAATCCGGTCCTCACCTGCTTGTTCCTTTTTATCGTCTTCTCTTATTTTTTATCATGGCGCTCCTTCAATGGAATATCCGTGGCTTTCGTTCCAATCGGGAGGAATTAGAACTTCCCCTTAGATTGCACTGCCCGCTTCTAGTTTGTCTTCAGGAAACTAAGTTACATCCAAGTGATCGTGCAGACTTTCCACACTACACCTCTGTGCGTTTCGACCTGCCATCTGTGGAAGGTACCCCAGCCCATGGAGGGGTTCTGATGCTCATTCGGGACGACACCATCCTATTACGTTGCATCCTCACCTACGGCAGTTGCTGTCCGCATCACTCTATCCACCTTTTCCTTTTCCCTCTGTAATATCTATTCGCCATCGTCATCTGCCCTTACTAGGGCAGATGTGCTACACCTCGTTGACCAGCTCCCTTCACCTTTCTTGTTGGTAGGCGACTTTAATGCCCACCACCCCCTATGGGGCTCTCCGGCACCTTGTCCGAGAGGCTCCCTTTTGGTGGACCTTCTTCAACACCTCAATCTTGTCTGCTTCAACACCGGTGCACCGACCTTCCTTTCAGATACAACACATACTTATTCCCATACAGACCTCGCGATATGCACTCCTCAGCTTGCCGGTCAGTTTGAGTGGTATGCACTTTCTGACACATTCTCAAGTGACCATTTTCTTTGTGTCATACATTTCCTGCATCATTCCCCATCTCCTCGTCCCACCAGTTGGAACATTTCTAAACCGACTGGGGGCTTTATTCTTCCATGGCAGTTTTTCACAATCAGTACTTTTCCAGCTGTGACAGTCAGGTCGAATACCTCACAGAGGTTATTCTCACAGCTGCCGAACATTCCATACCTCGTACATCCTGTTCTCCACATCGCGTCCGCCGCCATCCAACGTTGGAGAATAGTATCAACTATAAACAACTGCGAGCGCAATGTCATCGAGTTTTAAACGACAGCAAAAAAGCTTGCTGGATTGCTTTTACCAGTTCTTTTAACCACTTTACTCCCTCTTCGGCTGTTTGGGGTGGCCTACACCGTTTATCTGGCATCATGGTCCACTCCCCTGACTGTCAAGAACGCAGTCCTTGTGGACCCCGCTGATGTTTCCAACGCATTGGGCCATTTCTTTGCGGAGGCTTAGAGCTCTGCCCATTACCACCCTGCCTTCCTCCCTCGCAAACAGGTAGAGGAGGCACGCCCGCCTTCTTTCCACTCAATTAATTGTGAAAGTTATAATGTCTCCTTCACCATGCAGGAGCTAGACTATGCTCTCGCCCTGTCCCGATCTTCTGCACCCGGGCCCAATTCCATCCATGTTGAGATGCTGAAGAACCATTCTCCTGCAAGTGTTTCCTACTTAGCACCTATAATCGCATATGGAATGAAGGTCAGGTTCCCACAAGTTGGCGTGAACCCATTGTTGTCCCCATCCTCAAACCAGGGAAGGACAAAGGACAAACATCTTCCATCAAGTTATCGCCCTATTTAAATTACTAGCTGCGTCTGTAAGGTGATGGAACACATGGTTAATGCTCGGTTGGTCTGGCTCCTCTAATCTCGATGCCTCCTGACTAATATCCAATGTGGTTTTCGTAGACACAGCTCTGCTGCTGATCGCCTCATCACCTTGTTGGCCTTTATTATGATTAACTTTTTAAGGAAGCAACAAATCGTAGCGGTGTTCTTCGAACCACTGGGCTCCTTTTGGCCATTGCAATCAATCCGATCGTAGACTGCCTTTCAGCCGACGTTTCCGGATCCCTTTTTGTAGATGATTTTGCAATTTATTGCAGCGCCCAGCGGACGTGTCTCTTGGAGCGTTGTCTTCAACTCTGTCTTGACCGCCTATATTCCTGGAGCATTGTGAACGGCTTCCACTTCTCCACTGAGGAAACTGTGTGTATAAACTTCTGGAGATACACGGAATTTCTTCCACCATCTCTACGTCTTGGCCCCGTAGCTCTCCCTTTCGTGGAGACAACGAAATTCTTGGGACTCATGTTGGATTGTAAACTTCGCTGGTCCCCACACGTGTCTTACCTGGCTGCCCATTGTGCCTGATCCCTAAATGTTCTCAGTGTCCTCAGTGGCACAGCATGGGGAGCTGACCGTACCGTCCTGCTTCACCTTTATCAGGCCACTGTTCAGTCGAAGCTCGACTACAGAAGCCTTGTATACTCTTCTACACGGCCGTCGATTCTCCGCTGTCTCAACTCTATTTACCATCGGGGATTACGCCTGGTGACCGGTGCATTTTATACCAGCCCTGTCGAAAGTCTGTATGCCGAGGCTGCAGTATTACCCTTGACCACTCGGCGTGACATACTTTTTTCGGTATGCATGCCGCTTGTGGTCGATGCCCAACCATCCACCTTAGAGATTATTTTTTGACGATTCACCCGATCACCAATATCAGTTGTCTGCGATAGCCTTGCTTCCACCTGGAGTTCGGTTATGCCGCCTGCTTCTGCGGCTCGATTTTACCCTTCCTTCAACCTTTAGGTTGAGCAAGAGCCCATTGCCACCATGGCATCAGGCCCAGGTTCACACCCACCTTGACCTTAGTTCGCTGCCCAAGGAGAGCACCCCGGATTTGGTATACCGCTTGAGGCTTGTCGAACTCCGTTCGCGGTTCGATAATGCCATATTTATTTACACTGATGGTTCCAAGAGCACTGCTGGTGTCGGATCTGCCTTCGTCGTTGGGGTCAACCGTCTTCAATACAAGCTCCCTGACCAGTGCTTGAATTTCATGGCTGAGCTTTTTGCCCTCCACCAGGCTGTTTATATACCTGCCGCCGCTGCCATCCTTTTTATGCCATCTGTTCGGGCTCCCTTAGTGCCCTCCAGAGTCTTAAAGACCCTCTCTTGACCCATCCTCTCGAAAATCGGATCCAACGCTCTCTCCAGTAGGTAGCAGATGACAGCTGTCACGTTTCTTTTCTGTGGGTCCCTGGCCACGTAGGTGTGCCCAGAAATGAGACCGCCAACATAGCTGCCAAGGCAGCACTTTTTGCGTCCCTTCGTACGATGTTTAACGGGCTTTTCGCCGGAGTATCGTGTCATCCTGGCACAGTGTGTGGTTCTCACTGCGGGACAATAAATTGAAAACTGTAAAACCGATCCCGACTGCTTGGAGGACCTCCTCACGTCCCTCTCGGCGAGAGGAGGTCATCTACATCTACATACATACTCCGCAATTCACCGTAAGGTGCATGGCGGAGGGTACACTGTACCACTACTAGGCATTTCCTTTCCTATTCCACTCCCAAATTGAACGAGGAAAAAAAGATTGCCTATATGCCTCCGTACGAGCCCTAATTTCTCTTATCTTGTCTTTGTGATCTTTACGCGAAATGTAAGTAGGCGGCAGCAAGATCGTACTACACTCAGCTTCAAATTCCGGCCCTCTAAATTTACTTAACAGAAATTCACGAAAAGAACGTCGTCTTTCTTCCAGCGATCCCCAATTGGGGATCTAGCTGCTTGCCTCTGAACCGCCTCTATGTCTTCCTTCAAACCGATCTGCTGCGGGTCCCAAATACTTGAGCAATACTCAAGACGTGGTCGTACAAGCGTTTTATACGCGGTCTCCTTTACAGGTGAAGTACATCTTCCCAAAATTCTCCCAATAAACCGAAGTCTGCTGTCCGCCTTACTCACAACTGTCCTTACATGCTCGTTCCATTTAATATCGCTCTGCAATGTTACGCCTAGATATTTGAACGACGCGACCGCATCAAGAAGCTTACTACTGATGCTGTATTCGAACATTATAGGATTGTTTTTTCTATTCATGCGCATCACCTTACATTTTTCTACATTGAGAGCTAGCTGCCATTCTTCGCACCAACTAGAAATTTTGTCTAAGTCAACCTGTATGCTATTACAGTCAGTTACAGACGACACCCTTCCATACACCACAGCATCATCAGCAAACAGCCGCAAATTACAACTTACTCTGTCCATCAGATCATTTATATAGATAGAAAATAATAGCGGTCCTATCACACTCCCCTGGGGCACGCCTGACGATACACTCGTCTCTGATGAACACTCGCCGTCGAGAACAACGTACTGCGTTCTATTACTTAGGAAGTCTTCCAGCCAGTCACAAATCTGTGAACCTATTCCATAAGCTCGTACCTTCGTTAGCAGTCTGCAGTGTGGCACCGTGTCGAACACCTTTTTGAAGTCGAGAAAAACACAATCCGCCTGTTGCCCTTCGTCCATGGCTCGCAAGATGTCATGTGAGAAAAGGGCAAGCTGAGTTTCACATGAACGATGTTTCCTAAACCCGTGCTGATTCATGGAAAGCAGCTTTTCCGTTTCAAGGAAATTTACTATATTCGAACTGAGAATATGCTCCAAAATTCTACATGAAACTGATGTCAACAATATTGGCCTGTAATTGTATGGGTCAGTTCTCTTTCCTTTCTTATACACGGGAGTCACCTGTGCTTTTTTCCAATCACTAGGAACTTTGCGCTGAATTAAAGACTCGCTATAAATGCAAGCTAAGTAGGGGGCCAATGCCGCAGAATAGTCTTTGTAAAACCGAACTGGTATTCCATCCGGACCAGCAGACTTTTTCGTATTTAGCTCTCTCAGCTGCTTCTCTACACCGGAAATACCTATTGTTATGTCCCCCATTTCGGAATTAGTACGTTGATCAAATGATGGTATATTTGTGTGGTCCTCCTGCGTGAAAGATTTCTTAAAGGTTAAATTTAGAACTTCAGCTTTCCGTTTGCTTTCTTCTATTACTGCCCCGGAATGATCAACTAGTGACTGGACAGTGGGCTTTGACCCGCTTATCGATTTTACATAGGACCAGAATTTTTTCGGGTTCTCGGAAAGATCTTTTGCTAAGGTATGGCTGTGATAATTATTGTATGCTTCACGCATCGATCTTTTTATAGACGCACGAATCTCTACTAACTTTTGCCTGTCATCATTTGCGTGTTCTTTTTTGAATCGAGAGTGCAACAGCCTTTGCTTTCTCAACAGCTTCCTAACATTATTATTATACCACGGTGGATCTTTTCCATCCTTAATCGTCTTTACTGGCACATATTTCTCTAACCCTTCATTAACAATGCATTTAAATTTAGTCCACAAGTCCTCGACATCCATAGTCCCAGAATTAAAAGATGCCCATTCATTTTCTAAGTGCGATCGTAACATTTGCTTGTCGGCTTTTCCCAACAAAAACACGCTCCTAGCCTTCTTGACTGGTTTATGAACTTTGGTCACCTGGCCCAGGTGCGGATCGGTCACTACCGTTTCAGCCACTTCACTTTCTGTCTACTCTGGAGAAACTTTTAGCTGATGACACATGAACAGTTGCTCGAGTTTTGCGTTTTATCAACATTGCCAATCTGTCAAAAGATATTTAATCCTTTTAATTGTTTTTATCTTTGTTTTTAGCCTTCTTTTGATACTCAGTCTGGTAGTTACTAATTTTTTCGAGATTCAGCGAATCTCCATTCTTATATGGGCGCTAATGACCTTAGCAGTTGTGCTCCCTAAAACGACAAAGAAGAAAGAAACAACGAAAACAGCCGTGCCCTTTGAAAGGAACCATCTCGGCATTTGCCAGGAGTGATTTAGGGAAATCACGGAAACGTAAATCTGGATGGCTGGAGGTGGATTTGAACCACCATCCTCCTGAGCTGTTTTTGAACCTTTGATTTGTTAAGATGTAGTCTGTAGTCTATCTAGTGTGCGCCTCGGTTGCACGGTGGTAGAGTGCAGACTACAAATCCAAAGGTCGTGGGTTCGATCTCAGGCAGGTCCTAGGATTTTTACCTGTCACTTTCCATCTCTTTCACCTCTGGCATACTGCTCATGTGAAAAATACTGAGTAGCACCGTGGTTCGGAACCCACGTTAAACTGTAGGTCCCGTTACTGGCTGGGTAAGTCAGTTCGAAGATCGGAGGAAGGCAATGGCATACCACCTCCAAACAGGACTGTGCCTAGTAAAGCACTGTGGTGTTCAAACCAATCTTCGGATTGTTGACTGCTTTACCTTTTACCATTTTAGTCTATCTAGTATCTGGCTCTATCACTAGGGCTTTTCCAAGTGTACAATCTTCTTTTATGATTTTGGTACCAGGTGTTGGCAATCCAAAAGCCAAAACTCTCACAAAACCCTTTGAGTTTATCTTCTGTCATTTCGTTGTCCCAGTCCATAATCTCCAACAATGTTTCCATGTCTTCCACTTCCTACCACGCCCCAGTCTCCAGTCTCCCATGATCACTGTTCTTATTTGACCTTTACCATTTTCCTCAAATACCTCTTCTGTCTGTTCATAAATCTTGTCCACCTCTTCTACATCTGCTAT
This sequence comes from Locusta migratoria, assembly GCA_026315105.1. NCBI lineage: Eukaryota > Metazoa > Arthropoda > Insecta > Orthoptera > Acrididae > Locusta > Locusta migratoria. Next base: position 10,025,981 of record CM048744.1, read on the forward strand.
TGATGTAGGCATGTACACTTGAAAAACTAAGCTGTCTACAGGTTCCATTAATATTTTAATTGCTATCACCCTGTCACTAACAGGGATTACTTTGATTATGTTCTTATCAAGAGTCTTCTTGTACAATAAGCCTATTCCTCCTCCTTTGCGGTCTCCTCCTTTGTAAATCATCTTATATTCTCCAGAAACCAATTATCCTTCCCATCTCACCTCACAAAGTCCTGAAATGCTGATGTCATATCTCTCCATTTCTCCCTTCACGTTTTCTTGTTTATCTTTCTCATCCATTGTTCTCACATTCCAGGTTCCAATCCTCAGACCAGGAACTTCCGTCTTTTTCTTATATAACTTCACAGTGCACTATTTAACTGGGATAGTGCCACCTGGAGATCCAATTGTGGGCATTTTACTCCAGAACATTTCTTCTCAGGAACAGCCATTCGATGAAGGATTTTGTCCAGTGGGACTAGGGATACCACAAGGGTCTTTAATGTGGTGGTTTCCCCTTGCCCTCAGCATCCTATGCCATTGACTTTCCATTAGTTTTTCCGCCTTTAGAAATGATTTCTCATTTCAAGGGCATGAGGGTGCCCTGGACTTCCACCCGCTCCTCCACTCTCCAGGGAGGCTATTGGCCCATGGTGGAGAGGGGACCACATAAAGCGGTAGTCATTTGGTGTTACATCACGTGTTTGGTGATGGTAGTTCATTCGCCCTTTGAGGTGTTAGTAATCACCCTCTTCCGCCTTCCAGGCTGTTGACTATCTCAGATGAGAAGTGTTGTTGTTGTTATGGTTTGATGCAGCTCTCCACCATTCTCTATCCTGAGCAAGCCTCTTCATCTCCTCATAAGAATGGTAACCTACATCCATTTTAATCTGCTTACTGTATTCATCTGTTGGTCTCCCTCTGCAATTTTTTACCCCACACAGTTCCCTCCAGCGCTAAATTCACAACTCCTTGATGTCTTAGAATGTGTCCCACCAATTGATCCCTTCTTTTAGTCAAGGTATGCCAGAAATTACTTTTCTCCCCAATTCTGTTCAGTACCTCATTAGTTAAGAGATCCATCCACCTAATCTTCAGCATTCTTCTGTAGCACCACATTTCAAAAGCCTCTAGTCTCTTCCTGTCCACACTGTTTATCGTCCACCTTTCACTCCTATACACGGCCACACTCCATATAAATACCTTCAGAAAAGACTTTCGTACACATACATTAATATTTGATGTTAGCAAATTTCTCTTTTTCAAAAATGCTTTTCTTCCCATTGTATTTCTGCATTTCATATCCTCTGTACTGAGACCATCACATGTTATTTTATTACCCGAATAACAAAACTCATCTACCACCTTCATTATTTCATTACCTAATCTAATTCCTTCAGCATCACCTGATTTTCTAAGATTCCATTCCATTATCTTTGTTTTGCTCTTGTTAATGTTCATTTTATATGCGCTCTTCAACTCACTTTCCATTCCATTCGACTGCTCTTCCAGGTCCTTTGCTGTCTCTGACAGAATTACAATGTCATCAGCAAACTGCAATGTTCTTATTTCTTCACCCTGAACTTTAATCGCTATTCCAAATTTTTACTTGGTTTCCTTCACCACCTGCTCGATGTACAAATTGAATAACATCGTAGAAAGGCTACAACCTTGTCTTACTCCCTTCCCAACTGATGCTTCCCTTTCATGCCCTTCGAGTCTAATATCTGCGGTCTGGCTTTGTAAATAACTCTCCTTTCCCTGTATTTTACCCCTGCTGACTTCAGAATTTGAAAGAGTGTATTCCGGTCAACATCGTCAAAAACTTTCTCCAAATTCACAAAAGCTAAAAATGTAAGTTTGCCTTTCCTTAATCTATCTTCTAAGATCAGATGTAAAGTAAGTATTGCCTCCCAGGTTCCTATGTTCCTCCTGAATCCAAACCGATCTTCCCCGAGGTCAGCTTCTACCAGCTTTTTTATTCTCCTGTAGATAATTCGTGTTAAAATTTTGCAACCATGACTTATCAAACTGATAAGAACTCCTCCTTGTGGGCAACCCCTAGTGGTATTGATTACTGAAGTAAACACTCTTCGTCCAAGCACGCTATGTGTCGTTCAGCGTACACTTGTCGAATGACACGGCTGTCACGTCGGCCGTTTGACGGGGCCCGCCAGCAGACGGCGCGCAGCTCGCGTCAGCTGTTAGGCCGATCGTGCCCTCCTGTGGCACGGCCTGGAACTACCATGGCCGGGCCCGCGCCTGCCACGGAACCCAATGACGGCGCACGCGATATGAATGGCCCTTAGGCCATAACATCCCTCCCCCCTTGGGGTGAGGAGCCGAACCACTGAACGGCGGTGCAGAGGTCTGGCTGCTGGGACTCTTCCACCTCCATCCGATCGTCAGGCGGCTCCATCCACTCCCTAGCCGGAACCACCTCATATGGGCGGAACCCCTTCGAGCGACGAGGGGTTCGCCCACGCGAGCGCTGTCTTGCTGCTCCCAGCACTGGTGATGGCGGCGGGTCCTCCATTCCTCCCTCCTGTGGCTCCTCCATTGGAAACTCGGGGCCTCTGTCTGCAGGCTGCAAGGTGCCCCCTCCGCCGGCAACCGGAGCTGTCCACTCCTTGTAGCTGGCCGCTGGGACTGCGGCGGGGGAGCGGGCCCTGGACCACGACGGTGACGGTGAGGGGAAATTCCCTTGCCCCCCAGCCAATGCCCGCAAAGCGGAAGTCAGGAGAGAACTGTCCCCTGATGGCACCCGCAACAGTGGGGGGCTGGACCTGTATGAGGAGGAAGGGACTGTAGGTGCTTGAGGAGGGTGGCGGACCCGCCGCTGATCATGGTGGCGGGTGAGGCCCCCGGTAGGAGAACGGATCTCACAGAGACGTCGGCCACGCTCCCGAACGACCACGGCCGGGACCCAACGAGGATGGCGGCCGTAGCCTCGAGCCCAGACAGCCGAGCCTGGGGGCAAACGTGACCGAGAACGAAGAAGAGGTGTGGGAGGGCCTGGATGCACGAGGGATAACAGTGTCCTATGAGGGCGGCCGTGAAGGAGCTCTGAGGGGCTCTGCTGACCTGCCGGAGTGGACCGATAAGATGTCAGGAATCGAAGGAGGGCCTCCTCCACTGAAAGATGTGCCACATACTTGCGCATTTGCGTCTTGAAAGTGCGGACGAACCTCTCCGCCGCCCCATTGGACTGTGGGTGGAAAGGTGGGGCCAGGACATGTTGGATCCCATGGGTAGAACAAAAATCGTGAAAGTGTTGTGAAGTAAACTGTGGCCCGTTATCCGTCACCAGTGCGGCCGGGAGACCCTCAATAGAAAATATCTTTAACAGGGAACGTGTGGTAACTTCCGCAGACGTGGAGGTCAGGCGAACAACAAATGGGAAGTTGGAGTATGCGTCAAGGACGCAAAGCCAGTAGCTATCTAAGAAGGGCCCCGCAAAATCGACATGGAGTCGTTCACAAGGTGCAGACGGAGTGGGCCATGGAGAGAGAGATGAGCGCGGAGCCGCTTGTTGGGATGCACAAGAAGAGCATCCTGCAATGAGGCGAGTGATGTCCCCATCTATACCCGGCCAATATACATGTCGGCGAGCCAGCATCTTCGTGCGAGAGACACCCCAGTGGTCCCGATGGAGAAGACCGAGAATCTGGCGGCGCAAGGACCCAGGAACCACCACTCGATGGGAGCCGTCTTCCGTGGACAGCAGTAAAACACCCTCGTAGGTGCTAAGGCGGTGCCGAATAGCATAATAATTGCAGAGAGGGTCTGATCCGGGTCAGCAGCGGTAGCCTCCGCGATCCGTGAGCTATTGATAGGAAAACCGGAGACTACCTCTTTAGCCGACTCGTCAACTGCAAAACACAAAAGCTCTTCAGCATCGAAGACTGGATCAGGGCCTACCGGGAGGCGTGATAGGGCATCGGCATTGGCGTGATGAGACGACGAGCGGTACTGTATCTCATAATGGAAACGAGAGAGGTACAAGGCCCAGCGTTGAAGACGATGGGCTGCCTTGTCCGGAAGAGCCGCTGACGGGTGGAACAACGACACTAACGGGCGATGGTCCGTGTAAAGCGTGAACTTTGACCCATAGAGATAAACGTAAAATTTTTTTAAAGCAAAAACGATGGCTAGGGCCTCCTTGTCCACCTGGGAATACCAGCGCTGCGCATCCGTAAGAGTTTTAGATGCAAACGCCAACGGGTGCTCTGACCCATCGGGAAACCGATGTGCCAGCACCGCCCCCACACCATGCTGGGAGGCGTCCGCTGCCACCACAAGTGGGATCCCCGGGGTGTATGCATTGAGGCACGGAGCCTCCAGGAGGGCCCTTTTCAGTGACTGAAAGGCTCGTTTGCACGCAGGAGACCAGTGGAACTGGACGCCTTTACCTAGCAGTTGATGCAGGGGGTAAGCCACTGTGGCTGCCTGAGGGAGGAAGCGATGATAATAGGCGATCTTGCCCAGGAATACTTGGAGTTCGTGAATGGAAGAAGGACGGGGAAGCTCTGCGACCGCTCGCACGTGCTCAGCCACGGGCCGTACCCCCGACCTGGATACCTCGTAGGCCAAGTACTCGATAGTCGGTTGGAAAAAAGAAGATTTCTGGAAATTACAGTGGAGGCCAGCCCCCTCCAGAACGGAAAACAATGAACGGAGGTTGGCAATATGGTCAGCAGCTGTGGATCCCGTCACCACAATATCATCCATGTAGTTCACGCAACAGGGGACTGGCGCTAGCAACTGCTCCAAAAAACGCTGAAAGATTTCTGGGACACTGGCCACCCCGAATGGCAATCTCTGATATTGATATAGGCCAAAAGGCGTAGAAATCACCAGCGCCTGTTTGGAGGCATCGTCTAAAGGCAACTGGAGATAAGCCTCTGCCAGGTCTATTTTCGAAAAATACTGGCCCCCGGACAACCGATCTATCAATTCCGCTGGGCGAGGCATGGGAAAAGAATCAATGACGGATTGAGAATTTACAGTTTTCTTAAAATCGCCACATAAACGCAGGGCACCCGAGGGCTTGCGTATGACAACTAGAGGGGAGGCCCACTCGCTTGCTGTGACAGGACGCAAAATACCTTCCGCCGTCAGGCGATCTAATTCCGATTTAACAGTGCCACGGAGGGCGATCGGGAGAGGCCGAGCCCGACAGAAGACGGGGCGAGCCGTATTTTTAAGTGTAATAGTGGCCCGAAAATTCGTAGCACACCCAAGACCCGGCACAAACAGGGACGAGAACTCTGCGCGAAGCTGCTTGAGACTCTCGTACGGAATTTGATCGGAAACCAAGCAGACAGAATCAGTAATAGAAAAGCCAAAAGCGTGGAAAGCGTCGAGGCCGAAAATGTTCGTAGCCGTTGCACTGTTTACTACCACAAACGGTACCGCGCGGCTAACGTTCTGATATGTAGCTTCGGCGACAAACGACCCCAATAGTGGAATAGGCTGGCCGCCGTAGCCAACCAACGCGCGAGGCGCTGGACTTAAAGTGGGGGAGCCTAAAGCTTGATGAGTTGCAGCACTTAGAAGCGATGTCGTCGCGCCTGTGTCCACTTGAAGCGTAACCGTTTTCCGCAGAATGCGGAGGTCTATAAACAACTTCGGCGGCTGAACGCCGACGGGAACAACCTTATTAATATCCATGGGCGCTGCGCCGAAATCGCGAGGGGGAGAGGTCCTTTTGCGGCCCTTAGCCGAGGTGCGGCACACTCGGGCGAGGTGTCCGAACTTGCCACAACGATTACAAGTGGCCCGCCTGTGCGGGCGCGATTCCCGAGAATGGGACGCCCCGTACGAAAGACATGACATCGGCTCGCTCTCTGAAGCGGGAGACGCGCGCCGCCTTCCCCCCCCCCCCCCCCGCCCATACGACGCAGCCGAGCGCCGCAGCATCCGAAGGGAGGGAGGGGAGGGCGACGCAACAACAGCCACCGAAGAAACCGGCGCCGCGGATAACGGGGCCGAATCGTCAACTGAGGATACCTCCCCCCAAGCGGAAAGTTGACTCCCCGCGGCCTCCGAAACTTCAAATGCGCACGCAATACGCAAAACCTCCGTTAATGAGGGATCGTCAGACTGAAGAGCCTGCTTGCGAACGTCCAGGTCGGGAGCAAAACAAACCAAAACATCGCGGACCATAGAGTCCGCATACGAATCACCGTGCGGTTCGGACCGAAACGGACAACGACGGGCTAGCCCCTGCAGTTCCGTGGCCCACGCACGGTACGACTGACCCGGCTGTTTCCGCGAACGGTAGAAAGATATGCGGGCCGACACCACGTGAGAGTGACGGCGAAAATACGCCGCAAAAAGAGAACAGATATCCTGAAAGGATACGCCTGCGTATGAAGCGGCGCTAAATCGCCCAGCAAACGAAAAAGGCGAGGCGAGAGCCACGAAAGGAAATAAGCTTTTTGCTTACCTTCATCACACACCTGGAAGGCTACGAAGTGTTGGCGTAAACGCTGTTCGTAGTCGGACCAATCCTCGGCAAAGTCGTCAAATGGAGGAAACGGAGGAACGGGCACAGAAGACCAAAAACCGACCTGTTGTGTCACAGCCCTAGTCAATGTGTCAATAGCCGCCGTGAGGGAAGCATTCTGTTGAGCCAAAATTTCCGGTAACGACTGAAGATTCGTCAGCAACGCGCTAAGGTGTTCTGCCATGACTGTGGCAGGAAGACCACACTATCCCATCCTCGTCGCCACTGAAGTAAACACTCTTCGTCCAAGCACGCTATGTGTCGTTCAGCGTACACTTGTCGAATGACACGGCTGTCCGTCGGCCGTTTGACGGGGCCCGCCAGCAGACGGCGCGCAGCTCGCGTCAGCTGTTAGGCCGACCATGCCCTCCTGTGGCACGGCCTGGAACTACCACGGCCGGGCCCGCACCTGCCACGGAACCCAATGACGGCACGCGCAATATGAATGGCCCTTATGCCATAACAATTACCATTTTTTCATTCATCATGGTAGTCTCTACCTTTCTTCCACTGAGCCTGGCCCTAGTCCACCTACATATAGTGGTTGCTAGGTCATGCACCTCTGCTGCCCTAACCATGGAATCGAAGGTCGTGTTGCTAAAAGCCCCCTCGATGTCCAGGAAGATACAGAGGGCTATTTCCTGAAAGTGTAGTGCTTTCTCCACCTTCCCAACGAGTTGGTGGAGAGCTGTCTCACATGATTTACCTGGCTGATATGCATGTTGGTTTGAATGTAGAGGAGCCCTACTTAACCTCCTTTCTCCAACATGCACATTAACCAGCTTTTCCAATGTCTTAAGAATGGAGGAGGACAGGCTGATTGGTCTCATATCCTTGGCCTTGGTATGATCAATTCTCCCTGGCTTTGGAATGAAGACAACCTTCACTGCCCTCCAGGATTTGCGAATGATTCCTGCTGCTAGGCTAACCCTGAATAACCTGCATAGGAATCTTAATAAGATTTTCTCCCGCTTGTTGCAGGAGAGCTGGAAAGATTCCATCGGGGCCAGGTGACTTGAATGGTTGAAATGTTCCCTCCGCCCATCGGACCTTACTGAGATCGACACACTCCTTTGCCAAATTCCAGTCCTCTTTGCGAATTCCTAAGAACCGTTCTCTCTCAAAAATCACATTCTAGTCTGAGTTATCCACCAGAGTATATTGAGGAAAGTGAGTCTTGAGGAGCACTTCCAGTGTTTCATGTGCTGTCTTTGTATACTCCCCATCCTCCTTCCTCAGTGTTCCTCCTTGATTAGTTGGTACCCTAGTGAAGATTTTATGAAGTCTCGCTTGAGCAGCTGTGTCCTCCACTTCCTCACAGAATACCTTCCAGGATGCCTCCTTTGCCCGTCTGATGGCAAGGTTGTAATTGCCAAGGGCCTCACGATACTTTGCCCATTGTCCTTTGTGCCTCGCAAGGTTAAACAGTCTTCGTACCTGTTTCCTTTGCATTTCCAGGTTGTTATTCCACCAAGTCACACTCCTATTTGTGCACTTCTTGGTGATTGAGCAGTTGTCCTGGTATGAGGTCACTATAGCAGAGGTTACGGCCTCTGCTACTTCCTCAAACTCTGCTGTATTCCTTATCGAAGTTTTAATTTCCAATAGGCTGAAGTCAAGGTCTCTCCTACATGTCTGCCAGTCTGTCTGGTTTCCATTTCAACCTTGAATTTAATATACATGTGATCTGATGAGGATGGCTCCAGCACCACATGCCATTGTTTGACGTATCTGCCCATCATCATGAAACCAATAGTTATGTCAATTACTTCTTCCTTTCTACTATTTCTGAATGTATGTTCATCACCCCTAATCAAGATCTCCAAGTTGTTAAGAGAAATTCAAGAAGGTGCTTCCCTCTACTGTTGGTGTCCTTGCTGCCCCACGATAGATTGTGGGCATTGGCATCACATCCCACCAAAAGTTCGTCACCTTGCCGATGGCAGGCTTCAGTCAGTGTCCTCACTTCCAAAGGAGGAGGAGAGCTGTCTTCGTAAGGAAGGTATGCTGAGGCCAAAACAATTTCCCTCATGATACCTTCTTCACGTTGCTGCATCCTGATGGTCACCAGGTCCCTGGAACAAAACTCCATCATTGGTATGAAAGGGATTCCATTTCTAACATAAATGCATGTTCTGGATTTTTTTTAGATTTCTAGCATAAATCAGCTGACCTCCAGTACCACCGAGGCTCCTTTTGTATGAATAGGGTTCTTGTATCAGGGCCACACCCACCTCCTGTCTCCCCAGGTGACAGCTCAGGGCAGCAGTGGCCCCTTTACTATGCTGCAGGTTTATCTGCAGCACTTCCAGTCCCCCTCTTGCTGCCATTACTGCCTCTAAGGTCTTTGATTACCCTGACGGCGACCTGCGAGAACCCTAAAAACAGTTTCAGGCCTTGCTCTCGCATTGCCTTCAGGGACTTCTCTCAGACATCCACCACCAGGGTTCGTCCTTCCGGGACAACCTTTTGGTTAATTATCCTCCAATCCTCTGTCGAGACTTTTGGGTTCATGACCCTTATTTTCTCTAACAGAGTCTTTGGAGAGTCATCCTTAAGGATCTTTAGTACCCATATTGATACCTTTGCGGTCTTCAGGAGTTCGGTTGCTGTCTTGACCAGCAGCTTCGCATCCTCCCACGGGGATATCATGGGCACCTTGTCCTTAAGCCACACTGCTGAGTGCTCCCCCTTGCAGACAAAAATGAGGGCTCCGCGATCTAGATAGACCCTCCTGAGTTTGGGTCCTGGACCAGCGTCCCCCCAATCTCTTCAAAGAGGGCCATCTGCACAAGCTCCTCCTGCTGCGAGGTGATGCTCACCAGTGGGTATCCTTATTGGACAACCGCCATTCTAAAGAACGAGACTGCAGTACTATAGGTCTATTTTCCTATTTCCTGCCTCAGCCTTTTGGATCACGCTTGTCCAGAGAGGAGTGAGTCTTAGATTCCTCCCTAACCCTCTTGCCACCTGTCTTTGACGTCAAGGGGGTCTGTGTATCCCCTTCAACCTGAGGTAGTTTCTTTTTGGGAGTCTTGGGTTCAAGCCCTTTTGATTCCCTCCACTTATGCTTAGAAAGCCATTCTTTTCCTTTTGCTTTTGTTCCTTGAGAAGTTTCCTCCTCTGAGCCCCAGACAAGGCCTTAATCCTAATCTGGTCCAACATCTCTGTTACAGTTCATACTTCTTGCTCAGGTCTAGACCGTGATTCAGAAGTGGGAGTGCACTCCATTGGTCCTGCTGTTTGTGTTTCTGAGGTCTCAGATTGCCCCTCAGATTCTTTTAAAATACTTTCTTTCTCTGTGTTCATCTTAGTCCCACGAGATTTGGTGATTTATATGGTTCAAACCACGATAACCCCGCACAATGCAAGGCTACTTACTCAGGGAGGTCGCCCAGTATTCCTGAGGCTCCATTCGAGACACATCCACCCATGTGCCACGCACCCCTCGGCACGGATTGCATCACACCTTCAGTTGGGAAAGGACTGGGAGGGTATAAGGAAGACAGGATGTTGTGGGACACTCTTAGTCAGATCCATCAGCTGAGGCCTTTCTGGCAGTAGGTTCTCTACCTTTGGTATAGCCCTCAGCTTCCCACAGATGCACAAGCCTCTCCACCCACACGGGCAGTGCTTCGTCAAGATGGTGTCCCCTGGAGAGGAAGCGGCCTTTCTTCTATCCCAGGCTGCATCCCTCTCTCCCCCCGGTTTGTGCCTTCGCCCGGAGACGGGGGCATTTTTATTCAGTGAAAGGTTTTCTTTTCTTACTTAGAAACTTCTCCTTTTCTTGGTCCTCTTTCTTTCCTGTTCTTTCACCTTCCCCTCTTGCTCCTTTCTCCTTGTCCTCGGCGTTTGAGGTTCTCCCTCCTTCATCCCCTTCTCTTCTTCCTCTCTTTCCTCCAGCACAGGGCTGTGCGTGTCTGAAGGTCAACCCACACTCTGCGTAACCAGTGACAGGGTAAGGCTTATCTCCCTCCCCCAGGTAGACATGTAGGGCACGTATGTAACCCCCGGTAAAGGCCGAGCCCGGGGAGGGGTGATTACCCGAGCTGGTACCTTCCGAACATGCCAATTGGTACCAAGGTGGGTGTGCCCTCAGAGAGGGCCCCCAAAAGGAAGGAGCACACCATCGGAGATGCCGGTAATCATGGGGGACACCTCCGCTCTGAAACTTTCCAAATCTTCTATAACCTTGACCCAAAAGTAGAAACATGACGATTCTCAGCCTAATGTTCACAAGTTCCTTGTAGTGTCTCGTAATGATGATCAGGATTTTTCTTCTGTAAATCCTTTTTTTAAATTATTATTATTATTATTAAGAAGGGTGTCAATGTGATCGCAGATCCCTTGAACACCTGCTCCAGACAACGCAATGGGACTTCTTTACTTGAAATTGAGAATGCCTTTCAGGCACAGAAACTACTTCAGGCTACCCTCCCAGGGGGCCCACAGCTCTTTTGTGGGTATGTGTGTGGCGCGCACGGGGCCCCGAGCAGGAGCAGCCTTTCTTCCACCCCAGGCTGCTTCACTTTCCCTCCCGTTTCATGCCTTCGCCCTGACACGGGTGTCCTTTGCGAGTTACGGTGTTTTTTTTTTTTCCTTAGTTTCTCTTATTACTTGGTTTCTTCCTTTCCTAACCTTTGTTTCTGTCGTTCTCTCTTTGCTGTACTTTCATAGCCTTCCTCTCCTCCTCATTAGTCTCCGCTTCGGCCTTTGAGACACTTCTTTCTCTTCTTCCTCTATTCTTCCTCTTTCCTCCCTGTGCATGTCTGAAGGCCGACCCACGCATTATCATGCGTAGCAGGTGACGGGGTAATGCGTAATTCCCCGCCCCGGGTAGACAAGTATGGGACGTACGTACCCCCCGGTAAAGGCCAGGCCCAGGGAGGGGTATTACCCGTGCTGGTACCTTCCGAACATGCCGATTGGTCCCCCTGTCAGTTCTCGGGAGGTGTGACCTGAGGTGTGAACAATCACCTAAGGCAGGTAAGCCCTCGGAGAGGGCCCCCATTAGGAAGGAGCGCGCCATCGGAGACGCCGGTAATCACGGGGAACACTTCCGCAATGATTTCCTTATCTTCTTCTGTGACTTTGACCCAGAAATGAAAGATATATTCACCTCAGCAAAAGAAAACATTGCCTAATCTACTGTAATTTCTTGTTGTTTCTCGAACCGAGGGTAAAGATTTCAATTCTGTAAATCCTTTCATCATTCAGAAAGGTGTTGATGCAATTGCTGGCCCTGTTAAAACCTGTTAGCGTCAGAGCAATGGCACATTGTTGCTGGAAGCGGACAGTGCCTTCCGGGCCCAAAAACTGATACGGACTACATTGTTACACACATTTCCTGTCAAGGTAGAAGCGCATTGCACGCTCAACTAGTCACGGGGGGTAGTTTTTACGAGATCCCTTGACGAGTTGTCTAACGAAGACATAGAAACCTATATGTCCGATCAGGGTGTAACAGCCGTGCATAGGGTGTTGAAAAAGGTAGATAACCAGCTGACACCAACTCGTACTGTGTTCTTGACGTTCGACAGAGTTGAACTCCCGTCGAAGGTCAAAGCAGGGTACGAAGTTATCTCCGTCCACCCTTATATATCAAACCCAACGCGCTGTTTCCAATACCACAGATACAACCATACCCGTCAATCTTGCGCTGATGCAGCAAAATGTGTCACTTGCGGTAGGGACGCCCATGAGGGGGATTGCCCACCTCTGTCCCCTCACTGCCTTAATTGCAACGGTGACCATGCGGCTTCCTCTCGAGACTGCCCTGTATATAAGGATGAAAAGGTCATTCAGCAAATTCGGGTTACGGAAAAGGTATCAACATCTGCCGCTTGAAAGTTGTTGGCGAGTCGAAAGCCCACTGTCCTCCCAGTGGGCACATAAGTAAGATCCTCACCTCCACTCAACCTGCTAAGGATTCAGGTACCGAGACCTGTGACTTCACTTGCGCTGACACAGTTGTGCGATCCGCCAGCCCGAAGATTGCCCGTTCCACGTCCCCGCTTCCTCTGCTGCTTCTAAGGTACAGTCTTCGTCAACCTCTAGTAAACCGCGGGCACCTAAACAAGATGCCCGGACCTTGAAAAAGGAACCCGTCCATGAGGATTTTCTGCATACTCAGGCATCCCAACCGTCAACTGCCTCTTCTCACCGTCACTCTTCCAGAAGAGCCAACAAGAAAGAGTTCCTCTCCTTCCCCACCGAGGCGTGACCCATCCGTCACGCTGTCTAACAGTAGTCGGTCCCAATCATCTTCTGTCTTGCTGGAACGCACTACTGTTAGCCGGGCACTCGGCATTTTACCAGCGGCGGAAGCTGCCCCTCCTGATAAACTCGGGAAGGTGGCAGATGTAACAGTTGAACCTATGGAACATGACTCTCTGCCTCTGGATGGCGACAGTAGTGCTCCTTCGAAGTCGGGTCCTAACAGCCGTCGAGGTGACCCCACATGCTTGTTCCTTTTTTATCTTCCTTTCTTCTCTCATTTTTTATCATGGCGCTCCTTCAATGGAATATCCGCGGCTTTCGTTCCAATCGGGAGGAATTAGAACTTCTCCTTCAATTGCACTGCCCGCTTCTAGTTTGTCTCCAGGAAACTAAGTTACATCCAACTGATCGTGCAGACTTTCCACACTACACTTCTGTGCGTTTCGACCTGCCATCTGTGGAAGGTCCCCCAGCCCATGGAGGGGTTCTAATGCTCATTCGGGACGACGTCTATCACCATCCCATTACATTGCATACTCACCTACAGGCAGTTGCCGTCTGCATCACTCTATCCACCATTTCCTTTTCCCTCTGTAATATATCTTCGCCATCGTCATCCGCCCATACTAGGGCACATGTGCTACACCTCGTTGACCAGCTCCCTTCACCTTTTGTGTTGGTAGGCGACTTTAATGCCCATCACCCCCTATGGGGCTCTCCGGCACCTTGTCCGAGAGGCTCCCTTTTGGTGGACCTTCTCCAACACCTCAATCTTGTCTGCCTCAACACCGGTGCACCGACCTTCCTTTCCGACACAACACACACCTATTCCCATACAGACCTTGCGATATGCAGTGCTCAGCTTGCCGGTCAGTTGAGTGGTATGCACTTTCTGACATGTACTCGAGTGACCATTTTCCTTGTGTCATCCATTTCCTGCATCATTCCCCATCTCCTCGTCCCACCAGTTGGAACATTTCTAAACCTGTCTGGGGGCTTTATTCTTCCATGGCAGTTTTTCACAATCAGGACTTTTCCAGCTGTGACAGTCAGGTCAAATAGCTCACAGAGGTTATTCTCACAGCTGCCGAACATTCCATACCTCGTACATCCTTTTCTCCACGTCGTGTCCCGGTCTCCTGCTGGACTGCAGCCTGCCGCGACCCTCTTAGAGCCTGGTGACGTGCTTTACGCCCCCCCAGGGGGCCCAAAGTTCTTTTGTGGGTACGTGTGTGGCGTGCACGGGGCCCCGAGCCGGAGCAGCCTTTCTTCTGCCCCAGGCTGCTTCACTTCCCCTCCCGGTTTATGCCTTCCCCCGGAGACGGGCATATTTCGCGAGTTCAGGTGTTTTCTTGTTGTCGTATCTCTTACTCCTTGGTTCCTTCCTTTCTTACCCTTTGTTTCTGTCTTTCTCCCCTTCTACTCTCCTAGCCTTCTTCTTCTTCACTTCCTCTATCCTTCTTCTTTTCTCCCTGTGCGTGTCTGAAGGCCGACCCACGTATTATCATGCGTAGCAAGTGACGGGGTAACGCGTAATTCCCCGCCCCGGGTAGACAAGTAGGGCACGTACGTACCCCCTGGTAAAGGCCAGGCCCAGGGAGGGGTGATTACCCCAGCTGGTACCTTCCGAACATGCCAATTGGTCCCTCCGTCAGTTCTCGGGAGGTGTGACCTGAGGTGTGAACAATCACCTAAGGGCGGGTAAGCCCTCGGAGAGGGCCCCCACTAGGAAGGAGCGCGCCATCAGAGACGCCGGTAATCACGGGGGACACTTCCGCGATGATTTCCTTCTCTTCTTCACTGACGTTGACCCAGAAACGTAAGATAGATTCGCCTCAGCAAAAGAAGACTCTGCCTAATTTGCCGAAATTTCTTGTTGTGTCTCGCACGAATGGAAAAGATTTCAATTCTGTCAATCCTTTCGTTATACAGAAAGGTGTTGATGCAATTGCTGGCCCTGTTAAAACCTGTTCGCATCAGCGCAATGGCACATTGTTGCTGGAAGTGGACAGTGCTTTCCAAGCCCAGAAACTTATTCGGACTACGTTATTACACACGTTTCCAGTCAAGGTAGAAGCGCACCGCACACTCAACTCGTCACGGGGGGTAGTTTTTACGAGATCCCTTGACGGGTTGTCTGATGATGACATCCAGTCCTATATGTCCGATCAGGGTGTGACAGCCGTCCACAGGGTGATGAAAAAGGTAGATAACCAGTTGACACCGACTCGTACTGTGTTTTTGACATTCGACAGAGTTGAACTCCCGTCGAAGGTCAAAGCAGGGTACGAAGTTATCTCAGTCCGCCCTTATATTCCAAACCCAACGTGCTGCTACCAATGCCACAGGTACCCGTGAATCTTGCCCAAATGCAGCAAAATGTCACTTGTGGTAGGGACGCCCATGAGGGGAATTGCCCACCTCCGTCCCCTCACTGCCTTAACTGCAACGGCGACCATGCGGCTTCCTCTCGCGACTGCCCTGTATATAAGGATGAAAAAATCATTCAGCAAATTCGGGTTACGGAGATGTTGTTGGCAAGTCGAAAGCCCACTGTCCTCCCAGCGGCTACATACAGTAAGGTCCTCACCTCAACTCGACCTCCTAAGGATTCCAGTACCCAGACTTGTGATTTCACTTTCGCTGACACAGTTGTGCGATCCGCCAGCCTGAAGATTGCCCGTTACACGTCCCCGCTTCCTCCTGCTGCTTCTAAGGTACAGTCTTCGTCAACCTCTAGTAAATCGCGGGCACCTAAACAAGATGCCCGGACCTTGAAAAAGGAACCCGTCCGTGAGGATTTTCTGCGTTCTCAGGCTTCCCAACCGTCAACTGCCTCTTTCCGCCGTCATTCTTCCAGAAGAGCTGACAAGAAAAAGAGTTCCTCTCCTTCCCCGCCGAGGCGTGACCCATCTGTCACGCCGTCCAACAGTTGCCGGCCTTGGCCGTCTTCTGTTTCACCGGGATGCTCCGTTTGTCGGCGCCCGGCCCTTTACTGGCGGTGGAAACTGCCCCTCCTGATCAACTCGGGGAGGTGGCAGGCGCGTCGGATGAACCAATGGACCGCGACCCTTTGCCCCCAGACAGCGATAGCAGTGCTCCCTCGAAATCCGGTCCTCAGCGGCCGTCGAGGTGATCCCGCTTGCTAGTTGGCTTTTATCCTTATTTCTTATCTAATTTTTTATCATGGCGCTCCTTCAATGGAATATTCGCAGCATTCGTTCCAATTGGGAGGAGTTAAAACTACTCCTTCAATTGCACTGCCCGCTTATCGTCTGTCTTCAAGAAACTAAGTTGCGTCCAAGTGATCGTGCAGACTTTCCACACTACACCTCTGTGCGGTTCGACCTGCCACCCGTGGAAGGTATCCCAGCCCATGGAGGGGTTCTGATGCTCCTTCAAGGCGACGTCTATTTCCATCCCATTTCATTGCATACTCACCTACAGGCAGTTGCCATCCGCATCACCTTATCCACATTTACCTTCTCCCTCTGTAATATATATTCGCCATCGTCATCTGCCCTTACTAGGGCAGATGTGCTACACCTTGTTGACCAGCTCCCTTCACCTTTCGTGTTGGTAGGCGACTTTAATGCCCACCACCCCCTATGGGGCTCTCCGGCACATTGTCCGAGAGGCTCCCTTTTGGTGGACCTTCTCCACCACCTCGATCTTGTCTGCCTCAACACCAGTGCACCGACCTTCCTTTCTGACACAACACACACTTATTCCCATATAGACCTCGTAATATGCACTCCTCAGCTTGCCGGTCGGTTTGAGTGGTATGCACTTTCTGATATGTACTAGAGTGACCATTTCCCTTGTATCATCCACTTCCTGCATCATTCCCCATCTCCCCGTCCCACCAGTTGGAATATTTCTAAAGCCGCCTGGGGGCTTTATTCTTCCATGGCTGGTTTTCACGAACAGAATTTTCCCAACTGTGACAGTCAGGTCAACTACCTCACAGAGGTTATTCTCACTGCTGCCGAACGTTCCATACCTCGTACATCCTCTTCTCCACGTCGTGTCCAGGTCCCTTGGTGGACTGCAGCCTGCCGCGACGCGCTTAGAGCCCGGCGCCGTGCTTTACGCACGTTCCGCCGCCACCCAACTTTGGAGAATTGCATCAATTATAAACATATGAGAGCGCAATGTCGTCGTATCATAAACGATAGGAAGAAAGCTTGCTGGACTGTTTTTACTAGTTCTTTTAACCGTTTTACTCCCTCCACGGTGGTTTGGGGTGGCCTACGCCATTTATCCGGCATCAAGGTCCACTCCCCGATTCCTGGCCTGACCGTGGGGAACGCAGTCCTCGTGGACCCTGCTGATGTTTCCAACGCATTGGGCCGTTTCTTTGTGGAGGTTTCGAGCTCTGCCCATTACCACCCTGCCTTTCTCCCTCGCAAACAGGTAGAGGCGGCACGGCCGCCTTCTTTCCACTCTTTCAATCGTGAAAATTATAACGTTGCCTTCACCATGGAGGAGCTAGGCCGTGCTCTCGCTCTGTCCCGATCTTCTGCTCCCGGGCCCGATTCCATTCTTATTGAGATGCTGAAGAACCTCTCTCCTGCGGGCAAGTGCTTTCTTCTTAGTACCTACAATCGCATATGGACTGAAGATCATGTTCCCACCAGTTGGCTTTTAGCCATTGTTTTTCCCCATCCCCAAACCAGGAAAGGACAAACACCTTCCTTCCAGTTATTGCCCCATTTCTCTGACGAGCTGCGTCTGTAAGGTCTGGCTCTTCGAATCTTGCCGCCTCCTGACTAATATCCAATGCGGTTTTCGTCGACACCGCTCTGCTGCTGATCACCTCGTTACATTGTCAACCTTCATTATGAACAACTTTCTAAAGAAGTATCAAACAGTAGCAGTGTTCTTCGACTTGGAGAAGGCATACGATACCTGTTGGAGAGCGGGCATTCTCCGCACATTGCACACATGGGGCCTTCGGGGCCGCCTTCCTCTTTTCATTCAAGCGTTTTTGGCGGATCGCAAGTTCCGGGTACGGGTGGGCTCTGTTTTGTCAGATACCTTTTGCCAGGAGAATGGGGTACCACAGGGCTCCGTCTTGTGTGTGGCGCTCTTTGCCATTGCAATCAATCCGATCGTAGATTGCCTTTCAGCCGACGTCTCCGGATCTCTTTTTGTTGACGATTTCGCAATTTATTGCAGCGCCCAGCGGACGTGTCTCTTGGAGCGTTGTCTTCAACGCTGTCTTGACCGTCTGCATTCCTGGAGCATCACGAACGGCTTCCAATTCTCCACTGAGAAAACTGTTTGTATAAACTTCTGGAGATACAAGGAATTTCTCCCACCTTCTCTACATCTCGACACTGTTGGTCTCCCTTTCGTGGAGACTACGAAATTCTTGGGACTCATGTTGGATCGTAAACTTTGCTGGTCCACACATGTGTCCTACCTGTCTGCCCGTTGTGCCCTATCCCTTAACGTTCTTCGTGTCCTCAGTGGCACGTCATGGGGAGCGGATCATACCATCCTGCTTCACCTTTACCAGGCCATTGTTCAGTCGAAGCTCGAGTACGGAAGCCTTGTATACTCTTCTGCACGGCCGTCGATTATCCGCCGTCTCAACTCTATCCACCATCGGGGATTATGTCTGGCGACCGGTGCATTTTATACCAGCCCTGTTGAAAGTCTGTATGTCGAGGCTGCTGTATTACCCTTGACCACTCGACGTGACATACTTTTGTGTCGGTACGCATGCCGCCTGCGGTCGATGCCCAACCATCCATCTTTGTATATCTGCCGCCACCGCGAACCTTTCTATGCCATATGTTCGGACTCCCTAAGTGCCCTGCAGAGTCTTAAGGACCCTTTCTCGAACCATCCTCTCGTGTATCGGATCCACCGCTCCCTCCAGTTGCTAGCAGATGACAGTTGTCACGTTTCTTTCCTGTGGGTCCCTGGCCACGTGGGTATGCCCGGTAATGAGGCCGCCGACATAGCAGCCAAGGCCGCAGCTCTTTTGCCTCGCATGGCTACCTTTTGCATCCCACCGGACGATGTTCAACGGCCGCTTCGCTGGAGTATCGTGTCGTCATGGCACAGTGCGTGGCTTTCACTGTACAACAATAAATTGCGAACTGTCAAACCGATCCCGACCGCTTGGAGGACCTCCTCACGTCCCTCTCGGCGAGAGGAGGTCATCCTGGCCCGGTTGCGGATCGATCACTGCCGTTTCAGCCGTCACTTGCTGTCCGCCGACTCTGCACCGCTGTGCTCCTGCGATGAACTGCTGACCATGCGACATGTTTTACTGTCTTGCGTACTTTTTAATCATCTCCGTGTAGCCCTTCACTTTCCGTCTACTCTGGAGGAAATTTTAGCTGATGACACACGAACAGCAGCTCGAGTTTTGCGTTTTATCAACTTGGCCAACTTATCCAAGGATATTTAACCCTTTTTACTGTCTTTTATCTTTCGCTTTTAGCCTCTCGTTGATGTTGTGTCAGTCACCATTTTTGTTTGTTTGAGATCATAGCGAATCTATGTTCTTTGCTGGGCGCTAATGACCATAGAAGTTGTGCGCCCTAAAACCACAAAAAAAAAAAAAAAAAAAAAAAAAAAAAAAGAGGGGGGGGGGGGGGAAGTGCTTTACGCACCTTCCACCGCCACCTATCATTGGAGAATTGTATAAATTATAAGCCACTGCGAGCTCAGTGTCGTCGTGTTATCAATGACAGCCAAAAAGCTTGCTGGACTGCTTTTACTAGTTCTTTTAACCACTTTACTCCCTCCACGGTTGTTTGGGGTGGCCTACTCCATTTATCTGGCATCAAGGTCCACTCCCTGATTTCTGGCCTGACTGTCGAGAATGCAGTCCTTGTGAACCCCATTGATGTTTCCAATGCACTGGGCCGTTCCTTTGGGGAGGTTTCAGCTCTGCCCATTACCACACTGCCTTCCTCCCTCGCAAACGTGCAGAGGAAGCAGGGCTGCCTTCTTTCCACTCTTTTAATCGTGAAATTTATAATGTATCCTTCACCATGCAGGAGCTAAACTGTGCTCTTGCCCTGTCCCGATCTTCTGCTCCCGGGCCCAATTCCATTCATATTGAGATGCTGAAGAACCTCTCTCCTGCGGGCAAGTGCTTTCTTCTTAGTACCTACAATCGCATATGGACTGAAGGTCAGGTTCCCACAAGTTGGCGTGAAGCCATTGTTGTCCCCATCCCCAAACCAGGGAAGGACAAACACCTTCCTTCCAGTTATCGCCCCATTTCTCTGACGAGCTGCGTCTGTAAGGTGATGGAACGCATGGTTAACGCTCGGTTGGTCTGGCTCCTCGAATCTCGATGCCTCCTGACTAATACCCAATGTGGTTTTCGTCGACACCGCTCTGCTGCTGATCACCTCGTTACCTTGTCCACCTTCATTATGAATAACTTTCTAAAGAAGCGTCAAGCAGTGTTCTTCGACTTGGAGAAGGCATACGACACTTGTTGGAGAGTGGACATTCTCCGCACATTGCACACATGGGGCCTTTGGGGCCTCCTCCCTCTTTTTATTCAAGCGTATTTGGCGGATTGCAAGTTCCGGGTATGGGTGGGCTCTTTTTTTGTCAGACACCTACGCCAGGAGAATGGGGTACCGCAGGGCTCTGTCTTGAGATTGGCTCGTTTTGCCATTGCAATCAATCCGATCGTAGACTGCCTTTCAGCCGACGCTTCCGGATCCCTTTTTGTAGGTGATTTTGCAATTTATTGCAGCGCCCAGCAGATGTGTCTCTTGGAGTGTTGTCTTCAATGCTTTCTTGACCGTCTATACTCCTGGAGCATTGTGAGCGGCTTCGGATTCTCCACTGAGAAAACTGTGTGTATAAACTTCTGGAGATAAAAGGAATTTCTTCCACCATCCCTACGTCTCGCCCCGCTGCTCTACCATTCGTGGAGACAACAAAATTCTTGAGGCTAATGTTGGATCGCCCCTCTTGGCGAGAGTTGGTCATCCTGGCCCAGTTGCGGATCGGTCATTGCTGTTTCAGCCACTGTCATTTGCTAGCCACCGACCCTCCACTGCTGAGCTCCTGTGGTGAATTTCTGATGGTGCGACATGTTTTACTGTCTTGTCCTAATTTTAATCATCTCCGTTTAGCCATTAACTTGCCGTCTACTCTGGAGGAACTTTTAGCTGATGACACACGAGCAGCTGCTTGAGTTTTGTGTTTTATCAACATGGCCAATTTATCATAGGATATTTATTCACTTCTAATTGTTTTTTATCTTTAGTTTTTTTTTTTATATACTCTCCTATCTTGCAGTTAGAAACTTTTTCGAGGTGTAGCGAATCTCTGTTCCAATCTGGGCGCTAATGACCCTAACACCACAAATAATAATAATAATATAATAATAATAATAATAATAACACATTGCTGCTCATAGTAGTTTACCCAGTTTCCTATTTTCTTATTCATCATCAGTCCTACTCCTGTGTTACACCAACTGATTTTGTATTTATAATCCTGTACTCACCTGACCAAAAATCCTGTTCATCCTGCCACTGAACTTCACTAATCCCCACTGTATCTAACTTCAACCTATCCAATTCTCTTTTTAAATTTTCTAATTTTGCTAGTCAATTAAGTGATCTAACACTCCATGCTCCGAACAGTAGAATGCCAGTATTTTCTTTCCTGATGATCACATCCTCCTGAGTAGTCCCTACCTGGAGATCCGAATGGGGGACTATTTTGCCTCCGGAATATTTTACCCAAGAGAATGCCATCATCATATGTTCATACAGGAGAGCTGCAGGTCCTCGGGGAAAAGTAACGACTGTAGTTTCTCCTTGCTTTCAGCTGTTTGAAGTAACTGTGTGGGAAAGCCACATTAGTTGATGTTACAAGGCCAGCTCAGTCAATCATCCAGACTGTTGCCCCTGTAACTACTGAAAAGGCTGCTGCTTCTCTTCTTTGTCTGGCCTCTCCATGGAGACCCCTCCACTGTGGTTGCTCCTATGATACGGCTATCTGCATCGTTGAGGCATGCTAGCCACCCTCGGCAATGTCTGTGGTTCATGGGGGTGGAGATGAGAAGTATAGGTTGGAAAATGCTGGCGCGACACAGCCCACAGCTCATGACCCCGGGTTCGCCAAGCCCGTACTCAACAAATTAATGCTGAGCCCCTGAAGGGTTTTGAGGGTTAGGGATCTTCCATTGTCTAACCTACACTTCTCATCTAGAAAATGAAAGACCACTAACCCTCAAAACCCTTCAGGGTCGTGAGCTGTGTCGCGCCTTCAGTCTGCTACACTGTAAGCTCTGTGCCTGCTTCAACGACCAACATTCAGTCCAATGGTGGAACATTATACATTTCAGAGCCCGGTTCTCTCTCTCTCTCTCTCTCTCTCTCTCTCTCTCTCTCTCTCTCTCTCTCTCTCTCTCTCTCTCTATATATATATATATATATATATATATATATATATATATAACAGATGACTTACCAAAAGGACCGGCTCATCGATAGAAACAAATAAAATAAATAAAATCACACACAAACACACATACAAGCTTTCGCAGCCTAGCTGCTTCGTCAGGCAGAAGGGAAGGAGAGGGAAAAGGAAATGAGGGTTTCAAGGGAGTGGATAAGGAGTCATTCCAATCCCGGGACAGGAAAGACTTACCTTGGGTAAACAAAAACACACACACCCACACATTTACACAGACGCAAGTATATATAGTGTGTGTGTGTGTGTGTGTGTGTGTGTGTGTGTGTGTGTGTGTGTGTGTGTGTGTCAAGGTGTGCTACGTGCCAAGGAGAGGCATGGTTGTTGAGGTTGAACAGTCGCTAGCACGCAACCTCTGAGGAACCTGCCACACCTCAGTTGTATTAGGCTTACCCTGGTGAGTGGGGCTCTGCCTGGGTGGACTTTTATATCCCTAGCTGCTCGTAGAAACACCATGAAAAGACCTAGAAATGTTGGCGGACATACAACTGTCATCTCTGAGAGAGGTCGAGGTGACTACAATGCCGCAGACTATGGTTCCCAAACGTTTTCTTCCCTGGCCACATCATGGTAGGAACGTTGAGCCCGACATCAGGGTGAGGCTTATGCTCCTAAATATCTCCTGCACTGATGGGGAGTCATTTAAGTCGATGAAGCCGTTATTTTTTGTAGAATACTTGGAGGACAAGTTAGGCGATGTGGAAGGGATGTCTAAGATGGGGTCTGGATCAGTCTTAATAGCGACTTCATCCCCAGCCCAGTCACAGGCTTTGCTTGCCTATGTCAAGCTGGGTGATGTTTCCGTTACTATCACGCCGCACAAGACCTTAAATATGGTACAGGGTATAATCTTTCATAAAGACCTGTTGCTGCAGGCAGATGATGATATGCATGCCAACCTAGAACAGCAGGGAGTACATCTCATTCGGATAGTCCATAGGGGTCCGAAGGACAACAGGGTCGCCACCAGTGCCTTCATCTTGGCTTTCAATGGTGGTTCATTGTCTGAGAAAGTCAAGGTGATGATCTACCAGTGTGATGTAAAGCCCTATGTTCCTCCCCCTGTGTGCTGTTTTAACTGCTGGAAGTTTGGGTATATGAGCTTCCAATGTGATGCCAATCCTACATGTAATGAGTGCAGATTGCTGCCATCATTTCCGCCACTGAGGTGACTGTTCCCACCACCTCTGGCACCCCTTGGCATAATTCTGTGCACTGGTGGATACCAGAGATTGCTGCAGCCATTTGGGATTGTTGGCGGGCGCCCCAGTGCCATCGGCGCCGCCCAACCATAGACAGCCTGATGGCGTTCAAACAGTTGGGGCCCGAGCTCGACAGCTTATCCGGCAGAGAAAGTAGGACAGCTGGGAGAAGTATGTCGCCCACATTGGCTCTCGCGCTTCACCATCTGAGGTGTGGTCCCACGTTAAATGCTTCTTTGGGTACCGTCCATCAGCAGCAATCCACAGCTTACAGATTCAGGGTACTGTCTGTACAGCTGAAGATGCTATCGCAGAGCACTATGCTCGCAACTCCGAAACTGCAGCATACAGTGCAGACTTATGTGCACACAAGGAGTAGGTTGAACAGCACCGGCTGTCCTTCCATACGAGCCGGGAAGAAACATACAATTCCCCATTCAGTGTATGGTAATTACAAACTGCCCTCTCTGCTTGCCCCGATACCTCCCCAGAACAAGACAGGGTCCACAGCCAGTTCATCCGGCACCTTCCAGAATAGTTTAAACACCAGCTTCTTGCCGTGTTCAGTCACCTGTGGGCAGAGGGGGCTTTCCCATCACAATGACAGGAAAGCAACACTATCCCAGTGTTTAAACCGGGTGCTGATCCACAGGTGGCTGATAGTTACCACCCGATTAGCCTCACAAACATTCTTTGCAAGCTCTTAGAACATATGGCGAGTCAACGGCTCATGTGGATACTCGAACAACGGGGTCTCTTGTCCCCACGACAGGGGGCTTTCCGCCAAGGCTTTGGAGTATACCATCGGCACAGCATTTAGCAGGCGTGAGCACCTTGTTGCCGTCGTTTTTGACCTCAGGAAGGCATATGACACCACATAGCGCCATAGGGCTTCAGGGGTCAGTCCCACAGGCGTCTGTCCTTAGTGTCCCTCTTTTTTTAATTGCTGTTAATGGTCTTACGTACTTCTGCCACCATCGCGCTGTTCATTTGGACCCAGAGCTTTATTTGTACGATGCACTGGTTTCATGTCGAAGAGACTTTCTGATTTCTCGGCATACTCTTTGACAGCCGGCTCACTTGGGTTCCACACCTTCATCAGCTCAAACAGAAGTGCTGGGGGTACTTAAATATTTTACGATGCCTCAGCCACACTGGTTGGGAAGCCGCCGTCCAAGTCATTTGTTGATCTACAAGACCCTCATTCAATCCCACCTCAATTATGGGAGCTATGTGTACGATTCAGCAGCCCCATCTGTATTGCGAGTCTTGGACCCTTGGACCCTATCTTCCATAGTGGCGTCCATTTAGCGACAGAGACCTTTCGGAGAAGTCCAGTGGGAAGCTTCCTTGCTGAAGCTGGAGTCCTTCCTCTGCAATTCCGCTGGCAACAGTTATTATCCTCTTATGCTGCCCCTGTTCAAGCATCACCTCACCTCCCCAACCTCAGGTTTTTTTTCCCAGTTGCAGCACTCCCGTCCCCACAACAACGGCTGAGGTCAGGTCTCCCAATCACGGTTCGTGTTTGCTTCCTTCTGTCCTCACTTAAGTCCTTTCCCATCCCTCCCACTTTTCACTACTCTTCCCGCACCGCCCCTTGGTCCCTTCCACATATGCAGCTTCAGCTGGACTTGTCACATGACTCAAAAGCCTCTGTTCCACCGCTGAATCTCCATCACCAGTTTCAGGCAGTTTTGGAGTCGTTCCATGGTGCTGAAGTTGTGTACATGGATGGTTCCCTTGTCGACAGCCATGCTGGGTATGCTTATGCCCATGGTGAGCATATCGAACAGCATTCACTGCCCTGTGGGAGTAGCGTGTTCACTGCAGAATTGGTTGCCATCTACTGGGCACTTGAACATCTCAGAGCGTGTCCTGGGGAGTCTCTAGTTATCTGTTCTGACTTCCTGAGTGGCTTGCAAGCCCTCGGCAAGTGATTCCAAAACACCCTTTGGTGTGATCAATTCAGGAGTCTGTTTCCAGGCTTAATCGGTCTGGTCACTCTGTGGTCTTTGTTTGGACCCCGGGTCACATAGACATTCCTGGCAACAAATGTGTGGATCAGCTGGCTAAGCAGGACCTCCAGTCCGTTGGAAATTGGTCTTTCAGAGAGCGATCTCAGACTGGAGTTCCATCGGAAGGCACTTGGCCTTTGGAATTGAGAGTGGGCTAACTCGGGGCAATCAAACAAGCTCCGTGCAGTGAAGCTATCTATGGCCACATGGAAGTCCTCCCTACGATCATCTTGTAGGGAATCGGTTATTCTCTGCCGCCTACAAATCGGCCACACATGGCTGACACATGGCCTCCTCCTTCGGTGAGAGGACGCACCACAGTGTGGCTGTGGCACCCCCTTGGCAGTGGTCTACATTCTGGTGGACTGTCCACTTTTAGTTTCCTTGCGACAATCTTTTAATCTGCCAGATGTGCTATCTTTTATGCTAGAAGGCGATGCTGCTATGGTTGGTCGCGCTTTAGATTTTATTCGTGTAGCTGATTTTTTATAATGTGATTTAATGGTGGGTACCTAAGCCTGATCTTTCAAGCACCCACTATTCAAACGGTTTTAATGTGTTTTCACTTTTGTCCTGTCGTTCCTATCTTTGACTGGCAGTTCTAGTGTGTGCAGAATGGCTGGCTCATCCGTTATTATCTTTGCGATCAGCCAGCCACAAGCTTCTGCTGTGCTATTTTAGTGCTGTTGTCTGTTTTGTCCACTACTTCAGTGGTTTTCCTCTAAATGTTTTCGTCTTAGCACTCATTATCACTTTGAACGTCTTGTGCATTAGATGTGGAGTACGTTTTTACCATCTCATTAAATGATATGCTTTCTTAGCGGGGAACAGGGGACTGATAACCTAGCTGTTTAGCCCCCTTTAAAAAAAACACAACACCACCACCACCACCAACAACAACAACAACAACAACAACCCTAGCCCTCGAAACCTAATAGCATCAGGGTCGGAAAGAAACAAGAGGTGGCTGAGGATGGCCAGATAGGAGAGATAAAAGTGAGGAGCTAGGCATAATTAAGTGGAAGCAATCCCAGAACTCAGCTCGGAACCCCATGGTTGCCAGCCACATACTCACTGATGTGAGTCCCTGGAGGATTTCCCATGTATAATAGACTTATTAGCTTCCTTTCTGGTACCTTTTCCTCTTGTAATAACCAATCGCGTGTTGGAACTTTGTGAGTAAATGTTATAATTAGTCTATAAGAGTCTAACATTGCTCGGTAATGTCTTGGATCGTGACCCCCGATCCAAGACAAGTGTTGTTTTCCGACACCATAACCTGCGGTTGTGCTGTCACAGTACCCTTGGATGAATTTGTAGTATTCGCTGGCCTTGTCATTTTCCCCATTTGCTGTGTCGTAAATTCATTATTTCTATGCCATTTATTATTATTAACTCTCCCACTACTGTGTGATTTATTTCCACAATATAAATTCACTTCTTTCCTTCCTGCAGATGTATATGAGTTCGTATTTTGTCTATTATCTGGGTTCCCACTATTACCTCCATGTTCATTATTATTCCGACTTCTATTTAAAGCATCTATACCTTCAACGGATACCCACAGGGGGCTCACCGCTCTATCGTGAGTACGTGCGTGGCGAGCACGGGGCCCCAGTCATGTGGCACTATTTATTTTCCGTGCTGCATGACGCTTCTCCTACTGTCCTTTTTGCCTTTGTAGGGGACCGAGTTGTGTGATCCTATGAGGAACCGAAGTTATAATTTTTTTGGTTTGAGCTCTTCTCTCACCTCTTTATTTGCCTCCGCATCAGCGTTTGAAGCTTTACCTTGTACTATTTCTTCCTTCTTCTTCCCTGTACGCACCTGAAGGCCACCCATATGGGTGACTGGGTAATGCGTAAGTCCCAACCCTGGGCTGGCATGTAGAGTGCGTGCGTACCCCCTGGTGAAGGCCAGGCCTGGGGAGGGGTGATTGCCTGTGCTGATACCTTCCCGGTTCGCCAATTGGTCCCTCTGTCTGTAGATCGGGAAGTGTGACCTGGGGTGGGAACAGTTACCCAAGGCAGGTGTGCTTCCGTTGGGGGCCCCCAGCAGGATGGAGCAAGCCATCGGAGACACTGGCAATTGTGGGGGATACATCCGCGATGGTTTCCCACAGGAAAAGGAAATGTAAAGAGTCTCACGAAGTTAAAACATACTGGACAATAATGTACCTGAACAAATGACTTTACCATCTACACCTAAGTTCCTTGTGGATACCCATACTGAGGAAGGACAATCCTTCTCGTCGATAAACCCATTTATAATTCAGAAAGGGGTTGACGCCATTGCTGGCCCAGTTAAATCCTGCACCCGTCTGCATAATGGGACACTACTATTGGAAACAGAAAGTGGCTCCC
Organism: Locusta migratoria; assembly: GCA_026315105.1. Lineage (NCBI taxonomy): Eukaryota > Metazoa > Arthropoda > Insecta > Orthoptera > Acrididae > Locusta > Locusta migratoria. Next base: position 10,053,753 of record CM048744.1, read on the forward strand.
AGACGCAATGGTTGCTCAAGGCTAATTTGCTCCATAGTTATCCGGTTCATCCAGCCCTCAGTTATTCCCAAGGGGTAGTCTACTCGACCATTTGGACGGTCTGACTTAGGATGAATTATAGGACTATCTGGCAGCGAGTGATGAAAAACGAGAACAATGTTTCAGTCCCCACTCGTACAGTGTTCTTGACCTTAGACACAGTGGCTCTGCTGCCGAAAATCGAGGCAGGATATGAGGTAGTCACTGTACGACCTTATATCCCTAACCCTACTCGGTGTTACCAGTGCCATTACTTCAATCATACAAGTCAGTCGTGCAAGAACCTGGTAACATGTCACCTGTGGTAAATATGCACATGAGGCGGAATTGTCAACCACCATCCCCTCATTGTATAAATTGTAACTGGAATCATGCTGCCTCCTCCCGGGAATGTCCCTTATTTGCTGATGAACGGACCATACAGGAAATGAGTCAAGGAAAAGGTTCCTATACAAGTTGCAAGTAATATGTATGCCAGTTGTAAGCCTAATACCTCACCGCATGGTAACTACCAGTACTGTAGTTGCAGTGCCTCCACCTACATGGGACATGGCCCCACAGACGTGTGACCTACAGTTTATTTCTCTAGTTGTCAAACAGTCTACATCGACAATGGCGTCAAGTTTGATGAAAAGTGTGAATACCTCTTCCAAATTTTCGTCATCTTCAGCTGTGAAACCACAGATCGAGACATGTAAGTCTAAGGAGGAGTATTCGCACGAGGATTTCCTCCGCACCCCTTCCAAAACATCTGAGAGTACAAACGAACTTCACCAGGGCTCCAAGAAGTCAAGTAATGGGAAATCTTCCCCCCTCCCCTCCCCTTCTACCTCACAATGCGACGATGGCATCTTCTGGAAGCCTACAGTCTCTCCAGGTGCATCAGTCAAAGATGGAGCTGCCGACCACCCTCACGCGGCTGCCGTGGGCACCTCTGAGAATATGGCAAGACCCTCCCGTCTGACACCACCAGTTGTGAACATTTCCATTGCGGCCCGCCGCCTTTGTAGGGCTGACGTCCAACTCTATATCGTTTTATCCTACTATGGATATTCTTAAATGGAACATTCGTGGTATCCGGTCAAATTGGGCAGAACTGCAACTTTTTACACGAACATATCACCCAATTATCTTCTCCCTACAGGAGACCAAATTGCTCCCTGGTACTCGAATTACTTTCCCATGCAACACTGCCATTCGCTTCGCCTTCTTCCTGTAACAGGAATACCAGCCCACGGGGGCGTAATGTTGCTCATTTGGGATGACATACACAGTACACCCGTCCCTTTGTGTACTCCACTACAAGCTGTCGCTGTCCGGATAAACCTTCCTGGATTTAACTTCACTCTGTGCAATATTTATGCACCTCCTCCTTACCGTTCACTAGATCTGATCTTCTTGATCTTATTGACCAGCTTCCACGTCTGTTTTTGTTGGTGGGCTACTTCAACACCCACCACCTCCTTTGGGCTTCCCACAACCATGTCCACGAGCTCCTCCCTGCCAGATACACTAAACCACCTTCAGCTCATCTGCCTTAACACTGGTGAACCAACTTATCTTTCGGACTCCTCAAACACTTTCAGCCATATAGATCTATCTGCACTGCTCAGCTGGCACGGCGTCTTGAATGGTCTGTTCTCTCACACACACATTCGAGCGATCATTTTCCATGTGTAATTCACCTAATGACGCCTGGCGCCCTTGAGCATCCACACCGCTGGCAAATAACCAAAGCGGACTGGGAGCTCTACTCGTCACTGGCAGATTTTGGTACTCATCAATATCCCAGTATAGACAACCAAGAGGAACACATTACCACAGTTATTCTCACAGCTGTGGTATGTTCCATCCCCTGTAAGACTATCTAAGCATGTCGTCCCCTTGTCCTGCGGTGGACTGCAGATTGCCGTGAAGCTTTGTGAGCACGGCAATGTGCCCTTAGAACCTTTAAACAATGATCCATGTTCAACAACTGCATCCAATACAATCGCCTGCAGGCCTATTGTTGCCTCTTTCACAACGGTAAACGCGCCAGTTGGCTCTTATTTACGAGCTCTTTTAATAGGTCTAATCCTTGCTCTATCGTTTGGGGTAACCTCAGAAAAATTTCAGGAACTATGGATCATTTCCCAATTCCCGGTCTCTGTGTCGCAACTGACACCATCGTCGACCCTCCACAAATAGCCAGAGCACTTGGTCGACATTTTGCAGAGGTCTCTAGTTCTTATCACTACAATGACGCTTTCCTCACTAGGAAACGGACAGTGAAGGTGACTCCATTGACCTTCACTTCTCAGAACTGTGAATTCTACAATGATGAGTTTACTGTGCAAGAGCTACACCACACACTCTTGTCTTTGCAGTCCTCCGCTCCAGCACCAGATGGCATTCATGTAGCGATGTTGCAACACCTTTCACCTACGGACTTGCACTTCCTACTGGCCACCTACAACCGCATATGGATAGAAGGCACCTTTCTGCGACGCTGGCATGAAGCCATAGTCATTCCCATACCAAAGCCTGGGAAGGACAAATTTCTCCCTTCCAGCTACCGCCCCATTTCCCTCACCAGTAGCGTATGCAAGGTGTTGGAACACATGATTCACGGGCGCCTGGTATGCTGGCTTGAATCGCGACATCTTCTTTCTAATGTCCAATGTGGGTTTCGCAAGCACTGTTCTGCGGTGGATCATCTTGTCGCCCTATCTACTTCAGTAATGAATAACTTTTTATGGAAGCACCAGACAGAAGTGGTGTTCTTTGATTTGGAAAAAGCATACAACACCTGCTGGAGGATGGGCATTCTCCGCACTCTGCATACATGGGGTTTTCGGGGTCGTGTGCCAATTTTTATCTGGCAATTTTTGATTCGGTTTTATTGAGCACTTTTATTCACGAGAACAGGGACCCCCACGGTTAGCCCTGAGCATCGTTTTATTTGCAGTGGCAATCAATTCTGTAGCCGATATACCACCGGGAGTGTCTGCGTCCCCCTTTGTCAACGACTTCGCGATCTACAGCAGCTCTGAGCAAACGGGTCTCCTGGAGCGGCGCCTTCAGGGGTGCCTAGACACTCCACATGTGGAGTATGGACACTGGCTTTCGATTCTCGGCTGACAAGACAGTCTGCATGAACTTTTTGCGGTGGGAGTTCCTTCCCTCGTCCCTTCGCCTGGGCCCCATAATACTTCCATGTGTGGAGACCATGACGTTCTTGGGACTTGTTTTCAACAGGAAGCTATGTTGGTCTCCCCACGTATCTCGTTTGGCAACTCGCTGTACCTGCTCTCTTGATGTGTTGCGGGTGTGGCACCTCCTGGGGAGCTGATCTGTCTACTCTCCTCCATCTGTATCGCACCATAGTTTGGTCCAAACTGAACTATGGAAGCATCGTCTATTCTTCGGCTCGACCGTCCATACTGCGCCACCTTAACACAATCCACCACCAAGGGATTCGTCTGGTGATGGGAGCGTTTTACTAGCCCCGTTGAGAGCCTCTGTGCCGAGGCCACCGAACTATCTCTTTCTTATCATCGGGAACTCCTGCTTAGCCATTACACTAGCAAGGACACACAACGTATGCTGTTTTCTTTAATGATTCACTTGATGGTCTCTGCCATGCAACCATCTGCTCTGCTACCACTGGGAGTTTGCTTGCGCTCGTTACTTGGCCAGCTCGGCGTTACAGGGCCTGCTACTTTCTTGACTGGAGAGAGCATCTCTCCACCGTGGCTAAACCCCAAAGTCGATCATTCTCTTCCAAAGGACTCCACACCTAGTTTTGTTTACCAGAGAGAATTCCTTGCACTCAATTGTTCATCTACACTGATGGCTCAAAGACAGACCATGGTGTTGGGGTACCTTTGTGCTTGGGAACTCTTCGTTTAAATATCGTCTCCCTGAGTGGAGTTCCAATTTTACAGCTGAGCTGTATGCATTATATCAAGCCACCCAATACGTCCGGCGAAACTCGCTCAATAAGAGTGTCATTTGCTCGGACTCTCTGAGTGCTCTTTTGAGTCTTCGCACGCTGTATCCTGCCCATCCCCTGGTACAAAGTATCTGCAATTGTCTTACCTCTCATTAGCGAGCGGAACTACTGTGACGTTTCTGTTGGTCCCTGGCCACGTGGGAGTGTTGAGGAACGAGTCTGCAGATACGGCTGCCATGGAGGCAGTTCTCCTCCCTCAGCTGTCTACCTTTTCTACTACCTCTGATGACCTTCATGCTGGCGTTTCCCAGCATATCATCTCACGTTGGTTTTTACATTGGTCATCCCTGTCAGGGAACACATTGCGAGCCATTAAACCTGTGCCTGATCTTTGGTCAACATCATCTCGATCCTCTCGCTGATTGGAGATTGTTCTGGCCGGGCTTCGTATTGGCCACTACCGTTATAGCCACGAGTATTTACTTCGTGGTGATCCTGCTCCCTTATGTGAGCACTGTCATGAACCTTTTACTGTTTACCGCCTTTTAGTGCAATGTCTATTTTTTAATTGTCTATGTCGTGATTGATGTTTACCATTTGAAATGTCTGATAATTTAGCTGATGATCCGCATTCTGCTGACCGAGTTTTACTTTTTATACATCATGCAAATATGGCTAAAGCCATTTAAGTTCCAACCCCCGTTCGGTTTTACTCTGGGCAGTGTTGGGCGCTAATGACCTAAGTAGTTTTGCGCCCTAAAACAAAAACCTTCAGCAGATAACCAAAAGTCTTTCACACTGCTCCATCCATGACAAAGAGGAGTATATAACAATTGAGATCTTGTGAAATTCCACTCCAAATATTTCTTTGTGCTGCCCCATAAATTATTGTAATATTAAAGATTGGCTAGCTCAATCATAACTTTCTCCTGAGTACTAACGGACCAATACTTATTCTTAACTAGCTTATATGCCCGTGCTTCGCTACAGTTGTTAAAGAGGGACCTGTGTATATCGTGGTTTTTTAGGGTACAGACCTAGGTCAGCAAAAACAGAATCCTTGTTGGATCGCTCTGTCAATAAACTCAGTTCTCCTAGCCAAGATGTCAAATTTAAGCAGAAGTCATGGATGAAAATGTTGAAAGTTCATAAAGCTTTTCATAAAAAAAGTGAAATTAATTTTAGTCCATACTTCGGAACGATGTAAATTCATTATTAGTTTGTGTTCATAAAGTTAAAGACTGAGGTGTGTAACTGTCTGTCAGGCATAAACTTCTGAAAACACTTCTATTGTTGAGATGAGAAATAGTAATAATAATAACAGCGTCATGTATTGGTTCTATGGCGTAGTACTAAACTTTTTATCTCTCACAGTAAGTGTACGCTGAAGTATTAGAATGTTGCAGTGCTGCACTGAGGACAATGTAGTTATTCTGTATGCAGTGCTCCATATTATCGAAAAGTCGACGAATACTGAAAGTCTTGTAATTCAATCAACAGAGCAGTTCATGTCTGTTTAAATAAGACGTCATGGTGGTGTCAATGTGTGATGAAGTAAGTTTGAGTAATCGTTGAAGGAATGCCGTCAGATGATCGTCTGTATAGAACTTTCCATTAAATATAGTAGTATTTCCAGCGATTTGTCTTGACTGTGTTAGCAGCGTCGGCCACTCTTCCAGCTAATACATGTCCTCACATCCTGCAGTGATTACTTCGCAAAGCACAAAGTTGAAATTGATTATGTGTAATAGAACAATATACAGTAGAACCTCGTTTTTACACTTTCCAAGGGACTTCAATGAAATGGTGTAAAAAAACAGGAAAACGTAAATTGCAGGAAATAATGTTTCACATGGTAAAATATGCTTACTCGATCAGCCTTGCATTTTCGTAGTATATTTGCGATATATGTACATAATAGGCATCTAAATACTCACCAGAAAGTTTATTATATAATAAAGATTATCCAAAGTTTTAGTATTTTAAGCACCAGGCAGAACTGGTAATTTTATGGGAATTAAAATTTTTTGACGTAATTTCATTCATTATAACTGAGGACGCCACTGCTGGGATATATAACACATCTTCAAAATTACCTGAACCACTTCAATAAGATATTGTTTGGACGCCGCTGCGAGGCTGTGTGACACATTTTCAAAATTTCTGCCTTTTACCGGCATTAATTATTTACATAGTAAAACTCCTAAAGCTCCATTCTTTTTATATTTCTCGGTGTTTCATACAACAATATTAGAGAATTTATTCCTGTTCTCGAGTGCAAATATATGCATAGGTATTTTTGTGTCGTTTTCATAGGATTGGCATCTCAAACTATTATCGCTTTTTTTGAGGTTGTGGGTATGATGATACCCAACTTAACAGATAACGTACTTTATTCATCAGAAATATGTATCACAAAAACAATGTAACACTCTATTCTCACATCAACAAAGCAATTGGTTCTGATTATTTGAATACATCCCAGCCGCTCAGGCAAAGCAGCTGGCGGAAAGAGGAACTACACTGCCACAAATCAGCGCTATTCTCACGTCAACAAACCAAACTGTTTGTCTCAGTACACACCGTGTGCTCTGGCAAAGAAGCTAGTGGAAAGAGGAACTACACCGCCACAAATCGGCGTGTCGTAAGTCAACTAGATGTGTACTGCCAAGAACTAAACGCGAAATATATGTTTGAATAAATGCAAAGTGTCAAGAAACTCAATTGCAAATCATTTTTAAGCACTATAATGTAAGGCAAAAGCCATGCCAGTGACAATTTATATAGATTGTCATTTTCTCTTCACAACAATGCATTCAAAAAGTGTAAAATGCGGGAAAAGTGTAAATATGTTAACTCAAAAACAGGGGTGAATTAACATTGTGAACATAGGAAATTTGACGGGACCAACAAAAAATGGTGTAAATGGTGGGAAAACGTAAAAACGAGGTTTTACTGTATTGAGAAGTTGGATTATAACTCTAAGTACAATTGTCTCTGCAAAACAAGGCGTCTTTATCTTAATGTAGTCTGCATGATAAGGAAGTAATTACAAATTTTAATCACAATATTATACCACGGTGATCTCCCAGCTATGTCAGCTACCAAGACAATCCAGAATGGCTCTTGTCAGGGCCAACAAAATTGTCAACAAAACGATCTGAACAGAGCAATAGGTCCAGTCCTAAACGTGTGCCATTTGAATATTGAGGGGATAAGTAGGTCAAAATGTGACTTCCTCAGTAAAAATCTGCCGAGTAACAATATTGACGTCCTAGTTCTACAAGAAACCCATGCAGAAGATCTTAAAAGTTGTTCAAGAGGCAATATCCATGGCTACAGACTTGTGGGAGAGATAGGCCATAGAACATATGGCGTGGCTACATATGCTAGACAGAACTTGGATGATTATCTATAATTCATGAAAGCTGTGATGATGACATATTTGTTTTGGCAGTGAAAGTGTCTGGAACTACCATAGTTAATGTCTACAAGCCACTCAACATCCAGTGGCAAGATACGGTTCTCCCAGTTTTCAAACACCCTTCCCTATATGTCGGCGATTTCAACAGCCACAGTAGCCATTGGGGGTACTCGTCTGATAATGAAAATGGAATAGCCTTAGCTGAATGGGCTGAAAATAATAACCTTTCCTTGGTTTTTGACACAAAAGACTCCAGCACATTTTTCTCAGCCCGCTGGAAGCGTGGATATTCACCTGATCTGTGTTTTTGTTCCTGTGATCAGACATTAAGATCTCTATCAGTTACGAGAAAGGTACTTGGCACATTCCCACGGTCGCAGCACAGGCCAGTGCTGATATCAGTCGGGATTAAGATTCCCCTAATAAGATCTTTTCCGAGACCCAGGTGGAATTTTAATAAAGCAGACTGGGAGGCATTTACTTCCAAACTAGAGGACAACATTAGATTCATTCCTCCTACAATAGAAAATTATGACAGATTCGCTGGACTCCTTAAAGCTATAGCTAAAGCCTGTATACCTCGAGGCTACAGAAAGACATATATTCCGGGATGGAGCCAAGAGTGTGAAGACCTTTATAATGAATTTATCAGCACTGAAGATTCAAACACTGCCGACATCCTACTGAACTCCCTTGATAATGCCAGAAGAGAGAAATGGGTGAAAAAAGTTCAGAGTTTCGATTTCACTCACAGCAGCAGAAAGGCTTGGTCACTTCTGAGGAAATTGTCTACCAGTGTATCTGAGAAAAAACTGCCTCCCACACACCCTGATCATTCCGACATAGCCAAACGAATCGTAGCACTATCCAAGTCAAAACGGCAACAGTCTGACAGATTTATATCCTATAAACTAAATGAAATTAAGAAATGCCAGCAGGCACTCTGATGGCTACACCACTTCAATGGCCCCCAACATTATGCAACATCGTTCCCCCAGACCTAAGGCGGAAGGAAGCCTTAATGAGAGAGTATTATAAGATCTTGTCCACTCCTGAGCTTCCTATCCTGCAAGACCTTCCACCACCGGTAAGCCGGCTGAAATCACATAAACCACCTCTTAAAACAGCTGTGCAACTACATGAGAGTGGCTTCTCGCCTAAAACAAACTGGGCAAGAATTTGGGATTCACTTAATGGAAAAAACAGCATCTGGATAGACGATCCCTCTAAGCAGCTCCAAGGAATGGACCTCCCAGGAGAGAATGGTCTTTGATCAACCGTTTCCGAACTGGTGTTGGTCGCTGTAACTATTGGAAATGCAAATGGGGACAGACAGACGACCAGTCATGTGACTGTGGAGCAGACATACAAACGATGACCCACATAATTACTAATTGCCCATTACGATCATTCTCAGGAGGGATGACCGAACTCCATATAGTCAGTCAGGAAGCTGTCCAGTGGTTAAAGGAGTTGGACTTGGCTCTGTGACAGAGATATGTTTTATCTTATTAATTAGACACTAGTATATCTTACTAAAGTATTATATGTAGCTGACATTATACCATACGATATATATATATATATATACCAAACAATTATAAAAACGGGGAGGTTTCTGATGAGTTTGTCGCTCACGTGTGCATATTATCTCTAGTGGCAGCACAGAGCATAAATATCTCTGTTGTGAGCATTCAGATGCGCAGAACAGATTTTCTGTCCTCAACATTAAGGTGGAAATATCACCTGATATTGGGAAAAAATCTACTAATGGATGACTTCAACTTGGTCTTTTTTTGTTTGGTCAAGACGGATGACTATTTGTAAATGGCCCTTTTAGCGATGCTTCCTCAATTTTCTTGTTGCTTCTGTCACATTTTTATTTAGATATTATTTCATGTACGTGGTTGCACTGCAAAAAAGAGGTGGTGGGGCTTCTTTGCAGCCAAAGCGGTACAAACCAATCCTAACAGCAAAATAAATGTGTGAAAAGAGTGGATTTGTCTCAGTATCACTTGGTAATTCCAGCTTAAGGTTAAGAAGATGCACAGAAGGCTATGCTCGCTCCATAGGTATTTATAGTCTATGTATAATTTAGTGGTTATACCTGTTGAAAGATGCACTTCTTTTCTTTCCCCGACATTGCAGAGCATATGGGTTACAGCTAGGAAGAAAAAAGAAATTATTTTTGCCCTACCTAGACTAAACTTTACATGCAGTGGCAGCGGTTTAGTTTGCTATCGTTGGTAACGAACTATTCGCTTTAGGAGGAGGATTAATTTACTGACCAGAACAGCATAAATTATTATTTCATCATGAACATAAAGAATTATTCCCCTTATTCCTCGTGACTGATTTTTGAAAAAGCATTCAACGACCGTTGCCAACATCAGCACACAACGCTGCTGCCGTAAGTAAAATTGTACCCCTTCTTGTTGTATTACACCATAGTTATGAGAATGAAAAAAAAAAACTCAGCAACACCATAATTAGTTATTTGGTGTACTATGTAACTAATGTCGCCTCACTTTGTTCTTTCCTGTACTGTGACGTTTTCGAGGCATGCCTAAACAGAACACACTCAAAATGTAATGAGGATAAAACGAAATCAGAAATGGGAACTACATAAATTCCATTTTCCTTGCAAAGAAGCATTGATAGACACGAAGAAATGTCGTTATATTTTAAATTCAAATGATACCCGTGGAAATCAGCACTTTTATTTTCTTTCCATGGCAATGCAAGGCTTGCGGGATACATCTACTAAAAAAAATATTTTTTTGTGTCGTACCTGGGTTAAATTTTACTTGCAGTGGCAGCGGTCTAGTATGTTAACATTGGCAACGAAATATTCATTTTAGGTGGATCATTAATTTACTGATCGGTACAACATTCATTATCAGCACTAAGAATTATTGCCTTCTTTGCATGTGACTGATTTTCGAAAAGGATTCAATGGCCGTTACCAACACCAATACACTACACCACTGTCGTAAGGAAAATCATAGCCATTGTTTCAGTGTATTACACTTCATTTATGAGAATAAACAACGCAGCAGCGGCATCTATTAGTTATTTGTTATACTATGTCAGTAACAGCCTCTCTATCGGATCTTTGCTATACTACGCTGCAATTCAAACGTAGCATACACCAGAAACTACAAATTACGAGATCTTTTCATCCTCTGATCCGATTTTGATGAAACTAAGCCTATGTTACACTCCAACTATTCTCAATTTACCTGTGGAAACCCATGAAAGTTCGTGTAGTACTTTTGGAGATTACCTTCAACAAATAAACATACACGATGGTTTTTAAGCAAATGATTAAATTATGATATCTTTATTTTCTGTGATCCAATTTTAATTATGGAAGCCTTTATGTAACTGCACAATGTTCTACAGTTATGTGTGAAAATCACATGAAAATTCGTCAAGTAGTTTTGGAGATATATTTGTTCAAAGAGACAGACAGACATATAACGTACATAGATAAAAAAATTGAAATTAAATTATTCTTTTTTCTCCATGATCCGACTTTAATGAAAACAAGTCTATATAGTGTCCAGTTAAGCTCAAGTTACCTGTAAAAACCTCATGCAAATTCGTGAAGTAGTTTTGAAGATAAGAGGTTTTAATAGTTGAAAAAACAGACACGACGGTTACTGAAAACACTTAAAATTACGATATCTTTTGTTTTCATTATCCGATGTTGATAAAATTATGCCTATATGTTGACCTAAACTTTTCTCATGTAACCTGTGAAAACCGCTTGAATATTCGTCAAGTAGTTTTGAAGATTGAAGGGAACAGCGACAGGCCTACATTTGCAGATTTGTTATTAGTATAGATTTTGTCTTGGAAATCAGACCATGACTCAAAATCACCTGCATGAGCGGATCCCCATGCCGCAGCATCCCCTATCAAATAACCTATGGTGTAGTCAGTTTTCTTAGAATCCGACCAAAACAGGTAATGCTTGTGAAAAAAGCATTTAAGAAATGTTTTGGGTGCACATCCCCCTCTGGCTTAAACTTTGGAAACAGTTTTGTCATACTTGTTTCTATTCCTAATTACAGCTCCTCTACCATCTCTTTCGGCAGGGCTATAATGGTTCCTGCCAATTTCTTTACAAGGTCCTGTTTCATATTATCTAATTCGGTTTGAATTATTTCTAATTTTTGTGTAATTTCTGACAGAATAGCTCCCCGTGTGGATCTCGAGGTGGCTGAATCTACAAACTCCCACACCTTTTGTAATCATTCCCAGTATTCGTTCATCAAAACCGTTGCAGCTCTGAGAATCCATGACTATTTCTGCAAAATTCCTAACTTTCTCTAAAGTTTCTATTCATTCTTGCGTCTCTGAGATTCGGGAATGTATGTTACACAAATCGTGCTTGGCTGCATTTTGTAAATCTTTAATGTTACATTGCATTACATTAATTTCTGCACACATCTCTTCTCGAAGCCTAATGCACTTTGTTTCTACTTCACCCAGTAAACCAGTATGCAAAGTTTTAAGGGCTGAAACTTTTTTAATTATTCTAAAATTACTAGAGATTTCTTGAATAATCACTAGATGTTATTAGTAGATTATTTATTGTTAATTCACAGCATGTTTTGGGCTTGGCGCATCACCTGGTGATCAATATTATATATATTTAGATTTGATGCATTCGAATTTGTCGTTTAAAATATTGTTGTTATGTAATTGATGGGCTAAGCCTGAAACATGTTGTCAATTGACAATAAATAATCTACTAATAATTTTATCATTAATGTTGCATATCTCTACCAAGAATTTCAGTCTAAAATAAGTTTTAAGGGCTACTTTGACTTTTTCTATCTTGCCATTTATTACACATTTTTCATCCCTAGACTCGTCAATATCTTGATCTAGCTTTCCCTGGGTGTTGATGAAGGTTTCAGTTAAGAAAGCAGTTTGCGATTTAATTTGATTTTTAATTTCCTCTATCAAATTGAATTTTATAGTTTGACTTTGAGTTTCTAATTGTGATATTAATTCACTACCTTGTGTTTTTAATTTGGGTGGTCAGTCATTTTCAGTTACGGTCATTTGTTTACATAGTATGTGTATTTGGCCTTTTACATCATTATTTTGTTTGGTTACATGAGCTAAACGCTGTTCCAGCGTGAGAGACTTCTTTGCATCCATGCTACTCGTGGTAATAGACACATCTAGTTAACAGATTAGGTAAATACGGTACATTACACAAACACAAAATGTTTTGTCCTTATAAACACATGAAAACAACTACTATGTTTTTTCGCTCACCGCACTGTGATGTACAGCAATGCGACGCAACGTGGTGAAGCGTCGGCGACAAACAACAGGTGTCAGCATCTGCTCTAGTGAAGCTGTAGGTGAAACGACGGCAGGCGATGTCTTGACTGTAGCTGGCGAAACTGCATGACGGCAGGGCATTGGACGGCTGCTCAGTGGCGGACTAAGGCTGTTGGATGCCCGGGCCGGCAGCAAAACAAAATGAGGGCCCCTGTCCACTTGAAAATACATGTATAGTAAGTAATTTTTGAGAGTTGGAGGCCCCCCACGACAGGGGGCTCAGAACAGTCTATAAAAATAGCTTTCGAGATTCGGAGTCTCCAGAACGATAGGCCAAGGGCGTTTAAAAAAATTGTGATTTCGATGTACTTTTTCCGCCGCTTGATGTTCTGTGGCGAGCGCCACTTCTCCATGGAACTGCCACAGAATACGGATTTGCAGCACAGCAAGTGGCTGCGCTGCCCCTCTCTACCAGTGCCTGCAGACACACACACGAGTGCCCACAGTTTCTGTTCAGCACATTTTTGCTGCCGATCAATATTTTTGTTATTTTTTTCGTGTACTTGCGACGTCTTTTGGCGGTTAACAATCAGAATGCAATGAGACCTACCCCTGTATGTCTCGCTACATTACAAATGGTTCTAGACAATGTTGACTCAGACCCTTTGGAATCATGTGTAATTGCGGCGTTGTTTTCAACCATCAAGTTGAGTTGCAACAGTTGTTATGGCATTTTGTCGCATATCTTAATACAAATATATCAATGTGAGAGGTGGGTTCACTATTAAAGTGTATGTAGTTCTGTTATAGTATAAATAACTACTTAACATTTCTAATGTAATAAAAAGTTACACCTTCAAGATAAAAATGTTTCAAAGGAATTACTTGGGCCATGCATTCGATGTCTAAGTTTCAAGGTAAACGACAGTACATGTATTTATATTTTGACATCTATATGTGACTTATTGAGATTGTTCTCTTTCTTTATTTTGAAAGGTCACAATTGGTTAAATAATGTTTAATATTCACTTTAGTAGTCAATTAGAGTACTTGAACACCTATTCTAGATGGAACTTGTAATGTTACATGAACCGCCCAGGAAATGTTCAAACAACTTACGGGTATGCTGCCGGGTGATGTCGTCGACAACCGCCGATATTTCGGCAGGAGAACACCCTGCCATTCTCAAGGCACAAATGCACTACGGAAGCAATGTATTTAATACCTCGGTTTGCAAAGTGTAAACAAGGAAGATAACACACACAGTACAAGTCACAGCAGAGTCAACACAACCAAAGGTGACCAAACATCAAAAATATCGATAGTGACTTAATCAACAGGTGAGGCAGCATTAATTTTATCCCCCTGTTTTTTGACGAGAGACAGTGCCGGAATCCAAGCAGAATTTAAACAAAAACCACCATCTCTGTTTATAAGGTCGCTCGCTAGTTTGATTTCAACAGCTTCCTTAATAACACTATCCCAATAGGTGGAGGTGCATGCCAGGATCTCCGTGTTGTTGTATTCCATAGGATGACCGGTGTCAAGACAGTGTTCTGCAACAGCGGATTTGTTGGGCTGTTGTAAGCGCGTGTAACGTTTATGTTCAATACACCGGTCTTCCACAGTCCTGATTGTCTGACCAATATATGACATGCCACAACTGCAAGGAATACGATATACACCTGCCTTACGCAAACCAAGATCATCCTTTACGGACCCCAACAGGGCCTTTATCTTAGAAGGTGGTCGAGAAACACATTTCACATCATATTTCCGTAAAATACGACCAATCTTGTTGGAAATACTTCCTGCGTAAGACAAAAAGGCCATAGATTTAGGTGCCACTTCATTACTATCGTCACTCACCTGTTGCACAGAAGGCTGATAGTGCAATGCACGTTTTATCTGTCTCTCACTATAACCATTCTGACGAAAGGTCACCTCGAGATGGGACAACTCAGCTGACAAACTTTCAGGGTCTGAAATGACATGTGCCCTGTGAACCAAAGTACGAAGTACTCCTTCACGCTGAGCTGGATGGTGACAAATCTGTGTGAGTAGGCTTCCTATAAACAGAATGTCCCAATGTACCATCAACCTTCCTTCTGACCAACACATCACTATCGATATTTTTGATGTTTGGTCACCTTTGGTTGTGTTGACTCTGCTGTGACTTGTACTGTGTGTGTTATCTTCCTTGTTTACACTTTGCAAACCGAGGTATTACATACGCTTGCACATTGCTTCCGTAGTGCATTTGTGCCTTGAGAATGGCAGGGTGTTCTCCAGCCGAAATATCGGCAGTTGTCGACGACGTCACCCGGCAGCATACCCGTAAGTTGCTTGAACACTCATTACGCCGGGAAAAGTTAGTCTCACCCAGGAAATATTTATCTGATGTACTTGATTTCATAATTTAACACCCCTCAGGGACTCAGCATTAATTTGCTGAGTACGGGCTTGGTGAACCCCGGGTCCTGAACCGTGGGCTGTGTTGCGCCAACAGCCTGCTGCACTGTAAGCTCTGTGAATGCTTAAACAACCATTGTTTGGTGTGATGGTGGAACATTGTACGTTTCTGAGCCCGGGGATCTTGGCTTAATCGCCTGGGTCGCAAGGACGGTCCAAACCTCTATTATAAAAAAAAAAATCAATCTCAAGGTGCTACGTGCCGACAGATGCGTGGCTGTTGAGGTTGAACAGTCGCTTACCCAGGCAAGCAGGGTCTGCCTGGCTGGACCTCTTTTCCCTAGCTGCTCGTGTGAACACCGTGAGAAGACTCCATAATGTTGCCGGCTGTACAACCGATGTCTGTAAGAGAGGAAGGCCTGATTTAAATGCAGCAACATATGACCCCCACACGCTCCCTTCCCTGGCCACCCCATGGGAGGAAAGTAGGGCTCGTCAACAAGGTGAGGCTTATGCCACTATATACCTTGTCTGTAGCAGGACAGATGGAGAATCCTTTCAATCGACGAAGCCGTTATTTTGTGTGGAACACCTGGAGGACACATATGGCGACGTCGAGGGCATGTCTAAAATGAGATCAGCGACAGTCCTCATAAAGACGTTATTCCCAGCACAGTCACGGGCACTGCACATTCTGAGACATCAAGGAATTGTCAACTTAGCATTAGAAGGAAGCGTGTGGGGTAAAAATTGTGGAGGGAGACCGAGGGATGAATTACAGTAAGCAGATTCAAAAGAACATAGGTTGCCGAACGTATTGTCAGTTGAATAGACTTGCACAGGACAGGGTAGCGCGGAGAGCTTCATTAAACTAGTCTGTGGACTGAAGACAACAACAACAACAATTGATAGGATGTACTTATTGTCCCGAGGTGTTTGTGGGAATAGCCTGACCATGTCCAAGGCAACTAAATTGCCACAGCCTAGGAGGTTCCGGCAACGTTTGCATCGGTATTCTCGGTTGCTTATTTTAGTCCTCTGTGCGCATGGTAGGCAGTCGCGTACTTACTTATCCACATCTTGCCGACGTCGACACCACCAATATTGCCTTGCAATTCAGCAATTTGTAGCCTTTTTCCCATTGTGACATGGGAAACACTGCAGACTGCTAACGAAGATACGAGCTTATGGAATAGGTTCACAGATTTGTGACTGGCTGGAAGACTAGTAATAGAACGCAGTACGTTGTTCTCGACGGCGAGTGCTCATCAGAGACGAGTGTATCGTCAGGCGTGCCCCAGGGGAGTGTGATAGGATGGCTATTATTTTCTATCTATATAAATGATCTGATGGACAGAGTAAGTTGTAATTTGCGGCTGTTTGCTGATGATGCTGTGGTGTATGGGAGGGTGTCGTCTGTAACTGACTGTAATAGCGTACAGGTTGACTTAGACAACATTTCTAGTTGGTGCGAAGAATGGCAGCTAGCTCTCAATGTAGAAAAATGTAAGGTGATGCGCATGAGTAGAAAAAACAATCCTATAATGTTAGAATACAGCATCAGTAGTGAGCTTCTTGATGCGGTCGCGTCGTTCAAATATCTAGGCGTAACATTGCAGAGCGATATGAAATGGAACGAGCATGTAAGGACAGTTGTGAGTAAGGCAGACAGCCGACTTCGGTTTATTGGGAGAATTTTGGGAAGATGTACTTCACCTGTAAAAGAGACCGCGTATAAAACGCTTGTACGACCACGTCTTGAGTATTGCTCAAGTATTTGGGACCCGCAGCAGATCGGTTTGAAGGAAGACATAGAGGCGGTTCAGAGGCGAGCAGCTAGATTTGTTACCGGTAGGTTCGACCAATGCGAGTGTCACGGAAATGCTCCGGCAACTCAATTGGGGATCGCTGGAAGAAAGACGACGTTCTTTTCGTGAATTTCTGTTAAGTAAATTTAGAGGGCCGGAATTTGAAGCTGAGTGTAGTACGATCTAGCTGCCGCCTACTTACATTTTGCGTAAAGATCACAAAGACAAGATAAGAGAAATTAGGGCTCGTATGGAGGCATATAGGCATTCTTTTTTCCTCGTTCAATTTGGGAGTGGAATAGGAAAGGAAATGCCTAGTAGTGGTACAGTGTACCCTCCGCCATGCACCTTACGGTGAATTGCGGAGTATGTATGTAGATGTAGATGTAGATTGTGGCAGGCTTGTAAGCTGTCGTGACACTGCACTAAAATCTGCGGTTGTAAAGCTTTGGGTAAGACGATCAGATTTCCCAGTGGGGTCTTTTTGTACAAAGCATCATCCACTAGTTTGAAACCCAGCCATGTGGCTTACTCCTGGCATTCCGCATCTGCATTCTGTTCTTTTTTCAGCTCGTCCACGTGTACATCTTCCACCTGCACCATCTGTACTTTATGGCTAAGTGCATCGGCATTCTGGTGCAACTTTCCCGGCTTGTGTTTCACTGTGTAATCAAACTCACTGAGCCGCAAAGCCCACGTCGTCAGTATACTACTCGGATCCTTCAGGCTTAACATCCACTGCAGGGCGTGCATTGTCGGTAACTACGGTGAATGGCCTGCCGTACAGATAACACCTAAGGGTCATTCCATACCAAGTCATCCAGGGCACTACACTCACCTCTCACAGATATTTATGAAAATCTATATTTAAATTTTATGCACAAAGACAAGAAAATATTCAAAGTTTCATCCAAATCTAGTTAGTAGTTTCTGAGTTATGACCGTTTAAAGTTTTATGCTAATTGTACCTCTGAGAGCGTCGAAGACGTAACTGAAATGTGCATGCTTTTACAGAATTCGAAGTAAAATCGTTAGTTTTGGAGCTAGAGCCTTGAAATTTTCGCTGTTTGTTCTAAATTAAACACTGAAACTGATTTATAATCTTCAATAATATTGAAAAGCTGCACTCAAACTCAAATTATTGTTAATTTCAAAATTGTGACGTAGATGAAGAAAAATATGAATAGCTAAAATCTCTCTCCAAATAACACAATACAACCATATATTTTTGAAAACAGCATAAAATTACTTTATAAATGGTGCAAAAAAAGTGATGGGGTTCTAAGTTACAACAATTTTATAAAGCCAAATTTTGTAATTTACTTTGCAAAATACATGTATGATGAAATAATAACTTATTTAAAATAATACAACTGTGAAAATGCCAGATTAACCCAAGTTTTATGTATTAGCTATTTTAAAATAAAAGATACATAGATTAAGTATTTTACAAAATTGGTTTACTTACATTTGAATACATGAGTTGGCGATTATTCATTTTCAAACAAGTCCATAGGCCCAATAGATTTCTAGTTATCGTTAAAAAATGAAAAGTTGAAAAAATGGGAGTATTCAATAAATTGACCCAGACGAACTGCAGTCCTCTTATCCTATATATGTTAAAGAAAAAGGAAGAATTACTCACTGACGATGATTATTAACGTATTATATATAAATAGGATTTTTTCGGTACTGTTTCCAGCAAATATTGAACAGAGAAGTTCCTTGGGACCACTTCCCGCCATTATGGCTCCGACAGCCCCCATGAATGACATGAGGTGGTGAAATGTCTCGAGTTTTCAAGTACAGTGGTTGATCGTAGGTCACAAAACGTGTTTCCTGACCGTAAATGCTTGTTCTTTTATTGGCTTCCAAAAGTGATGTTAAAACAGTCGTAGTCGGTTAGGGGGAGCATGGATAAAAGTGAAATATACAGTCTTTGAATGTTTGTAAGGAAGATCTTCTGTCACTTGCCCCATGAATCCATTCCATCCAGGTATGCCTGGCATGTTAGTTGCTTTTCCAAACAACCATAGCAGTTACGGGGATTTTAGCAAAATGCCTTCAGCGATTTTGACATCGTTAATTGGAATGGCTGACAAGCCAGATTTCTTTCTTATAGAAGAATGTTTAATATGTGTGGCAGTGTGTGAACCTGATACACTCTGCAGAAACAGACTTCAAACGTGGTTTGTTTATGTGTGGATGAAAGGATCAGTGAGGGATCATGATCATTATACCACCCATTTCATGGAACGTGTTTTCTCCATCAATTGTGTTAACATTCACATCTGCATTGTCGAACACAAAATGCATAAAAGCTCCCTTGTCAACTAGTTTGGTTACTTTTCCACAGAGGATAGCGGAACTTTCAAAATGCATAACCTCCATATATCTACAAGAAATTCCCATACTGTGGCAAAGTTCAACAAGGTGCTTTGATCCAAATTTTCTATACAAATAGGTTTCAAAGCTTATTTGAATTGAGGATATTTGGGCCTCGTTGCAGTCAGGATTGCATGAGAAAATCCTATGCACTTCTTTTTCCACTGTTCAAGAGGAGGATGTTTGGTTTTCAGGACAATCTGTTCAACCAACAGTTGCAGATAATCAGGAACTGATGCCTCTGCATCTTTTAAAAAGGCATTTGACAGGGGATAATGAGTAGTATCAAATGTTTGGGAACGAATGTCTTGCAGGATAATCTCTGCTGCAAGCTTTGACAATTCTAAGCCGCTCTTCAGCAGGATCGCTAAGTCTTTGATTGTATTGCTTTTCATAAAGAATGTTTTGTCCAATGTCTGTGAACATCAAGACTGGCTTGTGATACGGACCAACCTGCGCAAAAATAATTTTTTCCACATATCGCTTTTTTAGATGAGCTTGAACACTTGCAACTGCTGGTTTGTAATCATATGTGTAGTTCTCTGCAATCAAGTCACTTATGGAAAATTTGTTTTCCTCTCTTGCAAGGTATACATATATACGCTCCATGCCTTCGATAAGGAGGGGATGTTCAAGACGGCCTCGTTTACCTCCTGCACCAGAAGATCGCGACAAGGAGTGCAATTTTATATAGTAATGATTGTGGTATTTACACTCAGTAGCAACAAGTTCACGTATACTGAAAGACGTTGAAGAATGTGTTGTCCCCATTCACCAGCTTGTCTAGCTTTCTCCACAATCGATTTAGACGATTTTTGTTTGAAACGTTCTTCACAGATCCGAATACAGCCGTTTCTAAGGACAGACTGGGTGTTGTGGAGAAAACCTCGGAGACAAGAAGTTTAGGATGGAGCACAGAACAGCCGCTAAGTCACCACTCGGAGTAATTGGGGAGGGGGGGGGGGGGCTTCGCACAACAAAAGGCCTCGTTACGAACGAAAGTCTCAATACCCACAAATGTGGAGGCTTTTGTTGTTTTTACAGCAATACCTACTTTCACAAACATATTGGTATGCACTAACACATTACACCTATTTATATACAATGCGTTAATAATCATCGACAATGAGTAATTCCTCCTTTTTCTTTAACGTATATAGGATAAGAGGACTGGGTCAATTTACTGAATGTAGGTAACTCGAAGAAAAAAATAATTTAAAAAATTACTCAGATTTTTCCAATTTTTCGTTTTTTAATGATAACTAGAAATCTATTGGGCCTATCGACTTAGTTCAGTACTTAGATTAAAGATAAATAACTGCTCTATAACTTTTTCCATATGACTTTCCCCGTGGGATGATAATTAGAGGCAATATTGTAGCCAAAAGATGACAAAAATCGAAAATTTGAAATTTTTGGAGAAATAAGTCAATTTTTGAACTCCAATATCTCGGGAACTACTGGACTTCCAGAGCTGTGGTTGGGATTAAATTTTAGAATATTTTATCTACATTAGTAGAGGTGTGAGTGACTTTTTGTCAAAAAAACCACCCTTCATGAGTTATAAGCCAAAATCAGAAAAAAAATCGAAAATTTCGAGGTTTTTTGGCTCTTAAAAGTTAAGCTAAAGGATTTCGAAGCTGCTAACTTGGTTTTATACTACTCTAATATGATCTAACAACATACCAAAAATTCAGCTTTCTGCAATTTTTTTGGACCTAAACATACCTGGCGACTGGCCTACTACTGCTCTGCAAGTTTTTTTGTAACAGTTTTCCTGACTGTGCCCCCGATCCCATCACATGTTTTTCCATGACTTGTAGCATGAAATGACCAGCTTGCATTTAATTTAAAATCTTTGGCATGAAAACATAAATTTATCATGCTTTTGAAATTTTCTTACTGAGCACTGCAAGTATCTGTAAAATACTCAATTTGGTCAACACCAGGAAAATTTTGTTTTATGAAACCTATGATTTTTTCTTGTACTGAATAAACAAATGGTACATCATGCTTTAGATCATCTGAAATGAAAGATTTTTGTTTGTTTGTGGAATCCTCTTTCTTAAAAAAAAAGTCACTACTGAATGAACTGAGCAGCTCGAGTGGACCCAGTGGTAGGATTGCACTTCATTTTGCAGAATGAAGTTATAGTTTTCAGCAAAATCCATAAGAACTAAAACTTCATTAAATTTCAATTTTCTTTCCTCTGTTTCAAGTAAGAGTTTTGAGCTTTTTTGATGTAAGAATGAGGTATTAGAGATTAAATTTTTTAAATGGTAAAATCAATAAACTCCTTCCAAGGGAGTAGCATTGTTTGTAAAGTCATTCTGCCATCTCTTGAAACTCACTGTGAAAATTTAATGTTTTCATCTTCATCGTAGTCTTCTTGTATTTCTGTTATATGTAGCTTCAGTGATTCACTCGTTTCAGGGCACATATCACAATGTTTTAACATGCACTCCCTGTTCGCCGGCCGCAGTGGCCGAGGGGACTGAGGCGCTCCAGTCACGGTCTGCACGGCCAATACGGTCGAGGGTTCGAATCCCCCCTTGGTATGGATATTTGTGCCGTCCTTAGTCTTAGCTAGTTCATAAGTAGTTTGTAAGCTTAGGGACTGATGACCCCGTAGTTAAGTCCCATAAGTTCTACAAACATCTGAACATTTTTGAACTCCCTGTTCTGTCTGTCACAAACCAATTTGTCCATCATAGTGTGTATTGATTCCTTATCATGGAGGTTCACAGCATTTACTAAAAGCTCAACATTTTGGTGGTACAAGCAAACACACATGTTGTGAGTTCCAGGTGAACCAGCTACCACGCACCATTTTGGTCTGAAGGAGCAAAATTTGGAAAATCCCGATTTTACAATTTGGGTGTTTTTCTTTAAACGCAATAAAAGAATTTTTTCTGCTTGTAAGTACTTTTTTTCCGTACCAACTTTGTCTTTAGCACCTGGCAACATGTAAGAAAATTCATCATCTTTGTAAAACAGTTGGACAGCGTCTATAGTTTCTTTGGGAAGGGATCTGCCATGTTTGGGTTAGTCAAAATACCTTTCTCATTTGCAAGCGTTCTGGCTTTTCACACTAAATATTATGATACATTGAATTTTTCCGCTGCTTTTCTGCGGAACCATGACTTTGGAGTGATTGTTAATATCTGTATTTTTTTCCTGTGTGGTTAAGTTTGTCTTAAGTTTTTCCTTTATAGCATCCACTAAATGATAAAGATCCTCAGATTTGGTCTTCAATTCGTTACCTTGTGTTGTACTGTCAGATTCACTTGAATCATTGGGTTCTTCTACTTTCAAAACAAATGACAACTTTTTTTAACTTGGTCTTTTGCCATTTTAAACTTCTTTTTATAGCATATTTGTTCTTCGATTGGGTAGGTAATGACTTAAGTATAAGTGGTGTCACATCCAACCCTAAAATAGTTTCATTCAACTTTTCTCTTTCTACTATTTTTGCATTGGTTAATTCACTCCCATTTGCTTCATCACTATCCAGTAGAGAAATTTCTTCATGGTCTAAACTAGGTGTTGCTTCATTCAATAGTTTTCTACATGTACTGCACAACAGTTTTCCTGGCACTAAAATAATCTTCTTTCTTTCTTTAACATATTTTGCTTTTTCCAGAGTAATTATCCTCAAATCTTTCTTCCTTGTTAAAGGTACAGAATGTTTCTTAAACGGATCACAACAGGATTTTTGGTTCTTTGTAAAATACTTTAAAAAGTAACACAAATGATGGGAACAAATATCATCTGTTTCACTGTATTGCGTATTAGTGCGCCAAACTAAAATTTCTACTTCTTTAGACAACTTTTCTGACATTAAATAAATGTCTTTGCTTTTTGTCAGTGAAGTATTTTCACATGACAAATTTAATAATGAATCTACTGAACACTTAAAATTAGATACATGTTTACTTGAACTTGCTCTTTTCTCCATGGTAAGAAACACACACACACACACACACACACACACACACACACAAAATTAGTTTCACATAAAACACTCACTTTTAAAAATAAAATTTTAACTCAGTTTATATAACATTTATTTAAAATGTCACCAAGCACAAACACTAGGTGTTAACTTAAACAGAGCCAAATGCACACTGATTGGCTTGCAGGCTAGAGGGAGAGATTCATTTCCAGACTGGAAGACAGCAGGCTGACTGATGATTGGTGAACTTTTCATGTGCATACTTGCATAGTAGTACTGCCTTATCTGAACTTCAAGCCAATGCTCAAACGACGACAATTCTGTACACAGTTTAATTGTTGGGTGCAATAAGGAGAGTCCTTTGTTGTCTACAATGCAAAGTAATTCATTTAATTGTTTTTGCTTACGGATGATAAATCTTTGTTCCAATTTAAAAATACAGAACAAAAATGTACAAAAATTACTTTTTTAAGTAGTTGATCTTCCAAATTATAGTTTTAAAACCTTCTATATAACCTCCACTATACAAATTTTGAATCATAAAACACCCGTTCCATACATTTTGAACAGATTAGACTTGTTTTGACTTCAATATAAGATAAAACTGTTACAAATCTAAACCCCACCAATTTTTTGCACATTGGAAAGATAATTTTATGCCGTTTTCAAAAATAAGTGGTTGTATTGGGTTATTTGGAGAGAGATTTTTAGCTATTTATATTGTTCTATATCTATGTCACAATTTTGAAATTAACAATAATTTGAGTTTGAGTGCAGCTTTTCAATATGATTGAAGATTATAAATCAGAATTTTGTGTATCTATCAGTGTCAGTGTTTAATTTAAAACAACACAGTGAAAATTTCAAGGCTCTTGCTTCAAAACCAATGATTTTACTTTAGAGTCTCTAAAAGCATGCACACTTCAGTTACATCTACATCGCTCTTGGAAGTACAGTTAGCGTAAAACTTTAAATGGTCATAACTTGGAAACTACTTTATAGAATTGGAAGAAACTTTGGATTTTTTCTGATCATTATGCATACATTTCACATATAAAGTTTGGAATAAATTCAAAAACCTTGGGTATTATATCTACTTTTGGCTGGATGATTTGGTGTGGAATGACCCCTAAAGTAATTAACTCCAAAGACTACAGCTAACAATTCCTTCTCTGTGGTGCTGTCATTCCGCTCAGCCTTATTGAGCTGACAGGACGCATATACTATAGGTTTCTCTTCCCCATTCTGTTCCTGTCTCAAAATGCATCCCACAGCAAAATCTGACACATCACACGACAGATTGAAGGGTTTCTTAAAGTCCAGGTAAACCAATAATGGATAGCTGGTTAGAATGTCTTTTACATGCTGCATGTCGCAGTCGCATTCCGGAGTCTAATTAAATGTCATCCCCTTCTTTAACAGATAGGTAACTGGTTTGGTTATCGCGGCATAGTCCTGCACATTACACAAACCGAGGAAACTCTGCAATTCTTTTATGTTGGCGGGTACCGGAAAGGTTCTGACGTCCTCTGTCAAACGCAGGTCCGGTTTTACTCCATCAGGACTGATTATATGGCCCAAGTACTGCAACTGTGACTCCGCAAAGAAACACTTTTTCAATTTTAGACATAGGTTAGCTCCCCGGTGCCTCGCTAGGATGTTCCTCAACCGCTCGGAGAGGGCCCCCACTAGGAAGGAGCGCGCCATCGGAGACGCCGGTAATCACGGGGGACACTTCCGCAATGACTTCCTTCTCTTCTTCTATGACGTTGACCCAGAAACGTAAGATAGATTCGCCTCAGCCAAAGAAGACTCTGCCTAATTTACCGAAATTTCTTGTTGTGTGTCGCACCGACGGAAAAGACTTCAATCCTTTCGTTACACAGAAAGGTGTAGATGCAATTGCTGGCCCTGTTAAAACCTGTTCACGTCAGCACAATGGCACATTGATGCTGGAAGTGGACAGTGCCTTCCAAGCTCAGAAACTAATCCGGACTACATTGTTACACACGTTTCCTGTCAAGGTGGAAGCACATCGCACACTCAACTCGTCACGGGAGGGGGGGGGGGGTAGTCTTCAGTCTTCACGAGATTGCTTGACGGGTTGTCTTATGAAGACATCCAATCCTATATGTCCGACCAGGGTGTGACATAGTTTGACAGAGTTGAACTCCTGTCGAAGGTCAAAGCAGGGTATGAAGTCATCTCCGTCCGCCCTTATGTACCTAACCCAACGCGCTGTTTTCAGTGCCACAGGTACAACCATACCCGTGAACATTTCCCAAATGCAGCAAAGTGCCTAAACTGCCCTGTATACAAGGATGAGAAGGTAATCCCGCAAATTCGGGTTACGGAAAAGGTATCGACATCTGCTGCTCGAATGTTGTTTGCGAGTCAAAAGCCCGCTGTTCTCCCAGCGGGCACATACAGTAAGGTCCTTACCTCTACTCGACTTACTAAGGATTCAAGTACCCAGACGTGTGATTTTACCTTAGCTGACACAGTTGTGCGATCCGCCAGCCCGAAGATTGCCCGTTCCACGTCCCCGCTTCCTCCTGCTGCTCCTAAAGTACAGTCTTCATCAACCTCTAGTAAACCGCGGGCACCTGAACAAGATGCCCGGACCCTGAAAAAGGAACCCGTCCGTGAGGATTTTCTGCGTTCTCAGGCTTCCCAACTGTCGACTGCCTCTTCTCACCGTCACTCTTCGAGACGAGCCAACAAGAAAAAGAGTTCCTCTCCTTCCCCGCCGAGGCGTGACCCATCCGTCACGCCGTCCAACAGTTGCCGGCTTCGGCCGTCTTCTGTTTCACCGGGTCACTCCGTCTGCCGGGCACCCGGCCCTTTACCAGCGGTGGAAACTGCCCCTCCTGATCAGACGCGTCGGTCGAACCTATGGACCACGACCCTTTGCCCCTAGACAGCGATAGCAGTGCTCCCTTGAAATCTGGTCCTGCTTTTTCTAATGCATTGGGCCGTTTCTTTGCGGAGATTTTGAGCTCTGCCCATTACCACCCTGCCTTTCTTCCTCGCAAACAGGTAGAGGAGGCACGACCGCCTTCTTTCCACTCTTTTAATTGTGAAAATTATAACGTCGCCTTCACCATGGAGGAGCTAGACCGTGCTCTCGCCCTGTCCCGATCTTCTGCTCCCGGGTCCGATTCCATTCGTATTGAGATGCTGAAGAACCTCTCTCCTGCGGGCAAGTGCTTTCTTCTTAGTACCTACAATCGCATATGGACTGAAGGTCATGTTCCCACAAGTTGGCGTGAAGCCATTGTTGTCCCCATCCCCAAACAAGGGAAGGACAAACACCTTCCTTCCAGCTATCGCCCCATTTCCCTGACGAGCTGCGTCTGTAAGGTGACGGAACGCATGGTTAACGCTCGGTTGGTCTGGCTCCTCGAATGTCGCCGCCTCCTGACTAATATCCAATGCGGTTTTCGTCGACACCGCTCTGCTGCTGATCACCTTGTTACGTTGTCGACCTTCATTATGAACAACTTTCTAAAGAAGCGTCAAACAGTAGCAGTGTTCTTCGACTTGGAGAAGGCATAGGATACCTGTTGGAGAGCGGGCATTCTCCGCACATTGCACACATGGGGCCTTCGGGGCCGCCTTCCTCTTTTCATTCAAGCGTTTTTGGCGGATCGCAAGTTCCGGGTACGGGTGGGCTCTGTTTTGTCAGATACCTTTTGCCAGGAGAATGGGGTACCACAGGGCTCTGTCTTGAGTGTGGTGCTCTTTGCCATTGCAATCAATCCGATCGTAGATTGCCTTTCACCCGACGTCTCCGGATCTCTTTTTGTTGACGATTTTGCAATTTATTGCAGCGCCCAGCGGACGTGTCTCTTGGAGCGTTCTCTTCAACGCTGTCTTGACCGTCTATATTCCTGGAATCAAACGCCTTCCGATTCTCCACAGAGAAAACTGTGTGTATAAACTTCTGGAGATACAAGGAATTTCTTCCACCTTCTCTACATCTCAGCTCTGTTGCTCTCCCTTTCGTGGAGACTACGAAATTCTTGGGACTCTTTGGATCGGAAACTTTGCTGGTCCACACAGGTGTCCTACCTGGCTGCCCGTTGTGCCCGATCCCTTAATGTTCTTCGTGTCCTCAGTGGCACGTCATGGGGAGCGGATCGTACCATCCTGCTTCACCTTTACCAGGCCATTGTTCAGTCGAAGCTAGACTATGGAAGCCTTGTATACTCTTCTGCACGGCCGTCGATTCTCCGCCGTCTCAACTCTATCCACCATCGGGGTTTATGTCTTGCGACCGGTGCATTTTATACTAGCCCTGTTGAAAGTCTGTATGCCGAGGCTGCTGTATTACCCTTGACCACTCGGCGTGACATACTCTTGTGTCGGTACCCATGCCGCCTGCGCTCGATGCCCAACCATCCATCTTACCGATTATTTTTTGACGACTCACTCGATCGCCAATATCAGTTGTCTGCGATTGCCTTGCTTCCACATGGAGTTCGGTTTCGACGCCTACTACAGCGGCTCGATTTTACCCTTCCTTCCACCCTTCGGTTAAGCGAAAGCCCATTGCCATCGTGGCATCAGGCCCAGGTTCACACTCACCTCGAACTTAGTTCGCTTCCCAAGGAGAGCAGGATTTGGTATACCGCTCGTGGCTTGTCGAACTCCGTTCGCGGTTCGATAATGCCATATTTATTTACACTGATGGTTCCAAGAGCACCTGCCGCCACCGCGAACCTTTCTATGCCATATTTTCGGACTCCCTTAGTGCCCTGCAGAGTCTTAATGACCCTTTCTCGAACCATCCTCTCGTGTATCGGGTCCAACGCCCCTCCAGTTGCTAGCTGATGACAGCTGTCACGTTTCTTTCCTGTGGGTCCCTGGCCACGTGGGAGTGCCCGGGAATGAGACTGCCGACATAGCAGCCAAGGCCGCAGCTATTTTGCCTCGCATGGCTACCTTTTGCGTCCCATCGGACGATGTTCAACGGGCTCTTCGCCGGAGTATCGCGTCGCAATGGCACAGTGCGTGGTTTTCAATGTACAACAATAAATTGAGAACTGTAAAACCGATCCCGACCGCTTGGAGGACCTCCTCACGCCCCTCTCGGCGGGAGGAGGTCATCCTGGCCCGGTTGTGGATCGGTCACTGCCGTTACAGCCACCGTCACTTGCTCTCCGCCGACCCTGCACCGCTGTGCTCCTGCAGTGAACTGCTGACAGTGTGACATGTTTTACTGACTTGTGTTAATTTTAATCATCTCCGTGTAGCCCTTCACTTTCCGTCTACTCTGGAGGAAATTTTAGCTGATGACACACGAGCAGCTGCTCGAGTTTTGCGTTTTATCAACTTGGCCAACTTATCCAAGGAAATTTAACCCTTTTAATTGTCTTTTATCTTTTGCTTTTAGCCTCTTGTTGACATTCTGACAGTCACCAATTTTATTTTATTTTATTTTTTTTTATTTTTTATTTTTTTATTTATTTATTTTTTTTTTTTTTTGATTTTTTTGATATAGCGAACCCCCTCCAACCCCTCTCCCACTCCGTCTCTTGGCGCTTCTCTAGACGACGGTTTGGCTATCCCATGGTACCGATTGTCCTGCAATTTTGATTTTGTCGGTTGTTTACACAGGTTTTTGGCCTAGTTTGGTCCCCCCCCCCCCCCCCCCCGGGGTTTGAACTACCATAGCAAAATCCTCCGATAACGTGTGAGCCAATTGGGGAAGAACTCCCGACCGAGATCCTACAGCGCGGGTTCCATCGTTTTCTTTCCATTTCCTTTCCTCGCCGTAGCCCCCTTCCCCCGCTAGGTCCCCAGTACGTGTAGCCAGTCCGTGTGCGTGGGGGAGCTGTTATGTACCCTTTGGCTAAGCCCCCTGACACCATAGGGATCACACTACTGGTGTCTGAGCTGCGACATCTCCATGCAAGCCAAATAATTGATGCCTGTCCTCGGGGGTATCAGAACTCCCGGCAATGGCCATCGTGCCAGGTGGCCTTTGCTGAGGCTGGGTGGCGCCCATGGAGAGAGCCCCTGTTTCGGAGTGGGTGACACAGGGCAGATGTCTACCACTATGAAAAGAGGTAGACTTCAAAATGGTCATGCGTCGGCTGTCTCTCAAGACAGGAAGACGTCTTTTAATGCTGCTACTGCAGATACGAGGATGTTTCCCTCCCTCGCTACCCCTTGGGAGGAAGGCCAGGCTCGCCGTTTAGGAGCAAAACCCTTTCCTTGCTACCTGGTTTGCACAAGGACTCGTGTAGGAACTTTCACTACCACTAAACCACTGTTCTTTGTTGAGACCATAGAGGACAAGTTTGGTGAAGTGGAATCCATGAGTAAAGTTAGATCTGGCTCATTGCTTATTAAAACAGTCTCGGCAGCCCAGTCTGAAGCTTTGCTCGCCTGCACCACTCTTAGCGAAATCCCAGTGACAATACTCACACACAAATCTCTGAATACGGTACAGGGTGAAATATTCCACTGGGACCTCCTCCTTCAAACTGATAAGGAGCTTAGGACCAACCTCGAGCGTAGTGGTGTACATTTTGTTCGCCGCGTTCAGAGGTGACCTAAAGACAACTGTGTTGATACTGGGGCCTTTATCTTAGCCTTCGAGGGGGACACACTTCCCGAGAAGGTAAAGATAATGATATATCGATATGATGTGAAGCCCTACATTCCACCTCCCATGCGATGTTTTCGATGCATGCGGTTTGGCCATATGTCCTCTCTCCTCCGCCAGTGTGCGTTGTGAGGGTGAAGGTCGGGGTGAGAGTTTAAAATAGGGAAAGTTTAATGTTTAAAACTCACAACCACCAACTGCGAACCAAATTCCTAAACATGCAAAAACACTGGATCTGTGATTGCTACTGTTTGACTCGTTTTCTAGGGGATGATAGCACACGTTAGCAGCTTTCCTTTCCTGCATATGATTAACAAAAAATTCATAATAAAGTCATTCATGAAAGAAAAGGGTGTACTAACTACTATTTTTGAAAACACATGAAAGTTCACTTTATGTTGTTTATTTCACAATATTAGAATTCTGTGGCTGATATGTCTGTACGTCGACACATTTATCAAATAAAGTTATAGATTGTGAGCCCCCAGACAAAATGAATATTTGTCACAAATTGTTTTAACACCATGTGGCTGTCTCAAACACCGTTTATGTTCATGCCTATGCGACGACCCGTGTTACATTAACAAATCAGTCACTTTAATTCAATGTGATGCACACCTTGTTCCACCGGCTAAATATTCACAACACGCAGTAGCACTCGATTCAACTTCAGTCTACGATGAGCAATCACACATGGCAATTGCCACACCAAAATCTATAGTCTCCACCTGGAGATCCACATGCCAACCGCCCTAGAGCAACGCCGCCTAGCCAGCTACCCCACTCGCTCCCCACTCGTCACTTCCTGCCCACTCGCGCCAAAAGCCCAACTGTTGGGTTTTTTCTCTACGTCGTCAACTTCCCCATGTGAGCTGTTCTAACCGATTTGCCAACGTACAGCGCTCAGCCAATACATTTCTAAAACTTAACTTAAAATCAAAATAATTACACTACACATTGAACAAATATTTTCTTACGTTTTTATATTAATATAAACATCCTTTGTACTGTTCATTATAATCGTGTAATTTCTTATATCACAGATAAGTGATTTAACTGAATACTTAAAGATAAAATACACAAGATTAATTGAAAATAAAATGAGAAATAGTTAATATATTATTTTTATAAACAAACATTGCCATGCTGGTTGTGTAACTGTCTTGTATTCATTGGTAATTTATTACTTTTCACTGTCAATTAAACACATTACGCCAGATGTGACTATATCAGCTAATGTATTGTTTATTTGTCAACAGGCTATTTTGTAATGAGGGCCTTAAAGGTTCCTGACTGCATCGTATTACTTCAGATGCCAGTAGTATTAGAATATTTTATTTCACGCTGTGCACTGCACTGTGCCTGGCACTCGCCATTGTCCCTCTCTCCCCTCACCGGAAACGAACCTGGAAAATCCTAAGCTGGAACAAGCCACCAATGTCGGCCTGCTCGCTGGCCTCCCGTCAAGCTACAAGCACACAGCAAATCTCAACATGGAGAATTTCTACCTACGGCCTAACTATAAATGTTGTCACCCAACTGCGTACATACATTGCTACCATAATTATTAAGATTAAAATTGTGTAACCTTTGGTGCATTGGCATGGTCACTGTCTGCAGTAAACTTCATACTGTTTAATTACAAATGCTATTAATTATCAATATTTCTAATGGGCAGTAATCTCACAGCGTCAACTGTCATCAACACCACTCTTCACAGTCGCCAGATTGCCCTATGTTCAAGAAAGAAAAGAAAATACAAGAGTACAAATTACTGGAGCATTTGACATACCCTGAGGCCCGCAATAAGTATGTACGTCTGCATTCTGTGCAGATGGCGACTACCTTCGCTACGTTATCTTCAAACCTTTCACCCTCCCCTTCCCACTCCCATCTCCCCCCTACATCCTGTTCTCACCCCCCCCCCCACCTCACATGACGACCTCTGCGATAGCGACCACTTTTCTTTGTTCCTTTCACTTCCCTCACACCTACCACAAGCCAGGGTATCCCGTTGGGTTTTCCGTCATGCTAATTGGCCGCTATATACATCCCAGGTTGTTTTTACATCTTCTCCCTCAGTCTGTATTGATGATATTATAAGCCAAATGACCAACATGATTACTCAAGCTGCCAAGTGAACTGTTACCCAGTCGACAGACCCTCCTACATGCCGGCCCGCAACTGTTGCCGCAGCCATTCGTGAGCGCCGTAGGGCCTGGCAACATCTTAAGCGCCACCTATCCCTCGCTGGTCTCATACATTTTAAACGTCTTCATGCCGGAGTTCGTTACTTAATCAAACAAAGTAAGTGAACATGCTGGGAGCATTTTGTCTCCTCCTTGGGCTCTTCTGTCCCTCTGACACGAGTGTGGGCTATGCTCCGATCTATCCAAGGTAGCTGGGGGCCGACTTCTATCCCTGGCCTTGCCCTGCCTGATGGGGTCTGTACAGAGCCTTCTGTCCTTACATAACATCTTGCAACTCACTTCGCCAATGTGTCAGCGACAACTTCATATCCGGCGACCTTTCTCCTTAAGAAACACCAGGCCAAAACCTACCACTTCTCACCAGGTGGAACCATGTAACGACCCTTATACTGGCTGGGAACTATCGCTGGCCCTCTTCTCTTCTTGTGATTCAGCACCTGGTCCTGGTGATATCCATAATCAATTGCTGAAACACCTCAACTCTTCACGATGACAATTTCTCCTCCAAGTTTATAACCGTATTTGGCTTCAAGGGGTCTTCCCCTCCCAGTAGAGGGAGAGTATTGTGGTCCCTGCCCTCAAGGCTGGCAAGGACCCGTCCTCGCTGGGCAGTTATCGTTCAATAAGCCTGAGAAATGTCCCCTGTAAATTACTTGAAACGTTGGTAGCCCGCAGATTATGGTGGGTTCTTTAATCCCAGGGACTTCTCTCACCTTACCAGTGTGGGTTCTGGAAGAGACGATCCCCTATTGACCATTTACTTCGACTAATCCAGAACTGTTCTTGGGTACTCAGCACCTGGAAGTTGTAGCACAGCATCGTTTTCTGGGTCTTCTCTTTGACAAAAAATTTACTTGGGTTCCCCATATTCGTCATCTAAAGATTAGTTGTATGAGGAAACTTAATATGTTTCCTTGCTCATTCATCTTGGGGTGCAGACTGAACAACTATCCTTCATATCTATTGAGCTCTAATCTTGTCCCAGTTGGACTATGGGTGTCAAGTCTAAGGCTCTGCTGCTCCTTCTGCCCTGAAATTATTAGATCCGGTACACCATTGTGGTGTACGCTTGGCTACAGGTGCGTTCCGGACTAGCCCAGTCGACAGTCTCCTTGTTGAGGTGGGAATCTGCCCTCTTCAGGTCAGGCGGCATCAGCTTCTGGCGTCTTGTGCCATCACCATCCGGCAATATCCTGCTCATCCCACTTACCAGGTTCTTTTTGCATATGAAGGGCTCATACCACCTGATACCCGGCCACAGGCAGGATTGCCCATCAGACTGCGGCTTGCCTCTCTTTGTCGAGATTTTCACTTCCCTTCCCCGTTTCACTTCATGCACTCCCCCATGGATGGTACCGTGACCACTAATTCGGGTGGATCTCTTCCAGGGCCCAAAAGCTTTAATTTCCCCCATGGTCTTTTGGCGTTTGGTGCACCCAGTACCAGAAGAGTTTCAGGGTGCCTCTATTTTCTACACTGCTGGCTCGAAAACTGTGGGCCACTCCGGATGTGCGTTTACATCTCCCGTTGGGGCGGAATGCCATTCTCTGCCAGAGGCATGCAGTATGTTCATGGCAGAGCTGATGGCGATTTATAGAGCCCTCAGTTTTATTAAACAGACTTCCGTGGAACGTGGTTCAATCTGTGTAGACTCCATGAGCAGTCTGCAGGCCATTGATCGATTTTTCCCCTCCCATCCTCAGGTTATTTCCATCCACGATCTCCTTGCTGACCTTCATTGTGCTGCCTGCTCCAATACCTTTCTCCAGGTGCCAAGTCATGTTGGTATTACAGGGAATGAACAGGCTGACCGGTTGGCTCGATCGGCAATTACTCGCTGCCCACCTCCCTTTCTAATTCTGGGTGCGGATGTGCGGGTGCAGATCAGATCTTTGCTTCACTCCTCAAGGGAGAGCAGCTGGAAAGCTACTGCCCTTCCAATAAACTCCGCACTGTCAAAGATACGACTACAGCTTGGAATTCATCTTTACGCCATTCCCGGAGAGAATCGACTGTCCTCTGTAGCCTGCGTATTGGACATTTCAGGCTGACGCAATGACAATCCACCACATTGTGATTGTTGAGCTGTACAATCCGTGGTTTATATTCTGGTTGAATGTCCTCTCCATTTGACACTTTGTGGCGACTATGGCCTACCGCCTTCGTTGCCTCTAGTTTTGGCGGATGACCCCTGAATGATTGATCGTGTCCTTGCCTTCCTCCGTGAAAGTAGGTTTTATTCTCAGCTCTAGGACTCACTTGGTCAGGGTGAGTGGGTTTGTGACTCTTGGCTGCTTGCAGGGTTTAGAGCCTTCTCCCCCCCCCCCCCCCAGTCCCCCACTCTTTTAATTTTTAAGGTCGTTTTATTTCTCCCTACTCTGAAGCTGTGATCTGTTGACCGCTGTGCCATTAGTAACTTGTGGTTTAGAAGGTTGTCGTCACTTCCACAGCTATGGGAGCAGACGCTGTGGCTTTCGCTGCCCTAAGTTGGTTTTAGTCTTGTCAGTGAGATGATTTTAATTCCTAGTGGAATGGTCTTTTAGCTTTCCCACAGTTTTCGTTGGGTTCTGTGGCATGTACAATTCACAGTTAACGAGATTGATGATCTCGTTGTTTGGTTCCTCATTTCCATCAACACATACACTCTTTCGGTTTCTATATATGTTTGTTCAATGTTCTTACATTTAAAACATTTCTAATTGCATTACAGGGTTTTTTAACAATAACTAAGGGATTATAAAAGTTCAAACAAAAACAATTATCTTCATCCGTTACTTATTTTATCTCTCTCACGATGTGTTTTGAGAGTTTACAGTCTCATCTCCAGGTGGAACAATGGTTTTTTTGCTTACATTGATCCTGCCAGGATCCAGCCAGTATTTATTTTGGGTTTCATTTTGCTACAAAATGCATACACACTCTTATTAATGTAGGTAGGTAAGAAGATTAGAAATTTAAGTATTGATTTAGTTACTTACATATTGATCCAGTGTAAATAACTCTGTAATATTTCACACATTAACATTTCAGTAGAACTATACACACTGGGCATGCATCAAAACATAAACCAAAGATTATGATTCCACAGATATAGTGATTTGTTTCGATGATCTTATATAACTAACTATCTAAACACTGTGGGCTATGTGGATTTGTTTATAACAGAATATTATTGAAGCTGTGGATATTGCAAAATGAATGCTGTTTGAGACACAGATAGAAAAGAAAGCAAAGTACACCACAACATAAAAACAAAAATGATAAATTTTCCAATTCAGAGGTGTGCAAAATTAAATGCAAGCAATGCCCTGGACTATATGTTGGTCACACTGGATGAAGCTTCCAAACCAGATTCAAAGAACACATTAATGGGTTTAGATACAACACACCAATCAAATCTGCCATAGTTACACTTATCCTAAACACGGGACATCCATTTGACGACATTGAAGAAAACCTAATCATACTGTACAAAATAAACAAAAGCCACAAACTCAACCTGTATGAAGAAATAGAAATATTAATACACAATACAGAATATGGAGACACCTCATTGAATGAAAAAGCTGAGACAGTGGCAATGAATTTCTTTGAGTTTCGATAGAGGTGAAGCATTGAATTAAAATTTGTGGTGCGGCCGGGAATCGAACCCGGACCTCCATGCTTACTAGGCAGACGTCTTAACCATTAGACTACCACACCACTAACGATTAAGGCGCCTTGGAATAGTCTATGTATGATTTCCCTCCACAACACAAACTTTAATTCAGCTTCTTTGTTCCAAAGATAATTGCCACTACTGCCAAGGCTCTCCATGCAGCGGAATAGCACCTCAGCAATGGACATGGTGGAACAATCCTGTTATGGTGATATAAATATCAATTAATATGAATAAATAATCCCTGAGACAGATTTACGTCTCAAATATGTCAAAGACATATTGCCTTGGCAGTAGTGTCAATTATCTTTGGAACAAAGAAGCTGAATTAAAGTTTGTGTTGTGGAGGGAAATCGTACATGGACTATTCCAAGGCGCCTTAATCGTTAGTGGTGTGGTAGTCTAACGGTTAAGACGTCTGCCTAGTAAGCATGGAGGTCCGGGTTCAATTCCTGGCTGCACCACAAATTTTAATTCAATGTTTCACCTCTATCAATAATGTCTTTGACATATTTGAGACGTAAATCTGTCTCAGGGATTATTTATTCATATTCTTTGAGTTTCATAAATGTACTGGATGATGTAACCTAAAGCTACACCACTTTTTTTTTTCCAAGGGACCATATGAACATGATCTCATAAGAATTGTGCATACAATATATATAGTATGTAATTTAGATGCTCTTTCTTTTATCTGTGTCTCAAACAGCATTGCTTGTGCAATATCCACAGCCTCAATAATATTCTGTTATAAACAAATCCACATAGCCCACCGTGTTTAGATAGTTACATAAGATTTTTGAGACAAGTCACTATATCTGTGTAATCATAATCTTTTCAGAGATAATAAATATTGTTGGAATGAGATAGAATGGCTGGCCAGTACTTACCATTGTGCTGTACCGCCGATAGTAACACAAAATGAAAAAACAGAAAAAAGGGACAAAGGGACAAGCTTTCGGAACAGAGTTCCTTCGTCAGGTGGGAGAGAAGGGAAGAATAAAGGATGGGAATAGAAGGGAAAGGTGGTTCACGACCTAGGTCATGAAGGTGGTGTTTCGGAAGTGTGGGCGTCAGAGATACTGCATGTATGTACTGAGCCAAGCCAGAGAGGATAAATATAACTAAAAAGGAAAGATCAAGTAGTAAAGAGAAGAGAAGAGAGTGAAATTAGTGATGTAGGAGGGGCGGGGGGGGGGGGGGGTGTCTAAAACGTTTTTCATATACAGGGAAATATGGATGTATACACACACACACACACACACACACACACACACACACACACACACACACGGAGAGAGATAGAGAGAATGACAGAGAGAGCGAGAGTGCGGTAGAGAGAGAGAGGGGGGGGGGTAAGGAACGGATAATGAATAGGTGAGCTGAGGATGGAGGAAGGGGAGGGGTTAGCGTAGATTTAGGCCAGGGGGGTGGCGGGAGGAGAGGATATGTTGGAGGGCAAGTTCCCACCTCCGTAGCTCTGAGGGACTGGTGTTGGTTGGTACTATCCAAATGGCACGTGTGGTGTAACATGTGCCCAGGTCCCTGGAGTTATGCTGGAGGGCATGTTCTGCCACAGGATATTGGGTGTCCCCCAGGCGAACAGTTCGTCTATGCCCATTCATCCGCTCAGCCAATTTGTTGGTAGTCATACCAACATAAAAGGCTGAACAGTGGACACAAGTCAGCTGGTATATGACATGCGTTTTCTCACATGTGGCCCTGCCTTGAATTGGGTAGGTTTTTCCTGTGGTGGGGCTGGAGTATGTCCTCCCAACCTCCGCAACATCCTTGTCCAACCTTACAACATCCCAAAACCACCCTCCCTACCTAATGGTTCCTACCCCTGCAACCGATCCCCGTCCTCCCAACCTCCGCAACATCCTTGTCCAACCTTACAACATCCCAAAACCACCCTCCCTACCTAATGGTTCCTACCCCTGCAACCGATCCCCGTCCTCCCAACCTCCGCAACATCCTTGTCCAACCTTACAACATCCCAAAACCACCCTCCCTACCTAATGGTTCCTACCCCTGCAACCGATCCCCGTCCTCCCAACCTCCGCAACATCCTTGTCCAACCTTACAACATCCCAAAACCACCCTCCCTACCTAATGGTTCCTACCCCTGCAACCGATCCGTCCTCCCAACCTCCGCAACATCCTTGTCCAACCTTACAACATCCCAAAACCACCCTCCCTACCTAATGGTTCCTACCCCTGCAACCGATCCACCGTCCTCCCAACCTCCGCAACATCCTTGTCCAACCTTACAACATCCCAAAACCACCCTCCCTACCTAATGGTTCCTACCCCTGCAACCGATCCCGCTGCAAAACCTGTCCAATGCATCCTCCCACTACCACATACTCCAGCCCCACCACAGGAAAAACCTACCCAATTCAAGGCAGGGCCACATGTGAGAAAACGCATGTCATATACCAGCTGACTTGTGTCCACTGTTCAGCCTTTTATGTTGGTATGACTACCAACAAATTGGCTGAGCGGATGAATGGGCATAGACGAACTGTTCGCCTGGGGGACACCCAATATCCTGTGGCAGAACATGCCCTCCAGCATAACTCCAGGGACCTGGGCACATGTTACACCACACGTGCCATTTGGATAGTACCAACCAACACCAGTCCCTCAGAGCTACGGAGGTGGGAACTTGCCCTCCAACATATCCTCTCCTCCCGCCACCCCCCTGGCCTAAATCTACGCTAACCCCTCCCCTTCCTCCATCCTCAGCTCACCTATTCATTATCCGTTCCTTACCCCCCCCCCCCCCTCTCTCTCTACCGCACTCTCGCTCTCTCTGTCATTCTCTCTATCTCTCTCCGTGTGTGTGTGTGTGTGTGTGTGTGTGTGTGTGTGTGTGTGTATACATCCATATTTCCCTGTATATGAAAAACGTTTTAGACACCCCCCCCCCCCGCCCCTCCTACATCACTAATTTCACTCTCTTCTCTTCTCTTTACTACTTGATCTTTCCTTTTTAGTTATATTTATCCTCTCTGGCTTGGCTCAGTACATACATGCAGTATCTCTGACGCCCACACTTCCGAAACACCACCTTCATGACCTAGGTCGTGAACCACCTTTCCCTTCTATTCCCATCCTTTATTCTTCCCTTCTCTCCCACCTGACGAAGGAACTCTGTTCCGAAAGCTTGTCCCTTTGTCCCTTTTTTCTGTTTTTTCATTTTGTGTTACTATCGGCGGTACAGCACAATGGTAAGTACTGGCCAGCCATTCTATCTCATTCCAACAATATTAATCATAATCTTTGGTTTATGTTTTGGTGCATGCCCAGTGTGTGTAGTTTTACTGAAATGGTAATGTGTGAAACATTACAGAGTTATATACGCTGGAACAATTTGCAACTAACTAAATCAATACTTAAATTTATAATCCTTGTACTTACATACATTAATAAGAGTTTGTATGTGTTTTGTAGCATAATGAAACCGAAAATAACAACTGCCTGGATCCTGGCAGGATCAGTGGAAGCAAAAAATCGTTGTTCCACCTGAAGACGAGAGTGTAAACTCTCGAAACACATAGTGGGAGAAATAAAAATAAGTGACTGATGCACATAATTGTTTTTATTTCAACTTGCATTGTCATTAAGTCACAGTTCTTTACCACATTCCAATATGGACGACATAAAACTAAGTAATTGTTAAAAATGGTATTACTACTTTATATTATTTCATTATCAATCATTTTATATACTTTGTCCTTTACTTGCTGACATACACTAAGTGGAATTGGATACAGTTTGCAGAAAAACAGTTTCATATCTTTCATCTTAAATGAGCAAACATAGCCATCTGAAGTGCCATGCTTATCTGAAAAAAACCTCTTTATACTTACTTAATATATTCAATAACTGTTCCTTTTGGTTCTAATTTAACAATTGTGATTATGTAGCTTTAGGCTACATGTAATTAAGTATTCCGTACTGCCACTCGTGTAGCTACTCTTTAAATAACATTGTATGTGCAGATATTTTTAGTCATATCGATTCTAAACATGGAGGTAAGAATAAACGGAGGCGCTCTGACGCCAAAGCTGTGAAGCCAAGGGTAACCATCTTGATCTGACCAAAACACTGCTGTATTTACCTTATTTGCATATACTTGTCACTCGTGTTTGGAAGGGTTTTGTACGGTTATGGTGACTTGTGCGATGTTTAAGTGTTCTGATTGTAACGTGAAATCGAAGGAAATACCATTTCATGTGTAAATTGCCTCGCTAACATGTGATTTTTACCGCTTTTATTGTGAACGAAACTATAAAACATCTTTACTTGTAATGTAGTGTATTTTTCTCTTTTTGATTTCCTAAAGATGAAAGTTATTTCCCCCACTTAACAAACTATTTACAGATGAATAAGGAATAAAATATAAATTTGAATTATATTAAGTCAATGATTTCGAAAGCAAAACCTAGTTTCAATATTAATGAAACTTTCTACACAAAGAATAAATATCATCACTGTGCTCGTAAATCTGGCGTTGGTTCACTCAATCGAATTACTTTATCTGACGATCCTCATATTAGCTAAAGAAAGAACCCACATTTGATATTCGTAATATTGTTGTAACAACTATTTTTAAACAGAATAAACAAGAATTTTTGTTTTTGTTTTTGTTTTTCAAGATTTTATTTTAAACAAAAATGTGAAACATCCAATTTGACGACGTTACATACGTATATATGCAATTAATAATATAGTAAGGACAGTTTACAACTCACCGCAAAGACGTGGCGACGAGCTGCGACAGGCACATACAAAAGACACACACATACAACACATTCAGCTATCGGCCATGGCCTTCTTCAGAAAATAGAGCACTCACGCAATCACACAGGCAGTCGCAGCTCGTCGCCACGTCTTTGCGGTGAGTTGTAAACTGTCCTCACTATATTATTTATTCCAACCTGGACTTTCCATTATTATATATGCAATTAGCAACTCTAAATACAGACACAGCTATAACAAACTGCCAGTGTTTTGGTCAGAGTGTCATAGCGGCCATGGCTTGAAAGCATAGTACGGCTGGTATATGTAGTGCCGTCTCCCTTTATTCCTACCTCCACAGTTATAAATCATTACTACTTTCAATTGTTACAAAAGGTAAACAAAACATAATATCTTTGTCACTGCCCGTGATCGTCAAGTTCTTAAAATCAGTGTCGACATTATGTTCCCATATCCAATCTATCCCTAGAAGTAGATCGGTATTAATTTTAGGTATTACTAATAAAGTGGTTGCACATATTACTTTACCCAGTCATATGGGAATTCTTGTTTCCATTTTAACTGGAAGACTTTTAACACCTGTTACTCCAATATTTATGCCAGATACAGCTAACATTGGCATTGTTTCAATTTTATTCATAGTTTCAAATATTTCTTGTGAAACTATTGATATTTTGCCACCGCTGTCTATAAATATTCTTACAGCTAAGTTAAAAATATTTCTTGAAATGATTGTTTCTTATTTAATATTTTGGATGTTTCATGTTCTTGTAAAAGTCACTGTTCAGTGGGTATAGAATGTGTGAGATTAATGGTTTTATTTTCTCGTGGGCTTTCAACTACCGAGATATGTTTCAGATACTGGCCCCATTTGCTGGATTGGCCAGTATACAAAAGGAAAAAGAAAATTAAGGAGTAACAAAGTCTGGACACTGTGTCCTACTCTGAGGCTATTAAGAAGTAAGACTGTCTGCACCTGGTAGCGACATCTGTCTCCTTTGTGTCACTTCCCTGAACTCCCTCCTCCTGGTAGCCTCCCTCCACCCTCTCGTGGTTGCTGCTCTCTCCTTTGACGGTTATCACTCCCAAAGGCAACTCGTTACCTCTCAGGCCTCGACGTCACTTCGACCTGCTCCCTTCCTGACAATTTCTCTAGTCCTTGGAGGGAAATAGAAGAAGCAGTGTAAATCTCGGGACAAAGTCCCTACCGATTCCCGGGGATTTTCACCCACAATTGCCCAATTGAAGTCAGTTTTGAAACTCGGACCAGGCAAACACTCAACACAGCACAGGCAGAGTGAAGGCAGAAGATAAGTGGCCGGCATTTTATAAACCACACTTTCTTACATGACACGACACACTCGACACAGACAAGATGGGAGGCGGGCGTTTGAGGTGGGCATTTGTCCAGTTGTCAGGGGCACACAATTTTTGTGCACCTCTATTCTACTTCTGCTACATCCTGTATGCTTCAAAAGAAATTGTTTTATGTAGACAGATGAAAGCTACGTCATTCTGTGTTTATTTTCTCCCAAAG
Source organism: Locusta migratoria (assembly GCA_026315105.1). NCBI lineage: Eukaryota > Metazoa > Arthropoda > Insecta > Orthoptera > Acrididae > Locusta > Locusta migratoria. The sequence goes on from CM048744.1 coordinate 10,095,808, forward strand.
ATTTTTATTTTTTGCTTAAAATAAAATAAAAAATACTATTTTCTGTTTTGTGCGCATTCTGTGCCAACGCATTTTCTTTGATTGATTTTGCAGAAACTATTTGGTAGAAAAAAGACATTTCTCTGTATCTTATAGACTCAAGTTACTATACAATATTGGACTGCTTTTCTTTTCGTTACTGCCAATAGTTATTGTTATAATAAAAACTAAAGTATACTGCCACACACATTACGAAGAGTTTGCAATGAAAAATGTAGTCGCCGTCCACTTTGTGTTCAGTGTATTTTACACCGTACATTACAGTGTACAAAGTATAGCCACCATATTGAAATTGTTTTTAACAGTAAAAGATGAACCTCCCTTTTTCCGTTCTCGAGAAAATACACGAGGTACATCTGATGTGATGCTCTGTGGCACGAGTGCCGTTGCTGCCGTCTGCTGTACAGAGTTGCGGAGCTGCCAATACAGACCGAAGCTGTAAATGGAATGGAACAGCACCGAGAATTGTAAGCCGAAGAAGTTGATTGTGTATTTGTTTTATCTATAGTCCCCGTTTTCAGAAAACTTGGTGACAGGTGTGAAAGAACTATGTAAGCTACAATTCCCGTTACTTCTGGAAGCGTCAGCTCAGATCAGCCAGGAATTTCTTTACTGTCTGGAGCCTTCTTCCACTGTCCACCGTAGATGATGATCGATCTAGAAATCTAGTAATGTTTCTTATCAGTATTCCTCGATCTGAATTCTATACTACTTGCAGAAATTAATCAATTGCAAAAATACTAGCATAGCTTTACTAATTACTAATAAATATCATTGCTGATGGTAATTATCATTGGAAGTAATGACAAAGACAAAATAAGAATGTAATGTAATAAAATACTCGACCTTAAAGAACAGCTGCTTTTGAAGAAGAAGAAGAAGAAGAAGAAAGCAGACATCAATATCGTAGAACTCAGAACCATGAAGAGCTACAAATCAATCTAAGTAATGAAACACTTTGCATGTAAATGCAATTAAACAAGGAAACTGTGATTAGAAAAAATTGTTCATATCGAAATATCATTCCATCTGAGACATGTGAGGTGTCACTGAGAAGAAGTGTTTCTGATCAAATAAATTCTACTACAATCATGCTTAAATATGTCAGGAGTATAAATAATATAGTAGGGCAGTTTACAACTCACCGCAAAGATGTGGCGACGAGCTGCGACAGGCACATACAAAAGACACACACATACAACACTTTCAGCTATCGGCCACATCCTTCTTCAGAAAAGAGAACACTCGCGCAATCACACAGGCACACAAAACAGTCATACAACCATCACCTCCGGCTGCCGTACTTCGAATCTTTCTTCTTGAAAGGTTCTTTTAATTATTGAACTTGCAGTGACACTTGTTTCTCTTAATTATAAAAGAAATGTGAAAAAATACATCTGATTTTTAATTACATTCATAAAACATATCCCTAATTTTTCTTTACTTGGTCTGATGTCTCACCAACTGCTTTGCTCCTTTAAGTCTTCCTTAATCAGCATGTGAATCTGTTTGAATTGTATAGCTTATAATGAACTCCCATGCACTTCACAAGTTCACCATATATTCACCACTTTTGCATGTTGCTAAACAGCACTTTCACCGCTCTTGTAGGTATTTGACCGGCTATGATTCATGAGTATTTTGAATTCTGTAGTAAGACTGAGCGAAAAGTATAATGCATAGTCAAATTTTATGTACACATTGGATTTGGCATTTATGACTTAATTTGTTATTCTGTCAAAATCTGATCGAAAACTATTAATAAAATGCTCACATATAATCTACATTACATAACACAAATTTGTATTTGAACTGAAATTCATGACGTCTATTTAATCAACCGTGTGCTCATCTGTATTTGCAGATTTACATTAAACCAATTCGTAATTGAAACCTGAACTTTTCCCAGCATAATGAATTTCCAAACAACTTACGGGTATGACAACGTCACCTGCCAGAGTATTTTCTAGTTAAATAGTCCACTGTATACTCAGGTATGACTTATAGACCTTTGTTTTCACAAGTGTACTAAAACATTACAGTTTCAATTTATTATTTTTAGCTGAGAAAACTGGGTGGTAATTGTGTTTAAATATTGCTAGACGTCTAACCTGTTACATGTCACTCAATAGAAAATGTGCAGCAGAAAAAAAGACTCTCTTTCTCCTCTAAATTTACTGTGAGAGAACTTTGACATGCCCTGTCTTCAGACAGCATTCATACACAGATGTTAATACATCTGTCTCCAGAAAGCTTTAATTTTCTTCTCCAAACATATAACCGCATCTGGAGGGATGGTGCCTTCCATGGATGCTTGTGTGAGCCATAGTCATTCCTATACCTCAGCTTGTCAAGGACAAACATCTCCCGTCCAATCTCCCTCACCAGTAGTGACTGCAAGGTGATGGAACATACGTTTAATGGTAGGTCGGTATGATGGCTTGAATCTTGGAATCTCCTCAGAAATGCACAGTGTCATTTTCGTAAACACTGCACTGCTATAGATCATCTTGTCTCCTTATCAAATCATATTCTAATTTTTTTCCCTTATGAAAGCATCAAACAGTGGCCAGGTTTTTTTGACTTGGAGAAGGCATGTGACACCTGTTGGAGGACAGGCATCCTCTATACTATGCCCTAAAACCACCAATATATATATATATATATATATATATATATATATATATATATATATATATATATAAAAATAAAAATAGAAGTAAAAGACTTACCAAAAGGACCGGCTCGTCGATAGAAACAAATAAAATAAATAAAATCACACACATACAAGCTTTCGCAGCCTAGCTGCTTCGTCAGGCAGGAGAGGGAAAAGGAAATGATGAGGGTTTCAAGGGAGTGGATAAGGAGTCATTCCAATCCCGGGACAGGAAAGACTTACCTTGGGGGGAAAAAAAGGGTAAACAAAAACACACACACCCACACATTTACACAGACGCAAGTACACTTAGGCAGACACACTGTTGAACTGTATAAAGCAAAGAAGTTAGAAGTTAGACAGACATGCCACTTGAGGCAGAGGCTCTGTCCAGAGAACCAAGGCAAAGATGTTAAGATGGTGGGTGGGAATTCAAATTTAGCGGAGGTTGAGACCAGGTGGGTAACGGGAAGAGAGTATATGCTGAAGGGCTAGTTCCCATCTCCGGAGTTCTGAAGGATTGGTGTCGGTGGGAAGTATCCAGATAACCCGGACGGTGTAACATTGTGCCAAGATGTGCTGGCCGTGCACCAAGGCGTGTTTAGCCACAGGGTGATCCTCATTACCAACAAACACTGTCTGCCTGTGACCATTCATGCGAATGGACAGTTTGTTGCTGGTCATTCCCACATAGAACGCTTCACAGTGCAGGCATGTCAGTTGGTAAATCACGTGGGTGCTGTCACAAGTGGCTCTGCCCTTGATTGTGTACACCCTCCGGGTTACGGGACTGGAGTAAGTGGTGGTGGAAGGGTGCATAGGGCAGGTTTTACAACGGGGGCGGTTACAAGGGTAGGAGCCAGAAGGTAGGGAAGGTGGTTTGGGGATTTCATAGGGATGGACTAGGAGGTTACGGAGGTTAGGTGGGCGGCGGAAAGACACTCTCGGAGGAGTGGGGAGGATGTCGTGAAGGATGGATCTCATTTCGGGGCAGGATTTTAGGAAGTCGTATCCTTGCTGGAGAGCCACATTCAGAGTCCGCTCCAGTCCCGGAAAGTATCCGGTGACAAGAGGGGCACTTCTGGGGTTCCGTTGAAGGTTCTGAATTTGGGGGGATGAGGAAGTGGCTCTGGCAATTTGCTTTTGTACCAGATCAGGAGGATAGCTGCGGGATGTGAAGGCTGTATATATATATATATATATATATATATATATATATAGAGAGAGAGAGAGAGAGAGAGAGAGAGAGAGAGAGAGAGAGAGAGAGAGGAAAAATTCCTAACAGGAAAAATATACTGAAAAAATAGATGAAGTACACTTACCAGGCGAAGGGGCACAGGCAGTGATAGCAACAAATGAACACACACACACACACACACACACACACACACACACACACACACACACAAACGCAAGCTTTCGCAGCCTAGCTGCTTCGTCAGGCAGAAGGGAAGGAGAGGGAAAAGGAAATGATGAGGGTTTTAAGGGAGGGATAAGGAGTCATTCCAATAACGGGACAGGAAAGACTTACCTTGGGGGGGAAAAAAGGAGGGTAAACAAATACACACACACACACACGCATTTACACAGATGCAAGTACACTTAGGCAGACATACTGTAGAAAGCAAAGAAGTTATAAGTTAGACAGAGATGCCACTTGAGGCAGAGGCTCTGTCCAGAGAACCAAGGCAAAGATATTAAGATGGTGGGTGGTAATTCGAATTTATCGGAGGTTGAGACCAGGTGGGCAACGGGAAGAGAGAATATGCTGAAGGGCTAGTTCCCATCTCCAGAGTTCTGAAGGATTGGAGTCGGTGGGAAGTATCCAGATAACCCGGACGGTGTAACACTGTGCCAAGATGTGCTGGTTGTGCCCCAAGGCGTGTTTAGCCACAGGGTGAGCCTCGTTACCACAAACACTGTCTGCCTGTGACCATTCATGCGAATGGACAGTTTGTTGCTGGTCATTCCAACATAGAACACTTCGCATTGCAGGCATGGCAGTTGGTAAATCACGTGGGTTCTGTCGCAAGTGGCTCTGCCCTTGATTGTGTACACCCTTCGGGTTACGGGACTGGAGTAAGTGGTGGTGGAAGGGTGCATAGGGCAGGTTTTACAACGGGGGCGGTTACAAGGGTAGGAGCCAGAAGGTAGGGAAGGTGGTTTGGGGATTCCATAGGGATGGACTAGGAGGTTAAGGAGGTTAGGTGGGCGGCGGAAAGACACTCTCGGAGGAGTGGGGAGGATGTCATGAAGGATGGATCTCATTTCAGGGCAGGATTTTAGGAAGTCGTATCCTTGCTGGAGAGCCACTTTCACAGTCCGCTCCGGTATCCGGTGACAAGAGGGGCACTTCTGGGGTTCTGTTGAAGGTTCTGAATTTGGGGGGGGGGGGGGGATGAGGAAGTGGCTCTGGCAATTTGCTTCTGTACCAGATCAGGAGCATAGCTGCGGGATGTGAAGGCTGTTATCAGGTTATTGGTGTATTGGTTCAGGGATTCAGGACTGGAGCAGACTCGTTTGCCATGAAGACCTAAGCTGTAGGGAAGAGAACGTTTGATGTGGAAAGGATGGCAGCTGTCATAATGCAGGTACTGTTGGTTATTGGTAGGTTTGATGTGGACGGATGTGTGTAGTTGGCCGTTGGATAGATGGAGGTCGGCATCGAGGAAAGTGGCATGGTATTTGGAATAGGACCAGGTGAATTTGATGGGACCAAAGGAGTTGAGGTTGGAGAGGAAATTCTGGAGTTGTTCTTCACTGTGAGTCCAGATCATGAAGATGTCGTCAATGAATCTATACCAAACTTTGGGTTGACAGGCTTGGGTGTCCAGGAAGGCTTCCTCTAAGCGTCCCATAAATAAGTTTGCGTACGAGGGGGCCATCCTGGTCCCCATGGCTGTTCCCTTTAGTTGTTGGTATGTCTGGTCCTCAAAAGTGAAGAAGTTGTGGGTTAGGATGAAGCTGGCTAGGGTATTAAGGAAAGAGGTTTTAGGTAAGGAAGTGGGTGGTCGGCGTGAAAGCAAATATTCCATCGCAGCGAGGACTTGGGCATGTGGTTACAAGGATGGTTTCAGGAGGTAACAGGCTGGGTAAGGATTTCAGGCGATAGAGGAAGTGGTTGGTGTCTTTGATGAAGGATGGGAGATCGCACATGATGGGTTGAAGGTGTTGGTCTATGTAGGCAGAGATTCGTTCTGTTGGGGCTTGGTAACCGGCCACAATGGGGCGGCCGGGATGATTGGGTTTGTGAATCTTCGGAAGTACCGGTAGGTAGAAGGTGGGGGTGCGGGGTGTCGGTGGAGTCATGAGGTTAATGGAGTCAGGTGAAAGGTTTTGTAGGGGGCCTAAGGTTTTGAGGATTCCTTGAAGCTCTGCCTGGACATCAGGAATGGGATCGCCTTGAAAAACTTTATATGTGGTATTATCTGAAAGCTGACGCACTCCCTCCGCCACGTACTCCCGCCGATCAAGTACCACTGTCGTGGAGCCCTTATCGGCAGGGAGAATGACGATGGAATGGTCAGCCTTCAGATTACGGATAGCTCAGGATTCAGCTGCGGTAATGTTGGGAGTAGGATTAAGGTTTCTCAGGAAGGACTGGGAATCAAATTCATTACTTCCAACCTTGCCTCCCAGTCCTTGCCTTCACATCCCGCAGCTATCTTCCTGATCTGGTACAGAAGCAAATTGCCAGAGCCACTTCCTCATCCCCCCAAATTCAGAATCTTCAACATAACCCCAGAAGTGCCCCTCTTGCCACCGGATACTTTCCGGGACTGGAGCGGACTCTGAATGTGGCTCTCCAGCAAGAATACGACTTCCTTAAATCCTGCCCCGAAATGAGATCCATCCTTCATGACATCCTCCACACTCCTCCGAGAGTGTCTTTCCGCCGCCAACCTAACCTCCGTAACCTCCTAGTCCATCCCTATGAAATCCCCAAACCACCTTCCCTACCTTCTGGCTCCTACCCTTGTAACCGCCCCCGTTGTAAAACCTGCCCTATGCACCCTTCCACCACCACTTACTCCAGTCCCGTAACCCGGAGGGTGTACACAATCAAGGACAGAGCCACTTGCGACAGCACCCACGTGATTTACCAACTGACATGCCTGCACTGTGAAGCGTTCTATGTGGGAATGACCAGCAACAAACTGTCCATTCACATGAATGGTCACAGGCAGACAGTGTTTGTTGGTAATGAGGATCACCCTGTGGCTAAACACGCCTTGGGGCACAACCAGCACATCTTGGCACAGTGTTACACCGTCCGGGTTATCTATCTGGATACTTCCCACCGACACCAATCCTTCAGAACTCCGGAGATGGGAACTAGCCCTTCAGCATATTCTCTCTTCCCGTTGCCCACCTGGTCTCAGCCCCTGCTAAATTCGAATTCCCACCCACCATCTTAACATCTTTGCCTTGGTTTTCTGGACAGAGCCTCTGCCTCAAGTGGCATCTCTGTCTAACTTCTAACTTCTTTGCTTTCTACAGTTCTACAGTATGTCTGCCTAAGTGTACTTGTGTCTGTGTAAATGTGTGGGTGTATGTGCATTTATTTACCTTCCATTTTTTCCCCCAAGGTAAGTCTTTCCTGTCCCGGGATTGGAATGGCTCCTTACCCCCTTCCTTAAATCCCTCATCATTTCCTTTTCCCTCTCCTTCCCTTCTGCCTGATGAAGCAGCTAGGCTGCGAAAGCTAGCATTTTTGAGTGTGTGTGTGTCTGTGTGTTTATTTGTTGCTATTACTGCCTGTGCCCCTTCGCCTGGTAAGTGTTCTTCATCTATTTTTTACGTATATTTTTTCCTGTTAGGAATTTTCCCTCTATAATAGGAAAAATTCCTAACAGGAATTTTTCCTCTATAATATTCGTATATATATATATATATATATATATATATATATATATATATAGAGGAAAAATTCCTAACAGGAAAAAAATACACGTAAAAAATAGATGAAGAACACTTACCAGGCGAAGGGGCACAGGCAGTAATAGCAACAAATAAACACACAGACACACACACACACAATCAAAAATGCTAGCTTTCGCAGCCTAGCTGCTTCATCAGGCAGAAGGGAAGGAGAGGGAAAAGGAAATGATGAGGGATTTAAGGAAGGGGGTAAGGAGCCATTCCAATCCCGGGACAGGAAAGACTTACCTTGGGGGAAAAAATGGAAGGTAAATAAATGCACATACACCCACACATTTACACAGACACAAGTACACTTAGGCAGACATACTGTAGAACTCTTCATCTATTTTTTACGTATATATATATATATATATATATATATATATATATATATATATATATATATATAAAATATAAAAAATAGACGAAGATTACTCACCAGGCGAAGGAGCACAGGTGTGACAGCATCACAAATAAATAAATGAATACACACACACACACACAATCGCAAGCTTTCGCAACCCAGTTGCGTCTTCAGGCAGTAGGGAAGGAGAGGGAAAAGGAAATGATGAGGGTTTTAAGGAAGGGGGTAAGGAGCCATTCCAATCCCGGGAGAGGAAAGACTTACCTTGGGGGGAAAAAAGGAGGGTAAACAAATGCACACATGCCCACACATTCACACAGACACAAGTACCTTTTAGATTTTGAGGCTGAAATAGTCTGACGAAGGAAAAGTGCAATCAAAACCACCGGAAAGTTGCTGAAATTGATCGGAAAAGTATTAAACATGAACAGAAATGTGGAAAAACGGGAATGGAAGCAATCGTAAGGTAACTAAGAAATGACGAAAATGGTTATAAACAATAGAGAAACTATTGTTAGGAAAGAGTGTTCACGATTTTAAACGAGAAAATTGAATGAGCGGCGTGTTACAGACGGAAGCAGGAGCAATGAAAGTGGTAAATATCAAAATAAACGAACTAATAGGAAAAGGTTTGGAAGAAAACGTATTGTTGTAAGAATTAGCGGACTATGAACAGTAAACAAAGGAGTGAATGTAGCAATGAACTGATATGTAAAATGTAAAAAAATGAATAAATAATGAATAATAAAAATAAAAAAACAAAGGGAAAGTAAGATGACAGAAAAGATTTCGAAAAGTAACAGAGCAGGGACGGAAGTAATTGTTGAATTCAAATATATGAAACGATTATTAAGACGAAAAATTCCTAGCAGGAAAAATAAAATATAAAAAATAGACGAAGATTACTCACCAGGCGAAGGAGCACAGGTGTGACAGCATCACAAATAAATAAATGAATACACACACACACACAATCGCAAGCTTTCGCAACCCAGTTGCGTCTTCAGGCAGTAGGGAAGGAGAGGGAAAAGGAAATGATGAGGGTTTTAAGGAAGGGGGTAAGGAGCCATTCCAATCCCGGGAGAGGAAAGACTTACCTTGGGGGGAAAAAAGGAGGGTAAACAAATGCACACATGCCCACACATTCACACAGACACAATATATATATATATATATATATATATATATATATATATATATATATATATATAAAAAATAGACGAAGATTACTCACCAGGCGAAGGAGCACAGGTGTGACAGCATCACAAATAAATAAATGAATACACACACACACACAATCGCAAGCTTTCGCAACCCAGTTGCGTCTTCAGGCAGTAGGGAAGGAGAGGGAAAAGGAAATGATGAGGGTTTTAAGGAAGGGGGTAAGGAGCCATTCCAATCCCGGGAGAGGAAAGACTTACCTTGGAGGAAAAAAAGGAGGGTAAACAAATGCACACATGCCCACACATTCACACAGACACAAGTACACCTAGGCAGACATACTGTCTGCCTAGGTGTACTTGTGTCTGTGTGAATGTGTGGGCATGTGTGCATTTGTTTACCCTCCTTTTTTTCCTCCAAGGTAAGTCTTTCCTCTCCCGGGATTGGAATGGCTCCTTACCCCCTTCCTTAAAACCCTCATCATTTCCTTTTCCCTCTCCTTCCCTACTGCCTGAAGACGCAACTGGGTTGCGAAAGCTTGCGATTGTGTGTGTGTGTGTATTCATTTATTTATTTGTGATGCTGTCACACCTGTGCTCCTTCGCCTGGTGAGTAATCTTCGTCTATTTTTTATATTTTATTTTTCCTGCTAGGAATTTTTCGTCTTAATAATCGTTTCATATATATATATATATATATATATATATATATATATATATATATACTGCAGCTCCCAACAAATGTGCTTACTCGTGGCCTTGCAGTTTTGTCCTCCTAAAATCATCTCCCTGATCGAGCAGCAACTTCAGCGGAGTCTTGACCATCTTGTGGAGCATCGACAATGGGTTCCGCTTGTATTAAATTCTGGCACTGGCTTTCCATCTTGGTCCATGTGTTCTTCCATTTGTTGAGACAAGAAAACTTCTTAGCTCCCACATTTTACAGGAAACTATTTTGGTCCTCCCACATATCTTCCTTGACAGCTTGGTATACCCTTTTAAAAAAATGCATTGCCTGTTTATTGTATTTAAAACTTTACCAGTTTTTGATAATATCCATCTTCAGAATAGTCTGTTAAAAATTTTACAATCATGAATTGTACACAAGTTACAATGAAATATGACATAGTAGTGTCATCCAGAAGATACTTACAAAATTAAATAGGCTGATTGATAACTACATAGTTGATCTGATAAACTTAGCAGAGATCAAAGTATTCATGGTGTGAAAATTGTATATCTTTGATCACCACACAAGATATATCTGTGATGTGCCATGCCGACTGATACAGTGTGTGTTATATAAAATGACAGCTTGGACCATGATAACAATAAATAAATATGTCCCATAACAACCATTGTTTGTCAAAGTACAAAGTACAGCAAAAGAAATATGCATAACCACGCAATTTTAGGGATTATTGCAGAATGTTATCCTGTGACAGACGAGTACAATTATAATGATCATATGCAGAGGTACACTAATGGATGGGATTGAGCATAGTATTGTAACATAGCATGCTTAATAATATGTATCAGTAAGTTTGTAAATGACCTACAATTAACATATTATAATAAAGTCTAAAAGATCAGTGCACGAAATAGACAGGTAGACACTGGGCCATGTAATACAAGCATTGAGGAATAAGAATGACAATGTGTGTGCAGTTATGTAGTACAGGCTATATGATGTTATATTAAATGTAGATACAGCATTCACTCACAGTAAGTACGGTAATACAATTCTGTCATGGACACAATCTAGTGAGTTACATAACAGTTAAGGCAAAGAGAATGAACTTGGTTTCAGTTATGTAGTACAGGATATATGTAAGTATAATAATTGTGGATACAGAATCCACTCGCAGCAAGTTCTGTAGTATAATTACATCAAGAACACAGGTAAATGAATTACAACTTTAAATTATTTGACATAAACATATAATGATTAAGTCTGAAAGAACAGAGCATGAAATAGTTCGACCTTGGGCTACGTAACCCGGCCGGTAAGACAAAGATGAAATGGTGTGTACAGCTACCTCAATCATAATGGATGAATATAATTTATATTACACCATCAGTATGCCATCCCCTGTTAGGTAACTAATACTTTCATGAGTATCCCATACTAGACATACTTTACTCTACTTTCAGGTCCTGGAGATATTCTTATCAGTGCCTTAATATCTATAAATTTTACCTATTCAAGACCACATACTCAGTTCCTATTTACACACCAATTTTAGCTTAATGCCTCACCACTATGTTTTTTACTTTACCATTATGATGTTGTCTATATCACTCTGATAATAATCAGTAATGTGACAACTCTGTAATGTATTAACTGCTTACCATATTTATACTTAAATACATTTATACATGCTCCTTATATTCTTCTCTCGTTCTCAATCCGAAAATTGATTGGCAGCTATTCTTCTTCTCCACACTTCTCTGTTCTCGGATAGCCTCTTCATTTACTGATATGATTTCACTCCTATATCTCTTTGAATCTGTTTAAAGTACTCCAATTTGGGTCTTCCTCTGCCTCTTTTTCCTTCTACCATTCCTTCCATAACATTTATTATAAACTCATTGTGCCTATACAAATTACCTATTAACTTGTCTCTTCTCTTCATTATCATTTTTACAAGTGCTTTTTTTTCCGCCAAGAACTACTTCGTTTGTCATCTTGGGCGTCCAAGGGATTTTCTGGATCCTCCTCCAACACCACAATTCAAATGCTTCTAGTCTTCTCTTGTCACAAACGCAGAGTGTCCACGATTCGGAGCTGTACAATGCCACACTCCTCACATAGCATTTTATAAATGCTTTTTTGGTCTGCTGAACTTTTGTCATCTGGTGTAATTTTACCTCCTAAGTAGGTGAATACATTAACTTGTTTCAGTGGTGTTTCATTAATTTTAATATCAGTTGTAATTTTCTTATGGCTGCATACCACAATCTCAGTATTTTTGTGTTGATTTTCATGTTATATTTAGCTGGCAGGATCTCGTTCATTGTTAATATCGCCTTTTGCAGATTTTCTTTGCTCTCTTCAATGATGGCTATGTCATCAGCAAACCTTATTTTAATTTTTACTACATTGATCTTAATTCCTTCCATAGACTCTTTACATTCTTTAATTCCCTCCTCAATATACAAGATGAAGAGCACTGGTGATAAATTGCATCATTGTCGTACTCCTTTCTTTATGTATCCTTATGATGGGTTATGTCACATTTACATAGTATTGTTTTTTACCATACTGCCAACCTGGCATGTGTCTCAATGTGTCTGCTTTGTATTAAAATATAACATCTACTATATGTTTGTGTAATCCATATACCACATATTTTACTGATAGGTTTATACCCCACTTACATCTCTACTGCCTTTCCCAATGCAATTGTACATGCTTCTGCGTAAATCACTCACTTGTGTTCTTCACATAACTGTATTATGGTACTTATGAGGAGAAATGTATCTACATTTCATATAACTTTATATAGCTGTACACACCCACTTCATCTTTATACCTGTTGGGTTGTGAAACCAATCCTGTCTATTTAATGCACTATTTCATGATGTTAATTATGGACCATTTAAAAATGTAATTCATTAGTTTATGTTCTAGACATAATTTTGTGAAAGTACTGGATGCTATATCCACATCACAATGTTTTATATATTCTGTACTACATAACTGTACACACCAGTTTATCTTTATATTGGCGCGATGCAATGGAAGCAGGCTTGACTTCGAAGGCAACTAAACACAGCACTTATACTGAAAGCATGTTTATTACGAACTCAACATACACGCAGCACTGACTGCCTCTCAGGCAGAGTGCTCTGCTATTTATACACAGACAGAATTTACCAGAAATTAGAAGAACAGTTAACATAAGAAACAAGTAGAATTTACAAGTGAACATAAGAAAGATGTAGAACCTTCTGGAATTGTCAATTACAAAGAAATAAATTTTTGACGGTGGGCGGGATTGAACCGGCGACCTTCTGCTCCGCAGTCCGTGACGCTATCCCCAGCGCCACGCCGGCAGTCGGCGTTCGTGGTCTCTCGCGGCATTGCTCCCTTTCCTGGAGAAACAGCGACCCGCTGTTATGATCCCTGTGGAGCCTGTTGCTATGTCCTGGATCTTGACCGTGTCATGGGTCCTCTGTATGACTGTTCAAGAGAATCCTTCCCTTCTCCACGATTATCGACGACAGACGTTCCTGTTGTGGCTTCATCAGGAACATTACCGTCCTTAAAGTCTCTTCAGGGTCGTAGTAAGGCTTCATGCGCAGGACGTGAACAATGTCTCTTCGTTTTTGACGTTTCGACGACGGCTGATAATCCTCAACTTCGTATGTGACGTCTGACAGGCGGAGTATGACACGATACAGACCAAAGTATCGCTTCAATAATTTTCTGACAGTCCAACCTTCTGTACAGGGGTAAAAATCCATACCTGATCTCCTGGGCTGTACACAACAGGTCGGTGCTTGTCGTTATACCGCTGACCTTCCTTCTCCTGGGCGTCCAGTGTCCGTATGCGAGCCAGCTGTCTTGCTTCTTCGACCCTGGTGATGAGCTGTTTAACATAGTCATCCTGAGTGTCGTCCGGTTGGAACGGAAACAGCGTGTCCATCGTCATCTCAGCTTCATGGCCATGGAGGAGGAAAAACGGAGTGAAGCCTCTGGTGTCTTGTCTTGCGGTATTGTAAGCAAATGTCACGACTGGCAGAATTGTATCCCAATCCTTCTGCTCAACATCGACGTACATCGACAGCATGTCGGCTAACGTCTTGTTAAAACGTTCTGTAAGACCATTTGTCTGAGGATGGTATGCAGTTGTCATTCTGTGGACAATGTTGCACCGTGACATTACCTCTGATACTAGTTTTGACCAGAATACTTTTCCACGATCAGATATCATGACCCGTGGTGCACCATGCTTCAAAATAATGTCTTCTACAAAGAATTTTGCGATCTATGGAGCTTCTGCAGTCGGCACAGGTTTGGTGACAGCGTAGAGTGTGAGGTAGTCGGTGCAGACTATTATCAAACGGTTACCGGCTGTCGACTTCGGTAACCTCCCTAAAAGATCGATCCCAACTCGGTGGAATGGAGCTGCTGCCGGCGGAATCGGCACGAGATGTCCTGGAGGTAATTGCGGCACATGCTTCTGTCGCTGGCACGCTTTACAGTGACTCACATAGTGCTTGACAGATCGGTAGAGACCTTTCCAGTAATACCTGCGTCTGATTCTGTCTAGGGTCTTCACGAATCCCAGATGACCGGATATTGGAGCATCATGGAAATATTTGAGAATAGCTGGTTGGAGATGAGCTGGAACAACAAGTAGCCATTTGGGGCCCAGTGGATCGTAGTTGCTCTTGTACAATGTTCCGTTTATTAGTTGGAACTCTCCATTGGTCGGTTCTCCTTTCTCCAAGACCTCTTGTTTTTAATTGTGCTGGATCTTCCCTCTGTTCAGCTGTAACGTCATCAAATTCAGTGAGGGCTGAAATTTCATTCATGCTGTTGTATTCCACTAATGGATTCCTCGAAAGGCAGTTAGCATCCTTGTGTTTGCGCCCGTTCTTGAATACCACTGTGACATCGTACTCTTGGAGTCTTAGTGCCCATCTTGCTAGTCGACCTGATGGATCCTTCAAGCTTGTCAGCCAACACAAAGAATGGTAGTCTGTCACAACGGTGAATGGTTTGCCGAATAAATACGGCCGGAACTTGTTGATAGCCCAGATAACCGCAAGACATTCTTTTTCAGTTGTAGAGTAGTTTATCTCGGACTTTGAGAGTACTCTTGACGCATAGGCTATCACTTCTTCAGCTCCTTCCTGAACTTGCATAAGCACTGCACCAATCCCATAACCACTGGCGTCTGTGTGAAGTTCCGTTTCTGCATTCTCGTCGTACAAGGCTAGCACTGGTGCGGAAGTTAGTCTCCTTAAATGCCCGGAAAGCTCTTTCTTTTGTCTCATCCCAGTAAAACTTGGTGCCTCCCTGCAGAAGTTCTTGTAATGGACGTACCTTGTTACAAAATCCTTTTATGAAACGTCGGTAGTATGAGCACAGCCCGAGAAAACTTCTCACATCACGAATGTGCTGAGGAGTTGGAAATTCTGTGACTGTCCTTACTTTATCTGGATCAGAACGGACACCATCTTAGTTGACTAGGTGCCCCAGGATTTTTATCTCTTTGGCGACGAAGAGGCACTTCTTTGGATTGAGGCGGAGACCTGCAGCCTGAACACACTTCAAAACGGTTGACAGCTTCTTCAATTTGCAGCTCATATCTTCCACAGTCAATCATAGCTTTGGATGCCTGAAGGAAGTCCCATCTGAGGATGACATTGTGACTACATTCTGTTAACACGACAAATTCAAACGGCTGCGTCCTGTTGTTGATGGTTATTCTTGCGAGACAAGTTCCTGCTGGACGGACGTATTTTCCATTCGCGACCTTCAGCACAGTTGCCCCCGTATCACAGAACATTGTCTTCTTTAGTGTGCGGTGGTAATTATCCGATAATACAGAAAAAGAGGCTCCTGAATCCACAAGTGCCCGGACAGGTTGGCCGTCGATTATGGTGTCGATGAGATTTCCCGACATCTTGGCGACTGTCGTCCATGGAGGATTTTCATCTGCGGCGGCCTCACCTCCGTAGATGGTCGCCTCGCTTAGTTTTCCTGGGCGCGGTGGCTAGGGGAGCGGCTGGTACCTCTGTACGGCGACGGTGAACGGCTGCGGCGCGTCGGGGAGCGACCTCGTCTAGGGTACGGCGATGGGCTTCTTCCCATAGGTCGACTGAACTCATCAGCAGGTGACTGCCTCGGATAGAAGTGCTCTGACGGCTGACGTCTTGCGGCAAAATAATCATCGAATACTCGCCTCCTCTCTCTGCAGTAGCGTACAACATGTCCAGGGCGTCCACAGTGGAAACACAGTGGTGTGTTGTCTTCTGTCCTCCA
Organism: Locusta migratoria; assembly: GCA_026315105.1. NCBI lineage: Eukaryota > Metazoa > Arthropoda > Insecta > Orthoptera > Acrididae > Locusta > Locusta migratoria. The sequence continues at coordinate 10,111,950 of CM048744.1, forward strand.
AACGTCTGTTCTTCTGCGGGGCGTCATAGTTACTGGGGGAGTTGGCTGTGGTCGCTTCGGCTGGTTTATGGGCTGTCGTTTGGCGGATGCAGCGTAAGTCATAGCAGGGCGACGCCATTCATCACGTCGGGTGCGATTGATGGGGCAGACAGGAGTTAATGTTTGAAATACCTCGTCCTCAGCGGCGGCGGCTTCCTCGTGACTTACAGGGCTCACATCCATGGCCATAATCTGATGCTCGCTCAGTCTAATAGTCCCGGCTGCCATGCACTGTTGTAATTCTTCTCTCACGATTTGTCGTATGAGAGGAGCGAAGTCATGCTGGTCTTCAACAACGGCCATAGGGACTACATTTGGAAGTCTGTCATACTTTTTGCGTCCAACCCTCCTTTGTTGCATCTCTTCAATACGCTGGCACCACTTGATGAACTCTTCTGTCGTAGCGACGTCTTTTATCAGAAGAGCTTGGTACATATCTTCTGTAAATCCCTTCATCAGGTGCGTGATTTTGTCCGCCTCAGTCATGTTCGGATTGACTATGTTACACAGGGCCAAAACATTCTGTATGTACGATTGTGTTGGCTCACCATGTTGTTGGGCCCGGTTCTTCAGTTGTTCTTCCACCGAGCGGATTTGTCGCTGGCGGTCTCCAAACGTCTTCTTAAGTTCCTCCTGGAACGTCTCCCAGTCATTCAACTTGTCTTCGTTGTTTTCGAACCATTGCTGGGCTGTTCCGTCCAGGTAGAAATAAACGTTGGCCAAGCACAACGTATGATCCCACCTGTTGTACTTGGCGACTTGGTCGAACCCTTTAAGCCATTTGTTGGGGTCCTGTCCAGAATCTCCAGAGAACACCGACGGGTGTCTGATGTGCAGCTGGCTTATTGCTGGTTTAGTCTCCATCGTTCTTCTGATAATACGGACCTTTGGAAGGATGTACTCGGTGTATCCCTTGTATTCCGGTTCCAGTCCGTGTAAGCAACGGATTTTACGTTGCCTAATCGGAGCCACGGTGATGCAGCTGTTTCACAGTGTACCTGCCGCCTCCACCAAACAATGTCGCGATCCAATGGAAGCAGGCTTGACTTCGAAGGCAACTAAACACAGCACTTATACTGAAAGCATGTTTATTACGAACTCAACATACACGCAGCACTGACTGCCTCTCAGGCAGAGTGCTCTGCTATTTATACACAGACAGAATTTACCAGAAATTAGAACAACAGTTAACATAAGAAACAAGTAGAATTTACAAGTGAACATAAGAAAGATGTAGAACCTTCTGGAATTAATATTTACAAAGAAATAAATTTTTACCGGTGGGCGCAATCGAACCGGCGACCTTCTGCACCGCATTCCGCGACGCTATCCCCAGCGCCACACCGGCAGTCGGCGGACGTGGTCTCTCGCGGCAATATCTTACCGGCTGTGTTACTTAGCCCCAAGGTCTACCTGTCTTTCCTGCTCTGCTCTTTCACACTTAATCAGTATATGTTAATGTCAGGTAATTGAAAGTTGTAATTCATTTACCTGTATTCTAGACGTAATTATATTACGGTACTTGCTGCAAGTGGATTCTGTATCCACAATTATTATACCTACATATATCCTGTACTACATAACTGAAACCAAGTTCATTCTCTATGCCTTACCTGTAATCATTGTAGCATAAGGCCTACTTGTCTATTTCATGCAATGTTCTTTTAGACTCAAACATGTTATATTCAGTTTATATAAAGATGTATCTCACTAGATTACGTCCATAACAGAATTGTATTACAGTACTTACTCTGAGTTATACCCTGTTATGGCGATCAAAGATATACAGTAAAACCCCATTTTTACGTTCCTGGATTTTACATTTTCCCACCATTTACACCATTTTTCGTCTGTCGTGCCAAATTTCCTATCTTCAGAATGTTAAATCACCCCCGTTTTTGCGTTAACATATTCATAATAGTACTGTGTTTTACGCTTTTTGAAACCATGTTTGTGAAGAAAAAAAGACGTAATTAACATAAATTGATGCTGGCGTGGCTTTCACCTTCAAGTATAGTGTTTACATATTCAAGTATCTTGACACTTTGCGGTTTATTCAAAGGTATATTTTGCATTTCATTGTTTGCAATACGCACCTAGTTGACTCATGAAGCGGTAGCTTATGAAAGTATAGCTGTCCCATATCAGCCACCACACTATGGCTTAGTTTTGTTTACACAACTGCTAGTTTTTCATGATTTGCATGAAGTGATTTGAGAATTTATTTTTATTTTGAAATGCAAATATTTATCTAAGTATTTTTATCACATTTTATAAACAGTGAGACTGGTAGTTTGCTTGTGTGTGTTTTTCTGCACTTTGAAGAAGGCACAGTACATTATAACCTCAAAAATGCAATTATAGTGTGACAATGTCACAAAAATACTGATGCATATATTTACACTCAAGAACGCGAATAAATTTTCTAACATTGTCGTATGAAACATCTAAAAATACAAACAGTATGGTACTTGTGCAGTTTCATTATGTAAATAATGAATGCCAGTTAAGGTCTTGTTAACAAAGTCGATTGTGATGAATGCAATTACGTAAAAAATTACAACTTCCTATAAAGTTACCAGTTCCAGTTCTGCCTGGTGCTTAAAGTAGTACAAAATTTGGATAACCTTTATTACGTAATAAACTTCCTGGCAAGTATTTTGATGCCTATCATGTACATATATGACAAAGTACGAAAATGCAAGGGTGTTCCAGTAAGCATATTTTACCATTTAAAACATTGTTTCCCACATTTTACATTTTCCCACATTCTACATCATTTTCTTCAAGTCCCATGAAAAACATAAAAATGGGGTTCTACTGTACTATTTTCACAGCATGAATACTTCAATCTCTGCTATGTTTATCAGATCAACTATGTAGTTATCGACTGTCTCTGAAGATGGCTGAACAGTTCTCAGCCTGCACGCCCGAAACTTATTTGATCAATCAATGTGTTCAATTCTGTAAGTATCTTCTGGATGACACTACTATGTTATGTCATATTTCATTGTAACTTGTGTATAATTAATGATTGTAAAATTTTTAACAGACTCTTCTTAAGATGGATAATATCTGAAACTAGTAAAGTTTTAAATACAATAAACAGCTGATGGTTGACTATGCATTTGTTAAAGTATATTACGGCTGTCGACTCGCACCTAAGCAGTATACCCAGTCACTGAATGTTCTCAGGATACTGTGCGGCACTTGATGGAGTGTGGAATAGAGCACTCTCATCTGCTGGTACCAGTCCCTTCTCTTCGCTCGGAACTGGAATACTGGTCTATCGTGTACTACTCCACACGATTGTCTATTCTGTGCTGTTTCAATACTATCCATCATCGAGAGATCTGTTTGGCAGTGGGAGCCTTCTATACCAGTCCTGTAAAAAACCTCTATGCTAAAGCTGCCTCATTACCACTCTCCTACTGGAGGAAAGTTCTTTTTAGTTGATACACTAGCCGATTGTCGTCTACGTGTGGCCACCTGACCTGTGCTGTCTTTTTTGATAATTCCCTCTATTGTCTGTTTGCAGTGCGTCCGTCGTCTCTTATTACCTCCCAGAGTTAGCTTTCATCTGCTAGACTTTATGCTTCCTTCCACATTCCCGATGGGTGTCGGCTCCTTCCCGACCTCGCTTTGTCCGGAGGTCCATGTCGACTTTCAACTCTTTTTGGTTCCCGAGTTCACTGACCCTGACCCGGTTTAACACAATGAGTTTGTTGCACTCCGCACACAACTTGCCAATATGATCTTCATTTACACCAACGGTTTAGTGACTGACCACGGTGTCGACTGTGCCTTTCTACTCAGCAATGATTCCTTTAGATATTGTCTGCCTGACTGGTGCTCAATCTTTCCTGCAGAGCTCTTTGCCGTTTATCAGGTCACCCACTACCTTAGGCGACCCTCGCCTTCTCGTAGAGTCGTCTGCTTAGATTCTCTGAGTGCTCTTCGGCCACAAGATTGTGGATGCTCCTGCAAAGGATTCAGTTTTCCTCCCTAGACTTACTACCCATTCTGTTCTGCCTGAGACCTCCTTGCCATATTCTCCAAGTGTGTGTTATCACTCTGCAATACACATTGGTCTTCCCTTCCAGGCAACATACTCCAGAAGATCAAACCACTCCTTTTTGCATGGTCGACTTCTTCTCAGCCACTCTCGCTGCGAGGTGGTCAATGTAGTTCACCTGCACGTAGGGCACTGTTGCTTTAGCCAGTTCCATTTACTGTCCAACGATCCTGCTCCCCCTTCGTGGTCACTGTTCCCAACCATTGATGTGCACCATCTGCTGGTACTGTGGCCACTTTTTAACAATCTCCATCAAAATTTGTGTTTTCTGTCTGAGTTGTCCAATGTTGTAGCTGATGATCTGCACTCTGTTGATTGCATCCTACTTTCTATCCACCACACTAACATGGCAAAGCAAATTTAGTTATGCCCCTGCCTAATCCTTAGTCATTACAATTTGTGATTGGCACAGTAGTTTTGCACCCTGAAACACAAAAATAAATGTTCGTTATCTACATGTGGTCACCCATCCTATGTTCTCTTTTTGATGATCCATTGAACATCAGTATGCAGTTAGGCCGTTTTCTCTATTACTCCCGGAGTTGATTTTGGTTGATGTTTGATGTTTGACAGCTAGAATTTACTCACTCACATTCCTGATAGGCTGGTGTGAGTTCTTCAGTACCCTGGCTCCATCCGTGTTACCCTTGAACTCCATTCACTTCCAAAACACTATCCCTGGCCCAGCTTATCGCAGTGTGTGTTTCTTGCACTTTGTTCATAGCTCGGAGACAATATCTTTGTCTACACTGATAGTTCCGAGATCGACTGTAGTGTTGCATCTGCCTTTGCACTTGGCAACAAATCTTGACAATGAAACTTCCTGGCAGATTAAAATTGTGTGCCGGAACCGGGACTCGAACCTGGGACCTTTGCCTTTCGCGGGCAAGCGCTCTACCACTGAGCTACCCCGACACGACTCACGATGCCGCCTCACAACTTTACTTCCGCCAGTACCTCGCCTCCTACTTTCCAAACTTCACAGAAGTTCTCCTGCGAAACTTGCAAGACTAGCACTCCTGGAAGAAAGGATATGGTGGAGACATGGCTTAGCCACAGCCTAGGGGATGTTTCCAGAATGAAAACATGTTTTCATTCTGGAAACATCCCCTAGGCTGTGGCTAAGCCATGTCTCCACCATATCCTTTCTTCCAGGAGTGCTAGTCTTGCAAGTTTCGCAGGAGAACTTCTGTGAAGTTTGGAAAGTAGGAGGCGAGGTACTGGCGGAAGTAAAGTTGTGAGGCGGCATCGTGAGTCGTGTCGGGGTAGCTCAGTGGTAGAGCGCTTGCCCGCGAAAGGCAAAGGTCCCAGGTTCGAGTCCCGGTTCCGGCACACAATTTTAATCTGCCAGGAAGTTTCATATCAGCGCACACTCCGCTGCAGAGTGAAAGTTTCATTCTGGAAATCTTGACAATATCGTCTTCTTGACCAGTTTTCAAAATTTACTGCAGAACTTTTTGCCCTATATCAGGCCACACAGTACATCAGATGACTCAAGCTTTCTAATAGTGTTGTAGCTCAAGTGTTGTAGCTCAAGTGTTGTTGCTCAAGTGTAGTGTTGTTGCTCAAGTGTAGTGTTGTTGCTCAAGTGTAGTGTTGTTGCTCAAGTGTAGTGTTGTTGCTCAAGTGTAGTGTTGCTGCTCAAGTGTAGTGTTGCTGCTCAAGTGTAGTGTTGCTGCTCAAGTGTAGTGTTGCTGCTCAAGTGTAGTGTTGCTGCTCAAGTGTAGTGTTGCTGCTCAAGTGTAGTGTTGCTGCTCAAGTGTAGTGTTGCTGCTCAAGTGTAGTGTTGCTGCTCAAGTGTAGTGTTGCTGCTCAAGTGTTGTGTTGCTGCTCAAGTGTTGTGTTGCTGCTCAAGTGTTGTGTTGCTGCTCAAGTGTTGTGTTGCTGCTCAAGTGTTGCGTTGCTGCTCAAGTGTTGCGTTGCTCAGATACTCTTTAGTGTTCTTCAGAATCTTTGTGTAGTGTAATCAGTCCACCTCACAGTGTAAAGAATCCAGGAATGCCTTTACTCATTTCCTTCCTGTGGAGCCAATGTGGGGTTCTTGATCATGTCAGTGTGTCAGATCTCATCGCGAGGAGATTTTTCTAACCTGTCTGCGGATACTGCACTCGTTGAGCTGCCACCACCACTTAGTACTTGGCAGCCTACTCCACATTGTGATTACTATTCTCAGTCCTTGACTGTGTGCCACCAGTGCCCATTTTTTAACAACTGCGTCAAAGTCAGTGTTTACCGTCAGAGTTGTCTGATGTCTTAGCGGTGACGTGCCCTTTGTGGATTATGTCTTACCGTTTATCCACTGCACCAATGTGGCAAAGGAAATTTAAATCACCCCCAGGGAATCCTGCCATGTTCCTAATGCTTCAGAAATCTTGCCCTCAGGATGTCCCTTCTTTTCTGCTTATTCTAATACTGATCAACTGTGTCATGTGCATTTTTCGCCTTCACCCCTGCTCAGTGCTCGCTTTTAATACACTCCTACAAGAGCCCCTATGATCTTTGTAGTTTTATGGCCTATAACAATAGTAACAACATACAAGGGTTGTTCAAAATAAAAGGTACTAAACATCTTAACAAAACTAACCGGTCGAAATTTGAATATTCCACTTCAGGAGAACATAGCACGACATCTAGGGATGCAGACGTAGTGTCCGGTCTCCCCGTAAAAAAAATTCAAAGCTGTGCCCTCGGCAAGTGAGGTGATGTTCACTGAATTTTTGACATCAGAGGCCCGATACTCGTCTAAGTCCTTGAGCAGGGAAAAACCGTTAAGTGTTTAACAGCTTTAAAGCTTCGGATAGGATGTGTGCCTACGGTGTGCGGATGCAGGAGGAGTTGGCCGCGGTTCGCAAACAGCTGAGCGTGCTGTTGTCTACGGTCAGCCGTCTTCAGGCTGCTGTCTCGGGGTGCAGCAATGGTAGGGAGTCTGGTGCGTCGAGTGGGATACCTCAGGTGTCTCACGCTTCGCTCTCTGTCCCTACTACCGAGGCACCTTCAGGTGTACTGGACGTCGTCGAGCCGCCTTCTCCGCAAGGAGAGTGGCGGGTTGTACGGCGTTCGCGTCGCTCGAGGCGGAAGGCCAATGTGGAGGCTGAACGTCCGTCCGCGCCCGTTCGTCCTATGAATGAACGTGTGGCCACTCCTTCAGCAGGTTCCGAGCAGGTGCACGGGGGGAGGGGATTATTAGTTATTGGGAGCTCCAATGTTATGCGCGTGATGGAGCCCCTTAGGCAGATAGCGTCCAGATCCGGAAGGAATTCCAACGTGCACTCTGTGTGTCTGCCAGAGGGCCTCATCAGAGATGTGGAGGCGGCCTTGCCAGTGGCTATCGAGGGTGCGGGGTGCAGTTGACTGCAAGTCGTGGCTCACGTTGGCCCCAATGACGCTTGTCGCTTGGGTTCTGAGGACATCCTCACGTTCTATGAGCGGCTGGCAGAATTGGTGAAGGCTGCTGCCTTCGCACGCGGGGTGCAAGCAGAGCTGTTGATTTGTAGCATTGTTCCCAGGGTTGATCGGGGTCCTTTGGTTTGGAGCTGAGTGGAGGGTCTGAACCAGAGGCTTCGCCGACTCTGTGACAGTCATGGCTGCAGATTTCTGGATCTGCGTTATCGGGTGGGGAATTGTAGGGTGCCCCTAGATAGATCAGGTGTGCACTACGCTAAGGAAGTGGCTACTCGGGTAGCAGAGTACTTGTGGAGTGCACTTGGGGGTTTTTTAGGCTAGGCGCTAACTCTGATGAGCACTCCCCTGTCAGCATTGAAACAGAAAATTCAGGCCACCTTCGGAACAAAAATTCGAACATAAAAATATTAGCCTCGAACTTACAGAGTATTAGAAACAAAGTTCCCGAATTTGCCGCACTGCATGGAAGTTATTGCGCTCAGATAGTTTTAGGCACCGAAAGCTGGCTAAATCATGATGTGACAAGTTCAGAAATATTTAGCGAAGCGTGGAATGTACATCGGAAAGATAGATCGGAAACAACTGGAGGAGGAGTGTTCATCGCTGTGGATAAAGATATTGTTTCTACTGAGATCGATGTTGAAAGTAACTGTGAAGTTATCTGGTCACGTACAACAGGTCTAAAAGAAGTAAAGTTAATAGTTGTATGTTTTTGCCGGCCTCCCAGTGCTGCTGTAGCAGTTTTAGAGTCATTCAAAGAAACTCTACACCAGGTAGTGCGTAGGTATCTGGGCCATGTAATATTAGTCAGGGGAGACTTCAACCTTAAGAGTATAGATTGGGACACCTCTAGTTACATTTCAGACGGTACAGACAAGCAGTCTTGCGAGCTACTTTTAGACACATTCTCCGAAAACTGTCTTGAGCAGTTAAACCGGCGACCCACGCGCAATTGAAATATTTTAGACCTTATAGCCATGAACAGACCTGAGCTCATTAACGATGTCTGTGTAGAGACAGGAATTAGTGATCATGATATCCTCATAGCGTTGATGGTGACCAAAGTTCATAAACTGATCAAGAAGGCTAGGAGCGTGCTTTTGTTGGGAAGAGCCGATAAGCAAATGTTACGATCGCACTTAGAAAATGAATGGGTATCGTTTAATTCTGGGACTATGGATGTAGAGGAATTGTGAACTAAATTTAAGTGCATTGTTAATAAAGGGTTAGAGAAATACGTGCCAGTAAAGACGATTAAGGATGGGAAAGATCCACCGTGGTATAATAATAATGTTAGAAAGCTGCTGAGAAAGCAAAGGCTGTTGCACTCGAGATTCAAAAAAGAACACGCAAATGATGACAGGCAAAAGTTAGTAGAGATTCGTGCGTCTATAAAAAGATCGATGCACAAAGCATACAATAATTATCACAGCCATACCTTAGCAAAAGATCTTTCCGAGAACCCGAAAAAATTCTGGTCCTAGGTAAAATCGATAAGCGGGTCAAAGCCCACTGTCCAGTCACTCGTTGATCATTCCGGGGGTAGTAATAGAAGGAAGCAAACGGAAAGCTGAAGTTCTAAATTTAACCTTTAAGAAATCTTTCACACAGGAGGACCACACAAATGTACCAACATTTGATCAACGTACTAATTCCGAAATGGGGGACATAGTAATAGGTATTTTCGGTGTAGAGAAGCAGCTGAGAGAGCTAAATACGAAAAAGTTTGCTGGTCCTGATGGAATACCAGTTCGGTTTTGCAAAGAGTATTCTGTACTTAGCTTTCATTTATTGCAAATCTTTAATTCAGCGCAAAGTCCCTAGTGATGGGAAGAATGCGCAGGTGACTCCCGTTTATAAGAAAGGAAAGAGAACTGACCCACACAATTACAGGCAAATATCGTTGACATCAGTTTCATGTAGAATTTTGGAGCATATTCTCAGTTTGAATATAATAAATTTCCTTGAAACGGAAAAGCTTCTTTCCATGAATCAGCACGGGTTTAGGAAACATTGTTCATGTGAAACTCAGCTTGCCCTTTTCTCACAGGACATCTTGCGAACCATGGACTAAGGGCAACAAGCGGATTGTGTTTTTCTCGACTTCAAAAAGGTGTTCGACGCGGTGCCACACTGCAGACTGCTAACGAAGGTACGAGCTTATGGAATAGGTTCACAGATTTGTGACTGGCTGGAAGACTTCCTAAGTAATAGAATGCAGTACGTTGTTCTCGACGGCGAGTGTTCATCAGAGACGAGTATATCGTCACGCGTGCCCCAAGGGAGTGTGATAGGACCGCTATTATTTTCTATCTATATAAATGATCTGATGGACAGAGTAAGTTGTAATTTGCGGCTGTTTGCCGATGATGCTGTGGTGTATGGGAGGGTGTCGTCTTTAACTGACTGTAATACCATACAGGATGACGTAGACAAAATTTCTAGTTGGTGTGAAGATTGGCAGCTAGCTCTCAATGTAGAAAAATGTAAGGTGATGCGCATGAGTAGAAAGAAACAATCCCATAATGTTCGAATACAGCATTAGTAGTGAGCTTCTTGATGCTGCCGCATCGTTCAAATATCTAGGCGTAACATTGCAGAGCGATATGAAATGGAACGAGCATGTAAGGACAGTTGTGAGTAAGATGGACAGCAGACTTCGGTTTATTTGGAGAATTTTGGAAAGATGTAGGTCACCTGTAAAGGAGACCGCGTATAACACGCTTGTACGACCACGTCTTGAGTATTGCTCAAGTGTTTGGGACCCATATCAGATCAGTTTGAAGGAAGACATAGAGGTGGTTCAGAGACGAGCAGCTAGATTTGTTACCGTTATGTTCGACCAATGCGCGAGCGTCACGGAAATGCTCCGGCAACTCAATTGGGGACCCTGGAAGAATGACGACGTTCTTTTCGTGAATTTCTGTTAAGTAAATTTAGAGGGCCAGCATTTGAAAATGAGTGTAGTACGATCTTGCTGCCGCCCACTTACATTTCGCCTAAAGATCACAAAGACAAGATAACAGAAATTAGGGCTCGTACGGAGGCATATAGGCATTCTTTTTTTCCTCGTTCAATTTTGGGAGTGGAATAGGAAAGGAAATGCCTAGTAGTGGTACAGTGTACCCTCCGCCACGCACCTTACGGTGAATTGCGGAGTATGTATGTAGGTGTAGATGTAGAACAGTGATACGTACTATGTGACAATCTGTAGCCTAAGTGAGTCCATTGAGATCGAACGGCCTGGGCTTTTCATAGAGGGAGTGATTCTGCTCTATGATAACACTTGTCCACACATCTCCAGGGTTCCACAAAATGTACTGGCCAAAGTCAAATGAGAACAGCTTTAGCATCGACCTTTCAGTCTGGACACGTCATCCTCTGACTCCCGTCTGGTTCAGATCTGATGAACTGAAGGACGTAGTAGAGGACTGGCACATAGTAGAGGACTGGCATCGGTCACAGCCAAAGAAATTCTGAGAAAAGGAAATCCTTCAGCTCAGGCCTCTAGTGATTACTTCTTAATAAACGCTTCAAAAATATCCACAAGTGTCATTTCATACCTTTCATTTGAACTTCTCATGTACAATAGAAATACCAAAACAACAGTACATTTAAAGTTCGTATAAGAGCGTGGTTGTGGTAGAAGGGCAGCCGTATCCACTATAAATTAAATTGGAGGCCTACCAAGAGAGCCACTCGATAGCAGCCAGATTGGCTGCGATAAAGTTCTTCCATTATCTGCAATTATACAGCTTATTGTAATAGTCGTATGTACTGCTCGGTGTCAGTTTTAACTGCGTACTATTAGTTACTGAAATATGCCCCCGGTTAGCTGTGTGGTTTTGAGTGCTTCTTTTCTGGACAAAAAGATATGCCCGGCCTGGCTTCGTTCAAATCCGAGCATTGGATTATCGGCAAGGATTGGTATGTATGCTGGTCCTGTTTTAGGCAGTAGTAACTGAAATAATATTTTAGGTAAGCAACCTACTTCAAAGACAATTGCTGAGCCACAGACAGGCATGTAGAATAGGCAATAATATTCACACAACCTTAAATTTTCTGCCACAGCCTTCATCTGAAAAAGATGGAAGTATGAGCTGTTTTAAAATATATAGTGGATGACACTACTACTATTGTTACACTAGTATTCGAGGATCAAAAAATGAAAGTGTTTTATAGTTGTTGGCCTATATGTGTAATTTGTTTGGTATGTTTGTTTAACATGTTTTTATTTATTTATTTTTATTTATTTATTTATTTATGTTTTTTTTTTTCAGTGTTGAAGGAGAATTTGTGCCACTGCCAGGGGATGAGGTTCAGTACCGGCTCTGCCCTATTCCTCCAAAGTTTGAGAAATTTCAAGCTGTCCATGTTCACATTGTAAACTTGACACCTGAAGTCCATGTGCGGTGGGACTGTAATGTTTGTGAAGATCACAGTGATCATAAATAAAAATCTAATCTTGAGTTTTACTTGTAGAAAATAAACAATGTGTATTTTGTTTGCCTCAATTTTATGTCCACTAATTACAGAAGATAGTTTGCAGCATTACTGTAAAAATTGTCCAGAGAGTCGTGGACTGTCAACTTATTGTTTCAATTGTAATAATAGTAACTTGGGGTTGAGGATAACAATATGGTCAGGAGTTAGGTATCCATATATTTTGTAGGATTTATAATATAATAAATATACAAATATTTTGCAGTGTCTGTATTTGTGATTCTGTTGTGTTAATTGTTATTGGAGGTGTTCTGCACAGTATAAATTTATTTTGTAAGTGGATGTCAAATGTATACTATAATTTTTCATTTTACTGCTGGTGTTTAATATGCTTGCTTAGTTTGTTTGTGAGCGCAGTGTAAGGCGCACACACACTCTGTTGTGAGAACCAGTTTTTGTCAGTTTTGCCATTCAGTACTTTACTAGAATTAAAAATTGTTATACAAAACAAACTGGGTTGTAAATCCTTGTAATAATACTAAGTAGTCGCTTTCTCGAAGTTGTCAGGAATGAGAGGTACTACATTTAAAAAATCTTATAAAACTTTTTGTCAAACTGTTATATAAATCTAGAAAGTAGAAATAGCTCATTTCAGTGATTCAGTGTAGGATGTCATTCCTTGAACATTACGTTGTTGTTTTTACAACAAAATTACAGGATTACAGATTTTTTTCTACTTTTGCTCTGGCTGTATGCCTCTCTGTCTTTCTCCTGTGACCTCCAATTTTTCTCCTTAGCCACTCACCCCCAACTTTCCTTCTACACATTTGATATACATATGTGCCAAACCGATTGCAATATGGAATTTTGATTGGTGGACAATCGGAAATTGTTACATGATTAATAATATTAATTTTTAATTTTGAACACCAAGAAACTCTTAGTTATGTGTTTGACTGGATTAACTATTTACATGATGCAACTGGGTTAACAAAATCTTAAAACCTTCTCATTACATGAAATTAATTCCTCAGTTGCTCTTGTAATCTGCAGTGCCATTTTTGTAGACATTAACTACATCCTTAAACAGTTTTTAAAATGCAAAGGTAAATGTTCTTTTTTGCTGTGTGTCAATTCATGTTTGTGGCTTTTAGATTAGTTGAAAGTTTTGTTAGCCGCCCTATTGAGTGCATGTATGTTCTAACCATAGTAAGGTGAAGAGCAACTCATCATGGCATTCATATTTTGATACAGAACTTGTAAATCCCATCTCAGTGTTTTTTATTCGTCTCCTCTCCCTCCTTCTGTCATGTGTTAGATGTTTCCTCAGTCTGTTGTAGCTACATTGGGTTCTTACATGTTTTAGTGGGTCTTCCAGTTTATCTTCTACCTTTCAGAAAATCTTTCTAAAAATGTATTTCTTTTGCGAATCTAATTTTGTGTATCATGAGGAATTCCTTGTTATTGGCCTATAATTTTATAAGGGGTTGTCACAAGATTTGGAAATAGAGTAATGTCAAACGTGGTCACGGAAATGTCGGGCAACTTTGGGTTAAAAAAAAAAAACTGGAAAATTAAATTTTTTGGCTCGAAGGATGAAAATTCGTTGCTCAGTATAAAAATAGACTTAACTTTCAGCTTACAGTTCCTGAAAAGGAGATAAAAACTTGCTGTTCATACGAAATTTGAGTTAATAACACAAGTCGAATGTACAGAAGTATACTTACCTCCACCACCACCCCGCACTCAATCTTTCCACTTACCCTCATCTGAAAATTGTCAGGGAAAATTGATAAAATTTGTTCTGAAAATCAGGGAATTCACTTTGGGGAAACTTCTGGCAACCATGTTGTTCATTATCCATGTAGCAGTGTTGGTCCTGACATAACTACATACAATTTAACAGTATAATGAGGACAGTTTGCAAAGACGAGCAGACCCCCACATACAACACTTAAGCTGTCGGCCTTCGGCCTCCTTCAGAATAGAGAGCGTTCACACGGGCAAACTTCAGCAACACAACTGTCGTGGGTCGTTGTATGTCTTTGTGGTGAGTCGTAAAATGTCCTTATTTTATTGTATAATTCCAACCTGGACATTCCATTATTATATACCATTTAAGAAGTGCACTCCTCTTACTTTAGTATTGAGAGATCTTTTAATAGTATCATTTAAGTAATTTCCCTTCTTAATTTTGTGTTGTGCCCTAGGTGTTCCTCTGTGATACGGTTCCTATAAATTTGAATCTGCATGTTTGTCTGTCATTATTTTTGTTATTACTGGATTTTTACCACCAAGCAGTGGTTAATTTTATTTATTTACTTTTAATTGATATTGGTATTGATGCAGCTCTCCAACCTAATCTATCCTGAGCAAGCCTCTTCATCTCCTCATAAGAGCAGCAACATCATTTGCATTTGCTTACTATATTCATCTCTTGGTCTCCCTCTGCGATTTTTACCCCACACACTTCCCTCAATGCTAATTTCACAATTCCTTGATGTCCAAGAATGTGCCCTCCTAATAGATCTCTTCTTTTAGCCAAGGTATGCCAGAAATTCCTTTTCTCTCCAGTTCTGTTCAGTACTTCCTCATTAGTTACATGATCCGCCCACCTAATCTTCAGAATTCTTCTGTAACACCATATTTCAAAAGCCTCTATCCTCTTCCTGTCCACACTGTTTATCGTCCATGTTTCACTCCCACACAAGGCAACACTCCATACAAATGCCTGCAGAAAGGACTTCCTTAACCCTCTGTTGGTAACAACCTTTTCGTAACTTCGTTCAGTCGCAATGTGCAAAAAAAACACACATTTCAAATTTTCATAACTCCCATCCCCTTTGTAGATGTGAGACGTTCCTTCAGACTTAAATTCTTTACTACCTAGGCTAAGGAATTAACAAAAAAGAATCGAGGAAAAAAGATTTTTATTACTCAAAATACACAAATTTGAAAATAGTCATATTTTAGCCTTCCACTGTACCTGATTCAAAATTTGGACTGAATAGTGACCTAAACATTAAAATAAAACACAAATAACCACATAGGCAGTTCAGTCTGATTCTAGAAAGCTCAGTCCTCTTCAGATTCGCTCGATTTTTGCTCCTCTGAAAAAGTTGGGATAATGGCAACTTTGCACTCGCAACAGACGTCATTTGAGTGTTAATTACAGATTGGCTTGGCACAGCGGAGACATCTGGACAAAGTAAGGCGGCTCAAACCAATTTCAGTCGTGCAGCGAATACACCTATTCCTCTTGAAGGGTGGTTGGTCCTTATGATCATCAGTTGCAAAATTTCTCGTAGGGTTGAACTTCCTCAGGCGGATTTGGAAGTTTGTGGCTCCTCCTCTGCAGCTCTGGAAGCGTGAGCTCGTGGGCCAACTTTTTGAGGAATACCCTCCTGCATAATAGCTCAAGACTATTGCCAAGATAAACGAGGAGGGAGTTGATCCCAGCCACATTCAACATCAAATAAAAGATGACCATTGGCCAGTGCTTATTATTTCTGCATACATCATCATTGGAACATATTTGGTCGGCAGTGTCTGCTCCACCTTTTGTGGAGTTGTAGAAAGTTATGATTTCAGGCTTCTTCGCCTGTCCAGATGAAGGATCAAGAGAATCGTCATTGTGAAGGGATGAAATGAGGGATCACATTTTTTTCTGTCTTGGAATATACGAAACTAGAGTTTTTCCATCATTGAACCCGAACATGCTGTCATACTGCTTCCTTCCTCTTACATTCACAAATGACAGAGGCAACTCCCTATTGTTTTTTCTTACCATCCCAACATAGTTGAGCTTATGCCATTTGAGGCCATCCACAAGCGCAAAGTCGGTAAACCATTTGTCTGCCATGATATTTCGTCCACTTCCCAATAAGGGCTGAACCATTCGTTTGACAACATCAGGCGGTTTGTTGCTCACTCTAAATGGACCTTCTGGCTGTGTTCCAGCATACACTTCCAAATTGTAAGTGTAACTCATCTTAGAATCTTCAAGGGTGAATACTTTGATTCCATACTTGCTGGGTTTTAATGGAACGTATTGACGGAAAGGGCATCTTCCTCTGAAACCTGGCAGCATTTCGTCGATAGTAACATTCTCTCCAGCAGAATAGTTCTTCTGACAATTCTTCACGAACAGTTCAAATATTTCATGAATAAGGCAGAGCTTATCATGCTTTTTCCTTTGCTCTCGGGAATTGCGATCATCAAAGCGAAGGCACCTGATCAAGGTTTTAAAGTGTCTTAGACTCATGACGAGACCAAATTTTTCAATACCATCATTTTCACAACCCCAGAGCTATTCCAAACTTTGGCGATTTGCTTTATAAGCACCTGCAAGACATAGTAAACCAATAAATACCCGAACTTCGATCATATCCGTTGGCCTAATGTCCCTTGAGCGAGCAAAATTCCCTTTGATTCTCTCTATATATTGATTGGTGTATTTCACAGTCATTTCAAGCAAAGTATCATTGAAAAAGTGGTTCCAACACTCAACCAGGGATTTGGCCATTTTAGCTGCTCCTATCACCCCTAGAAGGTGAGTAATAATAATTTCAGGTCCTCTACGCTTACCCCTATTTGGTGGCTTCCTAATCCATCTGGTTTTCTTGTCCCTTCATAATGTGAATTGTGCATCTTCTGCTTCAGTCACACAAGCCTTCTCATCGTCAGAATCATCAGTATACTCTTGTTCTGTAGCCGTATCGTCTGCTTTTTCTTCAATCTCGTCTTTTGATGCAATGTCACTTTCTTATCTAAATCTTCAGTTAGCAGTGGATCATCATCATCATCATCATGATAATCATCAGCTGTCAGAAGTCTTATAACCTCCTTGACATCCCTCTCATTAATCAAATTGAACGCCCTCTTAGCCATATTATCCAAAAATCTGGAATAAATTGTAAACAAAGTTAATCAGTTTCACCATAATGAGTTCGGTCACAATGAGCAAACTACACACACACCATATGAAAACTTCCTTGTTTTCTATAAATCTAACAAAATCACCTTATTAACTAGTTAAATATAACCAAAGTAGACGAACACAAGGAAAATAAATTGAAAATACGAACCTCGCAAAATGTGACGTATTTGGTCACAGTGTGCTTTTTTAGCCACTTGCAGCAGCTCTGCTCCCAGAAGTGACGCAGCAACAACTGCAATGGGCAGTCGGCAAGACCTTCCCGTGCTAGGAGGTTACTGGGGTGGGTGCGCCGGCTGTAGCCTTGAATGCAGGGGCGCCAACAGGAAAATTGAAGCTGTGTGTTTTTTGCACAGGTGTGATCGACGGAGGATTAAGCTGAAATTAGTGTTTGATGTTAACAAATTTCTCTTTTTCAAAAACGCTTTTCTTCCCATTGCCATTCTGCATTTTATATCTTCTGTACTGCGACCATCATTTGTTATTTTACTGCCCAAGTATATTACATATCTGCTACATTTTATGTCTTGTAGATAGCTCTCCGAAGTCTTGTCTTCGTTAATCAAAATTAAGACACATCATTTGTGTTTGGGAACATCATTCTATAATCTTATTGGTTAAAATAGTAAATATAATTCTTCCGCTTCATTCTGTATTGCTGTTCAAAGTTGTAAATGTGGATATTAAAAAAGGTAACAGGATGAAATCTTATCAAACTCGTAAATTATCATTTTATGTTACTTTCTTGTTATCTTCATTTATTTGGATTATTGTATTAACATCAATGTTCTGAATGACCTACACAGTACATATCGGTTTAACTCTTCTTCTTTTTCATAATATTTCCTATCATAATTGTATGTTTATGTAGTCATTGAAAAGGATGTGTGTTTCTCTATTGAATTCCTCGTCTTTCTTTGTAATTTGTGGTAGCATAAATGTGTTTTGTACATCTTCTTGCCTTTCTGAATTCATTTTGTAGCATGCACTCCAGTATGGGCTTCAGTCTTTGGTTTATTACATGCCTTAATAGTTGTAATATAAAGTTGCCATAAGAATACTCATGTGAGGGTAGAAATTATTCACTAATCTTTCTGATGCTATCCCACCACTTCAATTTCTCCCCTTCCTCCTCCTCTTCTACGACGACGACAACCACCCCCACCACCACCACCACCACCACCACCACCCCCACCCCCACCCCTATCCTCCTCAAAAGGGGAGGCATTTGCTGTGAATGTCTACTATGTTTTAGGATGTCACCAGAAGGCTTTCTTTCATATCAACAACTTTTCTCTCTCAACGTTTTTACAGCCACAGTGCTTTTCTTTGATCTTTTTTCCTGAAGCTTTTATCCCGTGTTGTAAGGGGACCATTTTTTATGGTTTAGCAAATTTTATTTCATTTTGCAATTTGATGCCCATCCTCATACCATTGTCATCAAAGTAAACAAAGGGAGAGATTGATTGTGAACTGTGTTAGTTTGGACTGTTGATCATTGAATTATTTTATTCTCTTAGGCAAAATTTGGGGGCCAGCCCAGCACTTGGCTAAACGACTGCAGGGGGGAACTGTTTAAAAAATGACACCTCAGCTGTTCTATAAATACATAGGGCACTAAACTTAAAATTCTGTTTCTATTCTTTGTCATTGTTTGGGCTTTTCCTCCAGTGCCATCTGGCAAGGCAATGAACTATCATGAATGCAAGTATTTCCTTAAACCCGGAATTTCATTACTGATTGGTCGTCCTGCTTCATGTGTGAACTTCTCTGGTGGATTCGTATTATGGAACTGTTTTATAAACACCCACATATGAATTTTTTCCCACTAAAACACTTTGTTCGTAGCATTTAATCAACTGTGAACCTGGAAATGCTTCATGATAGTACAACAATGTTGATTAATTAATTTTCTGAAAATCTCTTTATTTTTACCATTGCTCTCTTTTCATGCTAACTACAAGAGTTTGTTTTTAATCCTACTAAGTAGTTTGTATTTCTGAGAATTCTTTTTCTAGTAGCTCATGTATTTCATCCTCGACTATTAATGCGTGTATTGTCCCATGCACCGAGTAGTCTAAGGCGCCTCGCTGCAGAGCTCGCCGTCGGAGGTTCGAGTTGTCCTTGGTGTGTGTGTGTGTGTGTGTGTGTGTGTGTGTGTTGTCCTTTGGTTAGTTTAAGTAGTTTGTAAGCTACGGACTGATAACCATGCATTTTGGTCCGATATATTTACAAACATTTGTCCTGTGCAGTCACTACATATAAAATACGGTGTACAGTATTTGCTCGAATCTGAGCCACACTCAAATCTAAGTTGCACCTGCAAAATGACTCGTATTTCAAAGAAAGAAAGTACTAGAATCTAAGCAGCGCACTAAAAATAAGGCTCCAAATTCATGATGGCAAAAGGTAGAACGTATTTTGTAATTGGAACAACATTGATTCATTGTAACATCAGATATAAATTAAGTAGACTGGATATCCAGCTACAGTAGTTGGTTTTTAGTCATAAGCTTAGCAGTTGAGCTTAAGCACAGTTATTTTGGAGAAAATATTTTTCAAGTGTCAACGGTAATAGTTGGTGACTGCATTGAATCGTGGGGAAATGCGTGGCCAGTCTCGTGCCATTGGGTCTTATGGACTGTAAACAAATCTTTTCTGTACCTTTGCTGTGCTATTATGTTAAACCTAACCACGAACTCGAAAATTGTGAAATGACACATTTCTGACAAGCAAGTGTGAGAATATATCTGCTGTCCTATGCTCAGAATGAGACAGGAGACAGATATCACATTCAGAAGGAAAAAAGTGAGAAAATGTGAAATTTTGATTAAGCAAGAAGAAAACTCTGCTTCAAAACAATGATCTGCCCAGCAGTCTTAATATTTAATAATTGATGTTTCAAATGATTAGTGTTTTGTAATTAAATCATGGGGCTGGGTCAGTCATCAGTGGATCAGTCTGTATTGTCACCATAATGAGAGAAAATTACAACAGTCAATAATACACAATGCCAAAAACACCAAACCGAACAATTGCTTCAAATTCTCAAATTCACTTAATTTTTTGTGGCCCCCTCATTGATGTACATAAAATACATAGAAACACATGTGAATAATTCCGAGTTTAAAAACTGTGTATTCTAAAGCTGTGTTACTAGGTTCCTGCATAAGCACATATTCAAAACTCTTGACCTATTTGCAGTTACTAACTCTTGCAATATTCCTAAAGCCTTGAGCATTGTTGGAAATGATGTAAAGAAATTTGGTTTTTTGTTATGTACATTTCAAACGTTGCTACATTCGAAAATGAGCAATACTGAATCTCTGTTTCATTTGTTGCATTGAGTCAGTAGCATTGTGTTGATTCAGTGAATGAAACATGGGAAAAACAAGACTCATTTTCTGTCCATATTTTTTTATTTGTATTAGTGCAAAATTTTTGCCACCAGTAGGCCTATTTATCTTAAGAGTCTGCAAAGCATTCCTAATGCTGCTTACATTTCACATCATAACTTTTTGTATGTACTCAAGTAATTGACCCCATCTGGTAATCAACCCCCTTGCCCAATCCCAAATTTTGATTGGAAAGGGGGGGGGGGGGGAAGAACGTAGATTAGTGTAGCTGAGGATACAACCTGTCGGCTTTGTACAAGCATGTAAAGGCAGCCAATCTGGAGGGGCGTTCAGGCAACCAACTTCGGATGAAATATCTTTGTTAAATTTGAAAACAATACATAAATATCAAAACAATTAGTACCAAATTCTGCCAAGATTGCTATTTTATTGTCAGGATGACTAGTTTTGGTAATACACAGTTCCCATCATCGGATCATCTGTTTCAAACACACACATTTTTCACAGTTAGCAAAAGCATTTGTATATTTTCCACATTGAGGGCGCCCACAAGAAGTTTGTAATAGGCTGCCACATTAATGTGGTTTGTGGTGCTTGTATGCTTAGTTCCCAGTTCTTCAACATCACAACCATAACACATCAGTTAACATTTGGTACTAATTATTTAACATTTCCCCTTAAAACATGATGAAATTAATCAAAACAATTTACTCCACACTGATGGCTAAAGTATGATGATGTCCAAAGCCGACAGGTGGTATTCTCATCTATACTGTATCGAAAGTGTATATATAAAAAAATAGATGAAGATTACTTACCAGACGGAGGAGTACAGGTAGTGACAGCAGCACAAACAAATAAAAAAACACACACACACAAAAACGCTAGCTTTCGCAGCCTAGCTGCTTCTTCAGGCAGAGTAGGGAAGGAGAGGGAAAAGGAAAGGATGAGGGTTTTAAGGGAGTGGGTAAGAAGCCATTCCAATCCCGGGACAGGAAAGACTTACCTTGGGGGAAAAAGAGGAGGGTAAACAAATACACACACACCCACAAATATACACAAATGCTAACACACCTAGGCAGACATACTGTAGAAAGCTGT
Source organism: Locusta migratoria (assembly GCA_026315105.1). NCBI lineage: Eukaryota > Metazoa > Arthropoda > Insecta > Orthoptera > Acrididae > Locusta > Locusta migratoria. Next base: position 10,133,302 of record CM048744.1, read on the forward strand.
TTGGAATATGATTTAAACTTGTAAATAATGAAACTTAGTGCACAAAGACAAAGCTCACACACAATAATTTTCTATCTCACCACAGCCAAACAAGTTCCACAATGTTGTAAACAACATATAAAACATGCATACAGCCTAATGATGAACTGCCAGGCAGTACAAAACCGGTTGTGGTAAATAAATACGTAAGAAAGGTGACTGGTTGCTGTTATTTTCTGATTTCTTGAATATCATGATTATTTGATGATAATTTTTTTGGTCAAATATTTGTTCAAAAATATTATTGTCTAATACCAGCATAATGGTTTCTATTGATGGGAGCTGAGTAATACCGGCCTATTGTGTTTTGATGTTGCAGGTAGAACAATATTGACCAAAATTCAAGTGATCCGCAGACCCCAGTTTTTCGTCCATAAATTTGGAGGGAAAAAATTTGTGGATTACTCAATTATATACGGTAATAGTGATGGCTCCTAGCACCAGTTTTCAAAACTTCTGTTTGTTTTGCACTCTATTCTGAGCTGCAGCCGGATTTTTATAGTTTGCTGTCAACCATAATTCCAGTGGGTTAGGAGTCCACCTTCAGCTACAGATCTTTCTACTGGGTCCTTCAGCTGACAGGTCACAAAAAGCAAGAACATACCATTTTTTTTGTACAATTGTGCAAAATATAACACTCTTCAAATCATACATCACAACTTAAAAAAAACGATTGAAAAAATTATTTGTGTTTCAGGTGTCTCTTACCTGCATGAGTTGCATGCTGACAGTAGGCAGTGGCTGCCACTGTTACTGCAGTCTTAATTTTGTGCACTGGCTCCAAAGCAGGCACAAGTTTTACCTTCTGCAAGCCATTTTGGATGAGTTATAGATGCTACTTATATTCCCTGTGAGAATGTAACGATTTTAAAGGAAGACGCAAATAAAAACACTTGTTGATACAATCTAGGTAAAATTAGGAGGAGATCATGCTACAGTTGTGAATTTCATATAATTGTTTTCATTGTTATTTTACGCGCACACACACACACACACACACACACACACGTTTGAACATTTGAAAAGTGGCCTTTCAACTTGTGAAGATATGATCACTGAGAAATCTTGTATGTTGAGTAAAACACATTGGGGGGGGGGGTGTATAAAAGAGCCCCCCCCCCCCTCTCTCTCTCTCTCTCTCTCTCTCTCTCTCTCTCTCTCTCTCTCTCTCTCTCTCTCTCTCTCTCTCTGTCTGTGTGTGTGTGTGTGTGTGTGTGTGTGTGTGTGTGTGTGTGAAGTGCCATCAGTAAATACCTACATCCTTTAAAATATGGCAACTCTGGGATCCCATTTTGCAGATGTACTCCGTGGTGACAACTGTCTCTCTGTCTGGTGGCTGAAAACATGTTAGTCAACAACTTTCTTTTACAATGTATCTCACTTTGGTTTGCCAATAAAAAGGGCGTGATCCTTTATAAGTATTACTTTATTTCATTTTGTGTTATTTATACCCATGGTAATTTTTAAATTATGTTTATATATTATATTTAAATATGTAAACAAAACCTTAGTGTTTGGATACAGAAGCAATCGCCTAGGGACAGCAGTAGAAAACCAACATGAAGGAAATGAAACTGTGAAAGTTTTTGGGAGCTAGTGCCTCCTTTTTCAGCAGTAAGATTGGAGGGAATGATAAAAGGGCAGGCAATGTTTAACAAATGGGGATATTTTCTGGTAACACCAACACCACCTACAGACAAGGCCTTACAACAGGCCGTGGCTACGTCACACTTAGAGGCCCCGGCTGCCACCTCACTGGCTGGCCGCTGGGGCACGCCTACCGCCGCGCAGCGGCCGGCCAGTCAGATGGCGGCCGGGGCCTCTAAGTGTGACGTAGGCGGCCTGTTTTAAGGCCTTGTCTTCTAGGAGGTATTGGTAACACTCTCTCTATTGCCTAAATCTTGCCAATTATTTTTTCATCCCTCTTCCTTTACCTTCAATCCTTCTGTCAGGAGGAGGAGGAGGAGGAACAGCAGCTGGCTTCAAAAGTGTGCACATTTTCGTCTCTTTAATGTGTTTTCTGCTGCCGCCACCTGCTGAGTAGATCTTTTTTATTATCCATCCAGTTGTATTACTTTGTCAAGAATTGATTATTTTCAATCATGCAAGCACAAAAAAGGAAGATTTGTGAATGTGATAAAATTATTTGCTGTTCTTGGTAAACTTATGATGGAGGGCATATAGATGTTGCAGTAATATTCCTGGCAGTTGAAGTGTTACACTGCACTTAAAAAATTATTTCCTCTACCTACTGAAGCTTTGTATGGGTAGTTTAATTAATGTTGCACCATTGTTATTCTTGAATTATTGTTGTGAATTATTCCAACTAACTAGTAATGATATTTGTAATGCCACTCCAGTTGCTTATAAATTATGTACTTTATTAAAGTCCTTGGCTGATCTCAGCTTTCATATCTTAGGTTGTTTTCAGGGGGGAAACATCAGATGACTATTTGAGAATAGCCTGGAAGTTAAGGCCAAACCACCTGCTGACTGGGGAAAGTACCTATTAGCATTTGGTGTTGTCTTCTGGTTACGGACTATACTACTATGAGATAAAGTACTCTTTGAACATATATACACATATTACAGTTTCCAGTTGTCTTATAAGCATTGTGTGCCATAAAAATATTAAGGAAATGTCAGATAGCATTTAAAATTTAGTTCATTGACATATTTAAAATTTGAAAATAATTTTCAGCTTGATTTGTTTTTATATCTATTTCTTGGAGCTGCAGTCTGTATCAGTAAGAAACTTCATCTGGTATCGATATATTCTATACTTATTTGCAGTGACATTCATTTATATTATAAATGTATTATCCTTCACGAGTACAAAATTTGTGCTTATGATCACGGTATTAAGGCTTAAAACCTGTGCTATAAGTTTGAGACAGGTACAACAAATATAAAAAATAGGAAGTACACTGAAATAATAGCAGTGAATTTCATTTAACAGTAGTCAGTACAGGAGATTGTATGCAGCAACATGGCATTAAGGTTTAAAGACAAATTACAAGTAAATATAAACTAATTGTGTTGAAGGTAGTAGTTATATCAAGGGCAGGGGCAGAGCCACTTGCGATAGCACCCACGTGATTTACCAACTGACACGCCTGCACTGTGAAGCGTTCTGTGTGAGAATGACCAGCAACAAACTGTCCATTCGCATGAACGGTCACAGGTAGACAGTGTTTGTTGGTAATGAGGATTACCCTGTGGCTAAACACGCCTTGTTGCACGACCAGCACATCTTGGCACAGTGTTACACCGTCAGGGTTATCTGGATACTTCCCACACACCAATCCTTCAGAACTCCGGAGATAGGAACTAGCCCTTCAGCATATTCTCTCTTCCCAGTGCCCACTTGGTCTCAACCTCTGCTAAATTTGAATTCCCGCCCACCATCTTTAACATCTTTACCTCGGTTCTCTGGACAGAGCCTCTGATTCAGGTGGCATCTCTATCTAACTTCTTTGCTTTCTATTGTATGTCTGCCTAGGTGTGTTTCTGTCTGTGTAATGTGTGGGAGTGTGTGTATTTGTTTACCTTCCTTTTCTTCCCCCAAGGTAAGTCTTTCATCTCCCGGGATTGGAATGGCTCCTTACCCCCTCCCTTAAAACCCTCATTATGTCCTTTTCCCTCTCCTTCCCTTCTGCCTGAAGAAGAAACTGGGTTGCGAAAGCTTGCGTTTGTGTGTGTGTGTGTGTGTGTGTGTGTGTGTGTGTGTGTGTGTGTGTTATTTATTTGTGCTACCTATCACACCTGTGCTCCTTCGCCTGGTGAGTAATCTTCATCAATTTTTTGTATGTAGTAGTTAGAATATAACTTTTAAACAAGTTGCAAGACTATGAACTGAAGCTCTCAGAGAATGGGAACAATGGACTCTCATTTGAGAGGAGATCAAATCCAGTGCACTCAAACTTAGGTTTTCCATTGTTTCTTAAGTTAATCAACACAAATGCTGGAGTAATTTCTCAGAAAAGGGCACTGCCAAATTCCATTTCAAATTCAATCTTTCATTTCTAATGCTACTGCTAGTAGGAAGTAAAATTTTGTGTTCCTTCCATCCTTCCTTCAAATAAAAGAAGTTGCAATATGGAAAAACTGGTATTGTAGAATGATTCGAAAATAGTAAAAAACGTATATTCATAAATCCTTTCACTTTCTTCATAGCTTGTATTGTTGTTTTGTATTAAACAAGGTTTAGCTGGAATTGAATTTCAGTTGTTGCTATTCTTTTTGTGAATTATAAGTGTTGTCATTTTGACTTTATGCAACACTTACAAAACAGAGTTGATGCTGAAATTTGATAGAGTAATCAATATTTGGGGTTGTTTTAACTTTGAAAGTTGATAGTCACATTTAAGTATTAGAAATTGGACCAAATAATACCCATAGTAAATTTCAGGAAATCTAATATAAGTCAGCAGTTTGTATGCTTTGGCGAGGCAAGTGTCAACAGCTGTAATATATTTCATAAAATGCATTTTTTTTAAAAAACCATCAGCTGTTTATTAAAAACCTTATACATCTACCAGTTTCGGTCATTGACTATCTTCATGGATAAAAAGTGTGATGGGACCATGCTACTTACCTTTTATGTCATGTTTGACTGATAGATTTTATATAAGATGACCACAGTAATTTATTACACTTTTAGTTATACTGACTCCTGTTTATCTCAGTTGGATGTATTTTATTTGATGCATTTTACCATTCTGTTTTAACACCTTTTTATCCATGAAGATGGTCAATGACCGAAACTGGTAGATGTATAAGGTTTTTAATAAACAGCTGATGGTTTAAAAAAAAAATGCATTTTATCAGTAGTTTGTGTTTTGCTGACCTTTAAATCATCGGTGTATAACCTTAAAATCTAAAAAATACTGCATTTGTTACTAACATTGTGAAATTGCATTTGTTGAGAAAAGAATTACTGAAATGTTAGTTAATGTGCCATGTTGCAGAGTTTTTGTTCACTGACAAGTCTTTATTGATGTAATTATTTTGCATGCCTCTTATGTTCATCATGTGTCCATGTTGATAGTTGATCACACATGATGTTCACAACAACACAAGACACATGGTTTATATTTTACATGTGTTATCCATTGTAAGGAGACATCGAAATAAATGAGATTTTTTTTTTCAAATGATTAGTCTATTGAGAAAAGTAATAGATTATGGGCTACTTGTTACCTTCAGAAAATAAAATGTCATTCTGTCAATATAGACACACAAAGTGTGATGGGGCACTGCTACTTACTTTTTAGGAATTAGTGCTGCTATTGGAGAGCACAAAGGCAGAATCTGTAACAGGTTAAAAGAAGGCAGTATTTTTCAGAGCTCTGGACAATGGGCTCATTGTGTTGTGCAAAGCCTTTTTATATGCGTCTATAGAAAGTACTACATAGTTTGTATTTTGAAGGTCATACAGCAGCAATTCTGTTGCACAGTTTAAACATGAGCTTTGAATGTTCTCCAATACTACAGATCTTAATCGCTTATGTGTTGCTCTCAAGTAATTTCATTTGCTTTTATATGACATTGGGAAGTGTTTCCTCAAGTTTGCTACATGCAATATGTTTGTACATGTACAAAGTTGTATATCATTATACATCTCAAGAGTTCCTAAACCTATAACAGAGGCTGGCGAGGGAATTGATTAAATGCAGCTCGTTTATCCTTTTCTTTTTTAAATATATTCCAAGAGTATTGTGTTAATTAAATTAGTCATGCTACATACTTATTTACCAATTGTGTACTCTCTCTCTTGCTTTTGTAAGTCATTTTGGGGTGTTCTTGTTATGTTGTTTATTATAGGGAGAGGGTTTACAATTCTGAAGAGAAATGCAGGGTGTCCCACTAAACTTTTCACCCCAAATATCTCTGGAACAAATATAGATCTTGAAAAAAGACTTAAATGGCCATTTATAAATGACAGATGCATTCAGAAGTAAATACTATGAGACATTCTAAAATGTAAACAAATATTACTTTAAAATCAAACTTACGTTTCTTTAAATGGATACTCATATTCTTCCTTATGCAATCAATATCTATTGTTCCAGAAAAAAATGTGGAGTGAAAATTTTAAGTTGGTCACCCAGTATAAATTAAATTTGTGGTAGTCGCTGCAGCAAAACTTTAAATGTCTTTCACAATATAATCTGGATATTTTAAATCTGTTTGATTTTTAACCATTAACAAAAATTAAAAATTGTAACCAGACATAGAAGTTTAATGTAAAGATGGATCTATTCTCTAATGTTTTGTACTGAGATAAGGGTTCCCTCCTTGTCCTTCATATTTTATTTAGAGGATTATTTTGTCAGATAGTTAAAAAGAGGATAAGAGTTTCTTCAATGTGGTAATCCATTGGTGCTTGTCTTTCTGTATAATAGTCATAGCACATTCAGTATTATCCTGGATGCTGTAGAATGTAAAAATAATCATCACATGTCATGTTCTAAAGAAAAATATTGTCATGTTACAAAAAGGAAACAAGCCTAAACTAAGTTTCAGTGTTTTGAGATTACAAATATTGTTTGAATGGAAGATTTTATTTGTGTTCTATTATAGTTTTTATCATGTTTGGAAAAATTCCAATATGGGGATTTTATTTAACAGAAATGTTTAGCAGAATGTGAAGTCATAAAGAGATTGTCATTACTTACACTTGCAGTAAATTAACTGCACATTATTTAAGACATGGAAAGAGAACAATATTTTTCTATTGTATGTTTTCAGGCTTTTGCTATAAATATACAGCTTTACTTTGTAACTAAAATTTTTGTGTGTCTGAGTTTGCTACTTACTACATAAAATTTCGTTGTGAAAAAGATTGTGAAATTTGATGTGAAGAAAAAGTTTTGATAATGCTAATTGCAGTTATTTGTATTTTATATCCACAGATTATGGATGAATAGGTCTAATTTGTTTCGTTAGCTTCAGAAAGCTGAATTATACCAATCAGTTTAATGATACTACAGTCAAAAGAAATGTTAAAGTTAACAGCTTACTACTGCAATGTTGCACCCGTAACCTCAACTGGAAATACCACTTCAGCACCCAGTCACAACCCCCAGGCAGCAGAGCCGCTGTTGAACCCTGTCTTGAACAATTCCGACCTCCCTCCCAAAAAGATCCTCCTGCTCTTCCTCAAAACCATCCCTTGCAGGCATTCCAGGAATTCCTCACATCAAGCATTGCTTCCCAATCCTTCCTGAACAACATACCAACCACTCCTAACATCAACCCAGCTGAATCCAAAGCCATCCGAGAGCTGAAAGCGGACCGCTCCATTGTAATTCTCCCAGCGGACAAGGGTTCCACAACTGTGGTACTTGATCGAGGGGAGTATGTGGCAGAAGGGCTGCGTCAACTCTCGGACACCTCTACCTACAAACCTATTCCTTATGACCCCATTCCCTCAGTCCAGGCTGAACTACAGAAAATTCTTAAAACCCTAGGTCCGTTACAAGGTCTCACCACTGCCTCCTTAGAACTTCTCTCTCCGCCTGAACCTCGCATGCCTACCTTTTACCTACTCCCTAAAATCCATAAAGAGAATCATCCTGGCCGTCCCATAGTAGCAGGTTTCAAAGCTCCAACAGAACGTGTCTCAGCTCTGGTAGACCAACACCTCCAACCTATAACCTGCAGGCTCCCATCCTATATCAAAGATACAAACCACTTTCTGGAACGCCTCAAATCCATCCCTATGCCCCTCCCACGTGATAGCTTCCTTGTCACCATTGATGCTACATCCCTGTACACCAACATCCCTCACACCCATGGTCTATCAGCTCTGGAACACTATTTTTCCCAACGCCCACCTGAAAGCCTCCCAAAAACCTCATTCCTTGTCACACTTGCTAATTTCATACTCAACAATAATTACTTCACCTTTGAGGGCCAGACCTACAAACAAATCAGGGGGACAGCTATGGGTACCAGGATGGCCCCTTCCTATGCCAACCTCTTCATGGGCCGCATGGAAGAGGCATTCCTTAAGACACAGAAGTTGCCTCCCCTGGTTTGGTATAGATTCATAGATGATATATTTATGGTCTGGACTCACGGTGAAGAAACCCTTCTGAACTTCCTCCACGACCTTAACTCCTTCTCCAGCCTTAAATTCACCTGGTCCTTCTCCAAAACTCAAACCACCTTCCTTGATGTTGACCTTCACCTTGCTGAGTCTCACATCCACACCTCAGTCCATATTAAACCCACTAACAAACAACAGTACCTCCACTTTGACAGCTGCCATCCCTTCCATATTAAACGATCCCTTCCCTACAGCCTGGGCATCCGTGGGAAACGTATCTGTTCCAGTTCCGAATCCCTCACCAGCTACAACAACAATCTATCCAATGCTTTCCTCACCCTACAGACCTCGTCCACAAACAGATCTCACGAGCTGTCCATTCCTCTCCCTCCAAAAACAATGTTCCTAACCCCAGACCACCCAGAAGCACTCCCTTAGTCACCCAGTACCATCCTGGCCTGGAATGCCTCAACAAATTCCTCAAACAGGGCTATGACTTTCTCAAGTCATGCCCTGAAATGAGAACATCACTCCAAACTGTTCTTCGCACACCACCCAGAGTAGCCTTCCGCCGTCCTCCCAACCTCCGCAACATCCTTGTCCAACCTTACAACATCCCAAAACCACCCTCCCTACCTAATGGTTCCTACCCCTGCAACCGATTCCGCTGCAAAACCTGTCCAATGCATCCTCCCACTACCACATACTCCAGCCCCACCACAGGAAAAACCTACCCAATTCAAGGCAGGGCCACATGTGAGACAACGCATGTCATATACCAGCTGACATGTGTCCACTGTTCAGCCTTTTATGTTGGTATGACTACCAACAAATTGGCTGAGCGGATGAATGGGCATAGACGAACTGTTCGCCTGGGGGACACCCAATATCCTGTGGCAGAACATGCCCTCCAGCATAACTCCAGGGACCTGGGTACGTGTTACACCACACGTGCCATTTGGATAGTACCAACCAACACCAGTCCCTCAGAGCTACGGAGGTGGGAACTTGCCCTCCAACATATCCTCTCCTCCCGCCACCCCCCTGGCCTAAATCTACGCTAACCCCTCCCCTTCCTCCATCCTCAGCTCACCTATTCATTATCCGTTCCTTACCCCCCCCCCTCTCTCTCTCTCTCTACCGCCCTCTCGCTCTCTCTGTCATTCTCTTTATCTCTCTCCGTGTGTGTGTGTGTGTGTGTGTGTGTGTGTATCCATCCATATTTCCCTGTTTATGAAAAACGTTTTAGACACCCCCCCCCCCGCCCCTCCTACACCCCTCAGCATCATTAATTTCACTCTCTTCTCTTCTCTTTACTACTTGATCTTTCCTTTTTAGTTATATTTATCCTCTCTGGCTTGGCTCAGTACATACATGCAGTATCTCTGACGCCCACACTTCCGAAACACCACCTTCATGACCTAGGTCGTGAACCACCTTTCTCTTCTATTCCCATCCTTTATTCTTCCCTTCTCTCCCACCTGACTAAGGAACTCTGTTCCGAAAGCTTGTCCCTTTGTCCCTTTTTTTCTGTTTTTTCATTTTGTGTTACTATCGGCGGTACAGCACAATGGTAAGTACTGGCCAGCCATTCTATCTCATTTCAACAATATTTATTATCTCTGAGGAGAATTTTCATCATTAAAAGAATATATTAAATATTTTACCGACGGCAATTGAAATGCGTTGTTGTTTTCAGTCCGCAGACTGGTTTGATGCAGCTCTCTACACTACCCTGTCCTGTGCAATTCTTTTCATCTGAGAATACGTTCGGCAACCTACGTCCTTTTGAATCTGCTTACTATATTCGTCCCTCTGTCTCCCTCTACGATTTTTACTCCACATGCTTTCTTCTAATGCTAAGTTTGACAATTCCTTGATGTCTCAGAATGTGTCCAGCCAATCTATTCCTTCTGTTAGTCAGGATAAGGTTAACCCCGATTTGGTTAAGCACCTCCTCATTAGTCAAGTGATCTATAAGTATAAGGAAACATATTATTAGAGTCCCATAACAAATAAAAGTACTGAGTGTTTTGAAAATGAAAGTCCACTACGGAGCTCTAATTTATGAATGAATGCAGTTGTAAGATGAAGTACAAAGAAAGTAAACATATGAAGAAATTTGTAGGTATTTGGCACTTCAAGGCTCCAGTACTGTTAACTGAGAATAACTGCTCAGGCATTTATACCAGTGTTACATGATGTTCATAAAAATTATGGAATATAGAGTATAACATATACTCATCAAAGTTCCAGCAGGGATGAAGGTGTATTTAATTAGCCCTTAAATCTGTACAGCTTGTGTATCAGTCAAGTAATATGTGGGTTTGATGATATCTCTAGGTGAAAGTGATATGTGAATTACACTAATGTTTTGATCAGCTAGTTTGCTTCAGGTAACACAACACAAATGGACGGATATATTAAAACAAAGGGTAAAATATAATAATGGAAAGTCTAGGTTGGCATTAATAATATAGTAAGGACAGTTTACAACTCTCTGCAAAGACGTGGCGACAAGCTGCAACAAGCACATACAACACTTTCAGCTATTAGCCATAGCCTTCTTCAGAAAATAGGACACTCACACAGGCACACAAAAGTCATACAACCATCACCTCTGGCTACCGCACTTCAAATCAAGTCCTGCGGCGAGTAAATCCCCACCACTGTGACATAACCTTCCTATCCCCTCTCCCCTCCCCTCCCTTCCCATCCGTGATTTGAAGTGCGGCAGCCGGAGATGATGACTGTGTTGTGTGCCTGTGTGATGGCGTGAGTGTTCTCTTTTCTGAAGAAGGCCATGGCCGATAGCTGAAAGTGTTATATGTGTGTGTCTTTTGTATGTGCCTGTCACAGCTCGTCGCCACGTCTTTGCGGTGAGTTGTAAACTGTTCTTACTGTATTATAAAAACAAAGGATAAGATATTTGTGACCTTCTGCAGAAAACAGAACTTTCGCACAATCACATGACACAGTCATAGAACCGTCACCTCTGGCTGCTGCACTTCGAAACATGCTCTGTAGTGTGTAAATATGGGTGGTGGTGGGGGGGGGGGGGATAAGAAGGTTGCGTCACATTGGTGGGGATGGCTACAGCACGGACTAGATGAGAGTAACGAGTGCAGCTTAGGAATGGAGTGTGCAGGCATGTGAGGGGAGGAAAATAAAATAAGAATAATGTAAATCTGTGTGTGTGTATTTTATGCATGGCCCTACAATTCAACCGATTGTGATGAAACTTTGTCAACAAATTGCATGCACTTTCTCAATTGTCATAGGCATGATTAAATGACTGTACGACAAATAATTCAGGAGGGATAAACAAATATAAAAAATAGAAAATGGATGACTTACCCAAAGGACAGGCTCGTCGACAGATACAAATAAAATCACACACACACACACACACACACACACACACACACACACACACACACATACAAGCTTTCGCAAACATTGGTCACTTCTTCAGGAAAAGAGGAAGGAAGGAGGGGGAGAAAGGGAAGGATATGGGTTTTAAGGAAGTCGAAAAGAAGTCATTCCAATCCCAGGAGTGGAAGGACTTACCTTAGGGGAAAAAAGGAAGGTAAACAAGTACACACATACTCACACATATCTAAACGCAAACACACCTAGACAGACATTTGGCTTTTTACAAATGTCTGTCTAGGTGTGTTCACGTTTGGATATATGTGTGTGTGTAGTTGTTTACCTTCCTTTTTTTCCCTAAGGTAAGTCCTTCCACTCCTGGGATTGGAATGACTCCTTTTCCACTTCCTTAATACCCATATCCTACCCTTTCTCCTCTCCTTTCTTCCTCTTTTCCTGAAGAAGCGACCAACGGTTGCGAAAGCTTGTATGTGTGATTTTATTTGTGTCTGTCGATGAGCCTGTCCTTTGGGTAAGTCATCCGTTTTCTATTTTTTATATTTGTTTATCCCACCAGGAAAGTTTCCTTCTATAAACAATTCAGGAGATATGACTAATAAAACTGCTGCATCATGTGACATCTGCTTCTAAACCACTGAACCGATTTCTACCAAATTTTGCACAGACACATATTCCTTTCATGAGGTAACAATTGACAGAGGGGTAAGAACTGCTTATGACGTATAGTGCAGGAGATATGACGTCATAAATGATTATATGGTTGAAAACCTGTGGCATCATGCCTCATGTGTATAAGGACACTTTATTCATCCTAAAATATTCATGACATTTTGGACACTTGACATACAAAACAAGAGGAAGGTCACTGTTACATAAAATTTTGTATGGTGCATGACGGAGGATACTTTACTTACGGACTTCGTCAGATTCTACAGTTGTATTCCGATCCTGATGAAATTTTTAAATATGACTGAACAATTCAGTTTATCAGTGCAGTATTAATATATTTAGATTTCCTACAATCATTTCAATTAATTAATGTGACTAAACAGTTTATTTTCAGATTACATAGAAGTTTTGAATGAAATAAAATTTCTGATAATTCTAGCAGCTCTCTGGAAGTTAGGTTACATTTTTCAGGGTGATAGGATATCACTTGAAGGACTTGATCAAACTCTTCAAAATTTATGATCATCTACACAACCATTCAGTGGCACTCTGATTTTACCATCAGGCGACATTCGACAAACTCTTCCAGCGATACTAACATCAACACCAGCAGATAAGCTCAATGCTTGCCTCAAAGCATCACATCTTTGGAGACTTGCAACAACTAACATTAAAAACCAACATGTGCATACATCTGCAGTTGGATGTGTCAGCAGCCACATTTTCAAAACATCTGTTAAACCATGGTGAAGGAAAAGTACCAGTTGTGCTACTAAAAATGTATTATATTTCCATTGAACTTTTGCATCATTGTGTCATCTATCGAACAACTCATTCAGAAAGTTTTTCCTCAAATTATCATCAATTATAGGAATCATAAATGGCTTTGCGAACATGCTATTCTGGCACCAAAAAACACCAACGGCAATGCAATCAACCGTACAATTCAAGAGAAAATTCAAAGCGATTCTGTTACAGGTCAATTGGCAGTGTCATGAATGCGGTCAAAGTTGTAAATTATCCAGTTGAGTTTTTAAATTCTTTGGATCTTCCTGGTGTGCCACCACACAAATTGTTATTAAAAGTTGGAGTTTGTGGAGATTAATCCGCCCTTGTTGTGTAATGGAACAAGACTCGCTGTGATGCCAAATATTATCAAGGCAACTATTTTTAATGGAAGGTCTAATGGAGAAGACTTGCTCATTCCCACTGACATGCCTTTTGATTTCAAACGGCTGCAATTCCCCATTCGGCTTCCATTCTCTATGACCATCAACAAGGCACAAGGTCAGTCGCTTTAAGTGTGTGGACTCAACCTCAAAAATCCATGTTTTTTCACATGGACAGTTGTATGTTCGATGCTCATGAGTTGGGCTGCCAAGAAACTTTTTTGTTTTTGAAGGTGGGGGGGAAATATATTGTCTACCCTAAAGTGCTTGAATAAGAAAGTTAACAAAACTGGATAAATATTATTTGTACTTCTTTATGTATCATTGATTTTCAATAAATGTATTCATTGTTAACAAGAAAATATGTCTCATTCTTTATATAATTCGTTATTAAGCAAGATAACTATTTCAAACAACATCCCCAAAATTATTTATTTTGCGGCAGTAACGCGCCAGGTGCCAGCTAGCTCAAACATAGAGTATGCTCCAGGACCCTGCAATAGTATGGCGCTGATATTAGTCTGTAGTTGCATGCATCCACTATATAGTTTCTTCTAATATGGTATAAGTTTGATTGGTTGGTTTGGGGGGCGCAGGTGGTTGGGTTGGGATGAGATTTTAAGGGACTAAATTGCAATGGTCATCAGTCCCATTAGGGTAAGGAGAGGGAAGGAAATCGGCTGTGTCCTTTCAAAGTAACCATCCCAGCAGCATATTGCTTCGACATTTGTGATGGATTAGTTTGCGTAATATTGAAGTGATATTGAAGCCACATAATGGGAAATTTGAATAACTAGACTTAATTCATTGATTAATCCCCATGAAATTTGACACACTTGACTGAAAACAAGAGTAAGATCACAGTCTACATAAAATTTTGTATAGTACTTCGCAGAGGATACTTAACCAATGGACTTCGGCAAAATCTACATTTGAATTCCGATCTTGATGACATTTTGCACACTTGAGCTTGAAACTATGAGGAAGGTCACTGCATGCATAATATTTTGTCTGATGTATGGCGGAGGTACTTTACTTACAGACTTTGACAAAATCTACGGTTCAATCCCAAGCTTAATAAAATTTGGCACACTGCATCATTAAAACAACATTTTTGGAATAATTAATGCTGCAGCAGTCACTTTTTACTAATATTTTTATTAGAGCTGTGTGCAGGTAGGAAGGCGGCTGAGCGAAAGGTTCTGCGCAGACAGAGAGGGAGAACACTGCGCGACGCCGCCAGATCGCCGCTTCCTCTCCTCCCCGGCTGTCAGTTGACCGCTGTCAGCTGACTGGCCGCTGCGGCCGCGCGCTCCTGGTAGCAGTCTTATTCAGTCGAGTTCCGCCATTCATATGTACGCACTGCGCACTCAGTCAAGAACCTTCTACACACTTCAGCTACACATATTGATATCTTGAGTTAGATATCGTCTATACGCCTTCAACATTAATGCATTTTTCATGCTATTCGTTTCATTTAGGCGAAACAATGTTAATGGTAAGGAATGGTCTTATTTTTGCTTGCAACAGAGAGCAACTGGAAATTTTTACAAGTTGTCAATAAATGATTCATTTATACTGCCATGACCATGTAGTTGCTGCATAGATTAAACATACATAGAAAGCAAAAATAAAATTGTTTCCACATAAATGAAGCCTATATACTTGTTTTGTACTGAGTGCCATCGTCTATGCCACTTTGCTACGATCACAGACGGCTACGAGACGAGGGCGTAATTAAAAAAATTTGATTCAAAAAGTGAACATATTGTGTTCAAGCGAACATAACAGCAATGAGAATAAAATTCAGTGACAACATTATAAAAATTACTAGTGACATTCTATCGAAGTATAAGTGGACTATTCAAGCCAGGCTCTGAAGAAAATGAGGGATTAAGCAACAAAACTCCCATTGATCAATGTATAACAATACTGAAATATGTCTGAGTGAAAATATAAAATGTACTCACTCTGTAGAAGTCAAGACTGATATTTCCACTCATATTTAGTAATTGCTAAGCGTTGCCGAGTTTTGTAATAACAATATAAAATATGAACGATTTTGTGAAACACACACACACACACACACACACGCGCGAGCAAGCAAGCAAGCAAGCAAGCGCCTGCGCAGTATAGTTAATGGCGATTACTGTTTGCCGCTACACAAATAAAACCTGAAATTCATAATAAAATGTTTGAAATACAGATTAATAGCTACTAACAATATGTAAGGCCACAGCTACACAAACAAGGTGATGCTGTATTCAGTACTTATCAATTCTCGGGACAATAAATTAACGCTCTCATCTTCGCTGCCTTTCATTTCTCTTTCATTTGTGAAACTAACTTCTCTGCAGTGAGATATTTGGCTCTCGAATACATTTCAAATACTGTTCCACGCAAACTGTTCCTTTCAAAAAAACGTCAATATAGCCCAATTCTTTGTTACTACTGCGTCGCTTCCGTACAGTAATCTCTAGTGATCACTAGACCGCGGATATTATGGTTAAAACCTTATATTCTCCCGAGTTGCTATTTGCAAATGTACTTACGCGTTTCGTGGCTACTTAAAACCGAAAGAGATAATTTTATAGCACTTAAAATAGCCCATTTCTCAGTTAACCCATATTTTTGCCTGTTTCAGTTGAAAAATCCAAAAGGAATCTATTTCTTCTATTTTCAAAATACTTGCGTCGAAAAATCATACGTAGAAAAACGAAGATAGATATGTGAAAGAAAGTACTGTCATTGGTCTGTGCAGGCAGAGTTAACGTTGCGTAAAAATTATGTCGACTTAACTTATATGGACGCACTGCAAAGAATCCTTATTGTGGAGTTTTCCATATGGAGTTCTGTAGATGAAACTACGAAACATCCCAAAACTGATTGTTGGTAATTTAGACCCAGATCCGCCATCCAAGGCTTATTTGATCTGTTCAAAGCAAAGCCCAAACACTAAAGAGAAAATAATCGCACCCATTTTGTCAGTACTAGGTTGAAGGGGCTATATTAAATTGGCGTAGATGAAAACAAAGTGATTCTGGCTTTGAAAGGTGTAACACAATTACTCGATGATCCCTTACTTCAGCGGGACTTGGCTTTCATTAGAGCCAACTACACATTTATGGGGACAATTATTCCCGAAGTATTAGTTTAATGTTAACCTATCTATGAGAATATGGCTTTTCCAGTGGAAGTAAAAAAGGAAATTACTGAAGCGTAGGTAACGTGGGAGAAAAAGAACGGGAAAATTTCAGCAGATTTTCCATAACACCGGCCTGAAGAGAGTTTGCGAAACATCCAGGTCTATTGAATGCTGCATTCCCGTCCAAAATGTATACCGAAAGTGAAGTGCGCCCCTGTCACATACGTTGATACACAACGTTCATTCACAGCGTATAAATTAATTATACGAGCACCATGGTTTTTCTCTGGGAAACCTTCAAAAGTTTTCAGTAATTTACTGTAAAACCAATTAGGTTATGAATGTTTGAAACCTCTGGGTTATTATGTGTTTGGTAAATTGTATAGACCTGTTACATGTATTTCAGCACTGGCTTCTGAATTGCATTGTATTTTTATCTTCGAAAAGTATAAAGGTTTGATGTCGGTTTGGTCATTAATGTGTGATTTTTTTCTTATTATATGTGAGTAAAAAATTGCTCGTAAGTCAACACTATGTATTTTACTTTGTTTATTTCGTCTGATCAATTCTTTTCGGGGCCTGTTTTAGATTTTATTTGCCCTAGATGAGGTAATGAATGGCCTATTTTAGACGTCTGAAATGCCCTTTTTCCGATTTAATAATCCTCAGCCTTGTGGTCACTGCTGACCTGGCGATATAAAAGACGCCGGCCCACTGCCTGTGACGGCCGCGTTCGCCTCCCCGGATGTCCGCAGTCTCACGCACGCCGCACGCCTCTGCCACCCCCGGCTGGCTGTGGCAACGTTGTGGCAGCACCACGTGGCGGCCAGTCGTCTGCTCCCGCCTCTCTTCTTAAGCAGTCAAACACTCAGACCACAACAGAGCTTGCTTTGTTATGTAACTCTTGACGCTTTTTTGATCCGTCATTCATAACGAACACTTCGCAAAGTAAATAACCTTCAGTATACGACCACTGGAAGAAAAATCAGGATTATACGTTCAAAGCACACTCGGCACGGCGCGAAACGGCGAAATGACGCTATTGGCTGGGTCGTCACGAGTCGTCACGTGGTACACAGGCTCTTGCTACTGCGCATCGCCCCACCACCCGCCTTCGTAGCTGCACACAGCTCTAGCATGACGCGTTTCGGCAGCAAGCTGCCATCATCGGGTGCATTTTTACAGTTACTGGTTCATTATTGTTTTATTATGTTTTGTGTTGTGGGTGCCAGTGAGGTTATTTTTGGACATTTTAACCTGTTAAGGAAGCTATAGCTATTTTAGTATTATGTTTCATCATTATAGTTTCTGGAGTATTATAGTGTTGTATTTACTTAGTTTTGTTGATAATCTTGTTGTCTGGCACACACAACACAAGAACACAGTTACATATACAGCACATGTAGACATTTTGTATTGGATGGTTACACTGTACAAAGATCCTTAAAAGCTAAGATAAACTACTTGCATCAGTATTTACAGTGAATATGCCATAAAAAGTGCATATGTAGCTAGCAAATGTTCAAACAGAAGTTGCTACATTTTAAAGAATTAATCAATCTGTGTTACATTATTATTTTTACTTATATTAATTTGATATTTTAATGAAAAATACATTCATCACTGGAGAAATTTTTGAAGAAATTGGTATTGTTGCTTTCCAGTTTATCATTTAGCAGAAGCTCACCATGTATTTTCTCATGGATAAAGATTAATAATTCTTCATAGAGGTCCATTATATGCCCCTTGTCCATTTTATGCAGTATATGAAGATCACTTTTAATATTCTGGAATGGATGTCCTGTATTCTTTATATGGGTAGCTACTGCTGATTTATTAAAGTTGTTGGTGTGGTAGGCATTTATGTGTTCATTGTATCTTGTTTTGAATTCTCTTCCTGTTTGGCCTACATACAGGGCATTACAGGTGTTGCATACTATTTTGTAGATGCCTGAGTGTGTTTATCTGTTAGTATATTTACATTGTGTATCAGTGAGTGTTGTAATTTATTGTGTGTTTTAAAGGCTTTGTTGATGTTGCGTGGTCTGAATATGTTTGCAATTTTGTAGGATGCCAATGAATACATACTGTGGATTTATTTTTTGTTTTCTGTGTGGGGATTGGTATTTTTTTGTGCAAGGTTGTCAACCAGTGTGTCGTCATAACCATTTGCTGCAGCTATTTGTTTGATGATATCGAATTCTTCAAGTTTTGTATTGTTCTCCATTGGTGTGTTGTTGGCTCTGTTAACAAATGCTCTATATGCAGCATGTTTGTGTGTTGTCGGATGGCAGGATGAGTTATATATAGTGGAATCTGCTGTTGTTGGTTTTCTGTATACTTTGAAGGTGTGTGTTGATATCATTATCATCACCATCTATCAAGAGCAAGGTATTGTCCATATCATTGTAAATACTGATGTAAGTAGTTTATCTTAGCTTTTAAGGATCTTTGTACAGTGTAACCATCAAATACAAAATGTCTACATGAGCTGTATATGTAACTGTGTTCTTGTGTTGTGTGTGCCAGACAACAAGATTATCAACAAAACTGTAAGTAAATACAACATTACAATAATCAAGAAACTAAAATGATGAAACATAATACTAAAATAGCTATATCTTCCTTAACAGGTTAAAATGTCTAAACATAACCTCACTGGCACCCACAACACAAAACATAATGAAACAATAATGAACCAGTAACTGTAAAAATGCACCTAATGATGGCAGCTTGCTGCTGAAACGCGTCATGCTAATAAAAATATTAGTAAGGAGTTACTGCTGCAGCAGTAATTATTCCAAAAAAAATTATAAGACAGTCGCAGACCTCAGAACAATCCACATAACATGGATAAATTTATGTAAAACAACATTTCATTGTCTAAGATTTCATTTGGAGAGTAACTTGCAGTGAACTTAGACAACACTTCACTGATCATCATTAAAAATAAGTATTATTTAATTTTTCACTGATAAATAGAGGAGTAAATGGGCTGATGAGGTGGAGGAGTAGTTAGACACAGAGCTGAGGCCATTTCCGGCAGATAAAAGGAGGATGGAGTTAGGCATTCAAAGGGGGTGGATGAGATGAACAGAGTGCAGGGAGGAGGAGAGGGACAAAGGACACACACACACACACACACACACACACACACACACACACACACACACACCTACCTCAAAATAGGAGAGGTTTAGGGTAGAGAGGTAGTAACTGTAAGGTGCAGGAAAAAGGGAAGTTATCGTAGGTTGAGACTTGGATGATTTAGAGATTGGAGAATGTACTGTAGGGATAACTCCCATATGTACAGTTCAGAAAAGCTGGTGGTGGGTGGGAGCGTCCAGATGGCCCGGGTTGTGAAGCAGCCATTGAAATCGAGCATATGCTCTGCTGCATGATGTGCCACATGATGGTCCACCTTGTTCTTGGCCACAGTTTGGTGTGGCCATTCATCCTATTGGACAGCTGGTTAGCGGTCATGCCAATATAGAAAGCTGCACAGTGATTGCAGCACAGTTGGTAAATTACATGGCTGCTTTCACAGGTGGCCCAGCCTCTGATAGGGTAGGATAAGCCTATGACAGGACTGGAATAGGAAGTGCTGGGTAGGTGGATTGAACAGGTCTTGCAGTGGAATATTCCACAAGGGTATGAGCTCTGTAGCAGTGGGCTGGGTGTCGGGATGGCATAGGTATGGACTAGGATATTATGGAGGTTGGAGGGCGACAGAACACCACTTTAGTAGGGGTAGGAAGGATTGAAGCATCATCTGCTTACACAGAGAGTAGTGAGCAAGAAAGATTAAACTTTCACTGCAGCAAAATGTTGCCCACAATCAAACAATATCCATAGTGACAGTGTGGCAAGTGCTCGGGTCAGAGGAGACGACCATAAGTCGGCCACCTACAGCCAATGGGGAGCTGGCGAAGGATGTAAATCCTAGCAGGAGGAGGACCCACAAATTCATACTCTATTTTACGTTTGCCGAATTCAGGGTGTACCACAGCCAATTTGGCCAGTTCATTTCCTAGTGTCCCAATGTGACCTGAGGTCCAAAGACCAACAAATTCCACATCGTTTGACATCATGAAGAGACCCCTTATAGCCACAACTGAGGAATGGTGAGGGTAACATTAGCCATGAGCTTCTAACCTGCTCAAGAGTTGGCACAGATGAGGAAGGACTCGCCAGTATGCAATGAAAGAGCTGCAGCCATCCAGCATGAAGCAAATTGCAGTATAACTTGCATGAACGTAAGCAAAGCTTGTGTGGCCAGCAATATACTACTACTACAACTACTACTACTACAGATTCATGAAATGCACCAAGGATAGTGAAACATTGTCAGCAGATGGTTCCAGGAGGAAGAGTCTTTTTTGTACTTTGTGGTAAGCCAAGACAAGTCAGTGCCCAGGAAATACAATACATGGCTGTATGTGAGCGAGCATGGAGTTCAGAGAATAGGGACCACATGTGGATTGAGTTTCTAACCCTTAAACGTGGGTTGCCATTGGTGGAGGTCGATACCTGTGTCTGGAAAGAGGAGCAACAGACGCATAGCACAAATGTGATCAGCTGTTTTTGGGGAAAACCCACAATGATGGAATCCCTCCCTATGAATCTAATCATGGAACCAGTATGAAAGGCTCCAGTTTGCAGTTGTGCCTTATAATGGTGGATTAGATACAGTATATGTATTGTTGTGGGTGACACTTGAGTTGTCTACAAGACCTCCGTATTGTAGATGTGACTAGATCAATGTTGTGTAGATGTGCATCAAATAGCCGTTAGATACAACACATGTCCACTTAAGACAAAGATGGAGAACTTACGTCAACTGAATTTCAAAGACCAGTTCCAAAACAAGCATGAAGGCCCACCACTTTGAGGGACAGGTCAGCAAGGTTCAATTCAGAATGGGGATGGACTGTTCAGCAATGAAACATTCATAATGTAGGCTTTATTAGCTGTGAACTGGAAGCCACGAGTGAGCTTCCAAGATATCAATTGGTGTATTTCTCCCCCTGTAGGCATTCAGTAATGTCGATTGTGGACAAAATAATGCAAAATGCAAAAAACATTGGCATACTAAGAGAGGGATCCTGTAGATCCCACTATCACAGCCAGAACACTGACATGTATAAGGAAACAAAAACTCTGAACAAAACCATTTTTCTGTTAGCGATAGGAGGCGCTACAGGAGGATGAAAATTGCTAACTGTTCTCAGAGAAAGCACTCAGATATATTGGCAAGGCTGTTGTATCATAAACTTCATGCAGGTCAAAGATGGTATATATGCCCAGGCAAACTGGGAAATCTATGGAAAAACCCAGTAATATTTAAGAATTCTGAGAATATTTCATTGGTTTATTTATCAGTTTTGTGTTGTTGAATGTTAAGACCTGATGATGTAATGAAAACGTTTACTGTGGCTCACTACTGCTGAAAAATAATATAGCAATAAAACATAAATAAGAGCATAATAGTAAATTAATGCTTCAATTTAAAAGAAAATGCAAAAGTTCAATAAAACGTGTAAACAAGAGAATCTGCCAACAGTGAAATTTGTCCAAGTTTTGTAGGATGAAGATTCTCCAACAATAACCTGCTCTCGATAAGAGCGATGTTACAAGAAAGACTGGCATTGGCAGTCACATAACGAGAAAAGCCCTGAATGCACAAACTGCAGACGAGCAAACAGTGAAAATTTCAGGAAGGGTTCTACAATATTTTTGAGGAGGATAGGTCACTTACCAGAGAGAAGTCCAATGAGCGACAAAAGGCACACATAATAGAATACAACATTAGAGGTTTTAGCCATTAAGGCGTCTGTCACTTACAGAGACACAAACATACACACAGACACGACTGCCGTCTCTAGCTACTGTGGCCAGTCTGCAGTACCCGGCACGACTGAGGCGACAATGACCAGTGGTCGGGATGAAGAGGTGGCAAGGAGAGGGTAGTAGGAGTGGTAGTGGTGGAGGGGATACAACAGTGCTGTCTGACAAAAGGAAGGTATATGTGTGGAGAAGAATGTAAGGATAATGTGTGGGTAGGGAAGGGTGGTGGAGGCAGGAACTAGTGAAGGTTTAGGCATAGGATATATTGTATGGAGAGTTCCCATCTGTGCAGTTCAGAAAAGCTGGTATTTGTTGGGGAGATCCACATGGCACAGGCTGTGTAGCAGTCATTGACGTGAGCCACATCATGCCGGGCTGCATGGTCTGCAACAGGATGGTCCAGCTGTCTCCTGGCCACAGTATGACGGTGGCCATTCGTGCGGATAGACAGCTCCGTGTTGGTTGTGCCCACGTAAACAGCTGCACAGTGGTTGCAGCTCACTTTTTAGAACAGATGACTGCTTTCACAGGTTGCCCTGCCATTTATGGGATAGGCAATGCCTGTGACGTGACTGGAGTAGTTGGTAATTGTATGATGGCGGATAGCAAAAGGTTTCTCACCTAGGTCTATTGCAGGGATATGAGCCATGGGCAAGGGATTGGAAGCAGGTAGGGACAAGGATATTACGTAGGTTTGGTGGGAGGCGGAATACCACTGTATGGTTCTGGGTAGTCAAGGAGGAGTCCTCTAGATAGCCAGAAAACTGTCTCGATCAGTTAAACACACAATGGAAATGAGACCTCACAGCCACAAACAGGCCTGACCTTATTAACAATGTCTGTGTACAGACAGGAGTTAGTGATCATGATATCATCATAGCTTCAATGGTGACCAAGGTTCATAAACCAATCGAGAAGGCTAGAAGTGGGGTTTTGTTAGGAAGAGCCGATAAGCAATTGTTAGGATCTCACTTAGAAAATGAATGGACATTGTTTAGTTCCAGTGCAATGTATGTAGAGGAATTGTGGTCTAAATTTAAATGCATTGTAAATAAAGGGTTAGAGACATATATGCCTCTAAAGTCAATTAAGGATGGAAAAGATCCACCTTGGTATAATAATAATGTTACAAAACTACTGAGAAAGCAAAGGCTGTTGCACTCTTGGTTCAAAAAAGAAGACGCAAATGATGACAGGCAAAAGTTAGTAGAGATTCGTGCATCTATAAAAAAATAAATAAAAAAAATTGATGCGCAAAGCATACAATAATTACCACAGCCATACCTTGGCAAAAGATCTTTCCGAGAACCCGAAATAATTCTGGGCCTATGTAAAATCGATAAGTGGGTCAAAACCCACTATCCAGTCACTCAATCATTCCGGGACAGTAACAGAAGAAAGCAAACATAAAGATGAACTTGTACATTTAATCTTTAAGAAATATTTCATCCATGAGGACCATACGAATGTACCATAAGTTGATCAATGTACTAACTCCAAACTGGAGGACATAGTAATAGGCATTTCTGGTATAGAGAAGCAGCTGAGAGAGCTAAATACAAAAAAAGTCTCCTGGTCCAGATGCAATACCAGTTCAGTTTTACAAAGAGTATTCTGCGGCATTGTCCCCCTACTTAGCTGTTGTGATTATTTAATTCAGTGCAAAGTTCCTAGTGACTGGAAAAAAATGCAGGTGATTTCCGTTTATAAGAAAGGAAAGAGAACTGATCCACATAATTATTGGCCAATATCATTAACATCACTTTCCTGTATAATTTTGGAGCACATTCTCAGTTTGAATATAGTGCATTTCCTTGAGACAGGAAAGCTTCTTTCTATGAATCAGCATGGGTTTAGGAAACTTTATTTGTGTGAAACTCAGCTTGCCCTTTTCTCACATGACATCTTGCGAGCCATGGATGAAGGGCAACAGGCCGAATGTGTTTTTCTCCACTTCAAAAAGGTGTTTCATGTGATGCCACACTGCAGACTGCTAACGAAGATATGAGCTTATGGAATAGGTTCACAGATTTGTGACTGGCTGCATAATTAATAGAATGCAGTACGTTGTTCTCGACGGCCTAGTTTTCATCATAGATGAGTGTGCCCCAGGGAAGTGTGATAGGACTGCTATTATTTTCTATCTATTTAAATGATCTGATGAACAGAGTACTTGTAATGTGTGGCTGTTTGCTGATGATGCTGTGGTGTATGGGATGGTGTCATCTTTAGCTGACTGTAATAGCATACAGGATGACTTAGACAAAATTTCTAGTTGGTGTGAAGAATGGCAGCTAGGCTCACAATGTAGAAAAATGTAAGGTGATGTACATGAGTAGGAAAAACAATCACATTCTGTTCAAATACAGCATTAGTAGTAAGTTTCTTGATGCAGTCGTGTCGTTCAAATATCTGGGCATAACATTGCAAAGGAATATAAAATGGAACGAATATGTAAGGACAGTTGTGAATAAGGTGGACAGCTGACTTTGGTTTATTGGGAGAATTTTGGGAAGATGTACTTCATCTGTAAAGGAGACCGCATATAAAGCGCATTTACAACCTTGTCTTGAGTATTGCTCAAGTGTTTGGGACCCGCATCAGATTAGTTAAATGGAAGACAGAAGTAGTTCATAGGTGAGCAGCTAGATTCGTTACTGGTAGGTTCGACCAATGAGTGAGTGTCACGGAAATGCTCTGGGGACTCGAATGGGGATCGCTGGAGGACAGACAATGTTCTTTTCAAGAGATTCTGTTGAAGAAATTTAGGGGGCCGGAATTTGCAGACGAGTGTAGAACGATCTTCCCCGACACCTATTTACATTTTGCGTAATGATCACAAGACAAGATAAGAGAAATTAGGGCTCCTACGGAGGCATATAGGCATTCTTTTTTTCTTCATTCTCTTTGGGAGTGGAATAGGAAAGAAATGGCTTGTAGTGGTAGTGTACCTTTCGCCGTGCACCTTACGGTGGATTGCAGAGTACCTATTAGATATAGAGGTCTGCATGTAGTGTCTATGATCGCTCGAACTGGAGAATGCATGCAGTTCTGTGTCAGTCCGGTAGATATCAATGTCATTGCTTAAGACTTGGGATCTAATGCATTTGATTTTTCTCATGCTCGTTTGAGCATGCCATACTTGAAATGCCTGGCCATATACCATGAGTAAAGAGCAAACCTAGTTCTTCAATTTTCGTGCTTGAAGAAGTCTCAGAGGTGTGAGCGATGAAAGATTGTGACTATTTTAGTCATTGTGAAGTGCAGTAGTTTGTCTTGCACATGCCATTGATTGTCAAATTCAGAACTGAAAAAAGTGTGAGTGTGTGTAACATGATGAGAGCTATGATTTACATTATACATTACTGCAAGTGAAACATACTTAGAACTAGAAATGAGCTTTGGAAATTGGGCTGAGTACATTTCTGTCATTGTCACTTGTTATTCAATGCATTTGCGAGCCAACAAGATTAGCGCAAGTTTAGCTTATTCTGTCAAAAACTGAAGGAGACTAAAGTGAATTACTAGGTATCAGTCCTCAATATGATATCGGAAGTGCATGTGATATTTACATTCAAAACATGCTATAAATACATACAAATGTTTCCCTCGGCAACAACCGATTGTGAGGAGAAGAATCTGCTTATGGTAGAATTTCATTATTTTATAGAAACAATTAATTCTTAGTCACTTATTATGGCATTGCAAAAAGAGATCCACCTAGTCCTTATAATTTTTGTGACTTTTTTCTGGTAGACAAATTTCAGGCTTCCTTAATGGCTGAAAACATAAATGAATCACAAACAAGAAATATATAAAATTATTATAAATAGATTGAAAGTTGTTTCATAAAAAACCAAAACAGAAATTAGATGAATGATTAAGTTAAGACTAGAGCAGTGTCAGATTTTTATATATATATATATGACAGCTTTCACATCTTGCAACTACCCTCCTGATCTGGCACAGAAGCAAATAGCCAGGGTCACTTACTTTTCCCCCAAACCCAGAACCTCCTACAGAGGAACCCCAAAAGTGTCCCTCTTGTCACAGGATACTTTCCGGGAATGGGGCGGACTCTAAATGTGGCTCTTCAGCAAGGATATGAATTCCTTAAATCTTGTTCTGAAATGAGACATCCTTCCCACTCCATTGAGAGTGACTTCCGTTGCCCACCTAACCTTCAAAACCTCCTAGTTCATCCCTATCAAATCCCCAAACCACCTTCTCTACCCTCTGACTCATACCCATGTAACCACCCCTAGTGTAAAACCTGCCCTATGCGTTCTCCCACTACTACTTATTCCAGTCCCGTAACCCAGAAGGTGTACACGATTAAGGGCAGAGCCACTTGCAATAGCACCCACGTGATTTACCAACCGATATGCCTGCACTGTGAAGTGTTCTATGTGGGAATGATCAGCAACAAACAGTCCATTCACATGAACGGACACAGACAGACAGTGTTTGTTGGTAATGAGGATCACCCTGTGGCTAAACATGCCTTGGTGCACGGGCAGCACATCGTGGCACAGTGTTTCACCATCTGAGTTATATGGATACTTCCCACTGACACCAACCTTTCAGAACTCTGGAGATGGGAACTTGCCCTTCAATGTATTCTCTCTTCCGTTACCCACCAGGTCTCAACCTTCATTAGTTTGAAATTCCCACCCAACATTCTTCAACTTCTTTGCCTCCAATCTCTGGACAGAGCCTCTGCCTTGACTGTCATCTCTGTGCAACTTCTTTGCAGCTTGCATATGTCTGCCTTGGTGTGTGTGCATGTACATGTTTGTGTGTTTGTTTACCTACCCTTTTTCCCCCAAGGTAAGACTTTCCTCTCTGGGGATTGGAATGACTCCTCACCCACTCCCTTAAAACCCGCATCCTTTCCTTTTTGCCTCTCCTTCCGTGCACTTTATCTGAAGAAGTAACCTAAGGTTGTGAAGCTCCGTTTTGTGTGTGTATGTTTTTATTTACATGTGTGTCAACGAACTGGTGCCTTTTGCCTGGTAAGTCAAACTTTGTTTATTTTTATATATATATAAAATTTAGATTGGACAATTTACAACAATAATAAAACTTTGTTATGGACCATGACAAATAATTACATAGGTTGCAAAAGATATCAGGAAATGTTCGTGATAAAATCTGTTAACAAAATAGGATTATTGCACAAACTCTGAAGGTAGCAGGGGTAAAATATAGGGTGTGAAGAGTTATATTTAACCTATGCAAAAACCAGACAGCATTTATTAGAGTTGAAGGGCAAGAAAGGGAAGCAGAGGTTGGGAAGGGAATAAGACAGGTTTGTAGCCTTTCCCCAATGTTGTTCAATCTGTACATTGAGTAAGCAGTGAAGGAATGCAAGGAGAAATTTGGAGAGGGAGTTAAAATTCAGGGAGAAGAAATAAAAACTTAGCGGTTTGCCGTGACATAGTAATTTTGTCAGAGAGTGCAGAGGATCTGGAAGAGCAATTGAATGGAATGGACAGTGTCTTGAGAGGAAGATCTAAGATAAAAAGTAACAAGAGTAAAATGAGGATAATGAAATGGAATGTCAGAAAATCAGGTGATGCTAAAGGAATTAGATTAGTAATGAGATAATAAAAGTAGTTGATGAGTTTTGTTATCTAGGTAGCACTATAACTTCAGATGGCCGGAGTAGAGAAGATATAAAATGCAGAATGGCTATGGGAAGAAAAGCATTTCTAAAGAAGCGAAACTTGTTAACATCTAATATTAATTTAAATGATAGGAAGTCCTTCCTAAAAGCAATTGTCTGGAGTGTAGCATTGTATGGGAGTGAAACACAGATGATAAGGTGTTCAGACAAAAAGATGATAGAAGTTTTGAAATGTGGTGCCACAGAAGAATGATGAAAATTAAATGAGTAGATCACGTAACTAATGAGGTGGTGCTTAACCGAATTGATGAGAAAAGGAGTTTCTGGCATATCCTGACTAAGAGGTTGGTGGGACACATTCTGAGACATCAAGTAATCATTAACTTAGCATTGGAAGGAAGTGTGCAGAGTAAAAATCGTAGAGGGAGACCAAGGGATGAATATAGTAAGCAGATTCAAAAGGATGTAGGTTGCTGAACGTATTTTCAAATGAAGACACTGGCACAGGACAGGATAGCGTGGAGAGCTGCGGACTGAAGATGACAACAACAGTGTCACAAGGTGTCTTATATACAGAAATAATTTAACAAAATGATTAAAAAAAAACATTGTTATTGTTACGGTGAAATAGTTTCATATCATATTGTAATAATCTGTGAATATCTTCGTGGTTAAACACAAGTAAGGCCTCATTTACATACAGTATTCTGATCTTCAATTAAGGGAATAAGCTGAACAGTAAGGGTTAAATTCATTACAACAACCCCCACACACAATGTCAGATGTCACATATGTATGTGAGTGCATGATAACAAGATTTCGGTGTATTTGTAATCAACAATAAAGTTCAATTTTCAAAACCAAGTAAATCAATATGGTAATTAAACAGTCTTTGAATGTTTATAAAGCATTTAACATTGTGGAATCATTCAGTAAAACTTTAGCATATCTTATAAATCAAAATTAAAAACAAAACCTTTCACAGAATGCAGTTTCAAAATTTACTAATTTAACAAGGCTATTAACAATTTTATATGTTATTATCCCACTCCCATGAACCACAGACACTGACGAGGTGGGGTGGCTTCCGTGCCTCAACGATACAGATAGCCGTACCGTAGGTGCAACCACAGTGGAGGGGTATCTGTGGAGAGGCCAAACAAACGTGTGGTTCCTGAAGAGGGGCAGCAGCCTTTTCAGTAGTTACAGGGACAGTCTGGATGATTGACTGAGCTGGCCTTGTAACATCAGCTAATGTGGCTTTGCCACACAGTTACTGCGAACGGCTGAAAGCAAGGGGAAACTACAGCCGTTATTTTTCCCGAGGACATGCAGCTCTACTGTATGAACATATGATGATGGCATCCTCTCGAGTAAAATATTCCGGAGGTAAAATAGTACCCCATTTGGATCTCCGGGCAGGGACTACTCAGGAGGATGTGATCATCAGGAAAGGCAATACTGGCATTCTAAGGGTCGGAGCGTGGAATGTTAGATCCCTTAATCGAGTAGAAAAATTAGAATATTTAAAAAGGGAAATGGATAGGTTGAAGTTAGATATAGTGGGGATTAATGAAGTTCGGTGGCAGGATGAACAGGATTTCTGGTCAGGTGAGTTCAGGATTATAAATACAAAATCAATTGGGGGTATCACAGGAGTAGGATTGTTAATGAATAAGAAAATAGGAATGTGGGTAAACTACTATGAGCAGCACAGTGATCGCATTATCATTGTCAACATAGATATGAAGCCAACACCGACCACAGTAGTACAGGTTTATATGCCAACTAGCTCTGCCGACGATGAGGAGGTCGAAGAAACATATGAGGAGCTAAAGGAAATTATTCAGACAATTAAGGGAGAGGAAAACTTAATTGTTATGGGAGACTGGAATTCGGTAGTAGGACAAGGAAGGGAAGGGAAGATAGTAGGTGAATATCGTCTGTGCAAAAGGTAGAATTTTGCACAGAACGTAATTTAGTTATAACAAACACTTGGTTCAAGAATCACAAAAGAAGGTTGTATACGTGGAAGACACAGGAGACACAGGGATATACCAGATAGATTTTATAATGGTAAGACATAGATTTCGGAACCAGGTTTCACAGTGTAAGACATACCCAGGGGCAGATATAAACTCTGACCATAACTTGTTGGTTATGAACTGTAGACTGAAACTGAAGAAACTACAAAAAGGTAGGAAAATAAGGAGATGGGACCTAGATAAATTGAAGGAACCTGAAGTTCAGAGAGGGAGCTTTAGGCAACAATTGACAGAAACAGGGGAAAATAAAACAGTAGAGGAATGGGTAAAATTGAGAGATGAAATAGTGAAGGTAGCAGTTGTGCCTAGGAGGTAGGAAGGCAAGACCTATAAAAAATCCTTGGATATCACAGGAGATACTAAATTTAATCGATGAAAGGAGAAAATATAAAAATGCAGTAAATGAAACGGGCAAAATGGAGTACAGACGACTAAGAAATGAGATTGACAGGAAGTGCAAAATGGCTAAGCAGGGGTGGCTAGAAGGCAAATGTAAGGATGTAGAAGAATGTATAAATAGGTGAAAAATAGATACAGCCTACAGGAAAACAAAAGAAACATTTGGAGATAAGAAAAACAGCTCTGTGAATATCAAGGACACTGATGGAAAACCAGTTCTCAGCAAAGAAGGGAAAGCTGAAAGGTGGAAAGAGTATATAGAGGGGCTCTACAAAGGAAATGAACTTCAAGACAATATTGTAGGAAGGGAAGAGGATGTAGATGAAGATGAAGTAGGAGATACTGTACTGAGAGAAGAATTTGACAGAGCCCTGAAAGACCTAAGTCGAAACAAGGCCCCAGGAGTAGATGATATTCCCTCAGAGTTACTGAAGTCTCTGGGAGAACCAGCCATGACAAACCTGTTTCACCTGGTGTGTAAGATGTATGAGACAGGCGAAGTACCCTCAGACTTTAAGAAAAATGTTATAATCCCCATTCCAAAGAAAGCAGGTGCAGACAGGTGTGAAAACTACAGAACCATCAGTTTAATAAGTCATGGTTGCAAAATATTAACACGAATTATATACAGAAGGATGGAAAAGCTGGTAGAAGCTGACCTCGGGGAAGATCAGTTTGGGTTCAGGAGAAATGTAGGAACACGGGAGGCAATACTCACTTCACGGCTTATCCTAGAAGATAGATTAAGAAAAGGGAAACCTACATTTCTAGCTTTTGTAGATTTGGAGAAGGCTTTTGACAATGATGATTGGAATAAACTCTTTCAAGTTCTGAAGCAAGCAGGAGTAAAATATAGGGAGTATACGGTTATTTACAACTTGTACAAAAACCAGACAGTGGTTGTCAGAGTTGAAGGGCATGAAAGGGATGCAGTGGTTGGAAAGGGAGTAAGACAGGGTTGTAGTCTATCTCCATTGTTATTCAATTTGTACATTGAGCAAGCTATGAAGGAAAGCAAGGAGAAATTTGGAGAAGGAATTAAAGTTCAGGGTGAAGAATTAAAAACATTGTGTTTTGCCGACGACATAGTAATTCTGTCAGATACAGCAAAGGACCTGGAAGAGCAATTGAACGGAATGGAGAGTGTGCTGAAAGTTGCATATAAGATGAACATTAACAAGAGCAAAACTAGGGTAATGGAGTGCAGTGTAAGAAAATCAGGTGATGCTGAAAGAATTAGATTGGGAAACGAAGCAATAAAGGAGGTACATGAGTTTTGTTACTTGGGCAGTAAAATAACAAATGATGGTCGCAGTACAGAGGATATAAAATGCAGAATGGCAATGGGTAGAAAAGCGTTCTTGAAAAAGAAAAATTTGTTAAAATCGAATATTGATTTAAACCTAAGGAAGCCTTTCTGAAAGCATTTGTATGGAGTGTTGCCTTGTATGGGAGTGAGACATGGATGATAAACAGTGCGGACAGGAAGAGGATTGAGGCTTTTGAAATATGGTGCTACAGAAGAATGCTGAAGATTAGGTTGGTGGATCGCGTAACTAATGAGGAGGTACTGAACAGAATTGGGGAGAGAAGAAATTTCTGGCATACCTTGAGAGATGGATACAGTAAGCAGATTCAGACAGATGCAGGTAGCCGTTCTTATGTGGAAATGAAGAGGCTTGCTCAGGATAGGGTTTTGTGGAGAGCTGCAACAAACCAGTCTCCGGACTGAAGACCACAACAACAAAAACATGTTATTATCACTAAAATTTTGAGTCCAAATATAGAAAAATGAAATGTGGGGTGATTCTGCTATGTGTCCAATAAAAGTTATTTCACATGATAAGAATCAATTTACAGTGGTAATTTTTTGGTGGTTCCATCTCTGATGTCAGGCTTCATACGTTGGTTACAAAGTTGTTCCAAATAATACATATTAATTGTTTTAGTTTAAACTATTGAGAACAATTTATGTTTTTGTTACCAAAAATTGAATAATTACTTATTCAAAGCTCCAGAATAATATAATTTATTTAATAGATTTAGTTCTGAAAAATAGAAACTATTAAAACAAGTACTATTATCTAACAGATCATGAAATACAGTAAATTACACTAATTTCACAAGCAATACATCAGACAGTGTGTTTACAGACCAACGTTGTTATCAATTGGCATTAATATTTTTGCAAATTATTGATTTTCAAATATTCCAAAAGTTATGAATTGAATTATTTAAGCCAGGAGTTTTACAAATACAATCGCCATCATTTCAGCACTTGTGCAAATTGCACACAAGCACCTAAAAATTATGAAAAATATGCTACTTCGTAACTCCTATGACCTGTGTAGTTACAACTACATGAGAGGGCAAATGCCACAATAAAGACGGCTGTAGAACTCACCAAAAAGCACAATAGCAGAATTAATAAATTCATAGTTATAAATATATTGTCACGTTGCAATGGAAGTAGGCTTGACTTCGAATGCAACTAAACACAGCACTTATACTGAACGCACGTTTATTACGAACTCAACATACACGCAGCACTGACTGCCTCTCAGGCAGAGTGCTCTGCTATTTATACACAGACAGAATTTACCAGAAATTAGAAGAACAGTTAACATAAGAAACAAGTAGAATTTACAAGTGAACATAAGAAAGATGTAGAACCTTCTGGAATTGTCAATTACAAAGAAATAAATTTTTGCCGGTGGGCGGGATTGAACCGGCGACCTTCTGCTCCGCAGTCCGTGACACTATCCCCTGCGCCACGCCGGCAGTTGGTGTTCGTGGTCTCTCGCAGCATTGCTCCCTCTCCTGGAGAAACAGCGATCCACTGTTATGAACCCTGTGGAGTCAGCTGCAATGTCCTGGATCTTGACCGTGTCATGGGTCCTTTGTATGACAGTTCAAGAGAATCCTTCCATTCTCCGCGATTATCGACGACAGATGTTCCTGTCGTGGCTTCATCAGGAACATTACCGTCCTTAAAGTCTCTTCAGGGTCTTAGTAAGGCTTCATGCACAGGACGTGAACAATGTCTCTTCGTTTTCGACGTTTCGACGACGGCTGATAATCCTCAACTTCGTATGTGACGTCTGACAGGCGGTGTATGACACGATACGGACCAAAGTATCACTTCAATAACTTTTCTGACAGTCCAACCTTCCGTACAGGGGTAAAAATCCATACCAGATCTCCTGGGCTGTACACAACAGGTCGGTGCTTGTCGTTATACCACTGACGGTCCTTCTCCTGGGCGTCCAGTGTCCGTATGCGAGCCAGCTGTCTTGCTTCTTCGACCCTGGTGATGAGCTGTTTAACATAGTCATCCTGAGTGTCATCCGGTTGGAACGGGAACAGCGTATCCATTGTCATCTCAGCTTCACGGCCATGGAGCAGGAAAAACGGAGTGAAGCCTGTGGTGTCTTGTCTTGCGGTATTGTAAGCAAATGTCACAACTGGCAGAATCGTATCCCAATCCTTCTGCTCAACATCGACGTACATCGACAGCATGTCGGCTAACGTTTTGTTAAAACGTTCCGTAAGACCATTTGTCGGAGGATGGTATGCAGTTGTCATTCTGTGGACAATGTTGCACCGTGACATTACCTCTGATACTAGTTTTGACTGGAATACTTTTCCACGATCAGATATCATAACACGTGGTGCTCCATGCTTTAAAAGAATGTCTTCTACAAGGAATTTTGTGATCTCTGGAGCTTCTGCAGTCAGCACAGGTTTGGTGACAGCGTAGCATGTGAGGTAGTCAGTGCAGACTATTATCTAACAGTTACCGGTTATCGACTTCGGTAACCTCCCTAAAAAATCGATCCCAACTCGGTGGAATGGAGCTGCTGCCGGCGGAATCGGTATCAGATGTCCTGGAGGTAACTGCAGCACATGCTTCCGTCGCTGGCACGCTTTACATTGACTCACATAGGGCTTGACAGATCGGTAGAGACCTTTCCAGTAATACCTGCGTCTGATTCTATCTAGGGTCTTCACACAAATCCCAGATGACCGGATATTGGAGCATCATGGAAATATTTGAGAATAGCTGGTTGGAGATGAGCTGGAACAACAAGTAGCCATTTGGGGCCCAGTGGATCGTAGTTGCTCTTGTACAATGTTCCGTTTATAAGTTGGAACTCTCCATTGGTCGGTTCTCCTTTCTTCGAGGCCTCTATCATTTTTAATAGTGTTGTATCTTCCCTCTGTTCAGCTGTAACGTCATATAATTCAGTGAGAGCTGAAATTACAAATGCTGTTGTGTTCCACTAATGGATTCCTCGAAAGGCAGTCGGCATCCTTGTGTTTGCGCCCTTTCTTGAATACCACTGTGACATCGTACTCTTGGAGTCTTAGTGCCCATCTTGCTAGTCGACCTGATGGATCCTTCAAGCTTGTCAGCCAACACAAAGAATGGTAGTCTGTCACGACGGTGAATGGTTTGCCATATAAATACGGCCGGAACTTGTCGATAGCCCAGATAACCGCGAGACATTCTTTTTCAGTTGTAGAGTAGTTTATCTCGGACTTTGAGAGTACTCTTGACGCATAGGCTATCACTTTTTCGGCACCTTCCTGAACTTGTACAAGCACTGCATCAATCCCATAGCCACTGGCATGTGTGAAGTTCCGTTTCTGCATTCTCATCGTACAAGGCTAGCACTGGTGCGGAAGTTAAGAGTGCTCGGAAAGCTCTTTCTTTTGTCTCATCCCAGTAAAATTTGGCGTCTCTCTGCAGAAGGTCTTGTAATGGACGTGCCTTGTTACAAAATCCTTTTATGAAACGTTGGTAGTATGAGCACAGCCCGAGAAAACTTCTCACATCACGAATGTGCTGAGGAGTTGGAAATTCTGTGACTGCCCTTACTTTATCTGGATCAGGACGGACACCATCTCCGTTGACTAGGTGCCCCAGAATTTTTATCTCTTTGGCGACGAAGAGGCACTTCTTCGGATTGAGGCGGAGACCTGCAGCCTGAACACACTTCAACACTGTTGACAGGCGACTCAGATGTTCTTCAAACGTTTTCGAGAAAACGACAATGTCATCTAAATAGCAGAGACACGTCGTCCACTTAAGGCGTCGAAGCAAGTTGTCCATCATGCGTTCGAATGTGGCTGGAGCATTACATAATCCAAATGGCATTACTTTAAATTCATAGAGGCCGTCAGGTGTAATAAAAGCCGTCTTCTCCCTGTCAGCTTCGTCAACCTCGATTTGCCAGTAACATGTCTGCATGTCCATAGTTGAGAAGTATGTAGCTCCTTTCAAGCAGTCTAAGGTGTCATCAATACGCGGCAATAGGTACACATCTTTCTTTGTGATACTGTTCAGCCGCCGATAGTCGACACAGAATCGCCACGTGCCATCCTTCTTCTTTACGAGGACCACCGGAGACGACCAAGGACTCTCCGAAGGTTGAATAATGTAATCTCGCAACATCTTCTCCACTTCCTCCCGAATTATCCGTCTTTCAGCTGGCGACACTCTATACGAACGCTGGCTAATTGGCGGATGATCCCCAGTATTGATACGGTGCTTTATCATGGGCCGCTTCGTCTGACTTTTCCCCTGCTGAGGTGTGAATGCACCCGAAAATTGGCGTAGTATACCTAACACCCGCTGGCGTTGTTCCTTGGTCAGTCCAGGCCCTATTGGCAGTTCCACGTTTATTTCCTGCAGCGTGATGACTGTACTAATAGCAAGGCATGGGTCTTCATTGATGACGTTGAGCTCACCATCCTGGATTGGTTCAGCTGTCCCGATACACATTCCCTTGGGGATAAGTTGTGACTGCTCGTGAAATTTTGTGATCCAAATCTCTCCTTGACCACCAGTAATGCTTATGATAGCCGCTGGTATGTAAATTTCTTTTGTGAGCCTGATAAACTTTTTACTATCGACAAGAACTTCACATTTTAACCAGTCATCTGTGTTTGTGACTGCAACTCTTCTCATTGTCAACGGCAGTATCGTCACATTGTCAATGACGAATAACTTCCCCAAAAATTCTGTATTACATGCATCTGGCGGAACAACTTCTTCAATTTGCAGCTCAGATCTTCCACAGTCAATGATAGCTTGGGATGCCTGAAGGAAGTCCCATCTGAGGATGACATTGTGACTACATTCTGTTAACACGACAAATTCAAACGGCTGCGTCCTGTTGTTGATGGTTATTCTTGCGACACAAGTTCCTGCTGGATGGACGTACTTTCCTTTCGCGACCTTCAGCACAGTTGCTCCCGTATCACAGAAAATTATCTTCTTTAGTGTGCGGCGGTAATTATCCGATAATACAGAAAAAGAGTCTCCTGAATCAACAAGTGCCCGGACAGGTTGGCCATCGATTATGACTTCGATGAGATTTCCCGACATCTTGGCGACTGTCGTCCATGGAGGATTTTCATCTGTGGCGGCCTCACCTCCGTAGATGGTCACCTTGCTTAGTTTTCCTGGGTGCGGCGGCTAGGGGAGCGGCTGGTACCTCTGTACGGCGACGGTGAATGGCTGCGGCGCGTCGGGGAGCGACCTCGTCTAGGGTACGGCGTTGGGCTTCTTCCCATAGGTGGACTGAACTCATCAGCAGGTGACTGCCTTGGATAGAACTGCTCCAACGGCTGACGTCTTGCGGCAAAATAATCATCGAAGACCCATCTCCTCTCTCTGCAGTAGCGTACGACATGTCCAGGGCGTCCACAGTGGAAACACAGTGGTGTGTTGATGAACTCTTCTGTCGTAGCGACGTCTTTTATCAGAAAAGCTTGGCACATATCTTCTGCAAGTCCCTTCATCAGGTGCATGATTTTGTCCGCTTCAGTCATGCTCGGATTGACTACGTTACACAAGGCCAAAACACTCTGTATGTACGATTGTGTCGGCTCACCATGTTGTTGGGCCCGGTTCTTCAATTGTTCTTCCGCCGAGCGGATTTGTCGCTGGCGGTCTCCAAACGTCTTCTTAAGTTCCTCCTGGAACGTCTCCC